>CM072823.1:52624642-53324642 GCA_036937905.1 Salvia rosmarinus | reverse complement strand
TAAACCACAACAGAGGAATACTTATTCTTCAGCCTTACGCGAGTAGTTATTTTATTGTTTGATCTTACATCAAAGAAGTCCACGTACAACGAATTTGAACTTAAGATTATTGTAAAATAATTAGGCGCATTCACGTTATAATCATAAAACATCCCACCATCCCGTGTCTAGTTCATCTAAGATCTTCATCTTTAACCGAAAAGAATTAAGATAAGATGCACATGCTATAAGATCTGTTTTATTGACGATATTTATTTTTAGCCATTGAGTAAGAAAAGGTCGTGACAAGATTATATATTTGCATTTTGTGGAGTCTCTTTTCCGATTCCTTTCCAATATTATCTCTTGAATTGCTATTAAAGAGTGATTTTGATTAGATTTATATTCTTATTAACATTGAAATATAAAGCCAACACCCCTTATGTTTTCAATAAACCATTTTCGCTACCGCATACTCTATTATAAAGGATACGAGAAGAGAGGTAGCATCGAGAGATAATCAAATTGTTATCCTATTGCTCGAAATCATAATAGAGGAATACTTATTCTCTTCCATGTATTGCTTTCATTTTTGCTCATTTTTTGTTTTCAAGTTGCTCGGTATTAGTATGTTGTCTACCAATATGTGTTCCAATCAAATCTACACTAACATTTGAAATCATGCAATATCTGCTCCAATCAAATCTAGCACACGGTGAATTAATAGAACGCAATTAACTAATTTCTATTACAAGGACTACATACATACGGGAAAGATAAGTGCAGAGCTACCTTCCAAATCTTTTCGCTCACCAAGCAATCTAAATATTCATCCCGACTTGAAAGTATATTCCCATACTAATAAGCACACTTTACCCTCGATGTTTCTCCGTGTCCTCATCACCTGAGCAATGCACAAACTTTCATCCTTAAAAGTTTCTTATACCTTTAGTGAACACAATTATCTTTACAAATCAAAATAATGTAAATAAGGAGGTAAATGAGTAGTAGCGTCGATCAAAATGCAGATGATCGCAATAAATAAAACTCGTGATAATTTTAGGAAACAAATGGAACTAGAAATGACAATGCAGATGTCGATACAACATATAATCATATTAATAAAATAGAGCACATAAGAATTGATCAAATAGTAAAGCTCATGACTAAAGGCCTCGAACATGATACAAGAAAGAGCAATCTTTCAAAATGCAATAGAAAGGTCGACAACTTGTAAGCTCGGGATTATCAGAATGGTTCAATAAAGTGCCCAACATATAATGATAATCCGACTTAGTAACTTTCTCAATAAAACAAATATTGTAGTAACATGTCCGATTTTTATTATTCGACTCTGAGGCAATGAGTCTTTTGAAAAAAAAATTGATATTCCATTGTTTTCTAACGAACCATTCAACATTACAATGACCAAGTCTTCGAAAGGAGTAAAGCAGTGTTGATAAGATTAGATATGTTGGTTGCTTTGACCTAGTTAGATTTTCCTTCGCTGGATGTAATTTTGTTTTCTTTATGCATACAATAATCTTTTTATAATAGGGCGACGTATCGCAACGATGTCACCGCCTCATATATATCGCACCATACGCATTTTATCGACGCGAAAACCCGATTAAGTTTAGAAAGTCTTGTTTTGGTGCTTTCCGAATATGTCTGATATCGCTCCAAGGACAACTCATGTATAAACTTACGCCCTCAATCCGACTCACCCAAGAAAGAATGACCTTCAATTTTAATGAGTGGAGGCCGAGCTGGTCCTCAAGAATTTTTGTGATAACCGGTTTATCGCTTGGCTGGAGAACCTCCACCGCTTCACCTTCAAAGATAAATTTTTAATGGAGCAAAATTTTATTTTTCCGAGATATTTATCAGGTTTTCAAGACCACCTGAAGTCTGGAGGAAGCGATGATGCGTATCAAGTTTGCATTGCTCGGTTGTTTTGTATGATTTTCGATTGACATCAAACCACAAGAGAATCGAGGACTCGCCGATGCCATTAGTCGATCACCCAGATAGGTTTAATAGTTATCCTGGGGCTTGTAGCGTTGAGTTCCTCGTCACAAGAGCTCACAATGCTAGGTATCACATTGCAAACAAAGAGAGTATTGGTGAAGTTGAGCTTTGATGTGCTTTTCATTCGCTATGCAGTTTGCATACGAGCAGTACGGGGTGCATATCATGCGAGCCTCGAGATGAATATTTGATTTATGCCTAGGATGTTACGAGGCCAAGTGGGTGAAGTCTTTTCGATACGGTGATATTGTTCGCACTTCACGCCACGCCTTGCATTCCATGTGGTAAGTATGAAACTTTAAATTAATTTGCATTTTTCAGATATTTCTCTTATTAATCCCGCTGATATCTTCATCCTACATAGAAAGAACCGCTCAAATAAACGGGGTAACGATCTCGTATGTAGGAATGGTTCTGCTTTTGCCGAGGTTATCGGGAGGGGTCCCTTATTCGCTCTACATAGAGAGAACCGTTTTGAAATAAACGAAGGTAACGATCTCGTATGTAGGAATGGTTCCTTTTTGCCGAGGTCATCGGGAGGGTGGTCCCTTTACTCGACTACATAGAAAGAACCGCTCGAAATAAACGAAGGTAACTGATCTCGTATGTAGGAATGGTTCTGTTTTTGCCGAGGTTATCGGGAGGGTGGTCCCTTATTCGCTCACATAGAGAACCGTTTCGAAATAAACGAAGGTAACTCGATCTCGTATGTAGGAATGGTTCTGTTTTTTGCCGAGGTCATCGGGAGGGTGGTCCCTTATCATCTACATAGAGTAATTGCCTTGATATAAACGAAAGAAATCTGATCTCGTATGTAGGCATGCGCTTTAAATTTACCTTGTATGAAACGAAGTAATCGACCTCCGTCGAGGGAATTCCTCCGTAGAGGGTAAATAATAATGTGAAGATTAATTATGCATTAGTGATGAGTAGAACTTGCAAAAATAATATTTTATTGATAAAGATGACGCGACCACCAAATAAGACTCGACTCTAAACAGACTTTAAAGACACGATCAAACAAGACCCACCATGACACTTATGCATAATATCTCTTTAGATGAATGATGTGCCATCGCTGGGTAATTGCTCACCGGACAATTGAGCGAGCTTATAGGCCCTTTGCCGAGACTTCACGACCTTGTGAGTCCTTCCCATGTGGCTTCCGACTTCGCCGAAAGCGCTGTTTTGTCGACTTCATTATTTCGAGTACGAGGTCGCCCACTTGGAATTGTCGGGTTTAACACGGTTGTAATACCGAGCTACTTGTTGCTTGCATCGAGCTTCCTCGATGTAGGCGAGGTCTCTTTCTCTTGAATAGGTCTAGATCAGCGTAGATTTTCCCCATTTGCTTGGCAGAAGTCATACGGCACGGGACTCGGTATCCGATCTCTGCAGGATCATCTTGGTTCCATACACCAAATCGTATGGTGTTTCTCCGTCGAGGTCCGAGGTGTTGTTCGGTATGACCATAAGACACGTGGTAAATTTTCCACCCAGAGGCCTTTAGCTCGGTCGAGACGAGTTTTAGACCCTTTACGATGGTCTGCTGGTAACTTCGGTCGACCATTTGCTTGAGGATGGGCCACCGAGGTGAACTTTGTTGGATCCAAGCTCTTGACACCAATTTTGAATGTCTTATCGAATTGTGTTCCGTTATCCGAAAGGAGGATATGAGGATGCCAAAGCGACACACTATGTTCTTCCGCACGAAGTTGAGGCGTTTTGCTTGTGATTTTCGCCAGGGCTCGGCTTCCACCCACTTCGTGAAGTAGTCGATCGCAACAATTAAGAATCGAGCATCGCGGTGCTTTACAAAGGGGCCCACAATGTCGATCCCCAATTGCATAAACGCCGAGGGCTCAGTATGGAGGTGAGGTCGGTGCGGTAGCCTTGAGGCACGTTCCCATGGATTTGACACTTTGACACTTTTTACGAGGTCCATTGAGTCTTGGAACATTGTTTGCCAATAGTATCCCCATCGCATGACTTTCTTTGACAAGGCTCGGGTCCGATGTGGCTTCGCACGATCCTTCGTGTATTTCTCGTAGAACGTAATTAGCTCGGTTCGACCCAAGCACCTTAAGAGAGGGAGAGATACTTTCAGATAGGACCCCGCTCAATTGTATATCGCAGATTTGTTCAGATCCTCCCAGCTTCCACTTGTCGTAGGCGACTACCGCCTTCCGTACTCTCGAATGGGAGTCATCCAATTGGGTTCTTCATCCGAGACTACGTTGACCTCGGCCCGCTTATCGGCATCGCCTATGCTTCGCCTGGACTTCTCATCAAGCGGCTCGTTGATGACGAGGTCAATTTACTTAAGATGTCACTCGGCTATTTTGCTCCCTCGGATGCGAACTATCCGGAAGTGTGAGAAAGTCCGTTGCGTGCTTTTGCTTTTTCAAGATACTTCTTCATTCCGCCGCTTGCCTCGTATTTTCCCAACATTTGGCTCACGACGACTGAGAGTCGTGAACTCGAACGGCTCGTATCTCGAGACTTTGAGCGGCGCTAAGTCCCGCGATCGAGCTTCATACTCCACTGTTGTTCGTATTTTGAATGTGAACCGCCGTGAGGCGATCTCTTGGTCGTCCGGGCTAGAGTAAGATACCCTCTCACTACTTTTTTTCCCAAGCCAGCGTACGAGTTGCAGCAAGACTTTGGTATTTCATCCATTGGTTCGGCTTGGTGTTGTCGACACGGACTCGGTGGGCTTGGTTTCTCGACGGTTAGCCTCGGCAAGGAAATCCGCTGAGGCTTGTCCTTTGATGGCTGGCGGGCGTATGATATATCGTGCTCGCCAGATTCGATTGCCCATTTCGCGATTCTCCACGAGGCTTGGGTTTGTCAATACTTGCCAAGTGGGTAGTCGGTGAGGACTTGTATGGGATGTGCATGGAAGTATGGACGTAGTCTCCCGCGGCGTTACCAATGCTAAGGCAAGCTTCTCCGGTGATACTGCCGAGCCTTTTAGTGCTCGGTGATAAAATACACCGAGCCGACGTCCTTCTTCTCGCATCAAGATCGACTTATAGACTCGTCCGAGGCGGCGAGGTAGAGAAAGGACCTCTCCTCTTTCGGACGGACAGAGTGGGAGTTTGGCGAGTAGCTCTTGAGATCTTCAAAGGCGGACTTGTGTACATCATCCCATGAGAATTTGGGGCTTTTGAGTGTCTTGAAGAAGGTAGCCGCTTGTCCGCGGCTTTTGAAAGAAAGCTGCTCGATCTGCTATGCACTGTCGACCAGGTACGCTATGGAGGTCTTTGCATCTTCATTTCGAATGGTTTGGACCTTGGGCGGGTTGGCTTTTAGCCGCTTCTTGTGAAACCCAAAGACCCCAAGAACTTTCGGCACGGATCGCAAACGTGCACTTTTGGGGTTCGAGCTTAGGTTGATTTTTCAAGAAGGCGAGGACGATCCGGAGGTCGGCAACACATGCAGCCTTCTTCCTTGCTCTCGACGACGATGTCGCCTCGATACTCCACATTCGACCTATGTAGGGTGAAATATTTTGTCCACCATCCTTTGATAGGTAGCCCTGATTTTAAGGCGAATGGCATCTTTTTATACGCAAAGACCCCGAAGTCGGTAATGAAGGCTGTCTTGGCCGCGTCTTCGTCGTCCATTAGGACTTGGTGATATCCTTTGTATAAGTCCAAGAAATCAAGACTTCAGATCCGACCAGTACGTCGACCTTCTTGTCAATGTTGGGAAGGGATAGCAACTGGGCAATGCTTATTGAGGTCGGTGTAGTCGATACACATCGCCATCCCCTCCTCCTTTCTTTACCATCACCGGTTGGCTATCCGGTCGGATATTTGACCTCGAACGATGCGTGCTTTTAACGGTGATTCACCTCGTCATGAATGACTTGGTTCCGTTCGCTGCAAAAATTCTTTATACATCGAGCGGCTTTATGTTCGGTCGATGTTGAGCGGTGAGTGATGATACTCGGCGAGACTCGGTCATGTCGAGGGAGACCAAGCAAACACGTCCGAATTCCTTAGGGTTGGATGATCGATCCTTCACTTTAGGTGCCTTAAGTGAAACCAACCTTGACGACCTTTAATGGCTCATCTTTGTGCAATGCGACCTCTTCCACCGACCGCCGTGGAGTGGCGATGTACTTCCCGACTCCGACTCTCGGGTTTCTTTAATTGCTATGCCTGTGGGTCTTTGGACCGAGGTCCCGCACCTCGTAAGCGCAACTTGCATACATTCCTCGCTTGCTTCTCGATCACCTCGGATCACGGCTGTTCCCGTGGTGGGTATCTTCATTGTTAGGTGGTACGTTGAACACACCGCTTACAAACGCTCACCCAATCTCGCCTTAGTATGATGTTATATGGCGAGTGGGCGCTCACTACTGAAGAATTGCACCACCTGGTGGAGCTCGTTGGTGACTTCCCACCGTGACGGGTAGCTCAATTATCCCTTTCGGTAGCGTCTCTTCTTGGGCGAAGCTTAGTGGCGGCGGCCAGGCGAGGCGCCGCTTTTCATCCCTAGCTTGTCAAAACATTCCTTGAAAAGGATGCTTACCGACGCTACCGCTATCAATG
Source organism: Salvia rosmarinus (assembly GCA_036937905.1). Classification (NCBI taxonomy): domain Eukaryota; kingdom Viridiplantae; phylum Streptophyta; class Magnoliopsida; order Lamiales; family Lamiaceae; genus Salvia; species Salvia rosmarinus. The sequence goes on along the minus strand of CM072823.1, from coordinate 53,318,070 downwards.
TACACGCCGCCAACTTATTCGCGACCACTACACCGAATCACCAGTAGCGTCCCGGTGGGGTATTATTATGGTACGGGTCGTCTTCGGAGAAGGTAATCGCCTCGTCCTTTCTCGAACCTCTTGTTGTTAGGCTCACGGTTTTAGGACTTCGAACTTCACCTTCAGGAAGACTTCGTGACTCACGGGGAGCCACAGCAATAGTGGAAACCACCCGTCATATTGGGGCTCGTCGTCTCCTTCCCCGTCGGTGTCGCTTCGCTTTTAGTGGGTGCGCAATTTCCCTCTTCCTTGCTTTTCTTCTTTTGACTCGGGTCGGCTTGGCGACCACATCCTAATACTTTCTCGAGGTCCATCTTGAACCAACATCTCTATTTCTCCCATGAGTTCTTTGCACTCTTGATTTCGTGCCCATAGTCTCGTGGAATGGCGGTATTTATCCTCAGTTCGCGCCTCTTTCCTCCTGTCATCGGTCGAGGCTTCTCGAACAGTGTTCATATGGGCGCGTAGATTTACGCCTCGGCCGTCAACGGGTGTATTGAGGTCGCCTACGAGGCGTCACGCGGACCGAGCTCGACCTTATCGGGCGATGTAATCTTTCAGCGCTTGGCGCCTTGGTTCCAATCTTCCTTCCTTCATCTCTTCTTCCTTTTCCGGGTCCCGCTTGCGCGCTTTCTCTTGTCGTACCTCGTCGCTTTGGCGAACCGGTTGGCTACGCCGCCACGCTCTGTCCGCAGACGGGTTCGTGCCACGATCTCTCGATATAAGGCCCCCGCAAATGCCGCTTGGAAGGCCGAGATGACTAACGGTCGTTCACGTCTTGACCTTCAAACACTCCTTGTTAAACCTCGTCATGAAGTCACCGATGGACTCGTTACGGCTTTGCCTTATGGTGAGGAGGTGTCCGACGATGTTTTGACTCCGCTTTTGGAAGAACCTTCATGGAAGGCGCCATCGTCGCGATAGGGCGATGCTTCCCGTAGGTAGATCGTCGAACCACTGCGGGCGTTGTCGACGAGTAACTCGGGAAGAGTTTACACATATGAACCGAGCCGAGACGTTGGTCGATCATGTTGTATTGGAACTGCGAGAGGAAGTTACGTGGATCCTCGACCATCATGAGGCGATGTTTGGTACCGGTATTTATCCGGAGAAAGTGTTAGTATCCTATTGAGAACGGGTGACTATTTTCCCGTATCCATCGAAGCCGTCCTCTCGGAGATTGGGACGGAGTTCGACGATCGAACTTCGTTTAGGTGATTCGGACCGACTTCACGGCGCCCGATGCCTTTTCCGCGCTGCTCGTCCGCCTTGAGATCGGGCGGAGTTCGCTGGATGGATTCGCTCGCGATCGAGGCCGGCTTCGCGCGATCACGACGTCCTCTCCCGCGTTGCTCCTTCGTTCGCGCGGTCGGTTTGGGCCCGACCTCGTTGTGATGCCTCGTATCTAGACGAGGCTTGGCGTTCCGTTCTTCGACGTGGCGATCCCGTGCTTGTTGAGGTACCGAGAAAGCTACCTTATTTTTCTCGAGAAACCCTCGACGGCGTCGTCGAGGTTTACTATGCGAGCGGATGTTCCCCGGATTATTGCTGCGATTTCTTCGCTATGGTAACCTCGCCTCTGCAGGCGGGTGTCCGTGCTCGTCGAGACTTTGGACATGTCCTTGAGGTTTCTTCTCCGATTGGGCTCTTCCCGAGCCGAGCTCGGCGTTCCTTCGCCGCCGGCGTTGTTGTTGCCGACGACGGTCCTGGATGCATAACTTCGTGTACCGGTCATGATTATTTCCTAAACGGTGGTTGATCGAAAACACAAAATTTCGTTTCCACGACGGCGCCGATGATCGACCTTAATTTCGTAAGGAAATAAATGCGCAAGAACACCAAGGATTTACGTGGTTCGATCTATGAATAAGATCTCGTCCACGGGGAGAGAGTATTCGTGTATTGAATGTGTAGGCGATTACAAAGAGTGTGAATGAATCTATTTCGTCTAATCTAGCCTCTATTTATACACGAATGTATTGACTGAGATCTTGAATCAAAGTCTTCTAACTGGATTCGAGATCCTATCCTCTTGAATTAGGATTCTTTAGATATGGTGAGCTTCTGCGTTCACCGATTTTAGGAGTCTTCATGGGCGAACTTGTCGAGCCGAGCTTGATGTCGGGTTCTTGTATTGGGCACGATCTTTGGGCGCAGTAGTTGGGCCGTATCCTATCGTGAATCAAACTACGAAATAATGTTACTTTTAATATATCTTGCATTATCTTATCTATCCTACCAAACGGACCCTTAAGATTTAATTAACAAGAGTTCAAAAAGGATTAGGACTCTATTAGGGTTATACTTAAACTAATTTTTTTCGTACATATAAATATGGACAACATATGGAAAACATCTCACGGCTTTCAAGTATCTCAATCTTAAATTTTGTCATCTTCTCAAATATTATTGTGATTTTGGATTTTGAGTTTTGGCTTCAAGTATTCTAATCATATTATTTTCTGGTAAGTTTTATTTAGTATCGTTAATTGAAATTTTAGTGCAATTCAAAATGTTTAATTTTTCTGAGAACATGAGTCATGGTGTAGATTGCTTATATAACTCGTACATGTAGATGCTTATTTTACTTTTGTGTTGTTTTGTTTTAAATCCAAAAATCTATATATTGGCTGTTAAGGATTATAATTGAAACATGAGCTTATGTCAATAATTAAAGACTCTGGATTTCATTGATATTTGTGAACCAAGATAAGATTGGAATAACAATGGTAGTACAGATAATATTAAGATAGAGATAGATAAAACATCAATAAAGTTGAGGCTTTGAGAGGATAAGCCGAGAGAGAAGATGTACATATGTGATCTCTTAAGCTTTAAATAACTAATTATCTATTATTTCAAGTTTGGGTTTAGAATTTTGAGTTGACGTTAAATACTACAAGTTTTTTTTGATGTATTGTTATGGTTGGGGTTTTGTTAATAAAGAAAGTTGGGCTGCTGTACTAATTAATCAAGGTTGATTAATTTTTTTTATATAAGACTATGATATGGAATAAGTTTCCTACATAGATAAGTAAACATAATTTAGAGTTGTTTGTTTTCTATTTATTTAATTATACCGATGGGCTACCGACACTGCAAGAATGAGTTTTCCTTTTAATTAGTTAGCTAAGAATTATTTATTTATTTATTTAAAAGCTAAGCTATAATACGTATACCTATTTTGTTTTTTTGTTTTTTTTGCCACTGTACAAAGAATCATATGTTCTTTTATTAGTTTTACTATATAAAAACTTAATCAGTGAATTCAATATAACTTATGAAAGTGTAACTTGAAATAATTTGGTAAATTCTTGGAATGACCCTAAGTTTTATGAAATATTATGTGTTGGTTAGAGTTTTGCATTTAAGGTTTGTACATGCCCTTATAAATTAATATATTTATTTGACTAGGTGCGGCACAACTAGGACCCTCGTTCCAAAATTGATTGATTTTGATTTATTGTGCTCGACAAAACAAGGTGTGTGAAATTTTCTTTAACTTGCAAATATGCGATTTGGAAACATATTTATTGTGAGTGAAATTTTCTTTAACTTGCAAATATATGATTTGGAATAAACATATTTATCGTGGGTGAGATTTTCTTAAACTTGCAAACATGTGATTTGGAATAAACATGTTTATTTGTAAAAGTGAAATTGGTTTGAGAAATATTCTTTTATGTCCAACGTGTATATCGTGGTTTGGATTGTGATATGATATTTATTGCATGCGATGAGTATGCAAGTGGAAAGCCGTGACGGTGAGTCATTGGCTACGTATATCCTATGCCGGTGAGACATGATTTTAAGTCGGTGAGGTGAATGTGACGGTGAGTCATTGACTACGATATATATATATATATATATATATATATATATATATATATATATCCTATGTCGGAGGCGAGATTTTAAGCGGTGAGGTGAGCCTTGACGGTGAGTCATTGGCTACGTATATATCCTATCTTGGGTGAGACGGGATTTCTAAGCGGTGAGGCTAGATATGATTGCATCGGTGAGTATGCAAGTGGACATTGCAGGTGGCTAAATATGATCGACTATTACTTTCTGCGATATATACACGTTTGGACAAAAATAATGATATTCCTTGCTCCCCACCACCGAGAATGCGTTTTATGTTCACCCATTTTTATCTAAAATATTTTCGGGTTAGTGATCGCGAGGCATGCGTATGAATGAGTTTGCTAGTGATGTTATATCGCTTTTAGCTCATTCCAAGACTTGTGTTATTTTGTTTAAAATCTTTTCCTTTATTATCGTTGTTGGATTTGAGTTACTAGAACCCCAACTTATCTCATGCTATTAAGTCTTGCGTAATTTGCTTTGGGTCGTTGATTAGTGTCAGTTCTTGTGTAAAGTTTAGACTTGAGTTTGTTGGACTCATTATTTGACAATTTTATTCAAGAGATTTTATATTTTATTATTTTTAAAAAAATCACTTTGACATGCTTTCGCTTTAGCTATTTAAGAAAAATATAACATTTTTAAATTATGAATTAGGTATTACAGTGGTCCATATTAGCACATTGTTGATACTTATGTTGAGCTACATGGGTTGTTGGATCTATTGACTATATTGTCTTTGCATATCGTATGGGACATGAAAAGGCCGCAGCTATACGGCACAACGGGGTTCTTTCACACTCTCCTTCCCCAGGTATGGCTGAGTTTTACATTAATATAAATAAATGTTTTTGTGCGTTGTAGTAGTTCTGTACACTCACATTGTTTGCACGAGTCGATTCATAACGTCTGTGCCCAATGGCGGAGCTACGTCAGGGCCCCCCAAAAATATTACTAGTATATAGTTAGTAATTAGACATAGACTTCTTTGTAATTTAGTTGGTTTGTTTGATTTCTCCTTATTTTGAACACCCGGGATCGAACCCCAGCTTTCTCTTCCTTTTTCTTGTAATTTTGTTTCCTTTTTCCTTGTCATCACCCCGCTTTCATTCTCTTATCTTTTTCTTTTTTCCTTATCGTTTTCCTCTTTTATTTTTCATTTTTCTTTTCCTGTAATTTAATTATATTCTCTTGTCTCTCTACTTTGTGCTCTTTCTTTTCTTTTCTTTTTCTATTATTTGTATTATGTTGATAAAATAAAAAATGTATGCAAAAAATATAGCGGTTTATATGTGAACTAATATGATCAATCTAATTTCTAAATTTTTTATGATAAATTATTCTAACAACAAGCAACTGAAGGCATCAAGTTATTTAAATTCTTATTTTAAGCATCTAAAAAATCGGTTGATGATAAAACAATAAAAATATAGATCAATTGAATATATCATGATTATTTTAGAAATATAAGTGTTGAACCAAACTATTGAATAACTTAATTTTATTTTTTAATAACTTAATTTCGTACATTGAAAATAATGTGTTTGTTAATCTACCAATGAAATTATTATGCGATTTGGAAAATGAAGAATATAAGATAAATTTATGATGATGATTATGTTTAACTTTTATTTTCTAACATTGTGATGTAATTTAAATAATATTATTCTTAAATTTTATTTAAAAAATTGGCCCCTTCTGAGTAAAATCTACGGCCCGCCACTTCACTTTGCCTGTGTCTGTGCTTGTGACAGACATTTATGCTGAAGTGTTGATCTCTAACCTTGTCTATAGGTAAGGCCACAATGTAGATGTTTGTGGTGCATGATCACATGCCTTATGTCAGCATTTCCATCCTTGGAAATTTTGAATTATAGGAGGATATTAATGCCGAATATTTGTAGGTGACGACCTACAACATTCTGATTAGCCTTGTCAAGCTCTTTGACGACATTAATTTCAATCGACTAAAATTCACGTGACCGGTGGCGGGCCCATTGCATGTCGAAAGTTTTCTAGATGACCTTTGTGCCCGGGTTCGGGTCTATCGTGCCGTCATTTGTATATTGATGATGTATTTAGATAAGAATCACGATACACTTATATGTGTGAAAAATCAAGAGTTGTGTTGATTATATACGAGTGGAATCTTCTAGATGGGAGTATGATAGGCGGAATTGGAAACATTTCATGTGAGGTTGGCGACATTCCACATAACATTCACATGAAGTTTCACCATCACACAATCAACGAGTTCTTGATTTTTGATTTTGATTATGGTGATATAGCTAAGATTGAATTGATTGAGTAGATTAATTCTGCAAGTTGAATTCAACTTATATGGCTAGAAACCTCTTAAATTGATGGAGACTGCGAATATTAATCTTCAAGAATCTTTTCTTTCTCCCGAAAAAAAATTATTATTATACTATTGGGTAATGCTAAATATACATATCTTGATCATTTCAAATTACCCTAATCATGTTCGGTAGTTATATATTGTGAAATTGGAATGTTTTTATTTTCCTTTTTACTCAAATGATTTTGGAAATAAATGATTAATTTGTTTCTTAAATAATTGTCACTATGGAAATATAGATATGCATCAATTTTATACCATTATATAGATTTTAATACATATAGGGATATTTATTAATTTTAATATATTTTAATTAGCATACATTTATATTTTTATGTACATTATAATGTGTTAATATTCTTAACTATAATTATATCCTAAATTTGAAATTAAGACATTATAATATTCATAAGTAAATAAATGTATTCAAATTAAAATATATTAAAAGTTGATAAATAATTCTTTATGATGCATGTCAATCTATTTTTGGAGTCAATTTTATTTATTTATCTTTTGCCTTTTCATTTGCCTTTTCATGTATTCGTTTTTTATTATGTAATTAATATTATGGTTATACTTCACATTTAAACTAAAATATAATATCAGTTTTAAAATACAATTATATTATGTATTAAGGAACGGTTATGAATACATAAGATTGGATTTTAAATGGTCCCTTCCTTAATGATCGCAAAGGGTAATTATGAAAATGACAAATTCAATTAAAATTGGCTTAACTTATTAATTTCCGGAAATGTGCAAAATGACAAAAATATCAAATTATGTATGCACATATTATGTGCATTTAGATTTATCCTATATTATTATCATAAAGTTGCATACATCCAGTATCATAAATGGAAGCAAGTGCAGAATTCCTACAAACATTAAATAAGGGCATGTTACGTAAGGTAATTTTCATCTTTCATCGAACCTCTAATAATGAAAGGAGGGCATTATTTGGGACCGATGAAAATTGAAATATGGGTCTTTTCCTTTTTTGGTGGATGAAAATAGTATACAAGTTCATTTTCATAGGATGTATCAAGTACTCATGATAATTATCTGTAATTAACTCTAGTTTGGCTAGAATTGAACCTTTTTTTTTTTTGAGAAACTGGCTACAATTAAACTTAGTAATTTTGCAACGGCTCCATTTATGAATGACTCAGTCGCACGTAATCCTCGCATTAATTAATTACTCAAGATCTCCAAATTATCAATCAAGAGATTTGGTTTTCTTATTGTACGTACAAAACAGTAGTATACGTAGTCGTTAGTTTTTGTTTGTGTAGTAGTGTTTTACAATTACAGGTCATATGACATGCATGGAAATTATTTCGTGAGCCACGTTACATGTTGTGAGCGAACCTACCAACAAAAGATCGTGTAAATCATTTTCGCATCTATATATAATTAATTGTGGGGATGGTCTCATGTGCGCGCGCACACAGTGAGACCACTCTTTAATTAATTAGTTTTAATTAATTAATTAATTAATTAATTAATCTTAATTAATTAATTAATTAATTAATTCTAATTAATTAATTAATTCTAATTAAAATTAATTAGTTTAATAAAACTTAATTATAAATTAATAAATAATAATTTTGAATTAATATATCTTAATTTTGAATTAGTAAACTCTTATCGTGAATTAATAAACCCTAATTTTGAATTAATAAACCCTATTTGGAATTAATAAATCATAATTTTGAATTAATAAACCCTAATTGAAAATAATAAACCCTAATTTTGAATTAATAAACCCCATTTGGAATTAATAAACCTTAATTTTGAATTAATAAACCCTAATTGAAAATAATAAACCCTAATTTTGAATAATAAACCCTAATTGTGAATTAATAAACCCTAACTTTGAATTAATAAACCCTACTTGTGAATTAAAAAACCTTAATTATGAATTAATAAACCTCAATTATGAATTAATAAACCATGATTATGAATTAATAAATTCTAATTTTGAATTAAAAATTATAATTAAAAATTAATAAATTTAATTATACATTAATAAAATCTAATTATCCTTACTAACCATAATTAATATATAGTTATTTTAACAAAAACAAGGGAGAGCACACGGTGAGGCGGAGCTCACCCAAGTTTTTGTCTTAATTATGCATCCCAAATATTCAAGTCTTACTCCAAATCTATTTCTGATTTGCATTTTTATTGTCGTAAATTCCAATTTTGGAGATACAGTCTAATTCATAGAACTTGATTGCTTGAGATGGTAAATTATGTTCAACATACGTTGTGTTGGAAAAGATTGTCAATTATGTAGACAAAGACTTTGTTATATATGTGGTGCTTACAGAGGTATGTGTGCCTTCTAATGTTTTAAGAACGCGGTGTCTGATATATATGATCACAATTTTCTTATTGAAAATGATTCTTGTACAAGAAGATATATTCTTACAAGGAAAGAAGATCCATGAATTATACTATCATCCTTGGTGTAGATTGGGCTGAAGTATGGATTACCATATATAAAACGAAGATCTACTAAACAAGAAAAAGTTATTATACAAGCCAAGATCTATTTCAACAAGACAAGAGAAGATATAGGGCTTGAAAACTATATAAGAAGATTCACTTTCGTTCAGAAAGGTGGGGGAGTTCATGCTTAATTGATCTCACACAATTTAGTGTCGAGAATATTTTGTTCCTGCTAGGTGTCCCCCGAACCAATGTCATGTTTTATGGTACTTATTCCAACTTTTGTTTTAGCAGTAAAGTATTTGTGAGATAAACATTTTTGAGCGTTAATTGTAAAAGAGTTGTAATACTCTTATTTATTCATTGTTTATTGAGAGGTTATGTGTTGAGCGAACCATGTTTACATCTAGATTGTGTGTGGTGCATATATTTCCAACATTTCACCATGGGTGGAGATTTAGGAAATTTCATGTGCGTAGTAAGAAAGAGTCTTATTAGTAAGTTCTTTTGTAACTTATCTCCGAGTAGTGAAGTATTTCCACTTGGCGAGCCCTTCCCCACCCAAAATGTAGGTGGTTCACCGAACTTTGTAAAGATATTGTGTGTTGCTTTGTTGCTTTTATTTGTTTATATTAGTGTGAATGTTCTTTCCATACGTAACATATTCTCATAAGCACACATCTCACCACATGTTTCTGGATCAATCATTTTTCACGTTATAAAAACTAATCAACTAAAAGTTTGGTTTTTGCGTGCATATGTACTATACTAGTATGTATAGCTGGAAAAGTAGCGGGCCGAGCCTGTTCGAAATTTTTCGACCTAAAAATATGAAGCTCAAACCAACCCCGACGGACTTTTGGGAGAGCGGGCTTTTAAAGATTATTTTAATTTTTAATATATAAAATTAATATTTAAATTTCAAATAAAAAAATAAATAAAATACATAATTAAAAATCTCATATCTCCTTAACTTAAATAAAGAATCAATGATAAGAACGTATTGAGCTTACTTATTCTTATGATAATGCTTCTTGTACATCTTGACTTTTTATGTATTCATACGATGATGTTGTAATGCAGTATAATTTTAATTCTTTAATTTAAGGAGAAATAAATTAGTAATTACAAATCAAAAGTAAATAATATTATTAAACGTCAATTCCACTTATACGCCTAAAATAATAGAAAAGAATAAATTAATTATACATTCTATATTTAAGATCAATTATTCAAAATAGTTTTTACATATTACAAGGTCATTAATCATCGGCCTATATATTTTTGAAGATTATTTCTCTTAGGAATTATTTTTGAATGATTTATGGAGTTATTATTTTTTTCAAAAATTTGATTTATTGCAATTAAAAAAAATTTATTTTCCTGACCAGTATGTGAATTAATAAGAAATTTTACTATAATAAATAAATAATTATATAAAATATAATTAAAAAATTATAAATATATATATTAAATAATATTATAAATATGTATAGTTAATAGAATATAGGGCGGATTTTTTTAGCCCAAAACCCCGCTTTTTGGCTCTCAGACGCCTGGGGGTTTTTCGAACGGGCTTTTTAGGCCCGATTTTTTCGAACATTTAATTTTTAAACCCAAATCAACTCAAATCCCGAGTACCCCGGACGGGCTTTTCGAACTGGGCTGATTTTGCCTGTTCTACTAGTATGTACTATCCTAGTGAAATTGCCAAATAACACCCTCCCACCAAAATCTTTTTCTAAAATCGTAGGGCCCATTGCCCCTTGCTCTACTGCACTACATGTAGCTCTGTTCCAGACATAGAGGGTGTTTGACTGAGCTTATAAGCTCCCCAAAACAACTCATAAGTCGTTTTTCAAGCGAGCTTATAAGCTCAGCCAAACACCCTCATAGTCACATCGATTGATGAAGCTCAGATAACAAAAAATTAAAATGAAATATTAATTGGGCTTTTAATAATGCAACCCAAATATAATAAAAAAAAGAAATTGGTCGGACGATCCTTAGGAGTTGCCAAGGTTTGGCTTCGCTTATGTCCACACAATTGATGTATGAATCCTCATCTCAGACGTGTAACGTGTTTTGAGATTTTGAATAATAAATAGAGAAATTTAATCTCATAAACGTATAGTAAATATTCCAAAGTTTTCAAAATTAGAATAAGACAAGAACTGTGAACCGGAGGATCTCAACTAAAAAATTTGTAAGAAAAATATTGGGATGACATGCTTGTCTGAGAGGAAATTTAGTTTTTTTTGTTACACTTATATTATTTGTTGTATATCACTTTGCTAATAATACGTGTTGTTATATATATTATATTGCGATATGATATTTAGTATATGTACGAAAAAGAAAAAGAAATAAATAGAATATCTCATATACCTTGTGGAGAGTGCAAGTTGGCCTACCTTTTCGTACTTAGATGTGAGTTTAATATCCGAGAAAGATATTTATTCAGAGAGGTATCTTTTGGCAACTAGATCATGTGGTGGCCGTACAGTATTGCATGGTTTCTCTGTACAATTATAAGATAATTAAATTAAAACCACTTGTTAATTAAATATAATATATTAATTGCCAAATACCATCAACTGGGCCAGTTGTTTATCTGCATTTAGCACCAAGAAACTGATATATAATTAATTAATTATATGTTCTCTGCAACACTTAATTGGCAAAAGAAATTCGTTAGGTATGAAATCATGAGCTTAAGGCGTTATATATACGTAAGACAATAAGTATAAAATACATAATTAAATTCATATTCAACGAAATAAAATGAATAAATGATTTCATGATATAGTTTCTCGCTCGTCCAATTGTGGCTACTATTTTCTTAGATTCAGCGATAATAGAGTAGATGCATCATGCATAAACACATATAAAGAATTAGAGAATAAAATCTCTACTTTCTACTGACATCATATAATATTAAATTAATATCATTAGAAAATTCAAAATATAATTAAATATTATAGTCTAATTATTCAAACTAATATTGCAATATATATATATATATATATATATATATATATATTGTTGGTTAGCTATGCCCTTGATATTAGGCCATAATTACCCCCATCAAATACTTTTCATATGGGGGCCATATGATTACGCAAGAAAAGGTTTTCTTATGTCTAATAATGTGTAAACCCTTTACATAATTTTTGCTATATATATATATTATGTGTGTGTGAATGTGTTTATTTTATTTTTATTTTCCTCGTCAAAATTGATGTGGCCTCGGTGGTGTACATGACATGATAACATGGAAGAAGAAGAAAAATAAGCCTTGGGACAAGCCTTGATATATCATGTCAGAGTGAAGTGGTCAAACAAAAGAAAATTATACTACGTTTATTTTGTGTAAAAAAAAAAATTCATACTAGTTCCCATCTAGTGTGTGTAGACATGCATGATCTGACAAAATTAAATTATATCTTCTTTTATCTTGTTTCCGAAGCATTAATTTTCTTTAGAAATTTGGTGATTTAGTGGGTTTAATAGCCAAATCGTACCTATATATAAGTGTTCCAACTTTTCCTTTAAATTTAAATTTGATGTGTAACGACAAAGATATTATATTAATAGCTGAAAATTGGTCTTACACAATTTTTTAATTTTAAATATATATTTCCAGAGTTTAATTAGAGCTCTGAATTTTAATTCAGAATTTATTATATTAACAATATGAGTAGTACCTTGCTGCGAAGGAACCTATATCAATTATATATAATATTAGCAAGCACATTAAGAAGCACTTCTCCGAATAAAAAATTGCAAGGGGTCGATATTATAATTAAAAAATAAAATAGGAGTTGCAAACTCAGCTGCTTCAAACTCCGAAGGTGTCTGAGAAAATCAAGAACATGGGCACGAATCTCGCCGGAAAATACTGCTTCATATCCCCGTCACGTGTGCGCGCACACCCACACACCCCATCATCTCAAGATTCTACCACTTCAACTATATATAATTAATCAATTAATTATTTTAGTGTTACACTGTTTGCCATTACTAGAATTATTCCAATCTAAATATATACTAGTAAAATTATGAAAACATTTTTGGATATGGATTTAGGTATGAGTACCATCTCTTGATTTGTCGAACAGTCTTCTCCAATGCATAATTTAAATAGTCTACAAATTACACTTAAAAAATTAATTATAATAGATTTATCAATAAAATATTAATGAAATTTGAACTTAGAGACCTAATTTTCATTCTTGTGATTACCAACCAATATCAATCTTTGAATTTTTTGTGCAGTAAATCTCACTAGATGTTACTTCCTAATTTGGACAAAATTAATTGTCTTATTACAGTCTACTTCATCGACGACCCTTTGTTTTGTCGTTATTGATGCAATTTAAAAAGGGATTAATAGAAAGTAGCGTCATTTTTCAAACTAAAGAATATAATTACTTAAAAAATAAGTTAAGTACAGTAATTAGACGAGGAACCGAGTCAAATGTAAAGCAGAGTTTACTAGACACCACGTGTTTGATCTGACCCAAAAATCTTGATTAATGTGCATGTAATCTAATGATACCTAGTGGTCAACATTCAACAAAATTTGAAGCTTATTATATAGTACATATATAAACGTTTATATACATATTACACGTATGTATCTACCTATATATATATATATATAGGGATAATTCCTGCGAGAATTGAAATAAGTGTAGGAAATAGGAATAGATATGTAAGTCTAGCATATATTTCATATTGGCGAAATATATCAAACTACACACATTTCTAAAAGTGTGTACAGCTCATGCCCATTTTACAAAATCAATACACAACATACCCATTTATATTTTTTAATATATATTTCTAGTGAGTTTCTTGATTTGGTGGATGAAATGACATAACACGACTCAAAACATAACAAATCAATAAATGATTGGGAAATTATTTTCGATGTATTGGATATTATTATTATTTTAAATTACTTTATATATGAATGATATCATTAAATCATTAAATTATGTATCTCGACCGGAGAGAGAGAGGATTTAATTAAACATTCAAAATTTTGAATAGGTCATTGGATGCATCTCGGCCGAGAGGAATTTAAAATCGACCGGAGAGGAATTAATTAAAATCGATGGGAGAGAGGATTTAATTAAAAATTCAAATTTTGAATAGGTCATTGGAGCAGGATTTTTAATACAATTTTAATTAATTCGGATCGAAACATCAAAGAATTAATAATTAGTATTAATTCATGTTGAAATTGGTCGTAGGAGAGATGAATTATGAAATGAAATTAATACTAATTATTAATTCATGTCTCCGACCGGTAACATCAACGATTTTTCAATCGAAACAAGGCTAATTAATTTAAATTGAATGTATGATATTTAAATTAATATTTAAAATAATCTATGGAAATTTTGTAAAATATTGAAATCTGAAATTATAACACAACTTATGAATTTTGAAATATTTAATATTGAAATTATCCTTCATATTTACCGTATTAATTAATAGTGTACAAAATAGTACTACGAAAGTAAAAGCTACAACTAAAATTGCGTAAAAATTGAAGAAGACAAATAAATTACATTAAAATTGCGAGAAAAATTGAAGAAGACAAATAAATGCGAGAAAAGTAAACCAATAATTGAACCAATTCTCCTATTTATACAATTCGATAAGAATAAATACAAATCCAACAAATTGCTATTGCTTCTTTCTCCGAATTTTAGTTCTTCATTTCGATCCACAACCCAAGAGTTTGTCTCAACAAGTAAGTTATTAAATTTTTATTTATTTTCGATTGTTTTGAATTTATTGTTGTTTATGATATTAATTTGTGTTTAGATTTATTATTGTTATTTTGTTTAGATTTATTATTGTTTATTGGTATGGATAAATTATTGCGTTTAGATAATTAAATTAATTGGATAATTCATTTAGTGTTTTGAATTTATTGCATAATTGGATAATTTGTTTAGTGTTTGGATTTTATTGTATTATTAGTATATATAATTCGATATAATTCGTTTAGATAATTATTTATAATTATATAGCATATAATTAGTTTAGATGAAATTAGATGTTTTATACGATTTTATGGCTTTTATATGAAAAATAAATGAATTAAAGGAATCCTTCTCCAATCGATGAATTAAAGGAATTATATGAAAAATAGATAAATAAATGATTTTATGGGATTTTAAAAAATCATAAATGAATTAAAAATTAAATTACATTAAAATCCTCTCTCCATTTGACCAATTCCTTGATTCCGTCGATAGGAATCAAGGAATTGGTCGTGGGAGAAGGATTTTAATGTAATTTAATTTTTTTATTGATTCTGTAAACATAATTAAATTAATTATTCAAAATCCCTCTCTCCGGTCGACCAATTCCTTGATTCCGTCGATCGAATCAAGGAATTGGTCGAACGGAGAGAGGATTTTGAATAATTAAATTTAATTATTAATTAAATTAATTTAATTATTAATTAAATTACATTAAAATCCCTCTCCGATCGACCAATTCCTTGATTCCGGTCGTACCGAATCAAGGAATTGGCCTAATGGAGAGAGGATTTTCATGTAATTTAATTTTTATTGATTCGTAAACATAATTAAATTAATTATTCATTCGAAAACATAAAATTGGTCCACGGAAATTATCAAATTAACACTGATTCCTCGACCGAATCTTGGTGTCGACGGAATCTTGAATTGTCGTAGGAGAGAGCTATTTTCGTAGGAGAGAGCTTATTTTGAACGGAATCTTCTAATTATCAAATGAATTTAATACTAATTATTAATTGATGTCTCCGCCGATCGAAACAAGGAAATATCGACCGGAGACATAAAACTATTCGACGGAGAGATTTTTGTTTTAGAAATTAATTTTAAATTAAATCAATTAGGATAATTTTAGATTTATTAGGATAATCTTGAATTATTGTTAGGATAATTTTAGATTTATTAGGATAATCTTGAATTATTATTGTTGTTTTAATTTTAAATGAAATCAATTAATTTTAAATGAAATCAATTAGGATAATCTTCCAATTATTGTTGTTTATGATATTAGATTTATTATTGTTAGTTTTATTTAGATTTATTATTGTTAAATTTTTTAGATTTATTTTGTTTAGATAATTCGAGCAATTTATAATACTATCTTTAGTTTTATTTAGATTTGTTATTATTATTTTGTTTATTTTGTTTATTATTCCTATCTTTAGATTTATTATTATGTTAGATAATTCGAGCAATTTATAATATTATCTTTAGAATTATTTTGTTAGATAATTCGAGCAATTTATTATTTTGTTTAAATTCTAGCAAATATCTTTAGATTTATTATTATTTTGTTTAGATAATTCGATTGTTTCGCAATTTATAATTATTGGATAATTCGTTTAGATAATTCTTGGCATAATTGTTTAATTAGACTTAGATTAGGCGATAATTTTAGTGTAAACATTAAGACATTAGAAAAATCATGTTAAGATCATATTTACATTAATATAATCTTGTATTTGTTATAGATGTCGGGATGGAAGAGCATTATTGTTCGATATGGAGGCGATGAGATCCTTCTTTATGTTACATTAAGGCGGTGTCGGTCAAATGCCTTTGTTCGAATGGA
The DNA here is from genome assembly GCA_036937905.1 of Salvia rosmarinus. NCBI lineage: Eukaryota > Viridiplantae > Streptophyta > Magnoliopsida > Lamiales > Lamiaceae > Salvia > Salvia rosmarinus. Next base: position 53,301,710 of record CM072823.1, on the reverse strand, counting down.
CAATGTAATTTTGTGGGAGTTCATAGAGATGATTAATGAAATTATGTTGGGAAATTAACGAGTACAACCTACCAACCGCATTATCTATCGAGATCTCGGAGTGGTAGAATTATCAAATTACTTTTGAGTAATGATGATCAACTTTTCGATTGGCTCATGATGCCCAAGCAGGTCTATGTGACTCACGATGCCGACACATCCCAATCGGACAAGAACTATATAGACCTTCGTTTGAGATACCATCCTCGTCAACATATGACTACACTTCCCAAAACATATCGTTCGATCGTCGTTGACACAACAATTTACATCATCGATTGGTTTGATCTTGATCGTCTCAATATATGCCGCAACACATGGATCCATCCAGAATTACATTTCCCGACATATCCGCAACCACAACGGTGATACACTTGTTGAGGACGGCGATGGCGGCGACTACGTTGAAGAAGAAGATGAAGCAGTCGGATGAAGAGGAAGAAGATCGCGATGCGCTTTGGTGAGCTATGGCTCATTTGTAGAGTTTGACGCATGGATCCGTCGGAGGGTGGATTCGGAAGCTTCATCTACGATTATGCGGTAACACGCAAAAGCACGTGGGAGGCCTAGAGCCGAGGAAGAAGTTGAGGAGATGAGCAACGGCTAGTCCCTGTTATTCCTCATGATGCTTGATTAATCTCTTTGCTCGTCCTCCGGACTCGGTTCCGCACCCGATGGTGAGCGAAGGTTCCATCTTCGACAACAAGGGTGAATCGAAGATATCCGCAAGGCTATGGCATTTGGAACGTCGGTAGAATTTGTTATTCCTCGATCCGATAATTCGAGGATTACATTCAAATGTCGATATCATAATCGGTGTCCTTTTCTACTACGTGCATCGCAGTTAGGTGGATTTTGGTTTGTCCGCAAGTTTGATGCTATACATACTTGCGCAGAACCCAGTGAATATCGGAGTAAGGAAGGTTAATGCCGTGTAATTGCAGCATACATATCACGAAAAATACGCGAAGACGGTGAAGTGCTAAAGCCGAGGTCCATTATGGCCGATTTGCGGCGAGAGTACGGTGTACACGCTACATACAATGTAGCAATGCGAGCCCGTAATAGGCGATCGAGATGATATCGGTGGACATGAAGAATCATTTCGCTACTACCGAAGTTATCTCGCATATGTTACGGATGAGCAATCCGGTTCGATGGTGACTTGGATATTGGATCGGATGGTCGGTTCCGTCACCTCTTTGTCGCCCTCGGTTCATGCAGATTGGCGTACACATTGTGCCTCCGACCCGTGATTGTAGTCGACGATGCGCGCACTTGAAGGGCCGCAATAAAGGCATATTATTCGTTGCGTGACAAAGGACGACAACGAGCAAGTTTTCCATTAGCTTATGGAATTGGTCCGATCGAGAATGATGTCTCATGGACTTGGTTTCATCTCGACTACAAGTCGCTTATGGATCAAATCCGGAGATGTTGATTGTTTGAGATGCCCATATCGATTATAATGAACAGCGGTCATGTGTCTACCACGATGCAACACACGGATTATGCTACTACCATCTGTGAAAAAATCACCCGTTTGGGCAACCATCCATAAAGTTATTTGAAAGCCGCTTATGCGTGCAAGATGCACACTTTGAAAAGCGATGGCTATGTTAAAGTCTCGTGAAGGCCGATGGTAGCGGCGCATATACCAAGTTGGTGGAGGTTGGAGTGCAGTGGGCTAGATCACGGTGCCCGTTAGGCGCTACGGTTTATGACATCGAACATTGCGAATCATTCATTCTCGAATATTGTGGGCTGGACGATTGCCAATTTGCTCAATGATTGAGGCAATCCGTCACATTACGAAAAATGGTTCGATGAGAGACATGAAGCGACAAAGAGGTGCGCGGTGAATTGACCCACGAAGCAGCGTGAAGATGATGGTATCAATGGAACTATCACGCGGATCGATGTAGTGCCTCATCGGACTCCACTTTCAAAGTCGACGCGTACAAAACATTCGAGTCAATCTCAATACGCAATCGTGTGCGTGTTTGGAGTGGGACATGGATATGATACCGTGTTCTCGTCTTTCATGCACTATATAGTGCAATTTAAGTTTAATTATGTTAATTTTTTTGATCAAATTGATTTCACTTACATATAATTGATTATATAAATTTTTTAGTCATAAAGGTCACCATATATCTAACTATGTGGGGGAGTACTACCATTCTGCAAAGCTAGCCGAAGCATACTCGTATCGGATCAATCTGTTCACCACGTCTACTTGGACCTGCTCCTCCGATGTTCTTTGGAATTACAGTTATGCCTCCTAATAGAGTCCGTCAGGCTGGGCGCCCGAAAGTGGGTCGATATCGTCATCCAACAGAAGTGGGATCGAGTAGTAGAAGTCGTGCACTACGGACATGTAGCTTGTGTGGTAATGAATCTCATACGCGTCGGAAGTGTCCTTACTTATCCAGAGACGAGTGACATTGTAATGAAAGAAAACATTCATGTAAAGATATTATTAACATTATTATTATTTTAACTTAATCAAATTGAATTCAATTGAATTGACACTAGAAAAAACATCTAACAATGACGGAAAATTGTTAGATTTCGTTGTTTTTGGATTTTGTTGAATTATGTTGGATTTGGTTGAATATTGTTAGTTTTTGTTGGATTATGTTGGATTTTGTTGAATATTGTTGGTTTTTGTTGAATTAGGGGGATTCAGTTGGATTGTTGTTGGTTTTTGTTGGATTATGTTGGTTTTTGTTGAATTAGGGGGATTCAGTTGGATTGTTGTTGGTTTTAGTTGGATTCAGTTGGATTGTTGTTGGTTTTTGTTGGATTATGTTGGTTTTTGTTGAATTAGGGGGATTCAGTTGGATTGTTGTTGGTTTTAGTTGGATTCAGTTGGATTGTTGTTGGTTTTTGTTGGATTATGTTGGTTTTTGTTGAATTAGGGGGATTCAGTTGGATTGTTGTTGGTTTTAGTTGGATTGATTGGATTGTTGTTGGTTTTGTTGGATTATGTTGGTTTTGTTGAATTAGGGGATTGATTGGATTGTTGTTGGTTTTAGTTGGATTATGTTGGTTTTGTTGGATTATGTTGGATTATGTTGGATTCACGGGTACACGAGCGTGCACGGTGGTACACGGAGTGCACGGGTGACATTTGAGTGCGATCGTGCACGTACACGTCGTGCGCGATCGTGCAGGCGTGTACCCGTGCACGAGGGTACACGGGCGTGCGGTGCACACGCCCCGTGCGCGATCGTGCACGCGTCGTGCGACCGCTCACCGCACGATGGTGTGCCGTGCGCGATCGTGCGCGATGCTGATCGTGCGGCGTGTGCCGTGCGTGCGATGCGTGTGCCGTGCACGATCGTGTGCCGTGCTGCGATCGTGCGGATACGGTCAGGTGCGGCGTTGCGCGATCGTGCGCGGCGTGTACCGCGTGCGATCGTGCGCGTCGTGCACGACATCGTACCATGCACGCGATCGTACACGCCCGTGCAATCCCCTAATCCAACAAATTCGGTTAATTGCAAATTCGGTTAATGAATCCAATTCAATCCCTATTCGTTAATTGCAAATTCGACAAAACTATTAAACTTACAAACTATACATGTAATATACAACATTCGGTTAATATACATGTAAAAAACGGGCGAGATAACCTCTAAAATATGGATAAGCCAACTGCGCTCGAAGAATAGCCAACAACAAGCAATAGCCAACAACAAGCAATATACAAAGAGGTCACGACCTCCACAACATATACATAGAGTCACAGATACTCTAATACAAACAAAATATCACTAACACGATAAAAATCAAATATTCGATAAATAATATGAACATCCATTTGCATCGATATACCATACATACCAATATACAAATACATACCAATATACTAGTACATGCTAATTTCTACCTCTTATCTTCCTCTTCCTCTTCCTCCGAACTTATATGGATCACATATCTCATATATATTTCCACCTACTTTATGTCTATATGCTACAACATTAGACATACCCCATTCGATGCTCGGTGAACCGAAATAAGGCGTTCCACGGTCATGCACGCAAATGGACCATCAACGAAATCGTCTTCACGGTCAAATACCTCGAAGAGCGGCTCGTGTAATAACCGCATCATTATTCCATGGTGGTATCTGGTGGGAGTTAGCCTCGAACCATCTAGTGAAGAGAAGAAAGCGGCCGCAATAATCTAGTCGGGGCACACGAAGTCCATCATCCTCGCATCCACTTGATCTGGTCCATCCTCCAAATCGCGAGTCGAACGAAGACGAATGACGGAGTGCATATCCACGCGTACTATCGCGACGCCGATCGATGCAAGGATAATGATCTATAAAATTAATATTTAGATAAAATAAACAAGGACACGTAACCATTTAGATAAATTAATATTTATTGTATTAAATAAGGTTACTGCGTGTGACGTAACCATGATGTATAACCCGTCATGCCGAGGACAACTGCTATCGATGCGATGGTGGCTGCCATGTAGAAGCAATGCTCTCGGGGTCATGATCAATGGTGCCTCACGCGGTCTTGAATGTAGGACGAAAGCATTGCGTGTACCTCGGACCATTGATTTTGCGAAACATCTATTCAACATTGAAAATTAAGTAATTAGAGATACTACATATATACTATATATTGATTGTATTAAAGACTTACGAAAAAACCGATGTCGAGGATGATTGTGTTTGATAATCCACCCCATCAATACGTCGATCCGGGCATCGAGTCTCACCCTCAAATACACCATGAATAGATCGACGACCGCAAAATTATTTTAGGGATACATATCGATATAAGTAGATGTACTTAAAAAAGCGAAGCATATTGTATAAAAGCATGCTTAACATCAAACGCCTCTGCGGCATTTCGATATTCACGAAAATGCAACTGGACTTGTCGATCGAGACCGAACAACCACCATTGCCTTATTTGTGTTCAAGAAACGTAATTTATCAATGTATCATCGGATAATGGGCGTGGCATCGGGCTATTCACGTATGGTGACCTCATTCGGTACCGAAGGTCTCGTGCCCGTTCACCTCTCCGGATCCCGAACTACAAACATTTAATTTAGAAAATGAAAACATAACAAATATAATGAAATATTATAAAGCGCGAATATGAGACTTAATAGTTACTGTTCCTCCAAGCTGCTGCTGCAGGCTCGAAAGTGCGCCTCACGGCGTCCCGGGCGTCGATCACTAAATAGGTCCATCCCCATCATGGAATGATGAGATGTAGTTCCATGTTGGTACCATGGATGCGGTGAGAGTAGCGGGGAGGGGTATCAACTGGCGATGCGGTCTTTGCCTCGGTGGCTCAATATGTCCAGCTGCCTCGGGGACATACGGGCTGGGCGGTGATGTGGTCTCGATCTTCACCTCTCGTCGTCGTAAATCGTCGGATGAAGTGGGACATGAGGTGCATGTGGGCCGTATCATCCCTATGTGTGCAACCACATCGACTCTTCTCTAAGAGGTTTTCAAACCACTTCTTTATCTTTGGAATAAATTTGTCTTGATAGACCTCTCCATGCGTCGCCTTTGCTCGTCCCCCCTCGGGACGATTCCGGATAGATTCACGAATCCAGCGACGATCGGCGGAACTAAGGCATACAGGTGCTGACCACCACCGCTCGATGAAGCTGCCTCACAGTGCATCTTCCGTATCCGTCTCTCAATGGATGGCGGCTGCGGCTCATCAACAACAGGAACCTCAGCGAACCCAACCGGCGATGTCCTCCGGCCGGGTATCGAAGGTGAAGCTCGAGGCTGCTCGATGGAGACCACGAAGATCGGGATCCTCGACAAGCTGTGGAGCCCTCCCGGAACTCGGCGTCTCGTCGAGGCTCATCCACCGGTGGATGAGACACACCACGACGAAGGAACGTAGTCCCTCCCTCGAAGGATTTGACGGTATAACAAAAGTCACACCGTGGAGAGGTGTGAGGCAGACACCCGATGGCGGTGCTAACCTCGAATGAGTCCGGCTCGATGGATGTGAGATGATAACCGACCTACAATAAATTGAAAGATGTTATTTAATATTCTAATAAATACAATACCTCATACATGATTTAAAATTATAATAAAATTGATACCTCTTGCTCAAAAGTGGTCAGAAGTGCGGTGAAATCCTACTCTTGAACTTCCACCTCAACACTCTGGATCTGTTGTGGGATTGATGTGCGTCCGGCTATACTTCCCAAGCTGGTATGATCTCGGTGACCAAGCATATAGTGCCCGGATGGTCCGTAAAAGTGGTATTGAGCATTAGGTTGACATCTGCGTCATATAATATCTCAAGATCGGTAGCTGTAGGCCACGGAAATCGGCAAACGCCTCCGGATCGTCAACCAATGCCCAAACCCAATCGGCTATTATCTTCCCGTATCGTATCCAAATACGAACCCATAGAGGGTAATAACGTGGGCCACACGTAAATAGTGACGAAGATCTACATCATCACTAAAACCATTACTACAAAATCTATCTACTAGATTACGTAATGTAATCTGTGTGCCCATAAAAAGACTATAGACCTCAGCGTCGCTCAAGTCGTAGTCAGTGTGGGATCAAATGATGATGACCCAATTGCGGGCGGTGACTAGAGCATAATCTTTAATCGAAAACATATATATCTTCCATTGATGAAAAATACATCTCGGATCGTAGGCTCTGTCGGCGGAGACTAAATGGTGCAAAGAAAAACTAGACTTAGGCAGGAGTCGAATCAATCGGATGACCAAAGCAACCCACTAAACATATCTACCAACTCTTCGCCACTTATCTAGCAAGACATTCTTAATATATTTAAAATAATCGGTCTATAATAAGTCTTTACATCCGCCACCACATTTATCGTGGTAGGCCTCAAGAAAACAGATCGACCTACAATTATATCAATGTCACATATTACACAACGTCTGACAAACCAACAAACTACTACAATAATTATTTCATTTGTATATAATTCACATCAATAAACATCCTATCATACAAATATAAAAATAATTAGAACTACAAATCACTATCAAAAGCGCCATAACTTAATAATACAATTTAACCATTCTAAACCATAAATGAAATATTATTCAATCATATACCATAAACACTATTTATTCAATCATATTCCAAAGCGAGATATCTAGAAAACATACAAGCCATAAACAATATTAACATACTCAATAACATAATTCAACGTATTCATATTCAATTATATACAATCATATTATTCATAACATTTTCCAACATTTATCCAATCTCAATAACATAATTCAACTACTCATATGCAATCATATACAATCACAATCATATTATTCAATCACATCTACCAACATTTATCGATCTCAATTACAAAATATATTTAAGGTAAACATACTAAGGGTTCACACGAAAACATACCGGTAAATCGACATATTGCCTTGAAAATAATACGCATCATTACAAAATTCAATTAATAATTTCAATTAATAACTAATAATTATTTCAATTAATAACTAATAATTAACAACTAATTATACAAAATTCAATTAATAATTTCAATTAATAACTTCAATTAATAACTAATAATTAATAACTTCAATTATACAAAATTCAATTAATAATTTCAATTAATAACTAATAATTAGAAAATTAAATAATTCAATTAATAACTAAATATTAATAACTAATTAATTTGTTGTCTCGATCGGAAAGTAGGTGAAATAAAAATTGAATTAATTTGTTGTACCAATTGAACTTTCCGATCGGTGAAGGCTACCGGAGAAGCCTTCACCGATCGGAAAGTTCAATTGTACAACAAATTAATCAATTTTTATTTCACCTACTTTCGATCGAGACAACAAATATATTGAAACAATTAGTTGTTTGGGTCGAATTCACCTGGTTTCCGATCGGTGAAGGCTCTCGGTCGGCCCAGGAAGCCTTCACCGATCGGAAACTAGTGAATCGATCGAAACAACGAATAACAACAAAATATTTCCTATATTTCCTAAACATTATTATAATCTTACAAAAATCAAAATCATCAAAATCATCTTAACATATCAAAACAAAAATGTAAAATCGCATAACTATATTTATAGCAAATAATATGCCCAAAACATAAAACATACCAAATATTCTCGCTCGATTGAATAAGCAACCAAATATTCTCACTTTCTTCGATTGAATAAGCAAAACCTAATTATTAGAAAATTGAGTTAATACATAATTATTAAATGGGAGAAAGGCGGAAACAACGATTAATATGTATATATTGAAACAATTCGTTGTTTTGTAAGGAAATTAAATTACCTCCGAAATGATTCGGTGGTAACAACTTCACGCTTGCTTCACCACCGAACGGAATGGGTTCTTCACTTCACGAGGAGCAGAATGGGTTTTCGGCTAAGCCAAACTTCTAAAATTTTGAAATGGGTTCTTCACTTCACGGGAGCAGGAATGGGGCTAAGCCAAACTTCTAAAATTTTGAAATTTTTCTGAAGGAAAGTGAAATTTTTACGCACAAATTTTTGTTTTATCAAAGAAACCGTGAAAACTATTAAATGCCAACCAAATGCCAACCAAATTTTCAAGTCAAAAGACGCACTATTTTGTTTGAATGTGCATGATTCTAATGAATGAAAAGACCATCCTCACATCAACCAACGTCCTTTTGCACCTTTTGCGAAAAACTACAATAAATAAATGAAATGGGTATATGTGGTAGCAAAATTTTGAAATGGATATTGATGGTACACTTTTATTCATAATTGGGCATTTAAGTTCTTTCCTTTCATATTTGTGTAGACAATCGAATTATTATGTTGCAGCATTTAGTTTAGCAAATATTTCATCTCTTTGTAACACATATGTTAAATATATTAGTTTAGCACATCTTTCATTGCGGTAGTACAAGAAGGATTCTAAAGCGCACGATAATCCGTGTACGTGAAAACACAAGCGTAGCACAATCGAAATTAAATCTCAACCATTGATCCGGTGAATCAAAGGTCGATTCATTCTCATTTCTACGATCCATCTATATATATATATATATATATATAGGAGATGGATCATGTAGAAATGGATAATTAGTAGGAAATAGGAATGAATTGGGGCATTTGATTATTTGGAATGGTTGAATTTAATTTTAGTTGTCTTCAATTTTGTGTTGTGTGTCTTCGTGATTATTAAAGACTAGAACCCTTCTTCTTGTTACTGCAATGAAAGATGTATAAACTATATGTGCTGACATAGTAATTCGATTGTGCTACACAAATATGAAAGATATGCTGACTTACATATCTATTCATATTTCCTACACTTATTTCCATTCTCACGGAACCATCCCATATATATATATATAGGGAGTGAATCAAATGAGAACTATATATTTTTTGCGAACTATGCATAAGACGTGTAAATATGATGCATAGAAAGATATAAATCTGTGCACAACGAAAACTTTCTAAAATTATTTTGTTGTGCAACAATTTTAGAATGTTTTCGTTATGCAGAACTTTATAAATTTTATTCATCAACTTTTTACGCGTGTCTATTCTCAAGTTCTCAAAAAAGATGAGTTCTCATTGGATCCAACCCCTATGTTTTAAGAACTAAGAACTCATCTTGTGCATTTATTTTGCATGATCGTACGGTCTAGATTTTAGAGTTATTTTAGATATTTTATTTTTAGATTTTATTATTAAGGCTATTGCTATAATTTTCGTATATTTTGTAACCGATTCTAGGAGTATTTTAAGGGATTCTTTTTATATTTGTAGAGATTTATTATTGCATATTTATTTTCATTTTAACTGATATGAGATTACAATTAATGGATTAGATATGCTTATTTTTGAGAGATAATCTTTATATTTTTTTCTGGCAATTCATCTCTTACTTTGCATTCGTTGTTTTCTATTTTGTTCATCTGATTTTTTACAGACAAGATAAATGGTATCATATATAAAAAGTATGCACAAATAACACATACCTATGCACAAATAACACATGCCTATGCATAAAACAAATTACATCATCGTTTTTCTATTTGTGCATCATATGTATGCACAAATAACACATGCCTAAGCACAAATGTGAATATGCACAATATGCACAAATGAACCTATAATATGCATCTCATGTGCAAATATGAATTATGAACAAATAAAATGCACAATATGCACAAATATACAAATAATAAGCACAATATTCACAAATATAAAACATGAATCACTTACTAATGATGCACAACATGCATAAGAGAATAAACAATATACACGAACTACATGAAATCATGCACAACATTAGTCCTTAGTTTCAATTTGGATGAGAAGATCAATTATGTGAGATTTCTTGGGAGGAGAGAGAGAGAGAGAGAGAGATATTAACGTCAAATCAGGAGGTGGGGTTGTTTTGATGGGTTATGATTAAAATAGAAATTTACATTAATGCCTCAATTCATTATATGACTTAAAAATGGTTGAAAATATTTTAAAGTGGTCAAAATCAATTTTGATCATTCCTAAAATATAGTTCGTTGGATACGATGAAATCTAGGGTGTAGATTAGTTCTTATTTCTCATCTAAGAGTAGTTCCATCTATAACCAACCATATATAGAGGTTGGATCGAGTGAACTCATCTTTTTGAGAATTATGCAGTATAAAGTTGATGAATAAAATCAATAAAGTTGTGCTGTGAAAACATTCTAAAATTGTTGCACAACAAAATAATTTTAGAAAGTTTTAGTTATGCACAACTTTATACCGTTCTTGTCATCTTCAACATTTTATGCATGATTCACAAAGTTCGCAACAAAGATATGGTTCTCATTTGATCCATTCTATATATATATATATATATATATATATATATATATATATATATATATAGGGTAAAAGAGAATGAAGTGAACTGTTTAGATTACTTATGAAATTAATTAATTACCCTACCCTAAATAAACATGGTCGGTTCGTTCTTCGTTTGCTTCTATAAATTATGTTTATTTCTAGATTTATTTTTTATTTAATTTCTTGTTACAAAATATTGTCGTTAAGAGCGGATGGAATCTCGAATCGACTAAGGGGGTGTTTGACTAAGCTTATTTTAGAGAGCTTATAAGCTCCAAGAGCTTATAAGAGGTAATGTCTCAAGTGCTTATAAGTTGTTAAAGTGTTTGGATAATTGATCTTATAAGCTAGAGAAAGAATCGTGAGTTAGAGAGAGAAAATTATAGTCAGAGAGATAAAATTGACGAGAGGTGAAGTTGATAGTGTATGTGGAGGAAATAACGAACTATAATAAGGTTATTTTGGTAAATTCATGATTGCTTATAAGTTTATGAAAAAATAAGTTAGGGTTGATCAACTTATTTTTAGGGGAGCTTATAAGTTGTTGGAGCTTATTTTCGCAACTTATAAGCTGTTTAGGAGTTTATTTTACAAAATACTTTGCAACGACTTATAAGCTCTTAAACAGCTTATATAAGCTGTTTTAAAGAGCTTATAAGCTCAGCCAAACACCCTCTAAGTTAGGCTCCATAAAAGGGAAATTAACAGAGAAAACCCCAATTAGTTACTAAATATTGTCCCATATCGAAACTTCCACATCTATATATAAACCTTAATTTCCTTTTGTGGCGTATAGTTATTCTGCAGCTCAATTCAAAATCATCTATGCATATGTATGTCCATTGATCTATTTGGTAGTGATGTAAATATATTGTGTATTTATTTGTTTTGGCAGACAATGGATATTATATAAATAATAATAGTGTATGTTGTTGTGGTTAAATATAAAAATGAAAAGAGATAATAAGATAACATGGGCTTGCGTGCTTAGACTGACACAAAATGGCCCGCAAACTTGTGATAAACAGCCAAAATTTGGCTTAACCTTTAACCCCGGTTTGGCACCTTGGGGAACATATGGAGATCGAGTTAATTTTCAAGTTCAAATTGATCTCTATTTAAAAGAGGCGTAGCCCCTGCTTTCTCCATGCACTTGTCTTCTTCATTGACCTCCAACACTACTCGTGTCCCCCCGCCTTTCCTATTTCTTCTCATCCTCTCTCTCCACCTTCATTTAACTCTCACACAATCAAGAATCCACCTAGCTAGGGTTCCAAAAATCTCCCAACACAAATCAACAATCATACACACAATGTCGAGCAGAAGATCGCGTTCGAGACAGTCGGGAGCCTCCCGAATCAGCGACGAGCAGATCGTCGATCTTGTCTCCCGGCTGCAGCAGCTCATCCCGAGATCCGCAACAGACGCTCCGACAAGGTACAAACTACCTACAACTTTATATCCAAATCTATTTCCCTTAATGTTATTCCGATCCCAATCTAATTTTCTGTGGCCTTTGCTTTCATTCACAAGGGACAAGCAGTTAGGTCCACATTTCCTCATTTATTGCACAATTTGTCATGTGGGACTCCAGTGTTTCCCAGCTCCACACACACACACAAAGATGATTTTCATTTCATTTAACACATAAACTATCTTCGACACGACACGCATGTATACGCATAACTTAATATATATAAATAACGGTGACAGAATTGGGTTAATTAATTAAAATTGATTTGTGTGTGTTAGGTTTCTGCTTCGAAGGTGCTGCAGGAAACGTGCAACTACATAAGAAGCTTGCACAGGGAGGTGGACGATCTGAGCGATCGATTATCGGAGCTTCTGGAATCGACGGACAGCGACAGCCCTCAAGCAGCCATAATTAGGAGCTTGTTAATGTGATAATTAATAGTTTACTTACGCCCTTTTTCTGCTCCTTGCTGTCTAGGGTTTGGTTACTATGTAAGGCCAACTTAGAACTTTTTCATCACCTATTGGGTGGCTATATATGATGCATATGCCAGCCTAATTAATTAGTTATATATATATAAATATTATTGCGCTAGCTAGAGTACTGTATTAATTTCCTTTTTTCCAAGTGATAATCCATATATAAATATAAATTATAATTATAAGAAGGGATCTCTTTTCCAGCTCCAGGCTTTTATGGGTGTATTCATTTTGGAGAGTTTAATCAGTTTTGCCTTTGTTTTACATTGATAGGGGCTACAGTACAATATATATGCCATTTCATTTAAATCATACTAATATTCTTAGGGAGTTCAAAAACATTGATGCCCAGCTAAATGTACCAACATATGTATCGTAACATATTAGTATTTATTTCATCTCTTTTCGTCCTTATGTACATCTAGTGCATCAAATTGATTTTTTTAATGCCAGATTACAAAACGATAATAGACTAAACCAGTTAAACCAGCATTTAAGATTTATTTAACTAATAAGTCAAAACTAGTGTGCAGTACTAAAACGATAAACAAAAAGTAACATATAAATTAATAAATGAATTGTGATAGTCTGATAGACATGAGCTTAAAATTTGGTTTGTTGATGTTGGATATACCTACTTCTTGCAATCTGGGACTGCATGTCTTTAGCTTCCTTAAAAGAATGCCAAATGTCTTCTTTTGGGAACCTCAAAGCCGAAAAGTAGGAAGAAAAAATGCATTCAAAATGTCTACGATGAGAAGATGATAAAACACAATAATAGACATGCGGCATATTATAAGACGACAAAATATTATTAACGTTTTGTAACACAAATTTTTGTATTTAAATTTTTATAAATACAAAATCGTATACAAAAATAATTTGAATTGGGATTTGATGAATTTGAGTGGATTCGATCTTCTAGTTATCCTCTGATTCTTCTCTTGATGTGGATTTCTTGAGCGATCTTGATGTTCTTGAGTATTCTTCAAGTTGTTGGAGGATATGATTCCTTGATCTCCTTGAACTTGAAGGTTGAACTTGATCTTGATCGAAGGACTTGATCTTGTTTTCGGATCGAGCGTCGGTTGATTTGAAATGCTAAAGAACGCCGAAGATCTTCAACTTTGGAATGATTTGGATGATGAACTTGGCGAAGAACGTGGTGATTCGCACGAAGAACATATGAATACTTGAAGAAGACTTGAATGTGGGAGAATGCTTGTGATGATTCTTCGAGTGTCTTGAGCTCTTCAAGTCTTCACTTTCTTCACTTCACTTCTTGCCTCATTTATGAAGCCCCAACACCTCTATTTATAGATGTAGGCTAGTGGCTTAGTGGGCTTTTGGACTTATGGGCCTTGGACCACCAAACCATGGGCTTGGGCTTGGACTTGAGCTTGGGCTTGAGCTTGGGCTTGAGCTTGAGCTTGGGCTTGAGCTTATGGGCTTGAGCTTGGACTTGAGCTTGGGCTTGAGCTTATGGGCTTTAGCTTATGGGCTTGAGCTTATGGGCCTTTTATGGCTCATTTGACACAATTTGAGTGATTATTCATTTCCGATTCGTTGCCACATGTCATTCTCCTCTTCGTCGATAAAATTAAATATTAATCACATATTCTATTTAATTTTGGAATAAATTCCATTAATAAAATAGAAATATAATTAATTATTTAATTTGTAATTTACGTGTACGATATTATTGCTAACAATTTTAATTGTCTACAAATTGCCCATGAGACTTGTTCATGGACGAGTTGTCTTGGAAATGGACGAGTCTCGAAATTCATTAGATAGTTTTAACTCTTGTCGAGGAGTTCTTGATTTTGAATTTGTAAATAATTTATACTCGTATTTAAGAGTTCTTGAACTTGATTTGAATTTGTAAATAGTTTATACTCGTATTTAGGAGTTCTTGAACTTGATTTGAATTTGTAAGCAGTTTATACTCGTATTTAGGAGTTCTTGAACTTTATTTGAATTTGCAAATAGTTTATACTCATATTTAGGAGTTCTTGAATTTGATGTGAACTTATAAACAGTTTATACTCGTATTTAGGAGTTCTTGAATTTGAAATTTGAATTTGCAAACAATTTATACTCGTATTTAGGAGTTCTTGAACTTGTTTTGAATTTGTAAACAGTTTATACTCGTATTTAGGAGTTCTTGAACTTGATTTGAATTTGTAAACATTTTATACTCGTATTTAGGAGTTCTTGGACTTTGAATTTAGAAAGTTTATACTCGTTTCAAGGAGTTATTGACTTTGAATTTGTTAGAAAGTTTATACTCGTTTCAAGGAGTTCTTGAATTTGAATTTATAAATAGTTTATACTCGTATTTAGGAGTTCTTGAACTTGTTTTGAATTTGTAAACAGTTTATACTCGTATTTAGGAGTTCTTGAACTTGATTTGAATTTGTAAACATTTTATACTCGTATTTAGGAGTTCTTGGACTTTGAATTTAGAAAGTTTATACTCGTTTCAAGGAGTTATTGACTTTGAATTTGTTAGAAAGTTTATACTCGTTTCAAGGAGTTCTTGAATTTGAATTTATAAATAGTTTATACTCGTATTTAGGAGTTCTTGAATTTGATGTGAACTTATAAACAGTTTATACTCGTATTTAGGAGTTCTTGAATTTGAAATTTGAATTTGCAAACAATTTATACTCGTATTTAGGAGTTCTTGAACTTGTTTTGAATTTGTAAACAGTTTATACTCGTATTTAGGAGTTCTTGAACTTGATTTGAATTGTAAACATTTTATACTAGTATTTAGGAGTTCTTGGACTTTGAATTTAGAAAGTTTATACTCGTTTCGAGGTTATTGACTTTGAATTTGTTAGAAAGTTTATACTTTCGTTTCAAGGTTCTTGAATTTGAATTTATAAATAGTTTATACTCGTATTTAGGAGTTCTTGAATTTGAAATTTGAATTTGTATTTGGCCTTCATAAATTGGTTTCCAAAGTTGGGCTCAAGTAGACATTTTAACTTGGAAGTCCATATTTGAATTATCCATTGGACCTTTAATATTTCCCAACATCCTAGGCCCAACTTGTCTTGATAATTAAGTCCAACATTCCTTTTCAATTGAGTCCAAGACTGTTTTTTTTTTTTATCATGGACGTTGCTTTTTTTTTTTTTTAATTTGAGCCCAACATTGCTCCTCCTTTTTAATTAAACCCACGGCCCAACATAGCTTAGCTCAATTTCTTTGGCCTTTGGAGTAGGTGGGCGACCCAATTTTCTTTAATTAAGCCCAACAAGAGTTTGGGTTCATTTCTTTTACTTTGGAGAGTAAGTGGACACTATTTGATTCTCCATAGTTTGTTGGGATTCTGACGCAAGAATCGAAACAAAAGGCGCAATTCTTGTACCACTTTATTTAAGGTATTTTGTTTGAGCTTGAGTTTCTTTGCAAAGGTTGTTGAGGCTGCGAGGATTGTAGGTAGCTCATCGAGTTAGTTGAGGGTGAAGACAAGCTTTACGCAAGGCGATGCGTGTACCGGTCGGTAGGAAGTTGAGAGCTCAATTTTTTTCAAAGTTTGTTTAAGCGCGTGGCTAGTGACCACTATTTGCTAAGTTTAGGGTTTTAAGTCGACACCTTCTATAAATAGGGACACACCTTGCGACTATTTTCACTCACAAACCTAAACCGCAGCCCACATTTGTTTTACTTACATATCTGCATAGCTTTTCTTCTCTTGTTAGCGGCATCTTCACTTATTTGCTTCTCTCTTTTATTCTTTTTTTCATAGCCTCGTTTTCCTTGTTTATGGGAACAATCGAGTGTGGCTAAAGTGGTGCTTAGTGCGAGAAAGTTGAGTTACCGTTGTTTGATAGAGAATGGGCGTCGGCGGGACGGTGGCTTCTTTAGTTGCCGGTGATCGGCGAAAAGGTGAGCATGGCGATACTGCGGTAGCGTCCCGATTCTCGGTGATTCGATGGCGTTCATGGAGTCGAGGACTATGAATCTCGACATTTAGATCGAATTCTACCACAGCGATCACGAAGGCGGAGGCGTTGACGGGTTCTTTGAAGTCTTTGGCGCGGGCGTGCGGCGGCGGGCGGCATTGATGGATCGGCAAAGCCACGGCGGCGGTGACTTCGCCACTCGGCAGGATGAACTACGAGAGAAAAAAGAAGGCGTTGAGCGGATGCATGTGTAGCTTTTATTGCTGGTGTTTGCGGATCGAGGAGGCGGCGACCGGGACCACGATGCGAAGATGGCGGTGGCTGGGGCATCCTCACGACGGTGGCGGTGGGCGTCTTCTTGTTCTTTGTTCGCGAAACGCAGCGAGGCGAGCGAGCGGTTGGAGATGGGCGATGCGGTGTCCATGATGCGGCGTCGAGCGGATCGAGATTGGAGGAGCGAAGGCGGTGCACAGACTACAAAACCGATGGTGGTGGCTGTGTGTTGCCGTTTCGCCGGACCACGAGCGGAGAGGCGAAGGATAATCTTTGCGGTGGGTGGCGTGGCGGTGAGGAAGCACGACAACGTTGCTTGTGTGTGGTGGATGTTGGCGATTCGGCGGTCTCTACCATTTCGAAGGAAGGCGGAGCGAAGTTAATAAAGCGTCGCTCGAGGCGGTTTGGATCAGCGGCGAGATCAACCGGTTTTGTTCTAACAAGGTGATTTAATCTCCACTCATATCTGCGGCCTTTTTCGAAATCAAGAATAGCATGATAGACTTGGTATGCCATTTTATTGGTAGAACAGTACACGTCCTTGTCATGATAAAATTCGCTTTGATGCATTATCGATTTTTTTTCGCTTGTTGTCTGCATTTTTGTTCTTCTTCTGTGTATGTTTGGTGCTCGGCGGAGGAGCGACCATAGTGCGGCGGCGTGAGCGGAGGAGATGATAATGATATCACACAACCAGGCGGGGCGATTTTACGGGCGGCGGCGGCGATGATCGTGGGCGGGCGTGCGGTGAAGGCAGGTGTCTGGCGGACCTTGGGCTGCTGAGGCATGGGCTATGTTCAACCTCGATGATGGGCTACGTTCATCCTCGGCGATAAAGCGCGGGCTGCGTTCAACCTCGGCGATAAGGCTGCGTTCATCCCGGCGATAAGGCGCGGGCTATGTTCGACCTCGATGAGAAGGCATGCGTTCAACCTCGGCGATAAGGCTGCGTTCATCCTCGACGATAAGGCTACGTTCAACCTCGGCGTAAGGCGCGGGCTATGTTCAACCTCGGCGAGAAGGCATGCGTTCAACCTCGGCGATAAGGCTGCGTTCATCCTCGATGATAAGGCTGCGTTCAACCTCGACGATAAGGTGCGTTCATCCCCGGCGATAAGGCTGCGTTCAACCTCGGCGATAAAGTTGCGTTCAACCTCGGCGTAAGGCGCGGGCTATGTTCAACCTCGGCGAAGGCATGCGTTCAACCTCGGCGATAAGGCTGCGTTCATCCTCGATGATAAAGTGCGTTCAACCTCGACGATAAGGCTGCGTTCATCCTCGACGATAAGGTGCGTTCAACCTCGGCGATAAGGCCGCGTTCAACCTCGGCGATAAGGCTGCGTTCAACCTCGGCGATAAGGCTGCGTTCATCCTCGGCGATAAGGCTGCGTTCAACCTCGGCGATAAGGCTGCGTTCAACCTCGGCGATAAGGCTGCGTTCAACCTCGGCGTAAGCACGGGCTATGTTCAACCTCGGCGAGAAGGCATGCGTTCAACCTCGGCGATAAGGTTGCGTTCATCCTCGGCGTAAGGCGCGGGCTATGTTCAACCTCGGCGAGAAAGCGCGGGCTATGTTCAACCTCGGCGAAGGCATGTGTTCAACCTCGGCGCTAAAGGCTGCGTTCATCCTCGGCGATAAAATTGCGGGCGCAACGGCAATCCGGGAGCTACATGCGGCGGTGCGGATCTTGGGACGACGGCGAAGTGAGTCATGTCGAGGCGGGCACGCGTGTGTCGATGGTGATAAGTGCGAACCTTGCTGGCGCGGCTGCGGATGAAGGTCGGCGGCGCGAGACGGCGGCGAGTTCTAAGGGCGGCGAGAAGGACAACGATGGCGATGCTAGAGAGGTGATGGCTACGCGAAAAATTGAAGTTGTGTACCATCGGCGGAGATGAAGCTAGAAGTGCAGATCCGCGAAGAAGAAGCTAGAAGCTATCGTCGTCCATGAAGAAAGAGAAGCCTAGCGTCGGTGGAGATCGACATCATGACCTTGACGAGCTAGAAGCGGCTATGGATGAGAAGCTTGAAGTTGTCGTCATCCGCAAAGAGAATTGAAGCCTAAGCGTCGGTGGAGATCGGTATCACGACCTCGGTGAGCTAGAAGCAATGTTCTCAACCGAAAGCAAGTCGGATTCATTAGTGGACGCCATCTCGGAATCGAGTCGTGATATGTTGTTGGGATTATCAAAGTGAAGCCATCCTCAAAGCAAGGCGGTGACGTGGAGTTGAACTCGACAAGGTAGAACCATCTTCAAAGCGAGAACTAGCAACATCGAGCTAGACTTAAGAAGGCGGCAATATTGAAAGCAAAATTGACAACACCGAAATGGAGTTAACAAGCATGAGTTATCTTTAAAGTGTAGACCCGACTATCATCTCTGGGTTGTTGCCCATATTTGCTTTTGCTTTTTACAATTTTCACCATCTTGTCTCTTCCAAGTTCGGATCACTTTTCTTTAATATTTTGAGCTTGATTTTTGATCACCCAACTTGAAATACAAATTAATGACGAACTTTGACCACGCAACTTGAAGGAGAAAACACATATCATGGTGAACTTAGAAGATATCTAAAATTGCCTCGTACCATTTTGAAATGGATCAAGTCAAACGTAGTTCAAAAGATCAACTTGTGTTTTAGGGAGTGCGGTGCAGATTTATACTCATGCGGGCCGGGGTAACATGCGATTTAGGCTCGTGCGTCACGCGAGTCATCTTCTTCTTTTTCTTTTCTTTTTCCTTTTTTTTTTTTTGGGTGACGTGCGGTTTAGGCTCGTGCGTCATGGAGTGTCTTGCTTTTTGTTTGATTTTCTTGTTTTCTCAATTTTTTTATTTTTTATTTTGCTTTTCTTCGTTTTTGTGCTTTTCTTTTGGTCTATATACATATGTACATGCTTTCACCGCTACATTTCGGGGATAGTAGCGCTTAAAACTTTCCATTAATGGGCGATCCTCACATTGTCTTACGAAATCAACATATGCCACATTGGTATAGACTTCCTTGACGACATATGGACCGTCCCGTCTTGATATGAACTTATTACCGACACGATGTGTGGTAACAATTGATCTTCTCACAAGCACCAAATCTCCAACTTGAAAAGAGCGGATCGCACTTTTTGTTGTAAGCCGCGAGAGACGAGCTTGGTAGCATTCCGGTCTTTGTTGGGCTTCCAGGTCTTTTCGTCTAGAGCTTCTAGTTCTTCGGCGCAAGCGAGCATTCTCTTCCTCGATTAAGCCTTCTTGAATAGCGATTCTCGATGATGGAATTTGTTGTTCGAGGGAATAACGACTTCTACACCATACACTAGAGTAAGGAGTGACATGTGTAGGGGTCTGTGAGTGGTTCGGTATGCCCATGGCGCTTCTCCAATCCGCTCGTGCCAATCCCGTTTTGATTTGGACACTACCTTCTTTAGCAAGTTGCACAAGGTTTTGTTGAAAGCTTCAGCTAAACCATTGGCGGGTGCATTATACATTGATGATTTCCTTTGTTTGAATCCGAACTTTTCAGAAAGTTTGTTTATCAATGTATTGCTGAAAGGCGTTCCGTTATCAGTGATGATGTAGCGAGGGATCCCATGACGATAAATGATGTGGGCTTTGATGAAATCGACATGATTTCTTTTAACTTCTCTTAAGGGTAGAGCTTGACCCGTTTAGAAGTAATCCGTTCTTGACGAAGATATATAGATGCCCCGATGATTTAAGTCGAAGGTCATACGACATCCATGCCCCAAGCATCAAATGGCCATGAAGCGATCGTGGGGTGAAGTGGTTCGAGAGGTTGATGAATGATGTTTGCATGGAATTGACAAGCTTGGCATCTCGCGCATAATCTATACAATCTTTCACCATCGTTGGCGATAATAACCCATCCTTTTGATTCGAAAGTGTAGCTTGGTCCACGATTGATGGGCGCCACACACACGAATGTGCTTCTTCCATGGCCTTAGCGAACTTCTTCATTGTTCAAACATCTTAAGAAGACTCTTCAAAAGATCTCTATAAAGTACATCTTTGAAGAGTATGAAGCGGTAGCACCGCCGGGATGTCGATTCTTCGGCGTGGGTCGTTTAGCAACTTATCGTGTTTGAGATAGTCAACCATCAATTGGCGCGAATCTTCTTCTTCAATTTCAAGACTTCACGACATCGCTCTCATTTTCTCTGCCATCTTCATTTTCAAAATCGGTGGCACTACCCAACTTTGGCATATCGGTATATGTATTTCTTCTTGAGACATGGCTATTGTAGATGCAAGTTTCGCGATGCATCCGCTTTTTTTCACTCCTTGGGACATGTTCAAGCTCGGCGTCCCCACCCATCCGATGATCCTTTGGGCATACTTGACGTATGGAAGCAATTCAGGTTTCTTGACCTCATATGATCCAAGTATTTGATTCACCACCAGCTTGGAATCTCCGTATACTTTTAGGTGTAGCCTTTTTGTATCCATTGCCATCTCTAAACCGAGGATAAGCGCTTGATATTCTGCTACATTGTTTGAACAATTCTCGGTTAAGGTAAAAGAGTATGGCAATACTTCTCTTTCAGGCGATACAAACACAACGCCAGCACCCGCTCCTTCTCTATGAGATGCCCCATCAAAGAACATTGTCCAAGGAGACGATATCTCTATTTGAAGCGCGTCTTCATCTGGGAGATCATCACTCAATTCCCACTCAGCAGGGATTGGATGGTGCGCTAGAAAATCGGCGATCACGCCTTTGATGACTTTACGAGGAACATAAGTAATCTCGAATTGTTGTAATTGAAGATACCAGCGTGCAAGTCTATCGGCGACAGACGGTCTTGACATCACGAATTTCAGCGGGTTTGCTTTCGAGATTAGTCGTCTTGTATGAGCTTGAAAGTAGTGCTTCAACTTTTGGATGGAAAATATCAAAGCCAAGCACAACTTCTCAATTGGGAATACTTGATTCATTTAGCGTCATTGTTACGCTCAAATAATATAACGTATTCTCTTTCCCATTTTCATTTTCTTGCATAAGTAATGCCCCATGGAGCGTTCTTGAGCTGCAATATACAAGATCAAGGCGGCTCGCACGGTGCCGCTAAGGCGGAGATCTCGTCAAATAAGACTTGATGCTTTCGAAAGCATTCTTTGCGATTCGTCCCATTCAAATGGTACACCTTTCTTCATGATCTGCCGAGCGGTTGACATCTTCCGCCTAGGTTTGAAATGAATCTTCGCGGTGAGCTAACTTTCCTTGCAAACTCTTGAAGTCATGGATGTTCCGGGCTCGGGCATTTTCAATATGGCGTCGATCTTTGCTGTTCAATTTCTATTCCACGATGGCGGACGATGAACCCGAAATTTTCCGGACTTGACCCCGAATGCACATTTTAGTGGATTCATTTTCAATTAGTGCTCTCTCAATCGTTCAAAGATCATCCTTAAATCTTGCGGATGATCCTTTCGCCTTTTGGTTTTCACCACCGGTCATCCACATAACACAAAATGTTTCTATGAAGCATGTCATGAATATCTTCGCATTGCTCTACGGTAAGTAAGCGCGGCATTTTCAATCCGAATGGCATCACCTTGTAGCAATATATACCCTTAAGCGTCGGAATGCGTTAGTTCTTCATCGTTCGGTGACATGCGGTTTGGTTGTAGCGATGACCCATCCATGAAGGACAATGCTTCATGCCCCATTGTGGCGTCAATCATTAGTTCGTGATAGGGGTGGGAAGTTATCCTTGGGGCATGCTTCATTTAGGTCTCTCAAGTCAGCGACACACGAATTTGTCCGTTTTCTTTCTCACCGGGACAATGCTTGAAATCCATGTTGGGTATGTGACTTCTCGAATGAATCAACGTTAATGAGTTTGTTCACCGACGATCAAAGGACCAACTCGGTGAAATCGACGTTGAGCTGTTTGACGGTCGCGCTCTCTTTTGACACTAGGCGATGCGGCTATTTTGGGCTCAAACACGGCATTTCCTTATGCGACCATGCGAATATATCTTTGAACTCTTTGAGTAGTTCGATGTATAAGCGTTCTTCACCGACGATCGACAATGCGATATAAGTCGGTCGTGGATCATCAACGAGCCCAAGTTAATTTCTTTTAGTTCATCAACGATGAACTTGACTCCTTCCTCGAATTGTTGAGGAGCTATTTGACGTCTTCTTCCTCAATGGCCACTTCCTCGCATGAAGTGATGTGATTTGATGTGACGACTTGCTCATATCGTGTTCCTCATTAGCGACATAGTGAGATGAACTGTTGGATTTGTATCTTGAAAGCGGTTTGGTTGAGCTTGTATCTGATGTTTCCTTACCACTATTACAATCTCTATCGATTTGAATACTTGATTGCATATATCGTGTCCCCTTATCTCATATATAAGTTAGATCATACGATGTGTAGAAGATCACGAAGTCTGTATGATTGGTCGAGCTTTAATGAGATATAAAAGTTTCACGGTGAGGCGACTTAAGGACGAGTTGTCGGTTTAGGCTGCGATATAGATAAAGTGACTTGACTTAGTTGCTTGTCTGTCTTTGATGCGTCTGAACTTATTGAAGGATCACGGTGAGATGAGTTCTTCTTCCGACCGTCGTGAAGAACCAAGATCTCGGTGACTTACGATGATCTAAACCTCGATAAGGTATTAGGTGAGTATGAGTTCTTGACCATCACTTTGACTTGTTATGAGTGAGGGTTATATGTTCTAACCAATTCTCCGCGTCTTGGGTGGTGGCGATCTTGTATGTCACGCTAGTTATCATGTCAGTCACCGTATCCGTTTAGGATGATGGCGTCCCTTAAGGAGCTCAAAGGTTTATTGTACTAAACCCCGCGGTTGAGTTAGCTCAAGTACAATAATAAGGTTGAGTGGTACTACTTAAAAATGATGTTATTAATCGTTTTAAGCGATCGATTGCTAGAAATGATTAATGGACGTTCGATATCTTAAATACGGGATTCGTAATGTCTAAGTGCAAGCCCGACTCAACTTCTAATAAAGGGTAAGTCGACATTCTTTCTCTAGTGGCATGATCGAATGTTTATAAATTAATTTATGTTCTCGGCCTGAACATAAGATAATTAATTTATTTGAGGCCCATCTTTATTCCTTGCATTTGATCCCTGGGCTGGCCCATCCAGGCCCATTGCTACAAGAAAATCGGCCCCCTATGTGCTCTCAAAGGAAAGATTTTATTCTCTTTATCCCACAAGGATATTATTATATTTATGGTATATGCATAGATCCTTTCCATATAAGATTATGGTAATAATCCAGAGTATGGAAATAATCACGAGAGTATGGAAATAATCCTAAGATTATGGTAATATTCCATATAGGATTATGGTAATATTCCATATAGGATTAAGGTAGTGCATTATAAATATAAGGTATGAGATAAAGTCTGGTTAATGCTTATTAATCCTACACTATTTTAGAAATTACAAGCACTGCTTGTGAGAATTTTCGTGAGTTTTGAGAGAGTCATTGGGTGATTTTCGAAGCATTCTCCATAGATCGTCCTCACTCGGCGTTGGAGATTGGGCAATCGGGATACGATCCGGAAGGTCAAAGCACGAGTCCGATCCGTTCGATCCGTTCATCTCGTTCCATCGACCTCTTGGATCGAAAGGTAAACACGTGAAAACCCTAACGTGTTGCGATTTAATTATATAGACGCATGCTAGGTTTATAATCAATGTATGGTGAATTAAACACCCAAGATGGATCCTCGGGGCGAGGGTTAACATACGTTTTCCCTACAATTGGTATCGAGCACGGGATCGAATCTTGGCTCTGTTGGATTAATCACGCGTTTGATTAATCGTGCGTTTATTTAATTGTGGATCTGCCGTTCTTCGTGGCTCGTTTATTATTTTGTCGGATGTTGTTGTTTTCACCACGAAAAATCCGTGGTTAGATTAGATTTTATTATGTAAATCTTATCTCGTAAAAGAAGAACGAAGACAAAAGAACGAAGAACAAACGACGGAAAAACAGTCTCGGCGGTCCCTCAGGCGGTATCTCGCGGCGAGCACCGCGATCGCGGGCGCGGGCGGCGGGCGTGCGTTCGCGCGAGATCCTGGCGCCACGCGAGCGATCTAGCGATCGCGAGATAAGGCAGCAAGCAGCGGCGGCGAGCTAGCGGGCGGCAGGCGCTGCGTTGGCGCGAAAACCCGGCGGCAGCGGCGAGCGCACTTCATGATCGCGAAGTTTGACGGCTGGCGGCGACGTCTCGGCGACGTTCGGCGCTCGGGCGGTAACCACGCATGTTCTTTCGTCGGTCGCGATCGCCTTAGCGACCGCGAGTACCCGCGAGGACACGCGGCGGCGACAGACGATGAAGTGGGGCGGCTGCGGTGCCTGCCTGGCGCTGCCCAAAGACAGACAATGACCCGCCCGGACCCGTTTTCAGATTTCGGTCCGTGCCCGTGCGCGAGGCCCAATGTTGAATCCGGTCCGTGCGGTGCACGCGAGGTCGTTTTGAGTTTAATTACATGCTTTGTAAATCTATGTAATAGATTAGATTTAAATGTGCGGGTTTCACGATTGGGCGCGATGAGCGTTTTATTTTATTTTATCGTTCATATGCATGTCGTGGATGTTTAAATTATGCGATGGCATGCTATGTATGTTTATATTCGTTGACAAACCTTTAAGTGTTTTACGTAATTGGATGCGCATAGTAAGCATGCTAGGTTTATCGCGTTTATCAAGCATATTTTAGAATTACTGAGCATGTTTTACATGTTGAGTTCTATAGAAAAGCATGCTAGGATTACGTGATCTGCATGGACAAACCTTTTGAATAAAAAGACTAAGCAAACAACCCGACAAATTAATTTTTCAAATTAAAATGTCAAGACCTCCACTTTTGATCTCTAAACAAAGTGAGGCGACTGCTGTGAAGCGTCCACACGCGTGGCTTGCTTGCCTTGTTTATCATAAGTTTGTTAGATGAGATTTCTAAATAAAACTTTTAAATCTATTGAGAAGTGGGAGTTTCGTGTAAACGCGATCACACGCTGGCTTTTGCATGTGCGATTTTCATAAGTTCTCTAGAGATAGATATAAAATGAGATAACAAAAGAATTTGAATTGGGCGGTATGGTCCGGTGAGTATACCAATTCTAAAATTCATTTTCTTTGTTAAAATTGTGGTCATTGCTTAGACATCACCTCAGTACAACTTCCGAAGTCCTTCTTGCGATAGTGATGTGGTCTAGTAAGGTCCAATCATTAATTTCATTTGTCGTAAGGATAAGTTGACATGGATTGAAATTAAGCGACTAAAAGGTATATTTTAGTGCAGTGGGGGTTCATGTATGGCGATCACACACGCGTGGCTTGCATGTGGAATTCCTTGGGCGATTGGAGGTTTCAATTAATATTGTTTTATCAAAGGTTACAATATTATTATTCACAATTATTTGCGATCGTATGCTTATGTGTTTACATTATCGTTTCGAGATATGTCTCTTACGCGATTATCAATATGCTCGCACAAAATCCGTTATCCGGTCCAAATTTCATCGAGTGGAAGCGAAACATGGAATATGTTCTTATCGTTGAAGAACACATGTTTGTTCTCACTACTCCTAAACCCGATGCCACTTCTTGACGATCGACTAATGAGCGGCGAGTCAAGGCGGACTTTGGAATAAGTCGAACAATATGGCTAAATGCTATATGATGACTCACGATGTCCAAAGGCTTGCAATGACATCGATCGATGGTGACGTGATCGATATTTGGTCAAGTCTCGAGGTAAGTTTGGGCGATCGGATCGGACGATCGCTTCCACACAATGAGAGAAATCTTGGCGTGTAAGATGGAAGAAGGAAGTTCGGTCCATGAACATGTCTCCCACATGACTCATCTCATGGATAGTCTTGATCGGTTGGGAGGAGGTATTGACGGCGGCCAAGGTCGATATCATCCTCAATACATTGCCAAGTCTTTTGAGAACTTTCGCGAATGCGATCATGAGCAAGACCGAGTTTACACTTAGTCGATTGCTTAATGATCTCGTTCTTTGCGGAAGGAGTTATGGGAAAAGGAGCACATGCTCTTGCTAGCACATCTAAGGGCCCAAAATTTTCATCGCAAAATGGAAATAGAAAAGGGGTACCAAAGGTGGTAGAGGCGAGGAAATAGTGGGAGTAATGGGAGCAAGAACATGGTTGCCACCGAGGCTTGAAGAAGCGAAGGAGAAGGCAAGTGCTTGAAGTGCGGTAAGACCGGGCATTGGAAGCCAAGTGCCCTATGCTCAAGGCTCAGTGCGCAGTTTGCTTTAATGTGGAAACATGTTTAGCGACTTGTTCTACCCATTCTTGGGTAGTAGATACTGGTATGATCGATCATGTTTGTTACACCTGCAGGGTTCCTGCGGACAAGGGAGGCTGTTTGATGGCGAGATAACGATCTCCATGGGCAGCGGCGAAAGTCGGTGTTGCGAGTTGGAGATGTTCTTTATGTTTTGGGACAACAGTTTTAGTTTTGAAAGGCGTTTTATATGTGCGGATTTTGGTGAACCTTGTTTACTTTGAAATTATTTACTCATGGATATTCATTATTTTTGATAGTGGTGTTTCTATCATAAGAAATGACGAAGTTATCTGTGTAGCACCTTATATAATTAAGCTTTATACTATTTCGCAAAACATAATACCTATAACTATGTTGCATCTTCATCAAACCCTAAAAGAGAGTTTTCTTAGAAGATGACTCTACTTTTCTCGGCATCTTAGATTAGGTCACATCAATCTAAATAGGATCCAAAGACGGCTAAGAATGGGCGTTGGGTGATCTCACGGTTACTCTGCGTTCCCGGTCTGCGAATCTGTATAGAAGGTAAGATGTCGACCCGGACCCTTCAAAGCGAAGGGTTATAGAGCCAAAGAAATGTTGGAGTTAGTCCATTCGACTGTGTGGACCAATGTCCACACAAGCTCGTGGAGGGTACAGTATTTTGTCACTTTCATTGACGATTACTCGAGTGCGGATACATATACCGCTTCACGCAAGTCCGAATGCTTTGAGAAATTCAAAGAGTTTAAGGCGGAAGTGGAGGCGAAGCAAGGTAAGAGTATCAAGTCACTGCGGTCCGATCGTGGTGGCGAATACCTCGATACGAGTTTATGGACTATCTAGTGAAGTGTGGGATTACATCCAACAAGACTTCACCGGGCACACCACAAAATGGTGTGTCGGGCGAAGAAATAAGACTCTTTTAGAAATGGTGAGATCAATGATGAGCTATGCAACATTACCTATTTAGCCGGGGTATGCCTTAGAGGCAGCGGCATACTTGCTAAATCTAGTACCGCCCAAGTCGATCGAAAAGACCCTTCGAGTTGTGGTTTGGGCGCAAGCCCGCTTTAAGCCACATAAGGATATGGGCGATCCGGCACATGTCTTTGAACAAGAAGGTCGACAAGTTGGAGGCTAGATCGACGCAAGGCATTTATTGGCTATCCTAGAGGAACGAAGGTGGTTTATTCTATAGTCTAAGGATCGGAAGGTCATTATTAGCACTAATGCCCGATTCTTAGAAGAGGATTATATGAAAATCATAAGTCCAAAGTTGAAATCATTCTTCAAGAATTAGAAGATGATCGTATTCCACCACCGATTAGGCCAAAGTGCGAGATGTCGAGTCTAGTGGGAGGATCGACACGAGATACTTCAAGAAATTGAAGTGGGTCGAGTTCCACCGAGATACCGACCGCATGTGGTACCTACCAGCCAAGTTATGCAAGTTAGAGAACCACAAGTATCTGCACCACCGTTGCCATTGTGCTGTAGAACCTCGTCGTAGTGGGAGGTTGTTCGTCAACCCGAGCGATATATGTCGTGGGTGAATCTTGGTTTAGTCCCAGACGAACATGCAATAATCGACCCATGGACATACAAGGAGGCGATACAAGATATTGATGCAAGATCACGGCACACCGCTATGGACTTAGAAATGAGTCCATAACGGACTATGGATGTATATGAAAGACACCTCTACCGGATGGCGAGGAAGCCATAGGTAGTAAGTGGATATCAAGAGGAAGAGATTACGATGGAGAGGTTTCGGCTTTTAAAGCCGGGCTTGTGGCGAAAGGGTACACTCAGATTGAGGGCATCGATTTCGATGAGACCTTTTCGCTGTAGCAATGCTCAAGTCCATCGAATTCTTCTAGCCATAGCGACCCACTTGAACCCAGAGGTTTGGCAAATGGATGTTAAAACCGCTTTTCTAAGCGGTTACCTTGAGGAAGGTAGAGACATCTACATGCAGCAACTTTGAAGGTTATGTGGTAAAGGGTGAAGAGCATCTAGTATGGAAGCTTAAGTCCATTTATGGACTTAAGCGAACCTCCGATCATGGAACTTACGTTTTGGCGGTGGTAAAGTCCTATGGATTTACCCAGTTGCTAGCGAGAGTTGTGTGTATCGGTTAGATGTCAACGGTGATGTGGTATTTCTTGCTTTATGTAGATGACATCCTTCTAGTTGGCAACAACGTGAAGTCATTATCGAGGCGTAAAGAGTTGGCTATCCGATCGGTTTCAAATGAAAGACTTAGGAGATGCAGTACATTCTTGGGATCAAGGTTTACCGAGATCGCAAGAAGAAAATGTTGAGCTTATCTCGGCGTCTTACATTGATCTTGTGATTACTCGTTTTAGTATGCAGACCGCCAAGAAAGGATTGCTACCTTTCGGACATGGCGTTCCTTTATCTAAGACGCATCACCTATGATTACAGCAGGAGATAGAGAAATGAGACAAGTTCCTTATTCTTCCCGTAGGAAGTCTCATGTACTGTAATGCTATGCACGAGGTCCGATATACGCTATGCGGTGAGCATAGTAGCTGATATCGATCTAACCTGGACAAGCTCATTGATCTGCTGATAGAAGCATATACTCAAGTACACGAAAGGACTCGAGATTATAAGCTAGGTTTACCATGCGAGATAGTCTAATGCCTTTGGGTTATCTGACTCGGTTTCCAAGTGGACCGTGATGAGAAAAAGTCGACCTCGGGCTATGTGTTTACCTTGGGAGGTGGAGCCGTATCTGGCGGAGTGCAAAGCGTGATGCGTGCGGACTCTACCATGGGCTTGAATATGTAGCCGCCGGAGGCTTCTAGGAGGTCTGTATGGTTCAAGAACTACCTCATGGATCTAGATGTGGTACTGGTTTGCCCAAGAGTATCATAGTTTCATGTGATAACTCGGTGCGATGCAAACTCGAAGGAACCACGGACCCACAAGGCGACCAAACACATAGAGAGAAAGTACCATGTCATACGAAAATCGTTAGGCGGTGGCGTCTTGATTGAAAAGATTGATCGACGGAAAATCTAGCGGATCCATTCACGAAGAGCTCCGCCGCAAAAGTCTACGATGGACACGTTAGAGGACTTGGATTGCGCTTGATGGCACCCACTTAGAAAGGAAACTTTTGTATAAGTGGGAGAAGCAGTGATGGTTGTTTGTAATAGCTAGTAGAGACACATTGTATACTAAAAGTTTGCTTTAGTATAAGTGGGAGATTGTTGGATTTGTATCTTTGAAAGTTTGGTTGAGCTTGTATACAATGTTTCTGTTACCACTATTACAATCTCCTATCGATTTGAATAC
The DNA here is from genome assembly GCA_036937905.1 of Salvia rosmarinus. NCBI lineage: Eukaryota > Viridiplantae > Streptophyta > Magnoliopsida > Lamiales > Lamiaceae > Salvia > Salvia rosmarinus. Next base: position 53,271,034 of record CM072823.1, on the reverse strand, counting down.
TTGATTGCATATATCTGTGTCCCCTTATCTCATATATAAGTTAGATCATACGATGTGTGAAGATCACGTAAGTGCGTATGATTGGTCAAGCTTAATGAGATATAAAAGTTTCACGGTGAGACGACTTAAGGACGAGTTGTCGGTTTAGGCCGCAGATAGATAAGTGACTTGACTTAGTTGCTTGTCTATGCCGGATGCGTCTCGGCGTATTGAAGGATCACGATGAGATGAGTTCTTCTTTTCGACCGTCGTGAAGAACCAAGATCTCGGTGACTTACGATGATCTAAACCTCGATAAGGTATTAGGTGAGTATGAGTTGTCGACCATCACTTTGACTTGTTATGAGTGAGGGTTATATGTTCTAACCAATTCTCCGCATCTTGGGTGGTGGCGATCTTGTATGTCACGCTAGTTATCTCAGACGAGTCACCGTATCCGTTTAGGATGATGGCGTCCCTTAAGGAGCTCAAAGGTTTATTGTACTAAACCCCGCAGTTGAGTTAGCTCAAGTACAATAATAAGGTTGAGTGGTACTACTTAAGAAATGATGTTATTAATCGTTTTAAGCGGTCATTGCTAGAAATGATTAATGGACGTTCGATATCTTAAATACGGGATTCAGTAATGTCTAAGTGCAAGCCCGACTCAACTTCGCAATAAAGGGGTAAGTCAACATTCTTTCTCTAGTGGCATGATTGAATGTTTATAAATTAATTTATGTTCAAATGAACATAAGATAATTAATTTATTTGAGGCCCATCTTTATTCCTTGCATTTGATCCACAATTTGGCCCATCCAGAGCCCATAGCTACAAGAAAATCGGCCCCTATGTGCTCTCAAAGGAAAGATTTTATTCTCTTTATCCCACAAGGATATTATTATATTTATGGTATATGCATAGATCCTTTCCATATAAGATTATGGTAATAATCACGAGTATGGAAATAATCACGAGTATGGAAATAATCCTAAGATTATGGTAATATTCCATATAGGATTATGGTAATATTCCATATAGGATTATGGTAATATTCCATATAGGATTAAGGTAGTGCATTATAAATATAAGGTATGAGATAAAGTCTAGGTTAATGCTTATTAATCCTACACTATTTTAGAAATTACAAGCTTGCTTGTGAGAATTTTTCGTGAGTTTTGAGAGAGTCATTGGGTGATTTTCCAAGCATTCTCCATAGATCGTCCTCACCGGCGTTGGAGATTGGGCAATCGGGATACGATCCGAAGGTCAAAGCACGAGTCCGATCCGTTCGATCCGCTTCATCTCGTTCCATCGACCTCTTCGGATCCAGGTAAACACGTGAAAACCCTAACGTGTTGCGATTTAATTATATAGACGCATGCTAGGTTTATAATCAATGTATGGTGAATTAAACACCCAAGATGGATCCTGGGCGAGGGTTAACATACGTTTTCCCTACAGAACCCACACTTTCTCTGTCTTCTTCATCTTCAGCTACATGCGTAAAGACGACGGTCTTTCTCTTAGCTTTCAGTTCTTTCCCACAGGTCACAAGCAATGTGGTGCATCTGTTCATGCGAGAAGGAATCAAACTTCTCAGTTTTTGGGTCATCAATGGTATATTACCGCTTTTCCCTATACCTTGCCTCAACCCATGGCGTCTACCAAGTCTTTTGAGCGGATACTCGTTGGACCTCGTTTTACCTATTCTTTCGAAGACGGATACCCTTTGGATCTTCTTTCCCACAGAGGATTCCTCCGTTCCCTCTTCACATGCATAATTGGTGGTAGCCCTCTTGATGGCGATGCGAATGGGGTTTTGAGTGGTGAATCCCAATCCTGCTTTAGGGTTTTGGGCCGTGTGGTCATTCTTTTTCAAATGAAGCTTTGACATGGTGTTTTCATGAGGATTGTATCCAGCGCTGACGAGGAGCTTGTATGCCTTGGGCCCAAAGTGCTTAGTAATTTCATTACTGAGAATTCTCCATGTTACGTGGGCTGCTTCGCTTTAGGCGAACAAATCCTCCAGTGGTTGAGGAACCGGCCTCTTGGCGTCAATTTTGTTAAAGGCATGGTGAATCCTTCTATCTTCGGGGAATATGCTTCTTTCTTTCCCTTTTGACTGGACTCGGGTTCTTCATGTCGTTTCTCACTTTCATTTTTGTAGGGCTTGTTTTACCATGTAATACTTGGCGTCGACAAAGTATGACTAAACCACGTGAATGGTCTTTGATCACCAACTACAGTCCTCACAACACCATCTTGCTGATATTTGAAGCATTGATGCAACGTAGAGGGGATGACGCCATTTTCATGTAGCCATGGACGACCAAGAAGCATATTGTAAGATGTCTTGCATCGATTACATGAGCGATACGAGATGATCTCATGTCGTCCATCAATAAATTGACCTTATAGTGCCAAGGGCCCTTTGTCCTTCATGGTTGAATCCTTGAATCATCAACCGGCTACTAGCTAGCTCATCTTCCTGGATTCCTAGTTGCTTCAACGTTCTTAGAGACAGGATGTTGACTGCTGATCCTCCATCGATGAGAACCCTATTGATTTTTTGTTCATGAGTGAAGCAACTTACGAACAATGGTCTATTATGACACGTAGATCCAAGCTGCAGGTCTTCGTTGGAAAATGTAATTGCCCATACATCTTCATCTTCATAATATTTGACTCGACTTGTGTCCTCGCATGATCATCCACGTCGTATGAGTCGCAACACCTTCTATTATGTCACCGATATCGATGGTGAGAACATTCTGGTACCGCCTTCTTCTTGAGATATTTTTCCTTCTCGAGCCAAGCGCATGATTCTATCCTTGAATATGAAACGATCGTGTATGGGGTGTCCAACCAATCTATGGTACTTGCGATGCCCGGATCATCGATTCGCCACACCTCGTTAGGCCGCTTCATCTCAGGCAATTCGATGAGTCTTTCTCTGAGCAGGTCGTCGAAAATTCCAGAGACATCAGAATCCAGAAAAGGGTATTGCTTTTGTTGCATTTCTTTAAGGGTCGATCTTCTCTGCCCCATCTCCTGGGACGTACTTTGATTGTTCTCTTTATCGGCATCCTTCTTTATGAACTTGACAGACGTTGCCTTTACCGCCATTGATTCTTTCTTTGGCGCTTTCTCAAATGGTTTTGTCCCCCTTCTAAATTCTTGTTTTTCTTTGAACATGCGAGGTTCTTGGATCGTCGGTCCATCAATTCCACTTGCCGCCATACTTAGTTCCATATCATGGGCTCTTGTTGCCAATTCTTGAATGTTCTAAATTTGGATTCCTCGTAGGATATATTGCAGGCCCCAATGCATCCCTTGAATGCACATTTCAATAGCGGATGATTGAATAATCGATCCTTGCAATTTAGACATAGATTTCTCCACCTATTGATATAGTCAATCACCGTTCTTCTTTGAATCGACGAGAACTCGTGAGTTCCACCATGCTCATTGTTCTTACGGTCTTTGTAAAAGCGATTGAGGAATTCGTGCTCAGCTGTTCCCAAGCTGTCAAGTGAATTTGATTCTAAGTCCGTATACCGGTCGAATGCATTTCCTTTGAGTGGCGAACAAAGCGCTTGACAGACGATCTCCAAATGTTCGGCATTGTTGCATGTTTCGACAAAGTGAGCTACATGTTGTCTTGGATTACCTTGCCATCAAATTGTTGGAATTTGGGTGGTTGATAACCATGTGGCATTCTCAAGTTGTCAATTCTTTGAGTATAAGGCTTGGAGTAAATCAAGGATGATTTAGAATTTCCGTCGATTACATTCTTCATTGTTATTTCAATGAACTCCTTGAGTGATCGACTTTGATGAAACCATCGGAAGAGATTTGAATGTGTTTTCAGACGATTTTCTCTCATCATGAGTTTCTTGCTCTTCGTCTTGTTCTTCATCTTCGTTGTGTTCATTTTCCTCGTCATGGATGCGGCTTGATTCCACCTTTTCCCTCCGAGTTTTGCAATCGAGCATCTTGCTCTTGGATGTGTTTGTTTAGAGATTCAACCACCTTGTAAGATTTGAAAGTTGTTCTTCCATGGTGGAGGTGTTAAATCATCATCACAGCGCCTCAAATGGATAACTTGTGATGGATCTTGCAATAGGGGATGTGAAGCTCCTTGAGCCAACACTTTCTTCATTCGGGTGGCGATGTGTTGCTCGCTATACGGCAAAGGCGACTTGAAGCTTCTTGAAGTTGTTTGGCTTTGCTTCGTGTGATAACTTGCCATGCTTTCGAAGAAGCTTTTGAAGTGACCTTGGTTGCATGTTTTGGGTGAACATCGTTCAAGATTTTTTAATTGAAGAGTAGAGATGAGAGGTAGAGATGTCCCACCGCGCTGCAAAATTTGTAACACAAATTTTTGTATTTAAATTTTATAAATACAAAATCGTATACAAAATAATTTGAATTGGGATTTGATGAATTTGAGTGGATTCGATCTTCTAGTTATCCTCGATTCTTCTCTTGATGTGGATTTCTTGAGCGATCTTGATGTTCTTGAGTATTCTTCAAGTTGTTGGAGGGATGTGATTCCTTGATCTCCTTGAACTTGAAGGTTGAACAACGATCTTGATCGAAGGACTTGATCTTGTTTCGATCGAGCGTCGGTTTGATTTGAAATGCTAAAGAACGCCTTGAAGATCTTCAACTTTGGAATGATTTGGATGATGAACTTGGCGAAGAACGTGGTGATTCGCACGAAGAACGCCTTGAATACTTGAAGAAGACTTCGAATGTCGGAGAATGCTTCGCAGATGATTCTTAGAGTGTCTTGAGCTCTTCAAGTCTTCACTTTCTTCACTTCACTTCTTGCCTCATTTATGAAGCCCCAACACCTCTATTTATAGATGTAGGCTAGTGGCTTAGTGGGCTTTTGGACTTATGGGCCTTGGACCACCAAACCATGGGCTTGGGCTTGGACTTGAGCTTGGGCTTGAGCTTGGGCTTGAGCTTGAGCTTGGGCTTGAGCTTATGGGCTTGAGCTTGGACTTGAGCTTGGGCAGAGCTTATGGGCTTTAGCTTATGGGCTTGAGCTTATGGGCCTTTATGGCTCATTTGACACAATTGAGTGATTATTCATTTCGATTCGTTGCCACGTGTCATTCTCCTCTTCGTCGATAAAATTAAATATTAATCACATATTCTATTTAATTTTGGAATAAATTCCATTAATAAAATAGAAATATAATTAATTATTTAATTTGTAATTTACACGTGGCGCGATATTATTTGCTAACAATTTTTAATTGTCTACACGTTTATGTGATCAGATTACGGTCAGATTAAAGTTTTTTAATTATATTTGCTGATCAAGATGATCTTCACGAGGTTGATCGTATTGATGATATCAATGGTTTAAAGGTGATATGTATTAGAGCTAACTTCATGCATATTTATGCTATGCTTGCATTGTCACACGAATGTAACTATCTATTCATATATAAATCAAAACTTACATAGCATGATAAGGTTAGTTTAAATATGTATTTCTTGTATATTCTCAATTTTAAGACCTTACACGCCTAGTGCGGGATACAATATATATATATATATATATATATATATATATATATGGGAGGGTTAACGTAAAACCATTCTTATTGTGCTGACGTGAGGCCGAATATGCTATGAAAGTAAATGAATACACTGCGAAAGTTAATGAATAAAAAAAATAAATTTTAAGCCTCTCATGGGATTCGAACCACGGTGAAAATTCGATTTTGGATTCATTAACTTCATGTATTCATTAACTTTCATAACATATTCATTTTGTTTTCGTGATTCTTAGTTCTCACGTTAAAATTGGTTCTTATTTGAACCAAACTCTATATATATATATATAGAGTTTGGTTCAAATGAGAACCATTCTTATCATTAAAACTAAGAACCAAATGAATTAGTTATGAAAGTTGATGAATCCGTTGAGAAACTTAATGAATTCAACAATTGAAATATTTTACCGGGTTGAATCCCATGAGGGACAAAATTTTATTTTTGGGATTGATAACTTTCGATGGATTCATCAACTTTCACGTGAATTCATCATTTTAGGTTCTCACGTTCTCACAATAAAATGGTTCTCACGTTAACCCTCCCCTATATATATATATATATATATATGAGAGGTTTAATATGAGGAATATTTTTATCATGAGAACGTAAGAACCAAAAAAATAATAAATTCACTGTGAAAGTTGATGAATCCGTCAAAAAAATTATCGAATCCAAAAGATGTAGGGAAAACTGATTTTAACCCTCTCCCGAGGATCTATCTTGGATGTTTAATTCACCATACATTGATTATATTCCTAGCATGCACCTATATAATTAATTGCAACACGTGGGGTTTTCTCGTGTTTACCTTTGAATCTGTCGGGATGATCGGGATGAGCGGATCGGGATAAATGGGCTGGGCGGCGCAGGGCACAACCCATGCGCGCCCGCCCGCGCCGCCTCTTGTCGCGTGCCGCCTTGCGTGCTCCTCGCGGGCTGCCTCGCGATCGCGAAGAACGACCGCGACCCGGCGAAACGCAGCGCTTGTGGCCACGCTTCGCGTTCGCTACAGCAGCGCTTAGCGCGTATGTCTCGCGACCACGAGCCCGCTCATGGCCGCGCCGGGGATCTCGCGCGACAAGCGCGAGCCCGATCGCCGTGCTGCGGGAATCTCACGCGACAAGCGCGCGCATCCTCCCGGCGCCCGTGAACCGCCGAGCAAACGCGCCGGCGTCGGGCGTGCCGAGGCGTCTGCGCGAATCACGCACCCGCACGCCTGTGCTGCCGAGCCGCAGCCGCCCGCCGTCGAGAACGTGCAGCGGCGGCCGGGCGTCTTTGCGGCGTCGAGCACGCCATGCATGCCGTCGCCAGCAGCCTTCGCCGCGTCGTCCGGTTTCGTCGTGTCTTCCGTCGTCTCGTTCTTCGTGCTTTCGTCTTCGTTCTTCTTTACGGATAAGATTTACGAGGATAAATCTAATCTAACCACGGATTTTCTCGTGGTGAAAAACAAAATCCGACAAAAACAAAACCGAGCCACGATGAGCAGCGGATCCAACAATTAATTAATTGCGCGTAATAATCAAACGTGAATTAATCGAACATAGCGAAGATACGATCCGAGCTCGATACCAATTGTAGGAAATCGGTTTTGATCCTCTCCCGAGGATCTATCTTGAATATTTAATTCACCATACATTGATTATATTCCTAGCATGAACCTATATAATTAATTGCAACACGTGGGGTTTCTCGTGTTTACCTTTGAATCTGTCGGGGATGATCGGGATGAGCGGATCGAGACTCGTGCTTTGACCTTCGGGGATCGTATCCGGTTGCCCAATCTCCAGCGTCGAGTGAGGACGATCTATGGAGAATGCTATAGAAAATCACCCTAATCCTCTCAACCAAGTTTTCGAAAATCTCTCCTAAAGCTATAGGAATTCTCGAAAATTAGTTTAGGATAATTGAGGATTAACCTTGATCTTATCTCTTACCTTATATTTATAATGCATTACCATAATCCCATTAGGAAAGGATCCATGCATATCCATAAATATAATAATATCCTATGGATAAAGAGAATAAAATCACATCCTTAGAGAGAGAGGGGCCGATTTACGTATGCTTTCGGGCTGGATGGGCCAGCCAGGATCAAATGCAAGGAATAAAGATGAGCCTCAAATAAATTAATTATCTTATGTTCACCCGAACATAAATTAATTTATAAACATTCATTCATGCCACTAGAGAATAAATCTTGACTTACCCTTTATTACCGAAGGTGAGTCGGACTTGCACTTAGACATTACGAATCCCGTATTTAAGATATCGACGTCCATTAATTATTTAGAGCATTACATTGCTTAAAATAATTAATATCTTTAATTCCTAAGTAGTGTCACTCGACCTTATTATTGTACTTGAGCTAACTCAACTGCGGGGTTTAGTACAATAAACCTTTGAGCTCCTTAAGGGGCGTTATCATCCTAAGCGGATACGGTGACTCGTCTGGATAACTAGCATGACATCTGAAACACTGCCACCACCCAAGATGCGGAGAATATTGAGTTAGAACATATAACCTCACCCATAACAAGTCAGTGATGGTCGACAACTCATACTCACCTAATACCTTATCGAGGTTTAGATCATCGTAAGTCACCGAGATCTAGGTTCTTCACGAAGGTCGATAGAAGAACTCATCTCATGTGATCCTTCATACGTCGAGGCGTACTAGCATGACAAGCAACCAAGTCAAGTCACTTATCTATACCGCAGACTATCACCGACAACTCGTCCTCAAGTTGTCTCGGTGTGAAACTTTTATATCTCATTAAACTTGACCAATCATACGGACTTCGTGATCTTCTACACCTTTGTATGATCTAACTTATATATGAGATAAGAGGACACGATATATGCAATCAAGTAATCAATTCGGATAGGAGATTGTAATAGTGGTAACGAAACATTGTATACAAGCTCAACCAAAAGCTGCTTTCATTACACAAATCGACAAAAGAATCCAAAAAATAGAATTTCCGTCCCTCATGGGTCCAACCCGGGTGAAAAATATCGAATTTTTGGATTCAGTAACTTTCTCACCGGATGCATCAACTTTCATAGTGAATTCATTTTGTTTATAGCGAATTTTTGGTTCTTAGTTCTCTCGTTAAAAATTGTTCTTATTTAAACTTGACTCTATATATAGGGGTTGGTTGTAGGAGGAATCATTTCTAAGATGAGAACAAAGAACTAATCAAGATCCTAAATATTGTATTATCTAATGGTCAAAATTAAATTTGTGCATGATAAAGTATTTGACTAAATTAAAGAGGATTTGACCATTATTAATGCGTGAAGGGTGGTTTCGTGTATTCGAAATTTATCCCACCCCACCATAATCTCCCAAACCCCTTAAATTAATGCATCAAATTTGTTCATCTTCTCTATCTCCTATCACTTTCTCATCTCCCAAATTATAAATCTCACAAAATCTATGTAAAGCGGTAGCAAATATACAATATTTCTCCAATCATATTTGATCCCGAAATCTATAAAAATACCTTGATCATAAGATTGTGAACATATATCTGGCTGTACAAGCGGATTACGTAAAAATATTCACTTATTTCGGTGGAGGCGAATTGCGAATCTGCGAATTACAAGGTTTTGCTGTGAACAAAAAATAATTTGTTGCACATGTGAGATAATAATCTTGTCTTACAGTGTTGAGCATAATGTTTAAATTGACCCTAGCATAATTTGGTTGTTGTTAGTATAATTACATATTAAAAATAATATTTTATATCATTACACCCATTTTTCAAATTAAAGGAGAAAAATATGCTAGTTTTGTCCAATGCAAAAAATTATGTAAAATATTCTTATAAATAAGTTTTTGTGCATATTTTGTTCTGGTAAGAATAAGCTAATATTTTGCTATGAACATGCAATATACTTGTTATGTATAATGTTGATGTGCATATGTTGTTGATTGATATGAAATGGTAATATTTGTTATGCATAATGATGTTGTGCATATTTTTTATTTTGTTATGACCATGCATAAATTTTTAATTACCATCCCATCAAAGTATATATTTTTGGTAATAGTTTCAATGCAGAAAATAAAAAAATGATCTGGTAATATTAATAATACTAAAACTGATAAATAAAAAAACTGAATTTAAGAATAAAGATTACAAACATGAAGCGATTTAAAGGCAAAAAAGCCAAACAATACAAAAAATTGAATAAACAGCAAACGATTTTTTTTTAGAAATGTAAACTTGAAGATAAATAAATAAAATGAAAAGGAATAACAGATTGGAAGACAAAAATGAATAATTACTGACTTTGTCCGAAAAATAAGTAATGCAGAATTACTATATATCATAAAATAATTAAAAGATAAATGTAAAGGTAACATAAATCATTACAAAGAAATACATTCCAAAAATATATGAAAGAATTCCATTTTTTAAGGAAATAATCGATTATATTAAAAACCAATCTGTGCCGCTGCACAACCGTCTTATATATTACCTATGGTAAAATATATAATTTCAATACTTTCATAAGAATTCAGCTTCAAAAAATAAAATAAAATTAATTAAGAATACAATTCTGGTTGATGATTCCCAAATTTTCTTTTCAAACTAATATTTAATATGTACGACTTGATAATAGAAAAATCACTGGTCTTTCTAATTCTGATACAAAACTTGACATTTTATCAATTTTAGGGAGACATTTTTATCATTTAAGCAAGCAACAAGCTATTTTTTAGTTGGCTAACAATTTAAAATTCCAAGGACAAGGTTTAAAAATTAAGTTTTTGTCGAATGACCCAAAAAACTAAATATTATTAAGTCTAGGGACCCCAATGAAAACATTACAAGACCCCTGTATATAATAAGCTAAAACTTAAACACTCGAGTTCCACTGTTCAACTGTCTTTTTCTTCGCGTAGCATCATCTTCGATCCACCCAAAGTTCTCGTCTAATTAGGTAATCTGAAAAAAGATGAGGTTACAAAATTATTTCGAATTCGCTCGAAAATTAGATTTATATTGAATTTTGTTGATTCTTGATCTTGTGCTTTTAGCTTTACTGTTTCCGTTTCAAATCACTGCTTCTTTGTCGGCTTTCTCTAGGTGGAATATTTCTTTCGATTTTCATATCTATGTTCGTAATCCTGATTCCGTGCTCTTAATTTTCTGGCATTTTAAATATAATATGCTTCGTTGTTTGATGGTTCGATTTTAGCTCTTAGTTTCCTCTGCTGCTGTTGAATTGGGATTTTTCTTGTTCGCCATTTCGCGAAAAAATAGGGTATGTGTACTGGAAGTTTAAGATGTGTGTGACTGACTGACTTTTATCTTCTTTTTAAGACTTAATATCTGGCATCTCATAATATTTAGGCGAAGATTGGGTTTGTTTATTCTGTCATTATTGATTCGTATTGAAATAGTTTTGATGAAATATAGATAGGTATTATATATGCTTTGGTGGTGGCAATGCATCGCTCAAATTTGTTCGGCTGGTTGATCGCATAGGACTGTGTATTCGACTAATCTTTGCTTTGGAAGTAAAATTACTGTCGGGCTATACATCACTTTAGGATAACTTTCTAGTGTTTTGGATTCTGGCATAATCACATTGTCTTGCACGAGCTAATAATTGTTTTGTGTATGAGGAAGCTATTTAATCTCACTGGAGAACAACTAGAAATGCTGATACATACCGCTCTTTATTTCTATATGCGAGATTGTTGCTACTTTGTAATTAGTGGTTAATGCTAACGAGAATGTTATAACCAGTCAGTTTACTCTTTTCAGGGACGCTTATCTGTCTCAAAAATGAGCCCAACTGATTATACTGCAGAAGTTACAAGTTTGTCACCTAAAGCGACCGAGAATGATGTCTTTGATTTTTTCGCTTTCTGTGGTGCAATTGATCATGTTGAGATTGTCAGGTAATCTCATATGGTACCATATCACATGCTTTTCCACATTAATTTTGGAGTTTATGGCCAAATAATTTTTTCATGCTTTTCCTCTGTGTGCATGTATGTGCATGTCTAGATTCCCGGAGTTCCATCCTTATATGCGTTTGATGACATTCAGAATTGATAGCTTGAATAGACTATCATATAATAGGATTCAAAGTTCACAAACCAAGTTAAGAGTATCTTGGAGTTTCAATCTCTTGGGATCATATGTTTACAGATTTACCATGAAAATAACTAGTGGAGTTTTCCCACGATAGACAAATTATGTTGCTCAGCCAACTATATTCTCTACCTGGATATAAAATGATATTGCAAATTATCTATGCACGGAATTATTAGTGGATTAACCTATTTTCTATGCTTAAAACAAACTTTTAACCTCTTGCTAGAAGTTATAAGGTATTACTGATTTAACTTTTTGGCAAGTATTTCTTGTATTCAGAATGTTATTACTTTTGCATATATAGTTCCTGAACCTCTTGGGATTTGCTTCCTGTGGTTGACAAATAAAACAGAGCTGGTGAGAATGCATCCACGGCCTATGTGACATTCAAGAACCCGCATGCTTTGGAAACTGCTGTCCTGCTCAGTGTAAGCTGATTTTAAATATCTTATGTCTTGCTAGGGTAGTTAAATGGTAAACCAATCTAATTTCAGGAATTAAATATCTGATGCCTTTTACTGAACCTAAACCTTTAATATTTTGTTTAATCCTATGTACAAGTTATCAACAATTCTTCTTGTTTAATGAAGTGGTATTGAACTCATTACATATTTCTATGAGTTTGCTTTTCACAATCAAAATTGATAACGTCAGGAGCCGTAGACAAATATTTGGAGTAATTGAACACGACGATTGGTGATGCGACATTCACATATTATCTCTAATAAGTTTTCCGTGATCAATGCTGACGCTTGTGCAGCTACATTCATCTGATCCTTATAGAAATGTGTTTTCGTGTGAGTTCTGCATTTGTGTAATTGAAGGCTTATATAGGGAGCTACTATTGTGGACCAACCTGTTTGCATAACCCGATGGGGACATTATGAAGATGACTACAATATGTGGAGTCACTCTTCATGGAAAATTGAAGACGAAAGCAGTGCAAGTGTAATTTCCCTTTTCTCCAGTTGATAACATTTATGACTATCAGATGATCTAACACCTCATTGGTTTGTTCACATGAACAGGACTCTCAAGCCCCCCGAGCTGTCCCTTCTGCTGGGGAAGCTGTATCTCTAGCTCAAAACGTGGTGAAAACAATGGCTGCCAAAGGATACGTGCTGGGAAAAGATGCATTCAGCAAGGCAAAAGCCTTGGACGAGTCTCATCAGGTATCAGCAACAGCAGTAGCCAAGGTTGCAGAGCTGAGTGAAAGAATGGGGCTAACCGATAAGATATTTGCTGGGGTTGAAGCAGCCAGATCTGTAGACCAAACGTACCACATCACAGATACTACGAAAACAGCCATCACGGCCACCGGAAGGACTGCAGCTTCTGCTGCGAATGCTGTCATTAATAGTAGTTACTTCGCGAGAGGTGCTCTCTGGGCATCAGGCGCTCTAAGCCGAGCTTCTCAGGCTGCCGCCGACTTTGGTGGTGGTCATGGCGTCAACAAGTGATTAAATTTTCATCTAATAGGAGTTGTTGTTGGTATGTCTCCTTGTTTATATATATATTCATACATGTTGTTGTTAAAATATAGATTCAACAATCATTGAGTTACTACCACGTTTGTGCTCTTGAAATAGTAAAGTTACACATAAAAGAACCTTAAAGGTTTTTTGCATATTGATGAGTACAAACCTAATATTGGAAAAACACTTGATCTAATCGAGAAGATGTGTTTTGGAATAACTCCCAACTCTTGCGACATATTACGTCATGCTCATCATAATTAAAATGCAGAAATAATGTTCCATTTCCCTCATTTTTTTCCTAAATATGGGAGTAAATACCAATTCTTCTAGGCGTTTACTCGAATAAATTTATTTCTAAAGGAAGTTCAACGTCCTTCGTTCCTCGTGCCCGTGTCTGTCTATCTCTCGGTGAGCTCACGTCTAACATAAATATTAGTCAAATTGTCAAATGTTACTTTCCTTTCAAAGTTGGAAATTTCCTTACAAGATTTGATGACCCTTGTGTTGCAATCATCAACAGACACGTCATCACTGTCGCCGTTAACCCCATGGGTACGGGTACGACCCGCAGATCTCGTTTTTATTTTTTTTGAGTTTGCGCTACCAGATATTTGTCTCAGTGGTCAATACAATAAATGCGTATATTTTAAAATAAGTAATTTTCTATAACTAGCCAAATATGCCTTATGACTTGATTCGACGGAACAATCAACAAAACAATTATAAAAATGGGCAAATTTGATTTACTATACATTAATAAAAAGGCTGATTGCCTTTCATCACAAACTATTGACATTTTTATAAGTGTAAATTACATATACATTTATACTATAGCTTTCGCAACACCAAGTTTGATATCTTCTACAATTATAATATTGATTTATTTTTTTGCAAAATTGATCCAAATTATTTGTAAAATTATGTCATTGTAACTAAATCGATAACGATTAAATAACGTCATTTCAACTATGTTTACTGATACAATTTTCAATCGAAGAAAGTTAAAAATACTATCGTAATTGGTACCATTTAAAAATAGTAATGTAACTGGAAACCGCCTAAATACAATTTACTCTTAAAATAATTTTGTTTCTAAAGAATTCTGTTATAATAATGTAATCTACGGTTTAACTTTTGTAAGGTCGAGTTGAGATGAGTTGAGTCGGTTGACCCAGACCCTCTCCAGATCCAGACCACAAGCTGCACCATCTTCAGCAAGCTTCTGCAAAACAGAACCAACACATCTCAACTCCCACAAACCACAATCACAGGCCAAATTTTTACATACACTTTGCCCACTACCAGCTCAATTTCCAACCAAATCTTCAGTATATACCGTGCATCACATTTGTGGAACTCTCAAAATCAATCAGATCATACTCAAATTTATGTAAATTAAACAACAATTTCAGAAAATAATGGATGCGGTTTCGATCAGAGTGCCGTACAGAAACTTGAAGCAGGAAGTCGAACTAGTAGGCGCCGACGAGTGGGAGAACCGGCAGATCCATAATTCATCTTCGCCGCCGGGAGCATCCGATGCCGGAGAGTCGCCGCAGGATACTGATCAGCATATTCCGCCGCAGAGTAATTGCAGCTTATTGACGCTGATCCTCAGTTGTACGGTCGCTGCCGGCGTACAGTTTGGTTGGGCACTTCAGCTGTCTCTCCTCACTCCTTATGTTCAGGTAATTGCGCTCTGTATTGGATATGCACTTTAATTTTTATTTATTTTTGGATACGTATTTAGTATTTGTTGACTGAGTAGATGCATGGTGCTACTCGCAAAGGGATCAATCCTGAATTTTTTTATAGAAATAGTGGAGAGAATTTTGAATTGTTGAGGGTAGACGTTATTGAACTGCGTAAACTTAGGCAAACTCTGGCGATATAAGATGACTAGATGTCCTCCAACACTTCGATGATTTGTAAATTATGTTGGAAGAAATGTTGACGCTTGTTGGAGGAGTTTGTTATTTTGCTGTGGTAGTAAGAACTTCAGACCTTCCCTCTTTCCAGCTAAATCCTTAGTGTATTTGTAAAGTAGGTACTTTTCAATAGTTTTATTTATTCTTGTTTTAATTTAAATGATGGTTATTTGCTTTAGGTAATTCTAGTGGTAACTAATCTTATTGTATAATCATGTGTGGGTGATGTTGCCATACCCTATTCTGAACTGTAACTTTCAGGAGCATCCTGTTCTTACAAAAAACTCAAGCAAGATCTTGTCGATAAGAGTGGCAAGAGCTAAATGAGCTAGAATGAGAATACAATCAAAAAGTTTTACGTGTTTCACTCTCTGATGCAAATTTACCAGCCATAAAAGCACAATAGCACTTCACAAACTAAAGATATGTATTTGATGTGGAAAATGTACACATTTATTTCTCAGTTTACGGGAAAGTCCTTGTATGTTGTTTTGTTTTCTTATCTTCTTCACTGCATAGCGCTCATTTCTGTTGCATTTTACTTCGAAGGTATATAGAACTAAATATTTAGCATATAGTAATTATATCTGTAATTCTCTTCCCACAGAGACAATATGATCTCTTGTGTAAAATGTGTGACTGTGTATAATAGACATAGTCCCTCTATTTCTTTCTTGTATTCACATATTTCATTTCTACTGTGTCCCACTCAGAGTGATCATTTTTCAATGGACTATGGTTAATCTTTTAATCATCTCTTCCTTAAAAGAATTAAGATTGAAGAAGGTATTCTGAAATAAATTGTGTTTACTTTTACTTGACATTTTTCTACTGAGTGTTATAGAGTTGAAGGTGGTTTATATAAGTATATTCTAATTTCCTTGGTTTTTCTATATCTTTTTTCATGCAGACGCTTGGTATAGGGCATGAGTTTTCTTCTTTTATATGGCTCTGTGGTCCCATAACAGGCCTCGTGGTATGTGACAATAAGATCTTTTTCCAAATATTTCCCCCCTTTATTTCGATATGTCTTGATGCAGACAAGAAGCTTAATTGCAAGTTGTCCATTGATCTCATTAGTTGAACTAGCAAATGCACTGTTTCAAACTTTCAACTTGTCTGCAATCATCTGACTAGTTGAGTATTGTAGCTTGTTTCCATCAATAATTTTGAAAAATAGTTTGCTGTAGTGTAGTGACATCAGAGATGTGCTATATAGCTTGTTATATTTAGTCTTCTGATAGAAAATTGAGCTGCAGTTTTCCTGGACAGGTTCAACCATGTGTTGGCATATGGAGCGATAAATGCACTTCCAAGTATGGTAGACGGAGGCCATTTATTTTAGTTGGATCACTAATGATCTCTGTTGCCGTACGTATCTTGTGAATCCCATTATTTGTTGAGGGTATTTATCATACTATTAACTACCTTGTCTAATTATAGGTTGTAATAATCGGGTATTCCGCAGACATTGGTTACATGTTGGGGGATACAAAAGAGCATTGCAGGTTTTTGAGTTCTCAACCTAGCCATCTATTTTCTCTTTACCTCAACTCCAAAGAAAAAAGAGGATAAACTGCTTATGAAAAATGCAGCACATTCAAAGGTACTCGTACCAGAGCAGCTTTCATCTTTGTAATTGGGTTTTGGATGCTAGACCTTGCGAACAACACTGTGCAGGTGATTGTCTGAATGTATTGGATATGAGGGACTTCCCACTACCCTTGCGCCAGTAAACCAAAAAATAATTGTTTTTATTTTATGCAGGGTCCTGCTCGAGCTCTCCTGGCTGATTTGTCAGGTAATGGCTCCCTGTGCTGGCATGTCATTAATAGAAAGGAGGCTTGTTTTTTTACCACAAAAATATTAATTGGATAGTTTGAACCTAGAGTAAGTTATGTCATCTCAGTTAACACAACATATTTGAGAGTGGTTACAGCTTACATCTTCAGTACCATGCACTAAATGGTAATATCTCATGTATGTATCACTGTAACTTCAAATACGTTGATCATTTTCTGGACTTCCAATTTGGATTTTGAATATAAACATTTGAAGAATTACTAACTACAACTGCAAACTGCACTCTTCTTTTTTGTCTTCTTTTGTTCCCATCAAATCATTATTTGCTCTCTGCCACTTACGCGGTTATAGCTTCTCCTTTTCGTGTCCTCCTCATTAGTGTGCTACATGTTTGGATCAACTTCAATTCCCAAGTACAAAAACCCCAATGATCACATTGAATAGTGAAGCACCAGAAGCTAGAAATTCGCAACAACTGGCAAATATGAGACGTCCTTTGACTGCTTTTTATTTGCTTATTAAATTCTCACCACCACAAGATTAAACGAGCGTCTTTTAATTTTTATCAAATCATTGAGCCCTTCATATATATTTTCCTGTAAGCATATCATCCAATGAGTCAATGACATGCTCTCTCTTTTATCCAACCATGAAGTGTCTTCATCCTTTTGTAGGTCCAGATCAGAGAAATTCGGCAAATGCCATATTTTGCTCCTGGATGGCTGTTGGCAACATTCTAGGATTCTCTGCTGGTTCTAGCGGAAACTGGCACAGGTGATGTTTCATAACAGTCTTTCTTCTTTTTTTTTTTGGTCAATTAATACAGAAATTTTAAAGGCTGCGTCACGGTGGACTCGAACCTGAGACCTTTGGCCTCGGGCATTAACCACTCTACCACTAGGCCAACACACACACACAACAGTCTTTCTTATACTTCTTGATGCTACTAACTAGTCTGGATTCATCTTACAATCATGAGATGGTGCAGTCAGAAGATGTGATATGGTCTCTGATTAGAAAGTGCCATATTGCAGCATTATGCTTCCATCACTCAACTCTTTAATCTGTGAGCTAGTCTTTTACTGATTGTTTATAATCTTGTGTTTGTGAGCAGATGGTTTCCTTTCTTGACAAGCAGAGCTTGTTGTGAACCATGTGGGAACCTCAAAGCAGCATTTTTGGTCGCAGTGGTGAGTAGTTGACTGGGGTAGGAATGCAGGCTTTTCTAATGATGTTGTGAATTGACTCACTACAAGGTTTTGTTTTATGAGTTGTGATGGTCCCTGAAAATTTCGTGCCCATCTTTTAATCAGTTTCTGATTTCGTCCTATCCGTCCTTTTAAAAATCATTGGGCTATTCAATCAACACCTGAGTTTTAGATGAGAAATAAAAGAGAAATTATGCGCACTTCACCATTTTGAAAATCATTCTATCAGTTTCTGTACTGAAATTAGAATTCTCAGTTTACATCACATTTGAAATTCCAGCATGATTAGCCATATATGAGCAACTTTGACCTATGCTTTTCTTCTTATTAGCTTGTTAAGTACGAGACCATATGTATAGTAAGGAATTTAAAAGGCCTATGAGCTGTAAATTGAGCTATTCTTTCTTAGCTTTATGCACATCTAAAGTCGGAGTTTCCATACAGGTCTTCCTTAATCTTTGTACGCTTGTGACCCTGTACTTTGCAAAAGAAGTACCATTGACACCTATACAACACCGTTTATCAGATTCTGCTCCTCTCTTGGATGATCATCAGATAAATGGATCTGACCATTCGAAATCAAGAATTGACTCAGAATCTAATTACCATACATTAGAAAATAAGTCTGAGAGGCATTACACGAATGGTAATGGTGGAGAACAAAAAGATCAGAATAACAATGAGGACACTATCAGCGACAGCCCTGGGGCAGTTTTGGTGAATCTGCTAACCAGCTTGCGTCATTTGCCTCCAGCAATGCACTCAGTGCTGGTCGTCATGGCTCTGACTTGGGTATGTGCTCTTTTCAGTTTCTTAAAAATCACTTTGTTTAATGTCACCTTTCAAATTTGTTCTAATTTTTGCCATTTTCCTGTTCCAATAGTTATCTTGGTTTCCCTTTTTTCTCTTTGACACTGATTGGATGGGGAGAGAAGTTTTCCATGGTGACCCAAAAGGAGAGCCTGATGAAATTCAAGCTTATAATCAAGGTGTCAGAGAAGGTGCATTTGGTTTGCTATTGAATTCTGTAAGAACTCAAATCAAGCACCAGTAGACCATTTTTTAGGACTTTGTAGAGATCCTAGCAGCAAGAATTGTACTTAATATCTGGTGGTTGAGGCTCTCTATTTAATTGCTTTCTTTTTTCTTTTGGCACGTCGCAGGTTGTTCTGGGCATCTGCTCCTTCTTTATCGATCCATTGTGTCAATGGCTTGGAGCTAGACTAGTCTGGGCTAGTAGCAATTTTATTGTGTTTGTGTGCATGGCTGGCACTGCACTTATCAGCTTGGTGTCTGTGAGACAATATTCTGATGGAGTTCAGCATGTCATTGGTGCCAATGCAACAACTAAGATTGCGTCTTTGGTTGTTTTTGCGATTCTTGGTATTCCTCTTGCTGTAAGTGTTCAGATGCTATGCTTGAGCCATAACTTTTAGTCATTTCCTTGCTAGAGAAGATAAAATGTGCTGTAAATAATGGCTCATCTCCATTTAATAAGACATGATAGCACCCCCAGTTTCCAATGACATTTTTAACTTTTGTTGTAGATCACATATAGTGTACCCTTTTCTGTTACGGCTGAGTTGACTGCTGATTCAGGAGGTGGACAAGGTATTTGCACCATTTACATTTCCTATCTGTGCTATTTAGGGAGCTACTTGTTTTATTTCAAATGTTGTATTTTATGTTACAGGATTGGCAATTGGAGTTCTGAATCTCGCAATCGTGATACCTCAGGTATTTACAACTATGCTTCTCCATGTATCCCTTGCCTAAATTAAATGCCGAATGGTTCTCCTGACAACAACCACATGGCCATTCTAATAACCTAATATTTTGCGCTGCAATTGAATTCTCTCCAGTGACTTGTCTTTTCTTCTCCAAATATGGTCAAGCTTGATGAGATTCCTTTTGTTTTCAGATGATCGTATCCCTTGGTGCCGGTCCATGGGATGCTTTATTTGGTGGCGGCAACATACCAGCATTCTTCTTAGCATCAGTTAGCGCCCTGGCAGCTGGTGTTATCGCGGTTCACAAGCTTCCAAATCTTTCGAGTAGCTTTAAATCTACTGGGTTCCATTTTGGTTGATCAATTTTCCCAGATGATTCAACTCGCCAATAGCTCCTCGATAGGACAGGGAACTTGTACACGATCACCCCTGAGGCCAAGAATGCACATATTATTCAATGAGAGAGATGAGATTCCACATTCATTCAATTTTCCCCCCTAGGAAGGGGATTATACAGTAAGTATTATATGATAAAGAGCGTAGGTCAGATATAGATTTAAGTGTTACTGTAATCCTTATATGAATCTTTTAACATAATCATTGGGGTATAATAATAGTGCCAATCATGCAAAAAATGCTGGATGGTGAGAGATTCACAGTATTCGGTTGCACAACTTAGTGATATGGTATTTCATAATTCCCCCCCTTCATGTATCAAAATTGCAACACATAACGAACCGAAACTGTGATTGATACTTACAGATGCCTACTATGATCTCTTCTGGGGAATAATACAGAGAAGTTGCCGAATCTCTATCGTTATAATTGGTGCTTGAACAGGAAACTGAATAGCAGTTTCTGGTCAATAGTAATCGTATTCAGGTACTATTTGAGGCTGCTGCATTATTCAGCAACTTTCTGTTTTTTACTGAATGCATGTTTATGGCTCTGTTTCTGTACCTTGAGAATCTCGTGTCCTACACATTCCTGAGTTGAGGCATCTATCAATTCTTGGTTTTCTTGCTTACACCCAATGTCCATCTCAAATTTCCGTTTCCTATTATTTGAAATTATAACAGACTTTTTTTTCCTTACAGAAATACTATTTTTGTGTGTGGATATAATTGACTATGAACCATGATCTCTAGATCCTGTCTGTGGTAATTCGATTGGAAAAATTAACAAAATCATGCACAGATTGGACCCCCAAAAAATAGTGTTTAAAGCGGGCCAATCCATTTTTGGGTGTCAGCGATTCAGAAACAATTGCACGTCGATCATCAGTAGGCAAGCTGTCACAGCTCGCCCACAAAGAATTTAACCCTGTTTTGCATCAAGAACTTAATTATCTCGATTAAACTGACGAATTAGATTAATCAGAAATTCCTTAAACTACATTTTCAACTTGCTTCAATTGGGCAGTCTCATACTGCTTAGTGCGCTGATAGTTGGGATGGGGTTTAGTCCAACGGCCTCCAGCTACGGATTACCTTACGTGAACTATAAAAATAAATAAATAAATAAAAATATGTATATATATATATATATATATATATATATATATAGGGAGGGTTAACGTGAGAACCAAAAGCATGAATTACGGTGAAAGTTGATGAATCCGCTTTGGAAAATTCTCGAATCCAAAAAAATAGAATTTTCGCATCATGGGATTCGAACCCGGGTGAAAAATTCTGAATTTTTAAATTCATTAACTTTCCAACGGATTCATCAACTTTCATAACTAATTCGTTTAGTTCTTAGTTTTAGGATAAGAATAGTTTTTATTTGAGCCAAACTACATATATATATATATATATATATATATATATATATATATTTTTGCTTCAAATTGTCCAACTACAATCAACAAGTATGATATATGAATATTATATAATTTAGAGGATGGAGTGGTTGACTAATCATTTTCAAGAAAGAAGAAAGAGAGAAGACAGTGATGTCAAGCATAGAATGGGCACATGGGCTTGGGTCTTTCTTATAGCAGAATGCACCAGAACGATGGAGGCATGTGGATTAAAAGATCCTAATCTTTTTATCTTAATAAAATATATAATCGTGTTTGATTTTATGCTCAACTAATATTCTACATATATATATATTTATATTGTTGAGAATGACTGAAAATTAAGATAATAGAGCATACAAAGTCAGACGGTTACGTTAACTGTGAATAGTGTTGTATATAATATATTATGCATGTAAATTGATTTTTATACTAATCTATGTTGGTAACTTGTATCGATGAGATTTAAATCGAAGATGAAGTATTGGTCTTGATAGAAGAAGAGGTGGGACCCAATGGGAAGCCCCTTGGAGCTTCCAACTAAAATAGTCATGTGATACAGCGATCCGACTTTGTCTTTGCCTTCTCCATAGCAAAAGTGGGTCCATTTTAGCCAATAGTCTAATACTACATCCCTTTCTTAATATAAAGATGATTTAACCTTTTGAATTATTTTTAATATAAAATATTCTTTTCTATCAAGGTTAATTATATCTTATCTCTTATTAAAATTTCACATTTTCCAACTCTATCATCAAATATTCTATTATTTTCTCTCTTTTCTTTCCAAAAGGAAAAATATCATCAAATATCTATTATTTTCTCTCTTCTCTTACAAAAATGCCTTTTAAGTGAGAGAAAAATAAAAAAAAATTATTGAATTAATGTTAATTAATATTTTCTTAATCCTGGTGTAAAAGATGGAAAAAAATTATATTGAAAAACAGAAGAAGTATTATATTTCTCTTAGAAGTTTATTTCAGCAATGTATTAAGTAGTTTTACTCAGCCACAACACACACACACACATATTATATTTATTTGTAAAATATATAATTATGATTAGTGATATCCTCTAATCCACAATGTGTTCTAATTCGTGTCATACTATCAAATTTACATATTTTGAATTCATTTAGATATTATGAATTTGAATTATACTAACATCTTTTAAATCGATCTATCTAGAGAGAACTTATTGCTAATGAATGGTATCACATAATGTTTCTATATTTATGTTGTTTAATGTATTTTTATGTTGCCTCCTTATCCCAATAATAAAAAGGTTGCTATATACAAAATACGTATCTACATAGAGGGGATATTTTTGTCATCTGCAATATTATCAAAACTTAAACAATTAATACTTTTTAATTGATTTTTTTTTTTGACAATTAAACCACTTCAATAACTAAGGATTAAATATATTCAAACCACATCATTTTAGGAAACTTGATAATTAAGGATTATGTATTCTTTCCCAACCTATTTCAATGATTCATATCGATTAATTAATGCCTTCAAATATTGGCCTCTGAAAATATGAAAAATTGGTACTAAAAGATAGGCCACCGAATTTTGGTTCGTCGCTTTTGTGTCCCTATTAATATTTAAGTTTCCTGATTTTATTAAAAGGTAAAATATAAATCTTTAAATAGTAATGTAGTTTTCATGGTGGGAATATCTAATCAAATTGTGATAACTGCATTTAGCATGCATGCATACATATATATTTATTATTTAAATATTTTATCGAAAACATATATATGTAAATCTAGAATGTCTAACATCCTTTGAACTAATAAAAGTTGTTTGTGAAAGGCAAAGATTCGTTGGGATTTTTCTTTTTTACTTTTGAGTTATGAAAAGGAATCAAGAATTGAGGATGTAATTACTCACTTCCGTAAATTTTATGAAGATTATTTAGCTAAAGATGTGTGTATAAAAGGAATAACATAATATAAAATAAGAAAAAGATACAAGTTTAAAATTCTCAAAAAAATATGAAAAAGGAAACAAATATATAATTATTAATTTAAACCAGTGATCAAGACCGTTCGAATCGCTCTTAGATAAAATAATTAAATAATGTGGTCTCTGGTGACACTATTCTCATAATTATAGTTGTTTATTTCAACTTTCTATTTTTAGCATCAATTTCATTAATATCTTATAAATTTTATTATAGGATATATTTTTATGAAATAATCAAATAATATAATCAACATGTGATACTATTCTCACAAATATAGTTGTTTCTATCAATTTTCTATATTTTAGCATCAATTTCACTAATATCTTATAAATTTTATGCTATAGTATTTGATAGTATAAAATAATTGAACAATATTGTGTGATAATATTTTCAATATTATAGTAATTCATTACATAATTCTTAGTTTTAATTTAGAATAATTGTCAATAATTTATGATTTTATAGTTGAGTATCGTGTGTTGGGCGCCTTGTCTTGAGAATCATCGTTATGCGCCTTGCAGTGCGGGACGTCAGCGTCCCTTGTCGGTGTCATCGTCCCATGCATGGTGCCGTGTCGGTCTTTGGGTGTCGGCGCCTTGTTGTTGGTATCGTGCGCCCGATGCATGATGTCGGGCGTTGGGCACTGGGTGTCGTATGTCCTTTCTAGGAGTCGAGCATCAGTTGCCCAACGTATGGTGTCCGGTGTCAGGCTCATTGTATTTTCTAGATTTATCCCAATCCTTATCCTTAAGTTTTTATCTTCTTTTTTCCCATCAATTAGGTAGGTTTTTTATCCGCATTCGACAAAACACTTTGTTTAACTTGTGACATTTAAGTGTTAATTTTAAAATAAGTTTATGTAATTATTAATGTCATGCGAGATTGGTCTAGTTTTATGTGGAAGTTGTCCATGATGTGTGTTAATGAAATCCATTATTTATTATATTTACTAATAAATAAGAGAGGTAAATTAATCATGAGATTAAAATATTAATGATAAAAATTATCCATTTTAATTTATATTCCGGGTACTATGTAGACATAGTATAAAAATATATCTTTATCCTAATAAAGAAACGCAAAATACTACTAAATTTCCTATTTTAGGAAATTATGACTAATATTTTTGGAGTATCCTGAAAAATATGAGTTTTGACGTTATTGTTCAATCATGTAAAGAATTCCAGCCAAAATTACTCATTTCTAAATAAGGAAGATTTAAGTATTCGCGATCCAAAGCATATTTATTGTCCGATTCTCTAGTGTAGTAATAAAAAAATGAATTTAAATTATTTCCATTATAATTGTTGGGACTAGGGGTGTGCACGAACCGAACCGAACTGAAAAAACCGATCGAACCGATCGGTTTCGGTCGGTTCGATTCGGTTTTTGAAAAAGTCGATTTTCGGTTCGGTTCAAATTTTCAATTAAAATCGATTTTCGGTTCGATTTTCGGTTTTATATTTTAGGTTCGGTCGGTAACCGAACCAAAATATTATTTTTATATATTTATATATTTTATATAATAATTAATTAATATTTTAATTAAATAATTAGGATTAAAATATATTTATTTTAAAAATATATATAATATATGTTTGATCGGTTTTCGGTCCGAATCGAACCGATCGATTTTGGTCCGAAAACCGATCGGTTTTTTCGGTTCTATTTTCGGTCGGTCCGAAACTATAAATCGGTTCGGTTCGGTTCGGTTCGGTTCGGTTCAAAAAAATATTTTCGATTCGATTTTCGATTTTAAAAATTTCGATCGGTCGATCGAACCGACCGACCGATGCACACCCCAACTGGGACGATCAAACAAACTTTTCGACTAGAGATTTTAAATTCGTGATTTTGGACAAATAAAAAGTGAAGTCAATTAAGTACATCTCTAATATATGATCAAATTTAGCGTCTCTATGTATAGCTAAGGGTGAGTATTCGGTTATTCGGTTGGTTTCGGATGAAAAAATAACCGAACCGAATTAATCGATTTTTTCAAAAAAATAACCGAACTGAACCGAATTTTATTCGGCAACCGAATCAAAATATATTTCGGTTAAACGGAATTTTTAACAAAAAAAATATATTTGTCAAATAAATAAATAAATATTATTATATATTGATACAATATATATAAAAATACATTTTATATGTTATATATATATATATATATATATAATATTCGCAAAAATAATAATTAATAGTATTATTTATTATATTTTACAAATATTATATATTGATATAATAGGAGAAAAGAGAAATAAATATGATTAAGGATATTGATATATTAAAATTATAATTCTAGATAAATAAACAAATAAAATTATATATATATATATATATATATATATATATAAGAGTATGTTCAAATAAAAATCTTATTTAAAGTAAGAACGTGGGACCATTTTCGGTCATTAGATCACAAAGATCTACGGTGATGCATCACTTTGCTAGATGAGTGCATTGCGTACCACCCGGGTTCGAATCTCATAAGGAGCGAAATTTCAAATATTTTTGCTTAGTGCAGTAATTTTTATACCGAATGCATTGTTCTTACGTTTGTAGGATAACAAAGATTTTTATAATAACTCATCTATATATATATATATATATATATATATATATATATAGGAGTGTTTAACATGAAAACCATCTATAGTGTAAAAACAGAGAACCAATATCATCCATTGATCTTGATAAAATCAAGGGTTCCCCAAAAATGAATATTCCTTAATATATATTGATCATAATTCGAATTATAGCAGTCATATAATAAATGCAGGGTAGTTCTGGCATTGAAAATATTTCAGATATAGTAAATCCCGAATTAAAAGCAGTGAAAACGTGAAACTTCCTGTAAAATTGATTAAAAATCTCAATGTTTCTAGGGTTAGCATTTGTGCAGCAAAAAATAAAGTGAATAGCCGCATTTTTCAACAATGGCAACACGAAGCTGCGTGAAGAATGGCTCAGGTGAATGCCAATGTATTAGCGATGCATTTTAGTTTTAGTTTCTTGAATATGGAGTTGGAAAAAATGGATATTCAAATGTATTCTTGAATATTCAAATGTATTTATGGAGTTGAATAATCTGGATAAAATCAAATGGAAATGGAGTTGAAAAAAATGTATACGAAAATGAATATTCATTTTAGTTTCTTGAATATTCATTTTAGTTTCTTGAATATTAATAACTGAATATCTCGAATATTAATAACGAAAATGAATATTCATTTTAGTTTCTTGAATATTCATTTTAGTTTCTTGAATATTAATAACTGAATATATCGAACCTATGGGAAGAGAAAATAAAAGTAATGAATGAAAGCAAAAACCGATGGAAAATCTTAAGGGATCTTACACGAAGAAATATCTTGAATATTCATAACTGAATATATTAAGGAAAGGATTTGCACAACTAATTAAAGAACCGATGGAAAAAAAAAACTGTTATATATATGCATTGATTTTACCGTGAATTATGGGATCTTATACGAAGAAATAGTACAATTACTTTAGTAACCTTTTTTATTATATTAAAAGCAAAAGAAAATCTGCAAATCCTTATCAATCACAACCGCACATCTAGAAAAAGTAACGGTCAAGATTAGTTCTTCGTTTTTAGGATAAAATTGGTTCTTATTTGAACCAAACTCTATATATATATATATATATATATATATAATTCAATTTTTCAGTTATTCAGTTAAAAAAATTCTGAACCGATCGAAAACCGAATTAACGAATTTTAATTTGATTTTAATTGAAATAACCGAACCAAATTTGATTTTTCGGTTTGATTCGGTTCGGTTATTCGATTATCGGATATTTTGCTCATCCCTATATACAAGCGCTAAATAGTGAGTAGTGAACATGCGAGATATTATATATATATATATATATATATATATATATATATATATATATATATATATATATGATAGTGGTTATCGGTGAACACTCCTTATAGTGTAAATATCTTGATAAATATAAATTATTAATAAATTAATATAGGCGCTTCAAATTCAATGCTCAAATTATGATGCAGATGCACAAATACACAATTATATGCGAAATATGCATATAACTAATTCAAATACACACTTAAAATTACCATTATATTTCCAAATCTAATGAATATGATTTGTTCTCATTTATATATGTTAAGAATTGTATGTATATGAACCAATTTATATATATATATATATGTGTGTGTGTGTGTGTGTGTAATTCGATTCAAATATAAATTAATTTTATTTTTAAAATGGAGAACCAAACTTTTTATACATTCGTTGTGAAAATTGATGTATCCGTCGAGAAAATTATTACACCTAGAAAATAATTTTTTCACCCCTCATGAAATTCGAACTCAAGTGAAAATTATGTTTTTTTTTGATGCATTAGCTTTTCTGACAGATGCATCAACTTTTACCGCGAATGTACGAATCAAAATTTTGATTCTTTTATGATAAAATAGTTGTATTTGAACCCCCCTCTCTATATATATATATAACATAAAAGAAACTTAAAGTCCCTAAATCATAAAATAGAGAAAATGGGGGTAACATTGGCCATTTTTGGCAAACAACATATGAAGTTTGAAAAAGAAAAACTTGTGATAGTGGGACGAGTTAAGATTCTGATTCAAATCCTCATTTTAATGGTATATTCTTAATTATAAATGTGTCAGTAGCTATAAGTTTGCGTTTCAATCTTGACGAGATGATCTCATAGATTAACAAATAATTTTTCTTAAACAATAAAGTTTGGATTGTCGTCCACATCTCCCTACAATTTACATACTGTCGCTTGGTGCGAGCCTTGCACAATTTTATTTTCGGCCTTGCCTAAAATATCTCGTATTAATGTCATTGTCATTGATATGTGATTTTGATTGCCCGGCCAACTCACAATTTAAAAGTTTGATTTACTAAAAACAAAAGAGAGAATATGAAGCTAGGATCGATATTAATTTCCGTGAAAAATAGCGAAGAAAGACATGCATACTATATATCCAAGTATTAATATGTAGTGAATTAGGGCAATATAGCCATGCAAAGATACAATAAAGTAATACGTACATATGATTGTCTTCCAATCATATATGTCATGTAAAGAATTTGAATAGACATAAGAAAAGTAGACCCTACAGTTGATATATATGCATGAGAGAGAGAAGATTGAGAGGAGAAGGCAACAAGAGGTTTGTAGGGTAAGCGAAAGGGATCATATTTGAGACGACATCGTCCATATTAATTTAATATATAAATAGTGATGAAATCAAATACGATAGAGATAGAGAGGAGAGGGATTTGTATGGATAGTGGTTAGGTGGGACAGGGCAGCTCCCTTCCCATACATATCCTTTTACTTTATAAATTGGCATTGGTGTGTTGCAGGAAGGAAGAGAGAGAGAAGAGATAAAGGGATGGGAGAGAAGGCGCACGATAGGTGTTGGTGGGTTAGCTAGCAAACTCTGCCCCCTCCTTCCTAGATTCCTGCCCCCATCTCTCTCGCAATAATTCCAATTTACATTCATTTTTTGTCATTAGATCGTGAAGATCTACAGTAAATATACATGAGAAAAAGTTCAAATAAAAATCTTATTTAAAGTGAGTACGTAACAATCATTTTTAGTCATTAGATCGTGAAGATCTACGGTAAATATATCACTAACTGTTTAGTCTATAGTAAATTTCTGAGATGCCAAGCAAGATCTAATTTGGCATGAATTTAAAATCGTGATAAAAACACTAAAGTCATTAAGTTTGTGTATTTTGTGATAATTTTTAAAGTTCTTGAGAATAATCAAAATTGGCCCAAAGTTAATGTACGTATGCGCCAATAACCCAAAAAAATAAATCAAAGAAGAAGAATATCGGAGAAGAAGAAGAAGAAGAAGAAGAAGAAGAAGAAGAAGAAGAAGATTATTTTGTTATTTTTTCAATTTTGCCTCTTGCAGAAAAAAGAGAATTGTCATCTATCACATTGTGGTGCATCCACATGTTCACAAAGTATGATCTAAATTGAATATTACATACTACTTTAAGACAAGGTACTATAGGTCAATACTTATTCTTATGGAATAAATTTGTAAATGACCATTTTAAATGATTTAGTTATAATTTCAATATCATCTATAAAATAGTATAATCTTATTTTGCCAATTGGCATGATCAATTTTATATATTAAAAAAAATTACAGGAACCCGACAATTGTGAATCGTAAATGCTAATTTAAGGTTAATAAATCATAATTTGAAGATTAACAGATTCTAATGGAAAATTAATAAATCATAGTTAAAATAGTTATTGGAGCATAAATATACCAATTTTGTAGGGGTGGGTATTTGGTTTGGTTCGGTTAACCGAAACCGAAAATGTATGAAATATCCATACCGAAATCGAACCGATCGGTTAATCGGTTAACCGATTTTAATTAAAAAAAGTTGCTAATTTTTGTGCCAGGAAGAATTCGAACACACGACCTCTGTAGAGAAATAAAAACGTCTAACCAACTGAGCTACAAGGGAAACTTGAAATTTGTACAGTTTAAATATATTTATTCTAGTCATTTATCAGTAAATTTTTTTTATTAAATTTCACTCTATACTAGAATCGAATACGAACCTTTTGGAATGTAGAATCCTAAAGCTTCGTCAAAACCAACTAAGCTACAATAAGATTTGATAAAATAATGTTATAGAATATATATATATATATATATATATATATATATATATATATATATATATTTTAGTTATTTAGTTATTTGGTAATTCCCAATCGGTTATCGGTTATACCGATAACCGATATTCTTAAAATTTTATCACCGATAACCGAACCGAATCGGTAAAATCGGTTATTCGGTTATCCAATAATCGAATTTTCAGTTCGGTTATCGGATTATCCAATTAACCATATCCAAACACCCACCCTTGCATAAAAGAAGTCAAAGTAGTGGCTGCGGTGTTGAGGCACTTCTTGACGGTCCCGTCGTCTTAAAAATTTTGGGTCGATTTTGATTTTCGTGAACTTTAAAATTGTCATAAAATAGACAAACTTAATGACTTTAGTATTTTTACCACGATATCAAATTTAGGCCAAATTAGATTCAATTTGACGTCTTGAAAATTTACTATACACTAAACGATTAGTGATATAAACGACACTGTAGAGAGATGACATAAAATATCGTCGTTCCATCAAAATAAATTAGATTTTTTTATTCCTTGAATTCATCGCATCAACCATTATTACAAAAATTAAGTCTTCTCGTTTATTTAATCATATGATTCTAGTTGGAATCAAAACAATCGATATACTCTCTCTACGATGTCATTTATAGCACTAACCGTTTTATCTATGGTAAGTTTTCGAGATATCAAGTCAGATTTAATTTGACTTAAATTTGAAATCGTGGTAAAATCACTAAAGTCATTAAGTTTATGTATTTTTTGATAATTTTTAAAGTTTATGGGAATAACTAAAATTGACCCAAATTTGTGTATTTATGCATCAGTAACCCTAGTTAAAATCCTAATTTAACTCCACATATGAGTTCTTTTTTCGTTACTGGGCCGCACTCATGTATGGACATCCACACAATGGACCCTCTACTTATAATTAATATCATTAATTTATACTTAAATCTATAATTATAAATTAATAACTCTAATTAAAAAATTTGGTTAACTTATAATTAAGTATTAAGTAATAATTCACACTAAGTTTTTGTGTACGTATCCGATATTTGGTTCGACTAATAATTTTCTAGGAGTGCTGCATACCGCTAGCATTTTCTGGCTAGGAACACGATTTGGACCCTTTAAGCTCTATATTTCTTTTATTGATATCATATTTCAGTTTCATCTTCATCAAAACTTATGCATATAACTAACTTGCGCCTGTAAAATCAAACATGATATCAAGGGCTTGCCACAAAATGCTTCCTCTTCATATACAGAACTAAATTAAATTAACTCATCCATATATCTAGGATCTGGGATGCAGATTTATTTATTAATCACATCCATATGATTTTTTATTTTTATTTTTATCCTTTTAATTAAGTCATCCACTTCTACTTTTATACCCCAATGAGTGAAAAGAATCAACCTACGTAAAAAAGTCTTGTCTGCAATTTCAATGACAACTGTATGTAGAAAAAATAAAATGCATCCCACCTCACCCAATATTATTTTAAGAAACTTATGATTGGAAGTATATTACTGTTCTGCACATGATACTTTTTTTATCTTTAGCTTGTAGCAAAAGTAAAATATTCAATAATATATACAAATTGAAAAAGAGTCATCCCTAGCTAACTACACGCACAAACAATTCCACCTTTTTCTTGATAAGGTATATAAGCTATAGCGATGAATGCATCTCCTTCCAACTGATCACATAAATTAATTTTCTTTTTCCAGCTAGCTTTGATGCCAAATATATAGTGGAAAACTCTACTTTGTTTGTTTTTTAGCCCTCTTTTCACACACACTTTCAATCTCTTTCTCCAAAGAAAAATGATATGACACACATAATAGTTTTGTGATGACTTGCAGTACTGAAATGGCCTTCTTCCACCCCAATTTCATGCTGCAAACTCCTCATCAAGATCATGATCATAATCACCCATCTACATCTCTACCTCCTTTAATTCCTTCCTCCACTCCTCAAGATCAATTTCATGGTAAATACTTCTATTCCTATTGATTACTATCATTATTTTGCGGTATGTGTTTGCAAGAAAAAACAAAAGAATAACACAACTTTTTGACCATATTGATGAATCTTGAAAATCCCACTTCTACTTTTGGAAAACAAGGTCGGAAAAACAAATCTTTTTCTACTTCTTCCTTAAAAAAATGCTTAGTTTGTAACGTAACCCTGCAGGTGCGGCTTCATTGCTAGGGAAGAGATCAAACATGTCTTTCTCCGGAATCGACCTCGGCGGCGAGGAGATGAATCACGGCGAGGATGAATTATCGGATGACGGATCGCAGATGGGGGAGAAGAAGAGGCGGCTCAACTTGGAGCAGGTGAAAACGCTCGAGAAAAATTTCGAGCTGGGCAACAAGCTCGAGCCCGAAAGAAAAATGCAGCTGGCCCGGGCCCTCGGGCTTCAGCCCAGACAGATTGCCATATGGTTTCAGAACAGAAGGGCCCGGTGGAAAACCAAGCAATTGGAGAAAGATTATGATCTTCTCAAGAGGCAGTTTGATGCTGTCAAGGCAGAAAACGATGCCCTTCAAGCTCACAACCACAAACTTCATACTGAGGTAAACTATCTTAATATTGAGAATTTTTCTTATTGAATTATTTATTTATTTACTCTATGCGTATGATTCTACATGGTTTAATTAATTAATTTACTCCATCGATAAGCCCTTAAAGCTGGATGTTAGTTGTTGTAAAATTGTGATCGTCAAATTTTGAAATGGTATGTTATGAAATATATGCAGTTTGCAATGATTTCTGAGCCCATCTTTCTTTTTCTGTTGTATTAGCGATCAAACTGATAAGAATTCACCTAAAAAAGAACTGATTAGAATTTAGACCAATATATAGTTATTTTTAGTAGAAAATCTTGTTTGAT
This sequence comes from Salvia rosmarinus, assembly GCA_036937905.1. Lineage (NCBI taxonomy): Eukaryota > Viridiplantae > Streptophyta > Magnoliopsida > Lamiales > Lamiaceae > Salvia > Salvia rosmarinus. The sequence continues at coordinate 53,237,830 of CM072823.1, read as the reverse complement.
GCTAACAAAAGAAGTAACAACTAGTAAAATTGAAATGATTTTTGCAGATAATGGCGCTGAAAACAAGGGAACCAACAGATTTATGCATAAATCTGAACAAAGAAACAGAAGGTTCATGCAGCAACAGAAGCGAGAACAGCTCGGAAATCAAGCTCGACATCTCGAGAGGTCCGGCCATCGACAGCCCTTTTCCAGCGCCGTCGCTCAGCAGGCCTAACGGCCTGGCGCAGCTCTTCCAGCAAAATTCGTCGCGGCCCGACCCGAAATTGGATCAAAGTGTTAAGGAAGAGCCTTTGCAACATGTTTTGCGGCATGGATGATCAGACAGGGTTTTGGCCCTGGCTAGATCAACAAAATTTCAACTAGATCAATTATCGATCGGAAAATTCAAAATTTGAAAATATTCTCATGAATTAATTGCATGGGGCGATATTTCAGGATTTGATGATTAAATTTAAATTGCTCGTTTTTATACTTTTAGGTAAATTTGGTGTACAAAGTAGTATAATGGTAATGATGAAATTCGATGTTTTTCGATATGAGGCGAAAAGCTGGTGCACTTCTTGGAGGTAATTTTAATAAAGGAATGTGGTACTCTTCTCTTACTAAAACGTTACCATATACAGTATTTACTGATAACCCATTTCATACACAGAATTCAAGATTCCAATTTTGCATTGATTGATCTCTCTTTAGCCCAGACTGTTCATACATACATTGAAGTAATAGATTTTTCTTGAGGCAAACAGCCAAAATAACAATAATACATTCATTATTTCGTAAGCATTTATCATGCTGTTGCTATCACTAGAAACAGTAGAATCAATCAATGAGAAAATTTGTCCCAAAAAAAAGAAGAAATTTATGGAAATTGTTTCTTGAGAGGGAGAGAGAGAGAAGGGATCACACATTTCAAGAGGAGTGGTAGGGAAGATGCCGAAGAGATGTAAGAATAGAAGAAAACAAGAAGAGGTGATTGTGGTGAAGGCGACATGGGTTTCTTGCTTGTGGTGACCAGTGACAAGGAAACGGGGCATGGAATCTCAGAAAAATACTAGTAACTACTATGTAACCACCACTTTATCTATTTGGCTTTGAGTTTTTTCCACACTTTCTCTTCTTTTCATCCTGCTTTTTCTTTGAGCAAGCATTCATGTGACCTTTACTGTCACTCCCCACCCAAGATCGGAATTTTAATTTATTATTATTATAAAAAAATTATTATTTTCTACCGTTTGGAAATTTCATTTTGTTAATATAGTAGATACCATATGCATAATTCATACTCATCAAATGAAATATAATAGATTATACAATATATATCTGGTACATACGATTTTTCATTAGGTTTCAATCTTCACTATGTCTATAATTCATTAAGCTCTCCAAATAAACATAGCTCACAGTCACAAATTGTAAAATGTGATTTTAAAGTTTTCAATCTAACAAGCCCTTAATATAATTTCATGTGAAAAAATATAGAATAAGTTTTTCTTTATTTTATACTATCATGTACTCCCTCCATTGCCTAATAAGTATCTATGATATTATAGTACACATATCAGGAGGTAGGTAATTTTATTTATTCTATCCCTAATTCGTGTATAAAATTTAAAAATAAGAATTATAAGGGTAAAATTGGGAGTATTATACTATTTTCCTATAGAAATTCAAAATTAGATACTTATTTAGGGACAAAATTCAGAAATTTATTTGATAACGGAGTGTATTATATCACCAGACCTCTTTTTCTTGTTCTTTTCTGAACTACATTTTCATGAATTTTGAAGGACAGCAAATAATAAGTAATGTATAGATGGAAAAGGAGAATCAATCTGGGATCATGTGCACAAGCTAATACAAAATTAATGGTATGACAGTTTCAGAGATTAGATGCCATCCCATGAAATATATTATTAAAATATAGAGTATATATATAAATATATATCGTATGGTGGGAAAAGAATCAGTATTGTTTACTTAAGCAGAGCTCTTTTAAGTGGCCACATGCATTCCGATCTCATGCCAGAAATTAACAGGTGCAACTTTATCTGCATCATCGGTTTAGGAGAAATATCTTCACAAAATTTACCCTAGATTCGTACATTGAATAAAGAATTCAAGGTGAAAATATATAAGAGTGAATTGCGTGTGTAATAAGAATGTACGAGTAACGGCCTCCAAATCAAACGCACATACATGTTGTGTCAACAATTTAGCGATTAAAAAAAGTTTGCGACAAGATTTATGGCATGCCAACATGGGGAAAGGCATGTGGTCGGCATAATCTAAGGTCAACGAATCTCAATAATTATTTAAAGAATCAACTCACTTAATTTCCAGGTATTACACTGTTGGAAAAAGATTCTATGATTTAATTATTATATCGCAATAAATTCTTAAATGTGTATCAGATACAAAGAAGTTTGGTTCATATTGGGCCAAAGTATGCTGTCTTAAAATCAAAACCAGTAAAAGCCCATATTATTCATAGCCGCCAGTGTGGCCCAACTATCAACAGTACATACATTACGTAGCTAGGAAAGCAGTATTTTGGGACCTTTTTTTGTTGGATTAGGCCTCTCCAAAAGATTAAATTCAAGCCCAAATTAAAGATATGAGCTTTGACTTCATTGCTTTTTCTTCTTCTTCTTCTTTTTTTTTGAATTTTAAGAGATCTTTTAAACTGGATCAATTGATATAATAAAACTAATTTTACTTTTTTTTTTGTTCGTAACGTGATTTTAAATTATGACTCCAAAATCATGACCTTGACAAAAAAAGAAGAAGAAGTTATAATATTGATCGAAATCAAAATTGATGTGGTGCTAGAAATAGAAAAGTACAGGTTAGCCACTAAAAAGACTTCGTTGCAACTTTTGTAACTTCTCTATATGTATGGCAAGTCCAAGTGTATTTTTTCAATAGTCACATAGCTGTAAATTAATTGAAAATAGATTAATATTGTAAATCAATATATATTGTAAATGTCATGTTTTTTGTATCAAGATTTAAAAGTCCTATTATAAATCTTGAAAATGGGTGAAAGTGATGTTATTATATGTAATTATCCATTTAAAATAAAGAAATTATTTAAAACATTTAAAACAAATATTCAATTTTTGAGCTATTTCAAACAAATATTAACAATCTAAAATTCGAAAGATAGATGGCAAAAAAAAACATCTAAATTGAAATTTATTTTGTGAGGGTGAGAATCTTTCTAAGAATTCTACCCAATCACAAGCCAAAATATGCCACGTCAGCTCAAGTCACAACCACTGAAAATTCCAAAAACCAAATCCCCATCCTCTTCAACTGCCCATCATCTCGAACGGATAATTACCCAAGGCCATGGCCGCCACCTCCACCTCCGCCGCCACCGCCTGCCTATCGTTGTCCGCCACCACCGGTGCAACCCACCACCAGTCCCCCAAACTCTACATCAGTCGGCCCACCTCCAAATCCCCTCGCTCCCTCGCCAAACTCCACGTGTCATCCTCCAAGCCCATCGCCGCTACCGAGCGAAAGGAAGAGACCATATTCTTCGACGGCGGAGCCCACTACGGCGACCTCGTGGCGAACCTGGTCCTGGGATTCACCCTCCTCTGGCTTCCGCTGACCCTGGCCGCCGTATTCCGGGCATTCTTCCTGCGGTACAGATTCACGGACTTAAGGGTGACCGTGATTTCCGGGCTGACCGGGCAGGACCGGAGCGACTTCTCGTACGAGGTTGTCAAGGATGTTCAGGTTGTGCCCAGGTTTATTGGTGAGTGGGGTGACGTTATTATTACCCTTAAAGATGGAACTAAGGTTGATCTGAGGTGTGCCCAAGTTTAGGGAGATTGCAAACTACTGTTTGGCTATGGCTGATAAGCCTCTTGTTGCCTCTAAAGGATTTTGAATTTTCACTTGCTTTTGTTGTGTGTAATCAAAATTCTGATATTTTGTGATTATGAATCCAGATTGTTGTCTCGTATTGGTATCTTTGATTCTTGAACTTCGTTTTTTTTTATGTTTTCGTCTGTGTGTACTGTATAAATTGATGCGCATGACACTCAAAACTCAAATCAATATTTGTTGTTTTGTTTGGTTTCATTCTAATACTTTATTGAATAACGGCTTTTTTTAAATTTATGCTTGTAATCTTAAATTCCTAGTGTATTAGTTTGGTTAGGTATTTTGAAGAAAAGATTGGATTATATTTCAAGTATATATATGTATGAGCATTGTTTAGTGTTTGGTTAGACGGGAATTAGTCCCATGATATGTTGTTCGATAGATGGACACGGTCCGATATTTAGTTTTGGAACTGTGTCACATATAGGGGTGAGATTCGGTTCGGTTAATTGAAACCGAAATCAACAAAAATAACTAACCGAAGCCGATACCAATCGCTTAATCGAAAAATAGTTAACCGAAGCCGATACCAATCGGTTAATCGATTAACCGATTCGGTTAGTCGGTTCGGTTAGCAATTAACCGAAATTAAAACTAATTTTTTTTAAAAAATAAAAAAAATAAAAAATATAAAAATTAATCGAAAATAATCGAGATTATTTTAATTATTACAGAAATTATAATATTAAATTAAATAATTTTTACTCAATAATTAATTAATTAATTATATATTAATTTCGGTTAATCGGTTATACCCGATAACCGAAATTCATTTGAAGGGATAACAATACGGCAAAGCAGAAAAAATCGGTTATCGATTAACCAAAACCGATATCCGTTTAACCACCCTTAGTCACATATGATTAATCTTGACTTATGATTTATGATCTCCCTATTACCGAATTAATGAAGTATGGCATGTTGCCTTCCTTCAACATTAATGGATCAAAACTTGGAGAAAATAATATTATTATTATTTTATTTTTATTTTATTTTTTGGTATCGTGGGGCCCATTATCTATCTTGGAGTGTATGACTGGTAAACCCCGTTCTGTGCGATAGCCGCAAACCACACAAGGCAGTTAAACCACACTTGGAAAGCCAAAGTGTGCGCAAAACCCATAGAGGCGTTTGGTGGGGTTGAGCACTTGACCTCCACGCGAGCCCACTTTAACTTAAATCCCAGGGACAATATTATTAGTTATGTTTGATGTGGAATGGGAGTCAATTCAGGTATGAAAATGTACACTTAAAAATATGTTCTTCTAAATTTTTGTTACACCATAGAATACAATCGTACAGTCATTATACGAGCACACACATACATAACATACTAAAAAGTAACGAATAGTGAAATTTTATGAGGTTCTTATTGTATGATAAAAATAAATAAAATTCAAATTGAACCGTTACCATAACCCATGAGACAAGATGAACGTATTCATTCATTGGTCGATTGTGTCTGGACCAATGCAAAATAACAAAATGCACCAGGATCCAAAATAATGATTAATGAATAGCAAATGAAATTTCTCTAGTACGGTTCGGATCTTAATCGGGTGACCCGGACTGCATAGTTAGAGATTGGGCCATGAAGATTAGTTAAGTTGGGAAATGGACCACCCGTTCAAAGATCCACAACTTGGCCTAGATCCGTTTCTCTTTTCATACAATTTGTTGAAAAACAAAGAGGGAAAGGCACTCGGAATTTTGGACAAACAAATGCGGTGTTACTTCTGATTTTACGACTGCGTACCTTTATTCAAACATCTACCCAACTATACATGTGATGTGCCTTCGTTTTAAATAATTGCATCAAATCAAATCATAGCCCAAACTCTTTCCTATTCTCAACTAAAATAAAAATGTTATATTGAATTTTATTCTCTTATAGTTGAGAATCTTTTAAAAACATATATTTGTTTTGCTTGTCGCCAGTACCACTTATTCTACTTTAGACTATAATGATTCAATAGGCATGTATTCACATGTACACAACTAAGTTATTTCGGTTACATAATTCGTACTATAAAAGATCATGTCATTATACCGAATTTAAACCTCCAAATTCCGAAAGCACATTATTATTATTACTAATATTATTATTATTATTATTATTATTATTATTATTATTATTATTATTATTATTATTATTATGGTGTTTGTTTGGTTGAATTGTTCCACCAAAGTCTAGAATCAAGTGCGGATATGCGCGGGAAATGATCAGAATAGTGAGGATTTGCCCTACACTGATATGTTATTTATGAATTAGGCCCTGCAAGTTTGACTATTAATATGTAATTATGGAGTCTACGCGCCTTAATAAGGGATTTTTATTAATTTTTAAATATAAGCTGCTTAGATATCATTATATGCTACCATCGTTGATAGAGAAATATCTCACTCCAGATTCTCGAATTACTTTACTAGTAACTAATCTATTACTCCCTCGTCCACTCAAGACGGTTCATTTTTTCGGCACGGTTATTTTACAGAAAGATATAAAGTGATTAAAATGATAAAAAGTAGGTAGCCATAACTTTTTAAGATAATTATTTTCTAAAAATAACAAATGAAATAAATCATAATTAGAAAAAGGATATCATGATAAATTACGAAAATGGTAGGGATATGTGAAGGGGCCAAGACGAAATAAAGGAAGTATGAATGGAGGCATAGGATTCTCAGAAAAATAAGCTTTTAGGAGAGCGTTATTTGCAGGAAAAAGGTTACGAGTAGAAAGCGAGGTGATGAAGTGAAAATCTATACGTCGTGAATCTTGATTTTAATTTATAACCTTCAAAAGGTTTAACTCTAATGTCACAATGAATGGTGGCCCACACCATGACTATGGTAGGAATCCCAAGCACACAATACAATTCACAAAAAGCTAAATAATAAGAATTTCGATTGCCACAAAAAAAACTAAATAAGCAGCCGATTTTTCATTCCCCACACGTGGGGTCTTAATTCTTTACTTTGCTTCGTGTCTTTAATGTGGGATTAGAGTTTCTTTTCCCCTCCTTTCAACGAGCATTGCATGTTGTAAATATAAAGGCATGCAAACCAAAATAAATCAAAGGAGTAAAGGGGTATAATGAAATTTACCTTTTCTTTATACGATATAAGCTTGTTTGTGTCATATTGTGAGATAAGACTTGATATATTTGACTGATTCGTAACAAACGATCCCTATATATATATATATATATATATATATTTCAAACTCTATATATATATATATATATATAGGGGTTATTATAGAAAACCAGCATCTTAGATAAGAATAGAACCAATAACTACTGTTAGATTAAGTAAGATCGGACGACACATAATTATTTAATGATAAAAATAGCCAAATCCTAAATTTTCGTTATTTGGATATTTCACATTCTATTTTCGTTGTTCATATAATTCATGTTGTTATGCATATAATCATAGTTCTTATGCATGCTATTCATTCCAATCCATTGTTATGTTCATGTAATTCATGGTGTTATGCATATAATCGTAGTAATTATGCATACGAGAATAATTACAAAATCAATATACAAATCTCTTGATTTTAGGGCTAAATGGTTATCATTAAATTATGGGGATAATTAACTATTTATAATTAATCTTGACCATTAGATTATAAAATGAATGGACCACATTAGTTCTTAGTTCTCAAAAAAGTTGGAGTTCTCATTTGATCCACTCCCTATATATATATATATATGTTTTTAAATGCATGCAGTACTATATGTTTTGAAATTTATCTTTTCTTTATACGATATAAGCTTGTTTGTTTCATATTGTGATATAAGACTTGATATATTTGACTGGTTCTTAAAAATGTATATATGGACTTGAAAACTTATCAATAGTCGAGTTATACGACAATTAGTATATATATTTATGTGCTTGTATAGTTATATGTATGACACGGTTAATGAATAGACGGAGACAATGAAATAGTAATTTGATAAAGAAGAAAACATAATAATAGAGAAAGTGGAATTGTACTCTTGTCTACTTTTATGTATATTTATTTTGGTAGCTACTAGGATTTTATATGTATATAAATTTGTAGGACAAAATTCTCTCAACTTTCTTTCATTTTAATCATTGTTTGGCCCAATCTTTGTGCAAGGTCCAACTTAATTTAGTGTAAAGTCGAAGAGGAGCGTAACTCGGGGATTTATTTTCATGGGACCCTTTTTGTTTATTAAATGGGATGAAAAGCGTTTTTGCACTTTAGTGATATATGTTGTTTTGACAAAATAATGCACAAACATCAAAGAAGTAATAACGCGCACCTACTACACATATTTAACAAACATTTATGCTTTGCTTTTCCGAAAGTGTGTTTTTCTGCTTAAGATTAAACTCCTCCTAATCACCTAATTTCTTGCGTCATGTCCCATTGCTTATTAAAGTTATTACTTAATTATACTTAATTCAGTTTTTTTAAGTGTTTTTAGCTTGACCGAAAATGGTATTGACAATGACTAGATTAAAACTGAAAAATGTCAAAAATTAATCATATACTTTTTGTTATATAATTTTGTACTGCGTAATCAACAAAATTGATGCAAAGCTTGAGCTTATTGCAATAATTAATGGTTTCACTATGTTAAGTATTAGATGAATTTCCTCTCAAAAAAAGTATTAGGTTAATTTTATTGTCATTGTAGTACTTTTTTTCATTTAGTAGAGGTTAAGAATCGTTTTTATCATTCTCAACTGCTCATACGATGCATTTCACGGGTGGCGTAATAGTAAAATCACAAATTCAATATTAATGATAATATGTAAAACTAATGTGGAGAGTTAATAACACTAGTGTGGAGCGTTATTAACTTCTTATGATAATACAGATTGGGATACTGGTTTTCAAAAAAATTATGGTGATTACCCTCAATTCAAAACTCTCTAAAGCCAAACTGTATATTAGGAAAACAGATAAAAGTTACATAACTTTCCAGAACTATCTATCCTTTCTATCTTCTGTTTTAGTCGACCACTTATACACACTTCCCTTTCTTACTTTATGTTTATTTTGGTATATACCTTCTTAATCTCACTTACTCTTTTTGAAATTGAGGTCATAAACAGTATGAATAAACTCCTAGAACGGCTGTAAATGAGTCGATCCGAGCCGAATACTAGTTTGCCCGAGCTTGGCTTGTTATAGTATTCGGTTGTGCGAGCTTGGTTCGAACTTGATTCGAGCTTCTATCTTCTTGATCGAGCTCGGTACGCCACCTAATTAGTATGCTCGGTTTGAGCTCAGCTCATTCTACACTCAGTAATGTCGAGATTAGGCTCGGCTAGTCTAATATTGTATAATTGATTTTTGAGCTTGAACTCGTTAAAGGCTCGAAAAATATTCAAAATGTGATCTTGATCAACCTGTTATTCAACCTTCAGCTCAACTCGTTTTGGTGCTCAAGCTCGAGCTCATATAAGCGTAGAGTTCAAATATATTTTTCAACATAGTTTCGAATGTTTGAATGTCCAAGACTCGCGAATAAGCTCTTTCGACAAGCTCGTGAACATGTTCGCGATCTGCCTTAGTTAACAAACTCGGGAACAAATTCCCTAACAGACTCAAATGATAGGCTCATGAGCATGTTGGTGAATATGCTCGATTATCAACAAATTCAAATGTGTCCGGGAGCTCAACGAGTAGAGCATGCTCAAGCTCGACTCATTTATTGTCGAATCGAGCTATGAACGAGCTATTTTCTAATCGAGTTTCAAATAGCTCGCGAGTAGCTCTATCCATTTATGCTCCTAACTATTAGTACGGACAAATACCAGGATAATAAAATTGCCAACGAGCACCATCTTGGACCCATTTACAAATTTAGAGCACCACTAAATGTTTAAAGACTTGGGCTGTCGAAGTTATACCAAAAAAATGTGGAGTCCTTATTTAAATCTTTCAAGAATAGTATTGAAATTACAAAATATATCACAAATTGTGATTTATTTGACAGTTAATCCCAAATACAAAGTGAGAGGATAATATATATTCACATAATTAAGTGTAGTCGAACTTTTCTTTCCAACTTTAAAGATGGGATTAATTTATTAATGATTGAGCTCCAAACGCTCCAAGATCGTAATCGAGTAGAAAGAGCTAGAGGTAGGTTTGAATATTTTAGTTTAAACAAATGATCGTTAGCAATCCTTTTGAGTTATTAAAGATGAATATTGAGGGGAGAAAAAAAGGTTCACGTGGTCTAATCCCAAGATTATGGACACGTGGGAGACTCCTATTTGCTGAAAGGACGCGCTAATTGCCATGATGATGTATTGAATTTTAGAAAAAGAAGGCAATAGTATATAATAATATAGCATAGTAGCCTGAAGCCCCCACCTCACACCTTATAATTATATCAATCTAATCTTGGGAACTTGGGCCTCACCAAGCTCCACTCTTGCACTAACCTTTCGTCCACCATAATTATGCTGCACCTTGCGCTTATCCAACAGTACTTTCAAATGCCAAAAGGCTAGATGCAATCCATCCAAATTATAAATTAAATACAAATATTTTATTTCCTCAATATATCCCGTCAATTATATATTATATTTTTAATCAAGATTAATATGTGTTTATTGCATGAATACGCTAAGATGTTCGAGACCGATCGATAAATATAAAAACTTATAACGAAATAAAGGATTAGGACAATGGACGAGGTGAGCCTCAAAGGACCAAAGGAGCTATCTAGTCCAATAGCATTAATTTTTCTCCCATAATATAGCTAAGAGTTGATACAAAATGATAGCATATGTTTACCACTTTAATGGTTTGCCTACCATCCATGAACCCGAAATCACTACTACAAAACCACTTTTCTCACACTTATGATACGCTTTTTCGTGAAAAGCGTAGTCATAGTATACTACTTTTTTCAAAAGCGTAGTCTATGTCTTGAGCCACGAGTATAGACTACAACAAAGCGTGGTGCAAAAGCGTAGTCTATAGTGGGTATAGACTACGCAACAAGGCGTAGTGTAAATCGTAGTCATAGTGGGTATAGACTACGCTTAAAAGCGTGGTGTATGTGCGTTTTTATAAAAAGCGTAGTCATGCCTAAATTAAAAAAAAATGAGAAAAATAACAATGGAGCGGGCAACAATTTCCGGAGAAAAATTTAAAAGCAAACTGAAGCAAAAAATTAGGAGCTCTCCACGATCCGACTTAAAACGCCCATCTTCTTGAACTAACACGGTGGCGATAATTACGCCACCGCCATTGCAGTAATTTTCTCGGCGAGTTAGCTACAAACTATCGGTGAATTAACCCGCAACAATGCTACAATTGCTATCGGCACTCTTAGGTTACACCGGAGATCTCATGTCGACGAGAGACGCCGGAATCACTCCATATTAACTTATCCCGCGGTAGCTTCGCGATGAGCCCACGTTCAAGCTCGCTTCGATCTTTCGTTCATTGAACCCAATGATAGGTATTTATTCCTTTTTCGCCATATTGATTATGTTGTTTTAGTTACTTACTTTAATTTAGTCCTTTTTCCACGGTGGGTGCTTTGTTTTGGGTGTATCGGCATGGCGTTGTTGGATTATGATAGCTAGGAATGTTTCAAGATCGTGATAACACTTGATTTTAGTCTTCTGTCGATTTTTTAGTAATTTCTCTATACCCATAGATTTAATTCGATACTCGCCTCAAGCTAGTATACTTTCTTACTTTAGAATCCTCGAAATTATAGGACTTTATTGAAATGGCATAGATTACGATTAGTTGGGTGCACGGAATATTTTGGTTTAGGAGCTTATCTATATTTGAATCTATATTGGTTTTGATTGTGGGAAATCAACGTGGATGTAGTTATCTTGGGGTCTTTTGCTCGATCGACTCATTTTGTGGTTTCATCATTAATAATTAAATTCTTCACATTGAATGTCATATGGTGTGTACATGCAATTTTTTAATGTGGATGTATTAGATTCATGTTGTTGATGTGGTATTTGATTACGGGTGGCGAGCGGTAATTGAGAGGTAATTACCCAGGTTTCTACTACAGGGAGCTAGAACGCTTTCTCGCTAAATGTCGAAATTTGAGTTGGATCGGATCTTGAATGAGTCTCCGTGTCAAGAGCAACAGAGATTTCAAAGGGAAGAAGTTGAAGCTAGTGTATATAGGAGAGCATTGTGATGGAATTGTTGAGGTGTTGTCTATTTATAGTCTGCTTGTTTTACAAATTGAGCGAAATTGTTGTCGATTCATTGCCCATCTTGGCAAGCTGTGACACACGGATGAATAAGGTAAGGGTTTTGGTTTTAAACGTAATTATCTACTAATGTGGCGTTTAGCTCTCATTTATATATAAAGCATGTGTTCTCTGCATTTTGCATTTATAACGACCTTGATAAACCCATTGCGTCCGTTGACATATGTTTTATTTTCCGAGTTAATTGATGTAATTCGAGAAATGACTCCATCGGTGATGATTGTTATTTTATTAATTTTCATCAATCTTTATTTGGTTTTAAATACAAGGAGCAAAACAAAGAAGAAAAGATTGCTACTCAAAATTATCTTCATATATGATTGAAGCGTGATGTTTAACTTTTATTTGTTGACCTTTTAACGGATGATATGAGTTTCCTTTTTCAAAAATAGGTTTTAATTGTAGACCCTATCTTTATTTGATCCGAGTCCATATATGTTACTGCGACAATTGAACCCTTAAGCTCTTTGGATTTCGATTTGCTTTAATCTGCAGAATTTCATTTGTCCTTTAGCATGTGTCCTTTGTCCGATTCTTTACGTGATTTGGTAATGCTATTCTTTGTTGACCGAGTCTTGATAAAATTATCTAAGTGTGACGCTTACTTGCTGCGTTTCTGCGTGGGCATTGGATTTTAATCTCTATTCTCGATTTTTGCTAAGTGTTGATTTTGCTTAAGTCTTGATTCGCCTAAGTGCAGATTTTTGGTTAAGTGTTGTTAAGCTTTTCGATTTTTGCTTAAGTGTTGACTTTTGCTTAAGTGTTGATTTTGATTAAGTCTTGATTCTTGGTTAAGTGTTATTAAGCTTCGTTTTGCCTCATTGAATTTACGGGTATATCATACTTTTGTCTTGTTGATTTGTGCGGTATCTTCTTGGATATCCTGCTATTCCTTTCAGCCTTCTCTGGACTCATGGAGAGTTCGTGGGTTGAGGTGGTCTCCAAATCTGACCGCAAAAAACGAGGTTATTACTCATGCTTTAGACGATTTTAATGGTATACTCATGCTTTAGACGATTTTAATTGATCAATAGTTTGATTAAGATATTTATTGATCCTTAAAAGATTTTTAATGGTATTCAGTGTAGTCTATTCTTTGCGTTGGTTCCATTTTGTTCCCCAGTGAAGAGTATTCTCAATGAATTTGAAAGGAAAAACAAGTGCTAAAATGAAAACATATACATCTATATATACGTGTGTGTTCGGTGTGGGTGGAATAGACAATTTAGAGTAAAACAGTGCAAAGGGATATCAGGATTGCTAAAGTGGGATTAACGCTTTTCCTTCAAAATGGACAACAGTAAAATGCTTGTAACCTCAAAATCACATGTTATAAACCAAACATTAGTGCGAGCCAAGTACACGTGTGAAAACAATGGTTCTCATAGTATCCTCTATTAATACATATTACAACGGTAGTGCTTTGCTACAAATTTTATTTTGCCCCTCATTAACTGCGTAACTGTTCTACACCCCAAAACGATGTCTGATAAAAGATGAAAAGCATTTAAGACGACTGCTTGGCTTCTTTTGGCTTTAAACGTTGTGTAGGTAGAAGAGAAGAGATACATATCTTCATGAACTTTATAGCCCATAAGTAGAATGCCAAATGGGCAATGGGTGCTGTTAGCTAAATTTGTTTAGTATATTAAGAATAAAAATGTATGGTGATTAATTCATACTTGTAGGAGAGCAAATCCCTTGCAGAGCATTGGAATTTAAATTCAGGATGAATCAACACTAAGGCTTGACTAGTTGTTTAATAGGCTTTAGTAGATGAAGTCAGTTTTTAGCTTTTGAATATGATTATACCAGCAAACCTAATTAATACAAGGTTAAAAGTATGGATATGGATGAATTATATTTGAACTATATATTGTGTTTAGTTACAAAGCTCAGTATGCCCTTTTATTTCGAGCAATATTTTCGTTATTAAAAATCTTAGGGCTTTGCGAGATCATTAATAAATCGCCAGAAATCCCCATGTGATCAAGTTGGCTTCAGCCGTAGGTCTTGTTATTTTTGCAATATGGGGACTTAGGCCACTTGTCCGACAAAGCAGAAACATATTTCTGGGGGTATGTGTGGTGGTAATGCGGTTTTCTCCATGCTTCTTTCATCAAAACTCGCTGTTTTATGCTATTAACAAACTGTAATTTTTTTTTGGTGCTAGCTATCCATCCTTTGGCATTACTATCCAATTCCTAAGAGAACTAAGCAGTATGTCAAATAGTGGAACATGCTATTTTCTTGCTAGGAAATCCAAATGAACAGATTTGTCCCTTTATTTAAGTTCATCTTTCATTTGGATTGTAGCCTATGTTTGGCTTTACTTATTTCAAAGTTTTTGGATATATGATGAATTGGTGTACTGAAAATTGATTTGCTTCTAGCCTTGGTTTTTCATTAAGCAAGTCTCGATCAAGAAATGGCTGAAAGAGATGAAGCAGAGGCGAAAGGAGGACCAGAGATTACAGAAGGCGGAGGTCCATGCAGCCATATCGATGTGAGGCGTTGTTGCAGACCGGCCGCATTAGCAGAGAACTCAAAACATGGTGAGAAGGACGAGTCTCATGTCGTTGCTTCTGCAGCGACCTTTGGTCGCCGCAGGTCGCCAAGGTGGGCGAGGCGATGGGGGCGAGGGAAGCGGTGAGCGGCGTGATAGGCTCGAGAATCGGCCGCACCACCGCTAACGAGATAGTCACACTAACGGCCCGCAACGTGTATGAACAATAAAACTATAAAAGACGAAGATAAGGTTGTTAGTCATAATATCTTCTCACTGTTACGCCACTTTGTAGCAGCAATAAGAGGCGACACTCTCAAAGCCGGATCATCATGCGAGCAGTTAAGCGGGAGCTCACCGGTGCTACCACTCGAGGATGGGGATGCGTTGATTTCAACTTTGAGAAATGCGAGAAGACACGGCGAAGGTCGAGACCTCAATATTGAGATGGCGGATGGTATGACTTATGATCATTATTTTGAAATCAAGATGGAAGATTAGATACTATATTATTAAAGATAAATAAAGTTCCATAAAATCTCAAGCTAAATCTTCTCTAATTCCCAAAGTTGAAACAGGAAGGTATTTGCTTGAGATCGGTGGCGATGATCTTAAACAATGAAGGAAGGTAGCTCATATCTCTTCATGCTAATAGCTTACGTTTCTTGATGTTTAGTGAGATCGGTGAAGTTCAACCCTAATTCACCGGGTTCAAGAGTTCATCGATTTCCTCAAATTCTTATTCTTTGATCTTACAGGTTGTTCTCAAGATGAAGAACCTCAACATCTTAAATCGTTTGCAAAGCAAAAAGAAAGTATGCTTTTATATCTAACCTTTAATCTTACTTTTCCTACAAAGTTACTAACATAGAATCTAAAATGATGAACACATTGAGCATGGTGGAGATGATCATAATTTTTTGCAATATAGGTCTTGTCTGGGCGGCATGCGGTGTCTGAAAGAATCGAAGGTGGGGATCTGAATCGGCTACCTCGTCATGTTATCGACGAAACAAGGGATGGTGAAGTTGGACATGATGAGTGATTATGGCGCTACTGAACATGGTCTATGACTATAAATCACATCTTATTGCTCTCAACTCTACAAGAGTTGAACTTGAGCCTATAATTTCTTGGGGAAAATAGATTGTATATTTTGTATAGTGATTTTGTAGGCATAATGAAAGCAGTTGTATATTTTTGAATAGTGATTTTGAGCGTAGTCGCAAGTATATTTTAATCTCATTTGCTTGCGTTATTAATTATACAGTTTAAATAAAGAAATTAACTACGGTTGAAATTGAAAAACCGTAGTTGTTATTAAATTGACTACGGGTTGTAATAGAAAAAGCGTAGTAAATTTGGCATTAAAACCGTAGTAAATAAACTCAAACCGTAGTTAATACATATAGACTACGCATAAAAGCGTAGTGTATGTGCGAAATTTTGTGTAGTCGATGGTATAGACTACGGCGTGGCGTAGTCTATGTGCGGCGTGATCTATGGTGGGTATAGACTACGGCGTAAAAACGTAGTCTATGTGCGGCGTGGTCTATAGTGGGTATAGACTACGACAAAAAGCGTGGTGTATGAGCGAACTATTGTGTGAGTGCGTGTGTATAGACTACGCTTTTTGAAAAAGCGTAGTCTATGGTGGGTATAGACTACGCGTAAAAGCGTAGTATATGAGCGAACTAATGTGTGATGCGTGTGTATAGACTACGGCGTGGCGTAGTCTATGTGCGGCGTGGTCTATGGTGGGTATAGACTACGCATAAAAAACGGTGTATCTGCGCGTCTTTTTCGTGAGTGCGAGGGTATAGACTACGGCGTAAAAGCGTGGTCTATGTCATAAAAGCGTGGTCTATGGTGGGTATAGACTACGCTAAAAAGTGGTGTATGCGGCGCATTTTTCGTGGTTGTGGGTATAGACTACGGCGTGGCGTAGTCTATGTCGAGCGTGGTCTATAGTGGGTATAGACTACGCTTAAAAGCGTGGTGTGTCTTGGCTCTTTTCTCTACACCACTTTTCTCTACACTTGCACGATGCACATAGACTACACATAAAACGTGTAGTCTATTCAGTTTTTTGTAGTAGTGAATAATGATTTAAATACAATCTCTTGTGCTTTTCCTTCTGTAACTGAGGGAGAGGCTCCTCCTAAAATCATTATCATTCTCATGTATCAAATCAATATTCAATTTCATCATGAATTTACATATATTCTCCTGCCTTTTCCTTTTTGCTTATTCTAAATAAATACATATTTATATATGTGTGAAATAATTAGTGTACCCCATTCAAACATAGAAAGACTATGCAAGTACATTGATAGTCTTTTTATGTTTCTTCAATATTGCTTTGCACCGCTATCGAAACCGTGAAAACGAGCGATCGAACTGCAAATAACTGCATTCGGATTTATGATTAGGGTTTTCGGCTCCTATAAACAAGACTACTTTAAAAAAGTAGATGTTGGCAATCTTTAAGAATGGACAATTGACCCTAAATGATGTAGTAAATTAAAGTTAAATGTACTTAGACGATTAATATCATCGTCACATGTTTCGCTGTTAGCCAAATCTTTGAACTAAAAGTTATTATGATTACCCATATTACATGCAATCTTTGACAAATGCTTAAGGATAATTAGTCACAATTATGAAAGAAAAGCAACGCGGGTTATTTTCATGAGAGAATAAATTTGGCGTTTAGTCTGACCTAGCAAGTTAAATTAAAGTAGATATTTGTTGAAAAGTGTAATAAATGAGATGTAGAAAATAGCAAAGTTTTACATAGGGTTCCATTGAAAATGGAGTATATGCTCATATTTACAGTCTTTAAATTCGAAGGCTGGCTTTGTGGGACAAGCCACAACCGACCTTTCACTCAATAAATCTTACACACTTACCTTTTTGATGTGTTTACTGATAAAATTCCCTCTTTCAAAATCACAGCACATATATATATATATAGATATATATATAGAGGATGAATCAGGTATGAAATTATAATTTGGTAGGAAATGAGAATGAATCTGAGCCTTTGATTTGTTGGATCAATGGTTGAGATTTAATTTCGGTTGTCTTCTGATTTTGTGTCTTCTACCGATTTACGTAGCATTAGAACCCTTTAGTGCTACGTTTGCAATGAAAGATGTGTTAAACTAATATATTCAAAGTATATCTACGAATGAATGAAATATATTCTAAACTAACATATGCAACATAGTAATTACGATTGTCTTCACAAATATGAAAGATGTCTTAGACTTACATATCTATTCCTATTTCCTACACTTAGGAACTTTCTGCCATAACTCACCCCTATATAGAGGATGGATCGGTGGGAACTAAAAAATAGTCAAACATGTACTCTTAATGCCAACTAAAAAATTTCCTTAATGTTTAGTCAAGATAAATCTTTTAAATATCTTAAGTAATAAGGATTATATAATATTACTACCCATACTCGTACATCCTGATTAATATGATGAGTTTCATAGATCCAACCTGAATATATGTGGAACAAATCTTTTTTAACCATATATATACTCATACATACGACTATGCAAATTTAGACTGAACCCAAAACATAATTCCTACCCTTACATGAACTTGTTTAACAAATATCACAAATTTTGTTGGCAAGAAAAAATGATTTCTAAATAAAAAAATAAAAACATCAACAAAGAATAAATATTTCACCAACACTTATTAATCACTAAAAGCATATTTGCCTTTGAATATATCCGACCCCAATAATAATTATATATTCACAAATTATTATAAATACTAGAAAACACATGCAATACTCTCAACATCTCTCTCCTGGCAGGAGTGATAGCTGTCCAGAAATAGACGAGTGAGACGTGCAATATATATATATATATATATATATATAGAGTTTGGTTCAAATAAGAACTATTCTTATCCTAAAAATTAAGAACCAAATGAATTCTTTATGAAAGTTGATGAATCCGTTGAGAAAGTTAATGAATTCAAAAATTCAGTTTTTTCACCGGGTTCGAATCCCATGAGAAGCGAAAATTCTATTTTTTGGATTCGATAATTTTCTCAACGGATTCATCAACTTTCACCGTGAATTCATCGGTTTTTGGTTCTCACGTTCTCAATAAAATGGTTCTCAAGTTAACACTCCCATATATATATATATATATATATATATATATATATATATATATATATGTGTGTGTGTGTGTGAAATAAGTGTAGAAAATATGAATAGATATGTAAGTCTAGCATATATTTCATATGTGTAGACAATCGAATTATTATGTTGCATATTAGTTTAGCACATATTTCATCTTTTAGTAGCACATATGTTAAATATATTAGTTTAGCACATCTTTCATTCTGAACAGTAGACAAGAAGGGTTTTAGTCTTTGCACAATAATCCGTGTAGCACACAACACAAAAGCGTAGCACAATCGAAATTAAATCTCAACCATTGATCCAAATAATCAAAGGCTCGATTCATTCATATTTCCTACCAAATTATCCATTCCTACTGATCCATTATATATATATATATATATAGGAGGATCAAATAGTATCCGAGTCGAGGTAGTATGTAGTACTCAATCTCATACATTCATCTCATAGATCCTATGGTTGAGATTTTTTCGGATTTTTTAAGTCATTTGGCCCTGATTTCGCTACAGTAAGGTTAGATTAGTAATTTGATTTTTTATGTGATATAAAAAAAATCATGCATGTTTTAAAACTGAAAACTGCATATATTTGAACACAAAACTGCATATGTTTGAACATAAAACTGCATACATGTTAACAAAAAAATGTATGAGATTTATTTCTTCAAAAACTACATGCATATTGTTATACATAAAACTGCATACGATTGAACATAAAACTGCATAATGTTGAACATAAAATTCATATGAGATTGATTTCTCCAAAATTTATTCTCAAGTTTAGATCTATTACTTCTAACTTCATAATTCGAAAGAAAACATATGATCAACAATAAAGATAACAAATGATCAACAAGATAAGTGTTTGTGTATATTGGAGGAGATATAAAGAGAGATATCGTAAATGAGAAACCTATGATTTTCTTTTTTAAAGTATGCATGTTTGTGTTTCGTGGCATGCAGGTTTGTGTTTAGTCGTATGCATGTTATTGTTTTGTAATATGCATATTTTTGTTAGAAAATATACATGCTTATATTTTTTAGTATGCATGTCTACGTTTTATGGAATGCATGTTGACGTTTTGTGGTATGCATTTTTACGTTTGGCAACATGCATACTTCATTTTCGACAGCAAAACTCTGTATTATCCTTCTCCATCGTTTTCCCGCTTTTTTCTCCGATT
Source organism: Salvia rosmarinus (assembly GCA_036937905.1). Classification (NCBI taxonomy): domain Eukaryota; kingdom Viridiplantae; phylum Streptophyta; class Magnoliopsida; order Lamiales; family Lamiaceae; genus Salvia; species Salvia rosmarinus. Next base: position 53,217,808 of record CM072823.1, on the reverse strand, counting down.
ACCGGCGACTTCGCCGTAAACTACTATCATAACCACCATGTCTCTCAATCCTTCAAAATCCACATCTCATTTTTTCACAAAATCTCTCAAATTTCTTCTCAAAATCTTATTTTTTCTCTTTTATCTTTCAAAATCTGTTGTCTTATGCTTTACACCGTTGATGTCGCATCGTCATCGTCGCTATTGTCACACCGCAATCGCTGCTGCCCGTCGTCACCATCGCCGTAAAGAAATTCGAAGAAGATGAAGAAAATCGAAGAAGATGAAGATTACGTTTTTATTTTTGTCCAATATACCCTTACGAAAAAAAAATGAAAAGAGATTGCCACGTGTCGACGTGGTGCGCCACATATTCAAAATGTGTGCTCTAGATTGGATACTACATCTATCTAGGGACCGGGTACTACTTAAAACCAACCATATATATATATATATATATATATATATATATATATATATATATGGTTAACGTGAGAACTATTTTTATCGTGAGAACATGAGAACAAAATTGATGAATTCGGTGTGAAACTTTGATGAATCCGTTGGGAAAGTTCTTGAATAAAAAAGTAGAATTTTCGTATCTCATGGGATTCAAACACGGTGAAAATTCGAATTTTTAAATTCAATAACTTTTACCTGGATTCATTAACTTTCATAAGAAATTCATTTTGTTCAGTAAGAATTTTCGTAGTTCTTAGTTCTCACGTTTAAATTGATTATTATTTGAACCTCACTATATATATATATATAAGGGAGAGAGAGAGTTAACGAAAACTATTTTTATCGTGACAACGTGAGAATCAGATAATTATGAATTCGTTGTAAAAATTAATAAATCCAAAAAAATAAAATTTTCGCTCTTCACATGATTTGAATCCGAATGAATTTTTAAAAAAATTTGGATTAACTTTTTCGATGGATTTATCAATTTTCATAACAAATTTATTTGATTCTTATAAAAATATTATAGTCTGAAAAAAAAATTATACATATATTATAATACACATGTTTGATTTGACATATAGCCTTCGCCATGGTTCCCACCATTCCAACAGACTTTAAAAGATGGATATGATATGACACGAGCAAACCAGAACTTTCCTTTTCCACACCCTTTTCCACTCCACGTGTCATCCATCTGGGATGCCATGTCATCCACTCAACTAATATTCACTGCTTAAGTTTATTCTTGCATCTATTTCCCACAGTAATTATTACATATATAAAGCTGCTACCTTCTTCTCCACCGCTTCATCATTCCTCAATATTATCCTTACCTTTTTATATGGCGTTTTTAATTTGATTGCGAACTATAATCATTTCTATTACATTTCGTACATACATAGTTATAATTGATAAAACAAGGTTTTGACATTGTACAATATATCCAACAACTTTGATGAAACTGGAAAAATAAAATTTAGTGGGATGGAAAGTTCAACTATAAGAATGAGATGTTATAGACTATAGAGTGGAGGGGCTGCCTAATTGTTGAAATGTCTAAGTCCATACCAGTGTACAACTTTACCTTTTATTATTCGTCTTTGAATCATATACCTTATTGGCAGGCTATGCCATACCCCACATTCATACTATTTAGTTTTAAATTGAAATAGGCCTCATGGTTTTGAGCTATATATGGACAGTGACAGAGAGGGGGTTAGGTTTTGTGTCACTTTTTATTTTTATTTTCTAGCTGGATTTTTGATTTTATAGTGTCACTCTGTGACAAATGCCATTGTACTATTGTACATCGTGATTAATGGATATAGAGGGTCTGGCTATTGGTGAATGATTTGAAAATATGGCTTCACAAAAAACTTAATTACCTATTTTTCTTTTAGTTTTCTTAAACTAATGATCGATGCCGTATGTGTGACAATCCAGGTGATCGATTGAGTCTAAATACGTTGTAGTATTGTTGTACCGTGATGAGTCTATAAATCTAATACTTCATCCATCCATCAAAGCTTTACATTGTTTTTGGTGGCATCGTTTTAATAAATTATAATAAAGGTAAAGTAAGTGAAAATAATATAGAGCAAAATATGAGTCATGTGTGATATTTTTGTAAATAAATAAGTAGATTGAGGGTATTTGATGTTTTCAAAAACATAAAATATAAGTTTTTAGTGGACGAATCGAAAATAAATTAAATATAATTTTTAATGGATGGAGAGAGTAATTTGTATGAAAAATGTCAACAATTGATATAAAGAGTTTCATTATATCATCATAGTAGGTATAGACGATTGTACGTACACATGGAAAGTATAATACGAGTATAAAGATCTCAGTATTTTTTCTTCTTCTAATAACGAGGGTAACTAAAATCCATTATTTGAGATGCACATGGACTATATATACAAAATTATCCGAAATAATAAAATAAATTTTCAAATTAGTGTTCTTAAGCTTTGCTATACAGTAGAAACTACATGCATTCATATTGCTAGAGTGGAAAAAATATTATTTTAAAGAGGTTATTTCTAAATAGAGTTTTAGATAGAAAATAATTTCTCTTAGGAATAATATTCAATAAAATACATGCTACTGTATAAATTAATTCGTTTAACAAATTCACTTAATTAATATTAATTTGACTAAAACAAACATATGCACTTTGATAGTACATAAAATATATGTATGTACTGATCATCTACTTAGGAATTTAAAAAATATTTATTGATTGTATGCGCATATATATTAGTTCAATACATGTATATTTTTTATAAAACTATACTTTTTTTCTATTCCAAGTAAATGACACTCAAAGTTGATAAGTAAGAGGTGTCATCTTAAACTTATTTTTCATATATATAATGATATTTATATATTTTTATATGGAGGTACAAATCCTTAAGACGAGATTGAAAAAAATTATATGACTTATTATAATATGAAATTTATTCCTAAATATAACGAGACCGGAGTCGAGATCATGATTGTTTTTAACTATATACTTCCTCCATTTCTTATTGTCATACTCTCACTTTTTACTTGTTTTTAAATAAGTATAAAATTATGACATCCTCCATTTTTTTTTTTATTGTCATGGTAATAAATAAGGTTATAAAAATAAATTTATCTATTTAGTACGTATAATTTAACAGCTGAGAATACATAATTTTTTTTTATTTCTTCACAGAGTATTCCTATAGAAAATTTCTACTATATTAAGAAACTTTTAGCATTTAATAGTACATGGATAAGATCGTGACATCGGATCAACGCTCATGCTTAAGATCCGGAATATTTTCCTTACGCGGCACGGCGGCAGACACAAATGTTGACTTCAACCCGATCTTTTAAAATCCGATTAAAATTGGTAAATGCGTTTTAAACACATCAAGTTCTTCATTTACAAAATTAATGTGGCTTTTGTCCTCGGATTATGGTCGACATTGTTTTATTAACTTGATCGAGTTAAGAATGTCATAAGCTTGTTATTCAATTAATAAAAAGTTTAAAAATTAATTTTGGAAACTCATGAAAAGTATTTCTACGTTCTTAGCGGTGCAATTATGTTGATTTTATTTGAGAAAATCGTGTTTGAAATGAATTTGTGCGTAAGTTTCACTATCTTTTAGAATTTGATATTGGTTTGTATGTATGAGCGAAATTTTAGAAAAATGTGATCATAGTTAAGGAGATTGAGTTTAATAAGATTAAAATACAGCTCAATATAAATTTGTAGATGAAAACGGTGTGCAAAGCAGAGTTCAAACGAGGAAGAACGAACCCAACAACACAGACCCACATGTTGTGGACTGAATTTTCTCAAAAGCACGAAGGTATAAAATCAGCACACATTGCGACCAACCAGAGCACGAGCCATGGACGACGCCGTGAATGCATCGGAGCTGTGTTTTCATACCCAAGCGTCGCAGACGGGCCTTGCATGTCGTGGTCGGGGCATTTTTACGGGATTTTCGTATTTTAAGCTTTTTTTTATTATTTTTGGTAGTTTTTTTACTCCTACTTTGAACCAATTTCCTTCTTCACCTATATGAATATCTTCTAAACACATTATTAGGTTCCCATCTTACTTTTCATATTTTATATTTTTGAATTTTTGGAGAAGATAATAAGAACGGGAAGATTAAAAGATTCAAGTTGAAGATTTTGAAGATCTTAGGATTATTTCTATGATTTTTACTATTTCAATTATATTTATATTTGACTTTGGATTATTTGTTGTCACGAATATATGTGACTAATTTTTCTATTATTCTAAGGTCAAGAAGTAGATGGATAATTGGATTTAAATTTTATTTAGAATGTTCTTGAATTTATTATTTGCATAGTATTTAGCTACAAATTCAGCATAATTTATTGTGTTGATTTGAGATCGAAATGAGATGATTAATACGTGAACTTAGAACATAGGACATGCTAGTCAATAAAGCTGATATGACTTAAGATTAGTGTGAAGATATTGAATCTTATCGATCTACTTGTAGTTGCATTTAAGTAATTAGTTGGACACTATGATTATTACATGTTAATCAAGGATTTAGGCACCACGAACAATAGGTTTAAACTAACTGTGTCATTGTCCTACGAAATATTAAATCTTTTATGTGCTTGATTGATTGAAGTAAGTTTGAAAATAGTTATCTATTGAAATCGAATTCCTAGAATAACTTTCTCCCAATCGTTTTATCCATAAGCTTTTATTAGTTAGCTTTAATTTAAGTTTTAATATTGCTTTAGAATTAATTAAAATCCTAATTTCATAGTCAAGATAGTAAAAAGCAGTTTAATAGCAGTAATTCGTTGTCTAATTTCTTAGTGTATATGGATACGAACTTTCTTACTACTATACATAATTGCACTCGTGCACTTGCCATGTGCTAATATTTTAGCTAACAAGTTTTTGATGTTGGTGCTCACTACTACACAAATAAAAATCGATTTTTTTTCGTAAAACTATGAACCTCTATGCATTGAATGTATAAAGGTAATGCATTACTAGGTTTTGGTAAAACCAACACTGATTATCAATTTTATCGTAATGTATTAATTTTATATATTCAATACATAAATTTATAATTTTACAAAAATTAAATTTTTATTTGATCACAATCGACCAATTTATGCATCAAATTTATAATTAACGTTAAAAAAATATATCATTCATGAGATCATTAAATAGCTGACTCTTAAAGAGTATATTCTTATCCATGTATATGCCTATTGTATTTTCATTTTAAATAATATTAGATTAGATATTATCTTTTTTCTCATGACTCAAGCATATATACATTAACTTTTAAGGTGACTTGAACCCTCAATTTACTAGTTGCAACTATGTTTTAGATTATATATTTTCTTTAATGCAGTATTTTTTAATATTGTGAGAAAGGTAATTGTAGATGCAATTCTAGGAGCAACTGTTATAATATATTATCATCATCGTCTATGTTTAGGTTAAACAATATATTCTTCTTTTGTAAAACAAGTCCAGCAGTGTCTCTGACTTTGGCATAAAGCTAAAATGACTTGGCCTTGATTGACTCAGTAAGAAATATATGTTGATATGAATATTTTGGTGTTTACATCCATTTCGTTGTCCATCTCTCTCTCAACCTTTCTGATATTCGATAATTTCGTTGTTACATAAGGAAATCAACACTAATCTATAATAATTTAAATGATAATAATATTAGTGTTGAGGTAATTAGCTCTTGAATTTGCAAAGATCAGCTTGATAGAGGTAAATATTTGATTTTCTTTAAACACTGATGGATTTTACATTGGTAATCGCCAGTCAATTTGATGATGTCGACGAAGTAAGTGGCACAAATGATTGATTCACCATCGGCAAGTCCGTCTGTGAACTTCGACGGACGTTAAAATCCGTCGGTAAATTATTTACCGATATGTTTAATGCCGTCAGATTTTGTCCATCGACGATTCGTCATTGATCTCAATCATCGACGAAATTTTGAGATTTAATGATGGATTTTCCGCTGATGTTCGATTGAGTTTTTGTGATGCATCGAGTATTATAGGTATAGATGGTATTGGAGATTAAGAAACGACAAGAAAAACATAAGATACATTCATCAAAATTTTCATAGTAAGACAACTTTTTAAAACCAATGATAAATACTTTGGAATATTTCAGAATATCTTTTTTCTTTTTCAGTTGTATTCGACTTTATCATAAATCATTAGATTGGCCGAAGAGAAACGCCTAGTCAACATTCTGTCACGAAAATTTGATGGATATTAGATTTGACTAAACATTTGATGATTTAGGCATTGATGGACAATTATCGACAATATAGTGTTTAGATAACTGAGGTATGTAATTTGTGATATTACAAAATGTTTTTCCACTCGTTTTGTTATTTTTGTTGGACAACTCTTTATCATTTCTTATATGTTTGAGTTTACAGTATATCATGTCTGGAGAAGGTTCAAATAAAAACCTTATTTAAAGTGAGAATCATTTTTAATCATTATATCGTGAAGATCTATGGTAATACATTACTTTGATGGATGAGTGCATTGTGCACCACCCGGATTCGAATTTCATGATGAGCGAAAATTCAAATATTTTTTTTTGATGCAATAATTTTCACGAAAAATATATTATTCTCACGTTTGTTGGATAACAAATATTTTTATAATAATCCACCCCTATGGTGCCATCGTCTTATCATATTTCATTTATCAAGTCAAAATGCAACAAGAGTATACAAATTGATACTTTTATTTTCACGTCCGGAAACGAGGCTAATTAATTTTATTTCGTGAATAAAAGCATAATAACATTAAAATAAACACACACACGCACACAACAGCATCAGCTTTCCTTCTTATTAATCACAAGACACCACGATTAGTGGACGAAAAAGCCCTTATTTTTTTTGACTTTGATCCTTTTAATTTGAAACTCAACGTTCAAAGGTAATGTAAAATGGAAATAGATAAAGAAATCCAATCTTGAGAATAAACAAGTAAAAGGAAAAGAATAATTTTTTTCACATTTACTGATATCGGATCGGTTAACGGTCGGAACCAGGCTGTCCAGTCACCAGAATTTGGGAGATCATACCTTATATCACGTGGCTTGTACATCTTAACGCCATAATCCTATTAATTTCAATTCTTTTTTCCAGTTGGCTATTTTTTTAAAATTTATTTATATATCCTATCTTCAGTTTTTCTTTCCTAATCACGTACACTTCATTGGGCCAAAGTACCGAAATACCCTCAACCAAAAATTTAGGGACGGATTAAGGTTCATTGTGATATATTATAAGGTATAATAGGATGTAAATTATTAAACTTTGGCTAAATTCTGATTCTGCATATCATGAACACATTATGTTGGTAAATTATTATACTTCTAATTGATTATGATTTTCAGTTAAAATTTGTTTTTCCCCAAATTATTGCTCAAATGGTTGCCTAAATTTTGACCACTTCGTATTTTCAGGTGCCCTAAACTAACATCAATTGTAAAATCATCAATTAAACTATAGTAATTTACAAGTAGAATTATTTTATAATATTCAAAATTAGAATTTAACCAAATTATCACAACTAACATCAATTGTAAAATCATCAATTAAACTATAGTAATTTACAAGTAGAATTATTTTATAATATTCAAAATTAGAATTTAACCAAATTTTGATAATTTACAAATTAATATCCTTATTTGTAATTTTATTAGGCCTCGTTTGGTAGGCCTGATTAGGCTGATTAGTCATGTTAAAAAAAATCACATTACGTTTTGTTTCGTAACGGTTGATGCCCGTTATATCCTATCTGCAAGCGATAAATGAAATTTGCGCTAGCTGGCAAGTCTGCACATGGCGCTAACTAGCCTCGTTTTGGTTACTTTTTTATCGAGGATAGCGACCGCTGGTATCCAGTGATCATTGGCTAACGACCGTACGTGGGTGTGGCGCTCGCTAGTGATTCTTTTTTGCGGGCTAGCGATCACTGAAATTTAGTGATCATTGGCCTTTTTTTTTTTAATCTATATTTAACTTATCTACCAAACAACTATCTATAGTTTTATATCTATCCACTATCAAGCCACCAAAGATGGCCTTAGTGTTTGAAATAGATAAGCTCGTTGGACGATCCGACTCAAAAGTCAAAACTCCCAATAATATTGAAATAGAAAATGACTGCACTATTTATTTCAAATGATCATCAGAATGGCGCGCGTGAGGTGAGAGTAATAGTTGAGTCACGAAGATTGTCGAGTAGGCAGCGTTCAGATATCAAGAAATCACCAATCTACGAAATCTGTAAACGATGATGGCTGCAAAAACACACAGCACACACAGACACTGTGACAGTGAGCGTGGAGTGTGGGGTTAGTTAGTCTATGCGCCTTTCATTCATTATAGTTTCATGGATTTCAGCGTTATTTTATTTACTTCTTTCTTTTATTTCCCCTTTTTCAAACTTCACCCTCACACCCGCGCTCAAAAGCAAGAATCAGTTGATTATTTTTTGAAATTTATTACAGAAACAAACAATAAAAATAAAAATTGAACAGCACCCCACATTTCATCTTTCTCTGTGAGAGAGCCTCCCACTTTTGGACAGCGAGAAAGCAACCCTCATCTTTTCCAACCCCATAAAAAGCACTATCCCATGTTTTTGTTTTTCCTTTAGTTATTGATTTCATGTATGTATGTATTATAATCTTGTGGATTGCAAATTCTATACGCTTCTTTTCAAATCTCGAGGCAGGTATTCAGTGGCATTTTACATTTTTACGATTTTTAATATGGATAATTTTAGTTTACAGACACATATTTATGTAGTAATAGGTCACCTTGTGTAATCAAGAATCGATTTTTATTTTTCTAATTCAAATCAAGAAAGGAACCCTGATTAGAATTTAGAAAGGGGTGAGCTTTTGCATTAAGTGTTTGTTGTTTTGTTTCAGACAGCAAAGGGGGTGAGGGAAAAGGCCAGAATCCTAGGCAAAAATTTTGGTTTGAGGTAAAGACCAATTTTGTTGATGCTGTTCTGTTCCGTTTCGTTTTGGGAGGTGAACAGTTGCTGTAAAGAAAAAGGGTTAAAAACTTGATCTTTTTATAGGGTATTATTCCAATTGTTGTTTTTATATAACAATCCACAAAAGAGAGTTGCCCTTGAGCATGCAAGAAAGGGAGAAATTTACAAGTTACAGAGAATATGAAGAAGAAGGTAAATAGATGCAGTGATGCAAGTAATAGTGAGGTATCAAAGCAGAAAGAGGCATATTGTATCATGGTCTCAAGAGGTGATGCAGATTCTACCACTTTTGATTCTTTTCCAGTTATTTTTCCTTATTATTATTTGCTTATTGGTCTGCTGCAAATATTGATGAGTGTTTGATTTAGGAGGATGATATTCTGAGGGAGCAAATCCGGCTACATGGGGCTGAAAAGTAAAATCTCGATTCCTTGTCTTTAATAATAGTGCGATTCTTGTGTGTGTTTGAAGTTGTTAATTTCATTGGTAATGGACTACTGAAACTTGTGGTTTGGTTTTGTGATAGTTGGGCAATTATTGCATCGAAATTCAAGGATAAAACGACTAGGCAATGTAGAAGAAGGTTGGTTCATAGGCATCTTCTACCTCTGTTTTGTCTATTCAATCATTATTTTGTACATTTTTCTGATTGGAATGTATATTTTGGCTGAATGTGTTTATGTAGATGGTTCACTTATTTGAATTCCGATTTCAAGAAAGGAGGGTGGTCGCCTGAGGAAGACATGCTCTTATGCGAGGTAACAATCTTTGTCCACATCTTCTAAGTTACAATATGTAGTTTCTATTGCTAATGTTTTCAAAAAGAGCATTTTGTTTATCATCTGGTTGATTTGTTCTTTACTATGTCACTTGATGATCTTTTTTGGGGAACTTTTGTTGAAAAATTAGTTCTTTTTCAAATTAATATTTTTTTAAGTAGGTTTGTTTGTTGATGATTTCATCATAATGCACTTATTATTGGGTGGCTTCATTCTAATGGATAAGTCATAAGATTGATAGACCATGTTTGTAAACTCATATTGCTAGTGAATTTGGTCTAATCATCTAGTCGGCTTTCAGGCACAGAAGATATTTGGAAACAGATGGACTGAGATTGCAAAGGTAGTATCCGGCAGGTACTTATTCGAAATATGAAGGATAGATCTTTCATTTTGGTAGGCGTTTTTTACTTCTTCCAAAACAACAGTTTTATAAGCGATATCCTTGATCTCACAGAACTGATAATGCTGTGAAGAATCGGTTCACCACTCTGTGCAAGAAGAGAGCAAAGCACGAAGCCCTAGCGAAAGAAAGTAGCACTACTACTTATATCAACTTGAACAACAAAAGAGTTATATTCCCTAATGGGCTCAATGCAGGAGGATCTGAGAGTTCTGCACCTCTTAAAAAGATGAGGTACATTAAATTTCGATTTCCATTGTCTTGAAAGATGTTAATGGGATCAATATTCTTACAAATCCGTGTTTTGTTCGTGATCTAGGGCCTCTGTCCTAAATATTGCTGAAAGCCACGAAGAAAAATTAGCCGGTGAATGTGGTGATGCCGATCATCTACTTAGACCTCCATTTGCTGTACTAGCTCAAAATGTTCATAGTTGTGAGTTTAACTTCCCTTCTCAGTTGCATTTTCGCCACATCAAGGATGCATCAATTGATGTACACAAGTTCGAGAGATCAAAATTCTCTTTTAGACTGGTTAAGAATACGAAAAAGTCATATAAGAAGGAAATTGATATATAAAAAAGAGAAAGTCTAATCACTTGAATAAACATGATTGTTTATTCTGCTCTAAGTTCAAACAGAAGGATAATAAATGTTAGTTTCCTTTTCGCAGCTGGAAGTAACAAAAGTCAAGGTACATTTCTTAAGAAGGACGATCCAAAGGTGCTTGCTCTGATGCAACAAGCAGAGTTGCTCAGCTCGCTTGCAATCAAAGTCAACTCGGAGAAGACAGATCAGAGTCTTGAAAGTGCTTGGATGGTAAGTACAAAGAGTTTGATCGCTCGAGACTTGTTGCAATAGATCTTACCCTGTTAAAATGATTCATACAATGGTCCATCCTACCTCCTTCCACCAATCAATTCTTGAAGCCGCAGTTATTCTCAAAATGATTTAAAAAGACATCCAAATTTCATCATGACGGCTAAAGACAATATCCTCCTCAGGTGAAAAGAAATGGGTATAAGAAATTTATGATCCACCAGAAAATCCTCCATTCTCCAGTTTACCCTATCCTTTAACATTTTTTATGCAACTCTAACCTCCGGTTTATCCTACCCTTAACATTTTCAATACAATTGCTGCAATTTTTCTTTGTATACAACTCTTAAGTTAGTGAGGTGATTATGGTCCAGGCTCTTCAAAACTTCTTGAAACAAAACAAAGAGAGTGATCTGCTCACATTCACAAATCCTGAAGTTGATTTTCAACTAGAAAAGTTCAAAGACTTGGTGGAGGATTTAACGAACGACGATGAAGGCAATAGACTTTCTTGGAGGTAAAACTTACAAGACAGTCTGGTTTGACTTGAGATTATTATTCACCTCCACATTTGTTAACTTATAATTTTTTCAGGGAACCTGATTTATATGAATCGTCCACGGCCAGCTCTGAGTACAGTGCTGGATCAACTCTTCTGCCAAGCATGCCGAGTGATAAAACCGAAGAAAGTCGAGCTGAGACCTGCTTGCTGCATCAGGAAAATGGACATCAAATGCAGCATCAGCCAAATCAATTAGATCATCAGCATTGCCATGCTGAAGAAAGTCGAATATGCCATACTGCAAGCACAACTGAAGGTATATTATTATTATATATATACAAGTATATGCATCATATTTAACACCATCTCAACTTGAAGATTCGTTGGCTAGATGATGGTAGAATACAGAATTGTTTGTGAAGCTCATACTAAATCTATTTTATTGCAGTGAACATGTTAACTTGTAACAACACAAACAATAATGATGAAGCAATATGTGAGTATTCTAGCACGGAGTTTGGTTCTCCTCTTCAAGTGACTCCCTTGTTTGGAGCATTGGCAGCGACAGTTCCCAGCCCAAAATTCTCAGAAAGCGTAAGAATCCTAAACTTTTCCGTTTACTTCAATTTATAAAAGTAAAGTTTTGATGCTCCATGCTGATCTTTATTGGTAGTGTCATCAGAAACCAAAATGTTTGTTGCTTACTCTCTATTTATGACGAATGATTCTGTCTTTTCAATTGAACAAGCATTCAAAATATCATGCATACAGCACAGGTTATGAGATACACAGTTCACAAATCTGAAAAATATATATTTCAAATTCTGATATTTATTTTTTGAAACAGCTCATGAACCAACCACCATATAGACACTAATTTCCTCACATCTTTGACATTTGTTGTCTCTCTCTCAGCCCTCATACAGGTTATGATACTGTAACAAATAATCTTAAAATTGGAAACTAGTTATCTTTTCTCCGTCATGCAATTTATGAGTTTGTTTTCGAAAACAGCCTCAGTAATTTTGTTTTCCCACTATACTAGAGCACAAGATCATGCCTAGAAGTGTTTAGTTCATTTTCTTCCAGATTTAGAGAATGGTAAAGGCCTAAAGAGTCCTATTGTTTTTGAGGTGGAAGTGTTTTTAGACTAACCATTTTTACCATTTGATTTTGCAGGAAAAGCACTTCCTAATGAAGACACTAGGAATGGAGTCTACTTCTCCTAGTCATGTCACCAATGCTTCCCAACCTCCACCCTGCAAGAGGTCACTTCTCCATTGTCTATGACCAAATCACCACTACTAGCCGTTGGAAGGTTTTCAGTTAAGAGTAGAGCTTTTGATTATTTTTTGGAGTTCTTTATCCTTGGATTGCAGCTACCTCGACCTTTGTTTTTCCGAGTGGGCCTGGGAGGATCTGATCTTCTTTGGAATCTAGGATGCTACGGAGCATCCTACATTTTCCTCTGAACATCAATTGCTGTGATCTGCATCCTCGAGTTTCTAATTCCTAATACTCACCGTGGTTCTTGTGTGTGTTTTCTCGTGGTGTGTCAATTTTTTCGTTTGTCTCATGGAACGTGGATATGGCCATCCACTATTCCGAAAGGTTCTTTTTTTTTAGGCTAGATAAGCCTACTGTACAGACAGATTCAACACTAAAAACTCTATAGTTAAGTGTAGCTATACAGCGGCAACGGAGATTGCCCTTTATAGAGATTAGAAATAGGTATAGATATTGGCAAAAAGAAAAAAAAAAGAGAGAGAGCAAAAGCTGATCAGCTCGAAACATCTTTTGCTGTGTTAAAGTGTGCAGAGTACTACTATGCAATAAGTTTCCATGGCATTGGGAAACTTTTTGGCTCATATAATGTAATCCATAGTTATTTGAGTGTGCAGACATGTTTCTCTTCTTGTCTACTCTTCGACATTGTTTTTCGCAGATGTTTCTTGAAATCTTGAAGCAGAAATGAATGTAAAATGCAAATACGAAGGGATGAAAAACCGAACCAAGACAAACCATAAGCAGTGAACTGAATGCTGCAGAGAGTATGATTGTAAATACTTACCGATAGTTTTCTTCCGAGTTACTCAGGTTTCGACTTCTCTCTGTGTTCAAGTCTGCAAGTTGTTTGGAGTTTGATTCTTGTGGCGAAGAAGGGGGTGTTTATTCAAGTTTGGTCAGCCGAGGGTGGTGGAGAGACAAGTGTGATGATAATCACCAAAGCAAAAGTTTATTGGTTAAAAGAATGGAGGGAAGTTTGTACAAAATAAAGTTTGCTTTCACTAGCAGCCACCCTTCCTTTGAATTTACTGAAAACACCCTGTGCAGATTGTCAACGTAGAGCTTCAGCTTGCTGCATGCTAAGGGTAAATAAGTAATTTGAGGCTTGCTATTTTCATAAACTGGAGGTCCTACTAATTTGAGGCCCCAATTTACTCAAGACAAACTTTAACCAGTTGGTTAGGATTATTGTGTTGCTGGTCCACCTCATCGAAACTACAGTGCTACTTCGATTTGCTAAACAAGATTTGAAATTACAAAATTTTGTTAATTTGTAAAAGTTGACTTTAGGTGGCGATTTAGATTACAATTAAATCCTCAACTTTGTATGTGTAAGAATCCATACAATTTTCGGCTTTCCTAAACTGACAATATCTAATCAGATGGAAAGAACAATGCTACATATCTCACTATTCAGAAAGGAAAAAAATTGAATCATGTCTTAGTATCACTGCACGAAAAGAGATACGGTCTTTTATCACTGCACGAAAAGAGATACGCTGAACACATATCGTTTCCTTTTAGGTGTTCAGCGATTTTGTTCTATTCCATCACTCATCAAATTGCCTGTCATTTTAGCCATTTGTGACTCGATGCATTTGCTTGTTGGCCAGTTTGATTCATTTTGTTTTCATAAGTTTGCCAATCTTAAGAATGGAGAGACATTACATGATAATTGTGAGCTCACTGACCGCAAGTCATTTTGTCAGAAAACAGTAAACTTTATCATGCTTGAAATTAGTACTAGACAGATTCAGATAAACCAAAATATTTATAATTGATCGTCTTGCACCAAGCCAGTTGACAATCGGTTTAAAAGGAAGTTCAAAGCCATATTAAATATTTTTCGTTGATAAAAGTTTAAAGGGCTGTTAGTTTTTTGAGCAATCTGGCCTATTTTTGTGAATGATAAAAGACCAAATTAAGAAAAAAACATAACGATATGGAATTAATTGGTTTTCAGTGTAAACATTAGAGGTATATTTGTCACTTAGTCCTAATAATAATAATAATATCTTTAAGGTCAAGATAGTTAAAAATCTGGAAGCTGTAGCATTCATCCTGTACAGTTGTATACTTCAATTTCATTAAGACTTTACCTATGAAATTTAATGGTCGACTTTCCTGTCACTACTGACGTCTAGCTAGGAAAGCCTACGTGGACAGCTGATGCACTACTACTGTCGTATTTCACTTTGATACGTGAACAATTAATATCATTCTTGAAAAACTATACCTTACTACATATAGATTGTACAACCTAATTATGCTCATCTTTCATTATAAATCTCCTCCTGAAAAATTACAATCTTAGTAACATATCACATTATAAAATAATCATTTTTTTATTTTCTTTGATTATTGTGATACTAATTAATTACTAGATATTGAGTGATAGTTTATATAAATCAAACTTTTAAGTGAAACATTGTTAATTACAAAATAAAATCCGTGAGAGGAGAATATTCAAGAAATAAATTCGAATACAAATAGTAGTACTTATGAACATTAAGATAAAATTATATATACAAATTTTAGAAATTTTTTTCATCTCATAATACTCCTACTACTTCACTCAATGTTAATATCGTATTAAGAAAAGTAAGTGTCACTTAGAAGTCCACGTAAATCAAATAGATGGACATTATTATCCATAAACAGTCCAGGTAGTTCGATTTTGCTTTAAATAATAATCTCATTTTAAAATATTAAACGCATTAAATATAAATTATTATTATAATGTGAAACAATGAGGTTATATATATAAGCCGAATATCGTTGCCGAAATGATTAAAGAAGATACATTAAATACGTATAGATGTTGATAGGTATCTCATTTATGTGTCTAATTTACTTGAGAAAAGTAAAAACAAATACTTGAAAATTCGAAAGAATAAAAAAATGGAATTAGACCAAGTCAACGAGGGAATTTCCCAAGTGTGAATGCGATCACGCATGCTGAGAAATTAGGTCTACGCGTTTTACGCTTTTCTCTTAAACTATTCTTGGGAGTTGGGACTTTGTCCATTTGCTACGGTATCAACTATCAAATATCATTTCTTTCTTTAAACAAGCAAACAAGGATTAAACTAAGCCTGTGCAAAGACTAAAAGATCCCTCAATTTTGTTTTCCATTAAATTTGCAATTAATATAAAGAGTTTTTAATAGAGTAGCTCATGCTTAGCTTTATTTTCTATTTCTTTAACAAATCCGTCTGTTTGGATTCATGATTTTTTGCTTTGGCTAGGGAATCTTGTAACTCTTGATACCGAGTATTTTTACCTTTTTCCCTTAAAAAAAAGAAGATATATTAGGCGTGTATAGAAACTTATAATGAATTTGAGAATGAAATAAATATATTTTGAGTGAAAGTATTGACTTAATGACTATACGATATAAAGTGTAATGAAAATTTTAATTTTGTATCAAATGTTATTTTTTAAGAAACTCGACCCAGACGCAACTCAACTATATAACAGTTATTAAAAGAAATAATCGAAGGAAAAAGTTAGTAATAGAAACATCTTTTTGTATCACACTTCTTCTTGTCGTCAAACTACACAAAATAAAATGTATGTGTATGTTGATCTAGTGGTAGAATGGTTAATGTCCAAGACCGAGTTCGAGTTTATCGTGACGCCGTCTTTAAATTTTTGTATTCAATTAACAAAAAAAAAAAATTCCACAAATATGTGGAAGCTAAAATCTGGAGAAATGGAATTGACTTTTTGTGAGAATTAGTTCTTCTTGACCCCTCTTAAACCCAAACTTCTACCACTAAACTTGACATCATTTATTTCAACCACCATTTCTAATGTCAACCACTTTAAATTTGTTTACAAGATAGATATCTAGAACCTAAATAAACCAATAAATAAGTAATAAACATAAGATATATTTATACATGTAACATGTTATAGAGTCATAAACTATATATATATAATACAGGTAAGTGATGACAAAGCATGATGTAATGCGTTGTCATTTGTCAACTAAATTGTGACCAGTATACAATATTAATATATGTTGGCAAGAATGGATTAAATTTATAAAGGTGCAAATATACCAATCAAAACGGAATAAGTCAACTTCTTTGTACAAAAATAAGAATCGATTTTACGGCAAGAAAACAACCAGCAAACCTTGTCCAAGAACGAGATGAGCCCTTCCTTTTGTCACAAGCACAAAAGGTTCTAAATTAAAAGGTAAAAGTTATAATTTAAATATTTTGCGCGTGATTTTTGACATTGAAGGCATATATATATATATATATATATATATATATATATATATATATATATATATATATATATATGAGATTGGTTATAGATGAAACTATCTCTTAAATAAGAATCAAGAACCAATAACTACCATTAGATTGAATAAGATCGGACAACTTATAATTATATAATGAAAAAATAGTTAAATCTCTAAATTTTCGCTATTTAAATATTTTATTTTCAATTCTTCGTTGTTCTTATAATTCATGTTGTTGTTCATGTAATCGTAGTTCTTGTGCATTTTATCACATTCCAATTAATTGTTATGTTCATGTAATTCATGTTGTTGTGCATGTAGTTGTAATGATTGTGCATATGAGAATAATTACGTAAATGAATATATAAAATCCCTTAATTATAGGGTTAAACGGTTACCATTAAAATATGAGAATAATAAACGATTTATAATTAATCATGACAGTTAGATTATAAAAAATAGATGGACCACATTAGTTTTTAGTTCTAAAAAAATTAGAGTTCTCAATTGATTCACTCCATATATATATATATATATGTATATGGAATGACTATTGTAAAAACCATCATTAACCTATAAACTACGAATTCTTGAAATTGTCTGAATTCACCGTGAAAACGTCTGAATTCGACATGTAAGTGCTTGAATTCAGAAAAATAAAATTAAGCCTCATGGGATTCGAACCCAGCGTTTGAATCCATCAAGTAAGTTGATGAATTCACCGTAGATCTTCACGAATCAAGGACTGAAAATAGTTCTTATTTTATACTTTAAAATTGATTTGTATTTGATCTTATTCTCACACACACACACACACACACACACACACACACACATATATATATATATATATATATATATAGGAGAGATCATATGAGAATAGATATTTATGTGAGAATTAAGAATGAATTTAAGCCATTTAAGATGATAGATCTAGGGTGCGATTTAATTAGTAAAATGCAACGATAAATCATAATGTGTGCTACATATCACTTTGATTTTAAATTTGTCATAAGGGTATGATGGTATTTTACCTTTTTAGTTAAGGTAATTCATATTTTCATGGCATTTTAAAAGATGCGGTTTTGGATATGGTAAGTTATTGTTTGACACGGTTATTCTTTTCATTAGTTGTAGTTATCGTTATCTTCTAAACCTAATTAGCGATGAAATTTTGTTTACCAACAATGGAAGATGCATGTTTTTTTCATTAGTTGTTGTTATCGTTATCGTCTAATTCATTGCATATGATACACAGTTCATAGCTTTGCGTTTGATATACTTGCATTTTGTATTTATTTTGAGTATTACATATTAATTTATGTTTTTTATTATGTTTGTTTTCATTTTTTTAGATTGTTGTTTTATATCTTTGTTCAGATGACACATATAATCAACAAGATATTGATGAAGTTCATCCTCCTATTGAACTTCATAATGGTATGTTTGTAAATCATTAATATAATGTTATTTTTTATAAATTTTCGTGAATTTGATACAGTTTTAATTTTGCAACAGAGTGTTGATATTGTTTGCATTTATTAGATTAATGCATAGCTTATAGAGTTGTATAATGTTGCATTTATATAGTTATTTTTGATCTACGATGTACTGTATGAGAATGAATATTTGTATTGTTTGTTAATTCAATAAGTTATGATAAACGAATTTCATATTCTAAATTATTGTAATGATTATAATGATCATTATGTATCATCTTAAACGATTAAAAACTAACACATTTAAAATTTTAGAACATGAGAAAATAGAAGTTGCAGGTTTGTATATAATATTATCGTTAAAATTGTTTTTAAGTGTTTTGTTGTAATCGAATGTCATTATTAGTTGCACATATTACACAATTCATAGCTTTTAGTTGTTTATATTCTTGCATTTGAAATTTATTTTCAGCATTACATCTTTAGTCATGTTTTAAATTGTTGTATGTTAAACTATCTTTAATATTGAATTCATTATTTTTTTGTTCATATAACATATGCTACATTATTATTGATCATGAGCTACATATATTAGGAAAAATGCAACAATCGATGCTGATAGTTGGATTAATTCATTTTAATTTGTACAATGATTATACCAAGTTTTGGCAATATATTTGACTATTATATGTTACATTACAACTACTCAAGAGCTACATATTTTACAAAAGTGCAACAATCAATCTGAGATAGTATGTTACATTCATTTATAATTATGTGCAAAAAATAACATTATGTGCAAAACATTATACTATTATTACATGCTAAATTACACCGCTTAATAACTAAATATCGGTTGACCAAGTGCAACAATCATTACCGATGGTATTCTACATTATTATAAACTTGTTCGACATTAACCATAATTGTGCAACATAATGATTTACTATATGCTACATTAATATTGATAAAGAGCTACATTATATGAAACATTTGTTTTACTAGATGAAAGCAACAATCAATACCGATTTGCAAAAGATACAATAATAATATGCTAAATTATATGATACATTTGTTTTCTTGGATGAAAGCCACAATCAAGTTATTTATTGTTGCACTTTTGTGCAAAACATTATACTATTATATGCTAAATTACAATCGCTTAATAACTAAATATCCGTTGACCAAGTGCAACAATCATTACCGATGGTATTATACATCATTATAAACTTGTTCAACGATTAACCATAAATGTGCAACATAATGATAACTATATGCTACATTAATATTGATAAAGAGCTACATTATATGATACATTTGTTTTACGGGATGAAAGCAACAATCAAGTTATTTATTGTTGCACTTTTGTCTAAAACATTCATGTGCAAAACATTATACTATTATATGCTAAATTACAAGCGCTTAATAATATCCGTTGACCAAGTGCAACAATCATTTACCGATGGTATTATACATCATTATAAACTTGTTCAACAGATTAACCATAAATGTGCAACATAATGATAACTATATGCTACATTAATATTGATAAAGAGCTACATTATATGATACATTTGTTTAGACGGCTATTCACATTATTTGTATTCAATGTGGTAAAGATTTACTCAGTTCTCAATGACGAATAGATTACATAATATTGAAGAAGATTTAATTGTGCCTTGAAAATAGGAAACAAAATCATCGGTTTTTATGCGTTTTGCTAATTACCGATTTTAACATTTGGTTCGATTTTTGCAATATAAGAAACAAATGCGATGATGAAAAATTAGTTTAATCGGATCATTCATTTTTGTAAATTAGTGGTTGAGATATATTCTTATTTCTTACATATATATCTATTCTCACCATAACCTATATATATATATATGTATATATATATATATATATATATATATATATATATATATAGTTTGGTTCAAATAAGAACAATTCTTATCCTAAAACTAAGAACTAAATGAATTAGTTATGAAAGTTGATGAATCAGTTAAGAAAGTTAATGAATTCAAATATTGAATTTTTCACCCGGTTGAATCATGAAGCGAAAATTATTTTTGGATTCGATAATTTTCCAACGGATCATCAACTTTCAACTGTGAATTCACCGGTTTTGATTCTCACGTTCCATGATAAAATAGTTATTAACCTCCCCTATATATATATATATATATATATATATATATATATATATATATATATCGCATTTGCTTTTCCACAATGCTTTTGGGACCCCATTTTAGATTCATAAGTCAATATGTGGTGCGCATGGATTCTTTTCTAGTGGAAATTCTATGGACCTATTTATTCTTTTCATTTTTAGTTTTTGCATTTCATATCATCGTGAGAATTTAATAATAAAAGAAATGACAGCGATATGATTCTTTTACTTTTCCCCATCACTGGTTTATAGTTCAGGGATTATATTAGATATGTCAAGTAGTCACGGACGTAAGGGAAGAGGTTATTTCTCTTTACTAGGATCATCAAATTGGTTTTGGGAAATATAAGCGATTCCATTTTTTTTATCAAGCACAAGAGAACAGATTCCATTTTCTAGAACAAATAGGGATGGGTAGGTAAAATGCATATATTTATTTGTTTGTTTTTATTAGGCTCATTGTAATGCTTGAAAAAGCTTGAATTAAGTCAACTGTTTAAATTAAATATGTGACCCATTTTATTAAAGGGTGATCTAATTCGTGAATAAGGCTAATCTCATGATTATCACGGTAATAATTTAGATAGTATTTCTTGATCGAACTACTCAATCTATTCAATAAACAAAATGGTAAGAAGCATGAAACTAACTCAAAAATCAGGAGAGCACCTAAATACAGTATGCATGCCTTCTCTAAGATAAGTTGAGCATAAATACAAGTAAAATAGAAAAGCAGAACAAAGGAATGAGAGATCCTAAAAATTGAAGTAGATGAATGTGGAATCACAAAACTCCTGTACATCTTTTAAATGCAGTGAAACAAAACAAAATATCATTTATTATTAAAAAGTATTATTTATATTAATAAAAAATATCATTTATTTTTTACCTTATAATTTAAAAAATATCATTTACTTTGAAAAAAAGTATCAAATTTTGTAAATACGGACAAAGTAAGAAGACTATCTTATATGGAATAGGGTAAAAATAGGTCCGGGAAGTGGCAAACACGTTAACAATAAATAGACAAGGGGCGTTTGTCGTTTAGTTAGGTGGGACACGACGCCAATACTATTTGATATCGCCAAACAAATTCAGGAAATGAATGCGGAGGCAAGCGAATTGAACCAACCTTGAAAGAGAGAGAGAGTAGAAAAGAAGAAGGAAGGCAGCCTCCCCTTCATTTCTACGCATTTTCCATCTCATTTCCTTTGAGCCCAGCCCTTTTCACACACCCCGCCCCGTTCTCTGCGCTAGGGAGAGAGAGAGAGCTGCTTTCTTCTTCTGTTGCGCAAAACATATTGTACTTTTTATCTTTATTGTTATCTACTTTCCTTGGTTCCACCTACATACACGAAAAGGCTTGCTCATTTTTAGGAATATAGTTGGGGAGTTACTGCGCCATTCCTCATTCTATTGTTAGCCCTTTGTGTCCGATTGTTTGGCTGCATATCAAGTTTTCTCGTTTTCTTTTTGAGGAGGACTTTTGATGATCCTTTTACTTTCTGCTCTCTTTTAGTTATGGGAAATTGCTTTGGTTCCTCTGCAAGAGTTGACGCCACTCTCAGCACCACTTCTGGTATTTTTCCTTCTCCTTCAATTTTTTCTTCTTCTTTATTTGATAATTAGATAGTGGGTTTTGTGACTGCAGGTTTTAATTCTGACAGTCCTGATTTCTTTTCAATTTTAATTGCTAGAGAACTGTTTGGATCTTGTTTGAGCTGGATTGGCAAAACAAATTCCCCAAATAAAAGGCAAAATTGATGGTTTTAGGTTAATGTTCTTCGTGAAATTTGGCTCTGATTCGTGCTAGCTAAAAGAATAAGGGCTTTTGTTTCTTTTTCCCATTTAGTGGTAATTACTATCAGTAGAAGGAGCATTAACTATTAATAATCTCTTCAATTTAGAAATATTCTGTTTCGTTTGTACAGTTGTATAACAGGGATATTAGGGCTAGTAAAAATAAAAAAACTGATTGGTTTTTATTCCTTTTTCCCCCCTTCCTATTTTTTGTTATTCTTATCAGCAGTAATTATTAGCAGTCTATTCTATTTAGGAAGATGCCTTTTCTTTTGCTGGTTCAAGCCTAGAATTTCTGGTTATTTACATATCCAACTGATTTTTTTTTGTAACCCTTTTTAGTAACTATTGTTTATCAAGTATACTAGACTCCTGCATGCTGACACAGAGCTTAAAGATTTGGTCTTTTTGTAGGTTCTGTTTCATTTCAACTTGCTCAAATCTACTAGATCCTAACCAACTGTTAGGCCCCTGGGGGCTATTTCATTTCAACTTCTTTGAGTCATTGAGTTGCCACAATTTTCACAGTTCCATTAGAATATTTTAAGAGGAGAAATACAATGGCATGCTTTAAGATGTTCTTTTTACTCTTAATTATGGAGATTTATGTTGACATACATGAATGCATTGATAGCAACTTTGAATCAGGTAGACTGTAATTGACTCTGTATATAAAGGACCCAATTATCTTGAATATCTAGTTAATCCAGATAGTGAATTCGTAAATTGAATAAGTCATTGCAATCCTGTTTTTGTTGTTAATTTGAGAATCTATGAGATATTTATTTACTTTGTGTTTCTAGAAGATTTCTGATTAATGAGTTGACGGGGGATTCGACAAGCCCTTAATGATCTCACCTATGTTCTCTTTCCATTGAGCTACAGAAGCATCAAGATTTGCCTGCAAAAATAGCAATTCATCAGCTCCATCCAACATAAGCATTCCCTCGTACAGTGCTAAAAGTAGCGCTGAAAGCCTCCCGACTCCACGATCAGAAGCTGAGATTCTGTCATCCCCTCATGTGAAGGCCTTCTCATTCAATGAGTTAAAGAATGCAACCCGAAACTTCCGACCTGACAGTCTTCTCGGGGAGGGAGGATTCGGCTACGTCTTCAAAGGATGGATCGATGAGCATACTCTTACTGCTGCAAAGCCTGGATCAGGATTGGTCATTGCTGTCAAGAAGTTGAAGCCCGAAGGATTCCAAGGCCACAAAGAGTGGTTGGTAAGTGTCTTCTACTTCACTACTATACGCGGCTTCGTAAAATTATCTTTTCGAGTTTCTGAGAGGCCGGCTGTGGTTTGCAGACGGAAGTTAATTACCTGGGTCAACTTCGCCATCCAAACCTTGTAAAACTTATTGGCTACTGCTCGGATGGTGACAATCGTCTATTGGTCTATGAGTTTATGCCAAAAGGAAGCCTAGAGAATCATTTGTTCAGAAGTAAGCATTATCTTTGTTCAGCCTATCTTATAAATCTTATTCCATAACTTCAACCCTATAGTTTATTTTGGGAGTGGAATCTTTCGATCTTTTCAGTTCTAATTGTTTTCGTTTACATTTTGTCAGGAGGGCCTCAACCTCTATCATGGGCTACTAGAATCAAAGTGGCTATAGGTGCTGCCAGAGGCCTTTCTTTCTTGCAAGGCCGAACAGCAAGTCATATACAGAGATTTCAAAGCATCGAACATTCTTCTAGATGGGGTATGAAGGCAACTTGTCACTCACATTACACTGTTAACCAAAATGATTACTTGTTAATGAGCCATCCATTTTTTTTTTCATTTTGGGATGCAGGAATTCAATTCAAAGCTGTCCGACTTCGGTTTGGCTAAAGCCGGCCCAACTGGCGATAGGACCCATGTGTCGACTCAAGTTATGGGTACGCATGGATATGCTGCACCGGAGTATGTTGCCACAGGTGAATCAACTCAAACAAATCATTCTCTATTTTCTTTGAAAACTCGCCTTATGTATATATCTAGGTTCTAACACAACCCTTGTCGTTCTTGGTCTATGAACAGGCCGGTTGACAGCAAAGAGCGACGTATACAGCTTTGGCGTAGTTCTGCTCGAACTGCTATCCGGGCGTCGTGCTGTTGACAAAACGAAGGTAGGTGTCGAGCAAAACTTGGTCGATTGGGCGAAACCATACATGGGTGACAAGAGAAAACTGTTCCGCATAATGGACATCAAGCTGGAGGGGCGGTACCCTCAGAAAGCCGCCTTCACTGCCGCCACCATCGCCGTGCAGTGCTTGAGCCACGAGGCAAAGCAGAGGCCACGCATGGCGGAGGTCTTGGCCAAACTCGAAGAGCTGCAAGCGCCCAAGAGCGCGGCCAGGCACTCGAAGGCGGATAATCAACAAGGCGAGCACATACCCACGTTGCAGTCGAAACACCACTCGCCTATGAATATGACACCTCTGGCATCTCCAGTGCCGGCACATCGGAGATCGCCTCGTGTAAGATGAGGCGGCCGACTGCTAGTTGTATGCTTGATCTGTGATATATTAGCTTGATATTCATCTGTAAATTTCCCACTTAGGATCACTTTATGTGTTTGTATTGTTGGTGGATTGTTGCTTATGAGTGAAAAGGTTACCTGCATTTTTTTCCGGGAGTCGGAGGAGGGAAAGGCAGTTTGAAGTTTACATATACGAGGTCCATTACTTAGGTCCATTGAGGTATAATTCTCGGTGTAAATAAATAATGCTAACGCTTTACATGTTAAATTTTAATTTAGTCAATCATTATTTAGAATTAATAGCCAAAAAGTAATTATAAATCCTGATTAATAAATAACTAATCATAATAATCAATTAATGAGTAACTAAGCACAATCAATATTTGTGAACTAAAAAATAAAAACAATTAATGGCCGTAATCTGAACATCAAAGTTTTGGGTAATTTGTTTTTTGGTTTGGTCCAAAACGATCACTTGGACACCCCAAATAAAGTATCATACTCGATAAGTGGGGGAAGCTGGTGGCGAAGAGCTAGAGCAACTTTGCTAGTCTGCACTTTATTGATTTATGCATCACATTTTTCATTCATCAAGTTTTTTATTTATATTGGATTTACTGCCATTGTCAAGTTTTAGACCAATCTTCTTTTTCCTAGATTGTCAATTGCAGCTGTAACTAATTGACGTAAAATTTCTGAAATATTTTGTGATTATGCGGGGCAACTTTTTAATGTTCTAATTTAAAAAAGGCTGGAAATAATTATGTTTAGCCGTAGATTTATAGGCTGGCTTGTTTATAGAGGAAGAAATTCAAAAAGGTGAAGTTGCATAAGTGAGTTGATATGATGTAGATCAAATCTTAGTCATATAAGAGAGATGTGAAATGCTGCTCGTATTCTGCGGAAGTTCTCTAATTCGGTGTGTAGGGATGCTTTAACTGTAATTAATTATGGCCTTAATGACTTCTATTAGCAATAATTCATGACGAGGAAATTCTACACGTGATCCCAATAGTTTTCACCTCACAACACTACTAAAAAAGCAAAGCGCCCCAAATTAATTTTGATAAAGATCCGTGCATATATATTGTAATTTAAATGCGTAGCAATAATCAATATACAGATATAATCTCGTTATCGAAAAGAAAAAAGAACCAAGCTACTTCTGTTTTAGATTTCCTCGATGAATCCAAAAAAGCCTCTTCGTGTGTAGTCTTTTATGGGTTTACACTTATCGAAGATACACGTATTCTTTAATGTGTTTTAATTAGTGCTTGTGGGTTACAAAAAATCCCAAGAGGTCAAATTTGTTCGAAGATTTTGATTCTCACAAAACAAAAAAAGAGCAAAGCACTTGAATCGTTTTGACCCAAAAAGAAAAAACAAAATCCACATAGTCGACAAATTGAGAGTTCCACTTGATTAACTGTGTGTGTGTAGGCTATTCATCTATCCGTGAGGCAATTAGCTAATGTTGTAAAGCTGTCGGAGTGATCAACGCATCGTACTAGATTTCTTTCTATTTTAGGAATTCATTTAAGATATAAATGAAGATAGGTCATTGTCGAGAAAAATATCTTCCTAATATTTTCTAATGTCATTTTCTTTTCTTCTATTCTTTCTTCTCTGAGAAAACATGTATCTTGTTAATTATATAATTTGTAGATTTTTAATTAGTAAGTTCGCCTTTTATTAATATATAGCATCGAAAACTTCAACTCAAAAAAACAAAGTGTACTTTTTTATATTTGATTTATTTATTTTTATGTGTGAAAATATCCTAATTTATCTAATTTTGGAATTTACTGTTTATGTTTTACCGCACTTCAAAAAAACATATGTTCTATGAGATTGTCTTCTGTACATCCGTCCGTACAAATAGATTTTGATACTTTTTTTCAGTGTAAATGATATTTGATATTTTTCTTCAATGTAAATGGTATTTAAGCAAATGTTATTTTTCTTTAATGTAAATGATATTTTCCTTATAATAAATGATATTTTTATCCATCCATGCATGCAGACGGATATATAAGAGTTTTGTGATGTTCTATTTGTCGGCTAATTTTACCACTTGGATAATTTATTTTAAAAGGAAGAAAGAAAGAAATCAAGAAACTCTCTCTAATTTTGAAGCAAACTGAACTCTTATTTTTTTGGGCGTAATTCTAGACCACTTGGATAGATTTGTATTCCTTGAGGATTAAGAAGAAAGAAGTCAGAAAAGTCTGTCAATTTTTGAACCTCAACGGCACGGCAGCCATCACCACCACCGCCGTGATGCGGCACCTCCAGCATTCAAGTGGTACGACTTGAATTTGATATATCTTCAGTCGGAACCTGGTCGGAATAGTATGGCCGTTTCTGAACCTGGTCGGAAATGTGGGTTAAATTAAATGATGGAACATTAATCTTGGAATCAGTCGCCAACATATCCTTATAGAGGACCACTTTCTCATCCAAATTGAAACCGCCTTCTAATGGTGAATCCTTATAGAGGACCACTTTCTCATCCAAGAAAAACAAGGTAAATGCATGGGAGGGATGGAATCTGGTAATTTTGAGCATATACCATCATCTTCTTCATCTTTTGGTCCCGTCACATTTTTTTACTGCTATTCGTTTATCATGAAATTATGGCAGAATTTGGTGGGAATCAATATATTCTTACACCTTTTGTGATCCCAGATTTTGGTTATGCACTTTCCCGTGGTTGCGGCCAGGTACAATTCAGGTATCACTATATATAGTTGGCCTTACAAATTAATTCAGTCATCAAACAAACAAGAATGAGTAGTCATCATCAGGTCTCCCCTAGAGTTCCCTTCAACGCTTCATTGTGTATATTCACACTGCAGTGTTTGGGGGAACACCGGGCTCATCTCATAAATAACACCAGAATCCAACAATTTAATTATCTGCAAACACAAAGGCACTGATTCAAAGAGGGAAAAAAATGGGTTCAGAGTTATTAGGGTTTCCATGAGAGTCCTCCCAATCGCTTCATCGGGTATTTTCTACAATGAGGATTGAATACCCGCTGAAGTGTTTGAGAACTCCTATGGCAACCTGATATGAATTGCCGCGGTAATCAACTGAGAATTTGCATTAACCTCAAAATGCATCAGAAATTAATCAGGTTTTGTGCTTAGTTAGTTTCATGGCTATTTTTGTGAATGTTTCTCTACTTGCGATTCAAAGTGTAAATAGCATTGCAGAACGCTATTCTGGCAAGATAGGCTTCAAAACACGAGGAAGGAAACACATGCACGGAGAAGTTGATCGATTAGCAAACAAGAATCATCAGTTCGTATCTTCTGTCATCTATCATATATAGTTGATGATCGTTGTGTATTATGTGCATATTGTACTCATTAATTACCATTAGACATATATTACTTCACGTGATTAAGTTGTATATATATATACTACGAAGCGGCCACATGTTTACTTTGGAAAATGATGACGATATGAGAATTACATGTAGCTTAACGTAGTATGATGACATCATAAATGTAAACATATATATGGTGTATTAGATAAAGAAAACAGAAGATCTTAAATCAAAACTAACAGAGAAAGCAGAATCATTTCAAATCATCCCATTTTTGGTGTGATAACTAATCCAATCATCCGTTCCCAAAATATTAAATGTGTAATAAAACACACAACTGCTAATTTTTTATTTTAGAACCAAATTTTTTGACGTGGAGGAGTTTCCATAAATATAATTTATTAGTGTTATTCAGTATAATATAATGTAAAAAATAGTACCGTTTTAGTATACAGGAGACCACCCCATTTCTAAAAATAGTCGTGCTAGTCTTAATATTAGCAATTAACCTTTATTATAATAATACCATTTAAGAGTGCATGGGTAATTTTTATTTTTATTTTTTCAATTTTCTACACTCAATACCTGTAGAGAGATAGAGAGTGGGGTAGATGAAGAATGAAACATCAAAGTTAATCTTCGTAGCATAAACGAGTCTTAGAAGTCGACATATGTATAAAAGTAGTTTCTGCTAGTTATTGTCAATCAATGTAGTTAGAGCTTATATGTGGAAAATTTAAGGTTGCTTAACGCGCACAGCATTTAATAGGTTCTGTTCTAATTAATCTCAGATATCTGAAGATACAGGCGATACTCAGAACCTGGTCGAGAAAGTAGGCCAAATAACGAAAGGGTATCACATTTTTCCATCTTACCATTATGCCAGCTGGAATCAAAGGATATATTCTTCAAAGAGTAGTACACATAGGTTGATTTCTCCAATCTGAGATCTCTCAAAGTTTGCACATTAATTCCCCTTAAAAAAGACCATACGAGCTGAGTTCAATTGGTTAAGCATTAGTAGATTTGGAGCAAAGACCAATGATTAGAGTCCTAGCAGTTGCAATGTGGGGTTTCATCCTCATAAAGTGGCTTTTTATGGACACAAGACACTAGTCCACCTAATTTCTTAATCATTGAATTATCGTGATTTATGCATTCACATTCTCATAACCTGGGAGGGATGTTGGGGCTCGAGGGAAATTCCCCTTTTGGAGGAAAGAATAATTGCACATTTATTTCTTGCATCAATGATAGCTGCTTCTGGTGGATGTAAACTTCACACACACAAAAGACTGCTACTGAAATCTTTGATAAAGAATATAATGATACTTGTACATAAAAATATCTAACTAAATTCATCACCATTTGGCCCTCGAGGTTAGCACTACAAAAAATAGTGTAATGTGTATAAAATTTTCAAACAATTACTTTTGTACATCAAAGAATACTTCTCTAGTTTTGATTCTTGATATATATAGTATCGGTATCTTTAGCAACTACTAGGGCTAATATCATTTTATGTCCTAAGTACCTCTGACTGATTTCCCAAATATGTCCTAATATGAACAACAAATTTATACTTATTGTTTTACGAAATTCATAAGTGTTTCCCCACTCATTTTCAATGCCCAATAGATGAGGTCGCTTGTTGGAGCATTAAGTCACTTAGCTACTTCCACGTGTGTTATACCACGTTGATGCTTCGGCAAGCCACATCATTTATTAGGCACCGGTAATGACGATGACAAAATTATGAACTTGATAAAACAATAGGTATGAATTTATTATTAATTAAATGTTGAGATTTATGGAAATCGCCAAAAGTTGGGACATTAAGCCACTACAAAAAAGCGCGCAACAATGACGGATTAAAACGGTAAAATTTGGGTCGTAATCCGGCGGATTAGCGGCGGAACTCAAGCGAAATAAAATAACGACGGACTTGCGGCGTATTTAACGACGAAAATTACACAACGTCGTAAAATACGTCGTTGATCCGTCGTTGAATTAACGACGAATTTTCCGTCGTTAAATTAACGATTTTATTTATTTTTATTGTAGACTTTAAATAACAATCGATCGATCCGTCGTAAATTAACGGTTTTATTTATTTATTTTTAATTATTTTTACGACGGTTTATTAAAATCGTTAATATTATTTTTAGTTTTATTTATTCTAAATAAATTTTACGACGGAATATTGAGTCGTTATTCCGTCGGTAAGTATTAACGGCGGACATAATCCGTCGTTATATTAACGGTTTACCATTTTAATTTTTCACATATTCTAACGACGGATAATGTAAAATCGCTAACGATATTCCGTCGTTAATGCGTCGCTAAAGTGTTTTAATTATAGCGGCGTAAATTATCCGTCGCTAATCCGGCGCTAAAACTAATATTACAGACGCGTTCTTCCCATTTCATTCATCTGCGCGTTCTTCCCAAAACTAACCTACATCCCCCCCCGCCCGCCCGCCCATACCAATGATCCCTTGCCCTTGTCGTCGTTGTAATCGCGTCCTTGCCCGCCATTGACCAACCAGGCCCATGAGCCGCCCGCGCCGTTATCCGTCTCCCGTTGCCCCGCCGCCATTGCCGCCATGCCATATGCCTATACGTCAGTATAGTATATATATATATATGTATTTGTATATATGTATTTGTTGATTTATATATTGGTATATATGTATATATTTATGTATGTATTTGTATAACATTTGGTATATATGTATGTATTTATGTATGTATTTGTATATATGGAATTATAGTATATATGTATGTATTTGTATATATTGGTATATTGGTATATTGGATGTATAATTAAATGATTTGATGCAAATGGATGTTCATATTGGTATGTATTGGTATGTATTGGTATGTATTGGTATATTGGATGCAAATGGATGTTCATATTATTTATCGAATATTTGATTATCGATAGTTAGTATATATTCATCTTCTAAATCTGGATGCAAATGGAATTGAAAATAAAAACTTAATTGTTTTATGTTGCTTAGTGTAGATAGTGCTTATTGCTTCTTGTGTTTGTGTGTGTATTGTTAGTATATGTTACGTACTTCTATTTATTTTATAGGATGATAGGAGGAGAAAATTTATTTTATGTTCTTATTAAATCTTGTATTGTAGTGTATTGCTTAGTGTAGATAGTCTTGTATTTGATGGATTTTGAGATCGAGGACTGCTTTGAATTTATATATATTATGTGATGGTGGCTCTTGGTTGGGACCAAATTCACCCAGCGCCTTAGCTACTGAGCTTATCTTGTTGTGCCCCCTTGATCGAGATACACGTCTAGTTCAACACTAAAATTAATATGATTTCGGACAAAATAGTATTCCATCTAATCTTTTAGACCTTAAAATTATAATTTTAGAAGCAGTATTTAAAATTTCCTTAATTGCTGTTATATAGCAATCGGCGGAAGCGTTATGGTTGGGATTACAGATTTAATGACATTTTAGAAATCGACCTCTTGATCATTATTTGAATAGGAGGAAGTGCATATTTACACAATTGATACAACAATAGTAATATATTGCAAATTCTTTATTTTAAAAATTTTCACATAATAATTTAGGAAAAAATAGTAAAATTACAATTTCTCGATATATGTACTAATTTTGAGAGAAAAAACACTTACTCGGGACAACGTGAATGAATAATAATATGAGTAGTAGACACGTGTAAACCAATGTGTCAAGTGCTCTTAATTGCATAGTTACCTAATTTCAAACTTTCGATTATTTAATATATTAAATATGATCCAATCTATACACATAGGTTCGAGTTGTTAGAAATTTGCGTGGTGAAATTCTCTCCTCTCTCTCTCAATGCATATAAATAAACATCTTCAAACTCACCTCACAATTTGAAGCGATCGGTGGGTGGTCGCCTCTCTTTGAATTTATATATATAACGTGCATAATTGATCGCATATACTCATCAAATTAGAATACCAAACAAAATAAGTGATCTGATCAATTTTGATGCGGCAATAATCTGCACCTAGAAGAAGCAACCGTGCCCTACACTATGATAAAAATAAGTCGAATATATATGTGTGTGTGTGTGTGTGTATAATTAGAAACAAAATAGGGCCCTATTTGATGAAAATATTTTGATCAATAACAATCTAGTCATCAAATTAAACTCAACAACTTCTCATTTTGCACTACCCATAAAAGGATAGAGAAAAAAACTAAAAGTAACACTTGTATAGACATACATGCATATTTTCCAAGTGGAAAACCTTGAAAAAAATGGCACAAAATTTAATAAATACATAGAAACTAGATAAAAGATCACGGACAACATGGCATATTTCAAAAGAAAAAGTTCACACATGATTAGTCTTATTTCTCTTTGATAAAGAGTAGCAATCATGAAAAATTCCTCTCTAACCACTTTCACATGTGATGTAGTGGTCACGCCATTAATATTTATATGTATTGCTATATATATTAATGTTGTGATCATTACATCACATGTCCCACGTGAAGGGTTTGGGAGGCAATTTTGTGATTCTACTATCAAAGAAAATAAGACTAATCATGTTTTTCTATTGGTGATTTATATTTATGCATCGATTTTATACCTCTACAAATTAGTTTCATGTTGACATGCATCCGTGTTACTTTTTATATAGTATATGTCTCGTGCATTTCTATTTCTATAACGTGAGAACCTTTTTGTTATGAAGCGTGAAATAGACTTGGATACGAATATGAGTATCTTGTCTTTTGCATCTAAATATTATCTAACATAACGAAACATTAGAAAATTATGCGTATACCTCTGTTTACCAATAAATAGAGTTATCGGTATCTCTCTTCACCTAAATTATCTCCTCTTACAAATGTACTTCCAAATCATTAACCAAATGTACTTCCAAATCATTAACCAAATTAAAGTCGGGCTTAGTAGTTGGTACTCGAATATTTGCCTCTCACTTCATCTCCCAACATTTGCGAACATTCATCTCCCAGATTTGCTTCTCACTTCCGAATCCCATTTCCCATAGCGGGAACATTTGCCTCTCACTTCACGAATCTCATTTCCACTTCCTCGTGATGAGTCGAATCGTGAATGGATGTATAAGCGTCGCGATACTAGTGGTGGATTAAATCATGATTTTCTTGGCGGACTTGAAAACTTCATTGAGTTTGCTAGTAATCAACTATCATTCATGGATGGGGAAAGATCAAGTGTCCTTGTAAGAAGTGCGATAATATACCCTATCAAGTACAAGATACCGTGCGATATCACGTTTCAAAATTTGGATTTGTTCAAATTATAACACTTGGATCTTTCGAGGGAGACAAATGTGAGTATAGATCCGACAATGCGATATCACCCGAACCTCAATCAAGTGCGTGTCGACGATGGTAATGGATCTTTCTGGTCCTCGGTTTAACTGCCGAGCACGAAGAGGAACCAAATCTTTGAGGCACGAAAATTTTCGACATGTTGAATGACGTCGATAAACCGTTGTGGCGGTTGCTCAAACCATTCACAATTATGCATTGTGGCTCGACTTACGAGTTGGAAAGGCGAGAATAATATATCGAGAAAGGTTTGATCAAATAACGAACTCATGAAAGAGACAAATCCGGATGGTAATCTTGTACGATGACTTCTACGACGAAGAAATTGTTGCGTGGCATGGGATTGCTGTGCACAAGATAGATTGTTGTCCACATAATTGCATGATTCTTGGCGACAAGATTGAATTGACGAGATGTAAAGTTTGTGAGCATCCACGTTTCAAGAGCAATAATCGAGCATCGAAACTCGAAAAAATCACAAATTCCATGTAAGAAGATGTATTATTTTCCTCTTACTCCTCACTCGAGAGGTTGTATGCATCGAGGCTACTGACGGAGAATATCGTTGGCATGCATCGTCGTGATGATGGGGTCATCGCCATCCGTGAACACACTGCATGGAAGCATTTGAACATGAAGTTTCCTTTGTTTGAATCGAGATTCGTAATGTTAGATTGGGTCTTCGGTGATGGTTTCCAACCTTTTGGTCAATCAGGACAACAATATTCTTCATGGCTGTTATAGTTACTCCTTATAATCTTCCTCCATGGATGTGTATGAAGGAACAATATATGTTTCTCACAATTCTAGTGCCGGGCCACGTAATCGAAAAGAAAGATTGATGTGTTCTTGCAACCATTAATTTGAGTTAGTAGATTTGTGGGAAGCGGTGTCCTTACCTATGATGTCTCATTGAAACAAAATTTTCAGATCGTCTTGCATTGCTTTGGACAATTAGTGACTTTCTGCGTACTCTATGTTTATGCGGATGGATGCAATTTGGAAGGTTAGCTTGTCCACATTGCATGGAGGATCTTGAGCGTTTACTTTACCAAAAGTGGTAAGCGATCATGGTTTGATAATCATCGAAAGTTTTAAATCCGATCACCAATTCGGAAGGGATAGAAGAGGATTCGAGAAAGAATACGATGATTACTAGTAGTCCACTGAAGCGCTATCGGAGAAGAACTATTATCTAGGATTGAAGGAATGGGACTAGTGAAGGTGGTGAAATGGGTAGTGATGCGATAAATAGTAGTGTTTCCAAATATTTTGGTAGTGGTTGGAGGCGGAGTATATTACAGGATTTACCGTCTTGGAGTTCTCTTTTGATTCGACATAATTTGGATGTCATGCACATAGAGAAGAATGTATTTGATAATGTGTTCAACAACGTGATGAATATTCGGTGTAGGCGAAGATACGAGCAAATCGAGAAGAACTTAATTTGTCTTGCAATAGACGAGTTGAAGATGAATGAGTCGACGAGACAAGTATCAAAAAGCTTCTTACACACTTGACAAACATGAAAAAAAGTCTTGTGCGAATGGGTGAAAGGTCTTAGATTTCGAGACGGGTATGTTTGAAATATGGGCGGATGTGTAGACATGACCAAATTGAAGATGTTTGGGATGAAGAGTCACGATTGCCATATTTTTATCGTATACTCCAGCGCATTTGAGAACTTCTCCACTAATGTTTGGAAGCGATAGCGAATTAAGTTTATTTTCAAAGATTTGACCTCTCGAAACATCAAACTTGAGGACATGTGCAAACTTGAAAATATTCCGATCATTTTATGCAAGCTCGGCGTATATTCCTCCTAGTTTCTTGATTCAATGGAACATCTACCAGTCCATCTAGCGAGATGAAGCTCGTATTGCGGACCGTTCAATACCGATGGATGTATCCATTCGAAGGTAAACGTTCACTTTAACAATTGTTGTCCATATGTATAAATATACACATATAACTATTAATCTTTTTATATACATTGATAGATACTTACGTAAGTTGAAAAACAACGTGAGAAATAAAGCTCGAGTGGAGGTTCTATTTGCAATGCGTACTTAGTAGAAGAAGCATCAACATTACATTCTTATTATTTTGAGGTCACGTAAGAGCGAAACATAAGAATGTGCCTCGCAATTATAATGTTGGGGAGATATTAGGCATGAAGACTTCCCGGATATGCTTTCAATATTCAAGCAAGGTGGGCGCCTTTTGGAAAAATGTCGAAGAGATATCTAGATTCGAGTGAGTATGATCTTTGCTCGATTATATGTGCTATTGAATTGCGTTGAAGTTTGGGGAACTATTTAAAGTAAGTATTTATAATTTCACGTTGTATAACTTTCAATTAGTATAACTATTTAAATACTAATTGTAACTATTTGTTTTGAAGTTTGTTTATCGATTTCTTGAAAAGATTACATCCACGCATCTCCTCCTCCGAGATTGAAAATCGATGAAACTTCTCACATTGGTTTGATACATATGTGAGTATATAATCTCATTAACGAACCTCCTTTTGTAATATTTAATCGGTCAGTTGATAGATGTTAATTGATTTGTTGGATTTGGGTCGAAGACCATACCAACAATGTCGTCAATCCATTCATATTGGATTTAGCAAAGGGCCTTCTCGGTGATTAAGGCGTATCCGGTACTACATAAATGGGTATAAATTTCACGTTAGAGCATGGGACACAAGAGCCACCATGAGCGATGGTGTGTGCATTAAAGGTGAAATTTATGGTGCGAACAAGAATGAACTCGATTTTATGGGCGATTCTTGGAGGTTTGTGAGTTGGAATACCATGGGCTACCTATGAAGACCGTAACAATGTTTAGATCGAGTGGTTTGATCCGTCACGATTGGGGACATCGGTGCATCCCGAATACAAATTGGTTTACGTGAATTATAGGCGAAGGTATAATAAGTATGAACCGTTTGTCCTTGCCACACAAGCCGTTCAAGTATACTATTGTCCTTATCAGGTTTAAAACAATCTACAAAGTTGGTGGGATGTATGCAAAATTAAGCGAGCTAATGTGGAAGTCTCGGATGAATCATCTAGTTCGATAGTACCTCCGCCATTTCGAAGATGAAATGCCTTTAATTACAAGTGTAGTGGTTGATGATGACATGACACGAGTTCATCGGCGGCACTTTGATGGACATAGAAGAAGCGGATGACGAATCGGTCGAAGATGATGAATTGTCGAATCGATTCATATGAATTATCGAATCGAAAAATGATAATACATTGAATGATGATGATTATGATGGAGATGAATAGGGTCGAATTATCTTTGCTGCGGTAATTCGACATTACGAACTTTCATCTTTCAAAAAAATAAACTCGATTAACATACACTTTTTCTTCTTCTTATTTTGTGTATAAACATATTTAGAAATTCATTTAATTAATTAGTTAGATAAGCAATAGCTTCCTCCACATCACAACATAATCGGTTAATCTCTATATTTAAGTGTTTATTGTAAAAAGCAAGTAGCATCAACGAACTAATTTGTAGCAAAACACATAAACAAGATATCGCCATAACCTCCAAAAGAAGGCCTCGCACGATCACATGTCGGATGTGAAAATGCTGTTAAAACCTAAGTAAGTAAAATCTTTATTTATACAACCACGTCATCATCAAACATCAAAACCCAATAACCAAACCGTGAAATCCAACTCGTCCACCAACCTCGCCGTCACCTCCGGCGGCTTCCTAAGCCGCCCGATCCACAAAACCACAGCCACGCGCCAACCTCCTCCCAAGCGGGACGGTTTTAGACTCTTAATTAGCCTTTAAACCCTAGCACCTCATAAAGACTTACCTAAATCCAAATGAAATTATATAAAAGCATTTACAAAGTCTACTAGAACATCAAAGATATATAGCTCGAGATAACCATCGAATTAGTGTTAGTTATAAATAAATATTCTTGAAAGATATTGTAGATGTAACTTTTCCAATGACAATGTTTAAACAAATAGCTATGAAACCAAATTCAAACAATTGATAACTTTTGAAGAATAAAAATTATTAAAGTAACGTACCAAATCTATTTTCGGATGGCGAGTCGGGGCGAGGTAGAGAGTCGGTCTAGTGATCGTGGGAATATTTGCATCTACCTCCTCGGATGAAGGAGTTGGCGCCTCGGTGGGAGGACTTACTATCGGTGGAGGAGAGGGTCGGCGGTGGGTGCAGAGACAGGCGATGGGAAAAGACCTTGACTATTGTGAATGGGTACCTATAGTTAATTAGATTATTTTAACTCAATTGTACTTATTTGAATATAATGTATATTATTTTAACTCAATTGTAGGATTTTATGT
This sequence comes from Salvia rosmarinus, assembly GCA_036937905.1. Classification (NCBI taxonomy): domain Eukaryota; kingdom Viridiplantae; phylum Streptophyta; class Magnoliopsida; order Lamiales; family Lamiaceae; genus Salvia; species Salvia rosmarinus. The sequence continues at coordinate 53,179,841 of CM072823.1, read as the reverse complement.
CCATCGCATGATGTTGCACATGTGATCACCGAGTCGTTCAAGAAGGTCATGAACCATGGGGTTTCGGTTGGAAATTGGTCCCGAGGATCGAGGCGGGTGTATTTTCAAGACTTTCGGTATTATTGATTTACATTCAAGTATATTGGTTTATTTACGACTAAGTGATAGTTAATTTGATAATATTTATATCCTTTTGTTGAAAATGATGTTTAAGGTTCAAATAATATTTATCAAATGTGATCCCTAAGGAAACAATTGTGACACAACACTATATAAGATATATGGATATGTATTTTACCTTTAGAGGACTTGTAAAATTGAAAAAGCTTTTAACATGGAGGTAAAGAGGATCTTGGGGGTTTAGCCATGAGTGAGGTGCTTTCTAAGTCAAGTTCATTAAATGAAATTTTTAGTGCAACTTGTCTTTCATGTATTGGTTATCGTATATATGTGATGTTTTGTAATTCAAAATATATATGAATGTGCATTTCAAATGTATCATTTTCAAATTTATGCTTTAATTATTTACTGTGGGATCGACGCTTTGTCTCTGAAGTAGTCTACGTGCATGGTGCCAAAAGGCGGCGGTGAGATATAAGGATCTTATTCATAAGATCGAGAGCCTGAGTGACGACGCGCCACCTCAATTCATTCCCAGATCGGATTGGCTGCGTGGCGGGATTATTGGAATCGACTTGAGGTGCGGACTAAAGCGAGAAAAAGCTAGGAGGAGTAGGATGTGAGCCGGATGGTGAGGGGCGGGGATCGTTAAGCACGGGGTGGCTCGATGTGCTTTAGATTATGCTACCGACATTGTAAGTATTTAGTTTTGAATTCAATTTAGGTTTTAATGTTGTTACGCTTTCCGCCTCACATATATCATAATCATTAATTGCTAAGTTATTAGGCATACAAACTAATTGGATTAAAACATCATTAATGAAGCTTGTTTAATTTTCTTATTTTTAAGTAGCAATTGTGTACCTCTATTATATGCACACAAATACTTATTATCATTTACCTCGTGTGCATTAATAATGTTTGAATGAATGAATAGGCGGAGAGCGTGGAGTCGATATTTACGAGGTCGATGGGATGTTTTGAAATATCATGTCGCTCCGATGGAAGTTATCTGAGATGGGAAGGCTCGTAGCATCGCGGTAAGTAGATTAAATATTAAATATGGTAATGATGTAAAATAACTTCTATTTGGAAAGTTAAGCGATTTTCTTGCAAATCTGAGGAGCGGTGGAGGACCAAGTTCGATTTTGACTCGAGCCGTAGAGATGAGAGCCCAGTAGATAGGACTCGGATCCTCAAGGGTATCCTCGGGCGCCGCATCGAAGAAAAGAGATTGTTTGGTCTTGGTTCTCTCTCACGTACATTCATGGAGGCGACTCTAGTTCGGCTCTGCGGCGACTTCTCGTATGGAGTCTCACGGATATCGAGCGGTTAGCGGAGATGGAGGAAGCGATGAAGTTAGAGAGAGCGGATGGGTGAGCAGCTGCTGGTGGAGAAGGAGGCGTGAGCGGGCGAGGGGCGGATTGAAGCACACAGAGTGAGCATGCACCGATGCTTCAACGTCTTCAAGCTCGGATGGAAGCTCAGCGGGAGGCATTCAGTGATTCCTATCGGGCTCGAGTAGCGATCTGGACCTCGACCACCCCTCCACCATATTGATTCCTATCTATCGTTTTACTTCATTTATGGATATTTTGAATTGTTGTTGTTGGATTTGAATTGTTGAATTGGATTTAGATTTGGATTTATAACTCCGTATCGAATAGTTGTTGTGAATTATCAGATTGTGGATGTATTGAATAATTGTGGATGGATTGTGGATTTGTGATTTGGATTGTGGATTTGTGATGATTTGGATTGTGGATTTGTGATGATTTGGATTGTGATTTGGATGGATTGTGGATGGATTTGTGATGATTGTGGATGTTGTTGGATTTGGATTTGGATTTGTGATGATTGTGGATGATTGTGGATGAATTTGTGATGATTGTGGATGTATTGAACAGGTAAAAAACACGGGTAAAACATAATCAAAGCAATTTGTTCAAATATTTTAAGTATAGCGACGGAATAGAGGCGGAATTAAGTCGGAGCTGCGGCGGTTACGAGGCAGACAGAATCTAATTGGTCGTGGTGTGCGGACGGATCTCGACGGACCACATTGGCGGCGGAAAAATCCGTCGCGATTACAACAGTTCTGACGGAATAGCGAGCAGATGTTGCGACGGATCGGAGACTCAATTACGACGGAATTATATAGCGGCGAAAATAGTCCGTCGTTATTTGCGACGGATCTCTGACGGAATTACCCAAATAATTTAGCGGCGGAATTGTTTCCGTCGCTGATTCGACGGACTTTTCCGTCGTTAATTCAACGTAACAAGCGGCGAGTCAAACGACTAATCTATCAACGGCGGATAAGTCCGTCGCTAGTCCGTTCAAAATTTTGCGGCGAATTTTTACCGTCGTTGTCTGCAGAACTTGAGGTTTTTAGAGCGGTAAAAATCCGTCGCGGATCCGTCGCAAATCTGGTTTCTGACGGATTTTGATGTTTTGCGACGGATTTTTCCGTCGCTGTTCGCGTGTTTTTTTGTAGTGAAGTGATAATTGGCCAACTATTAGCAACTCGTATTCTAAAACTCCAAGCTGAAAAGAGTGTAATGAATAAAGGAAAGGACTTTAAAATATCGGTTTTACTACCTACACCATGTAGTACATCTTGTATCATATCACTCATAAACACACAACTATATATACACATATTAATAAGAGCAGAGACATTAATATGATTTTATAGAACATTTTTCCTGAAAAGAAATTGACATTTAAGAACCAGAATAATCATTCAAGTTTATTAAATGAAATGCAGATTTTCATGATTTTCTTGAAATCTGACTTCTCGGGATTCTAAAGCATAACAAACGAGCAAAATGGCCTTTCGGTTAAGCCTGCGGTTGGTTTATCCTGATTGAAGGACTTCACCCATAAGTATACTCTATATTAGGGATGATAATGGGTCGGATCCTGCGCTGGGTCCGATCCGGATCCTATTTTTTATTTTGTGCGGATCCGGCTACAGATCTATTGGGTCTAAAAAAATTAGATCCAGGTTCAGATCCATAAGATCCACATGATCCAGGGTCTAGACCCAGATCCATATGTTTTTGCTTCTAAAATAAATTATAAATCAACTATAATTCACAGTAACACCATAATAATTTAAATACACAATAATACTATAATAATTATTTATAATTTCTACAATTATCACTATATTGGAAGACGTTAGTTACAAATTTATTATAAAGCAGGAAACAACAAACAACTCGATCACCGGTGGTGTAAGTGGCGCGATCCGCCGTGAATGCCGATTGATACATAATTGAGAGAATTTGAAATGAAATTGGAAGCATATTTGTTTTGGGAGAATTTGAAAAAAGAAATTGAAGAGTTTTAAGTTAAGATTAGGTATTTAATTATAATAAAAATAATATATATATATATATATATAAATGGATCTGCGGGCCGGATCTGGATCGGATCCAGGTCTCAAAAATTAAATCCCAGATCCAGATTCGAAATATGGGAATAAGATCCAGATCCGGTCCAGATCCATCGGATCCAAATCCTGAAAAATGGATCTGGATCTATGAATCTGGACCGGGTCCGGGATCTATTGTCATCTCTACTCTATATACAATTGCAGAGATGAATCCTTACATAGTAAATTAATACATGGGAGAGACCGAACCTGGTTAATACATGGGAGAGACCGAACCTGGTTAAGAATGTAGGTTAAATAATGGCATGGAATAGTTTTGACCAGTGAATCTGCATATCTGGTCCCATCAACTCTCTTTTCACAATTTCATTATCACCAAAAGCAAATCAGAATCAGAAAAATGCAACTCTGATCATCAAGGGTCTGATTTGATCATAAAACCATTTTACAGCATTTGATAATATGACAATTTGGAAGATATTGGGAATCGATATATTCTGACATTTGTGACACCAAATATAGGCATTGCAAGCGATCAAGAGAGAATGAGCATCCTCATGTTGTTGAGGCACAAGGTGCACTAAAATCAGGTATTCTCCTTACCCGTTTACAATAACTGTATTTGACTGTTTTCAATGTTGCTCAGTTTGTAACTATAGGTTTATGTTAATGAACTCTAATAAAAATTCAATGCGGGATTTGATTAACTTTTATTTATATTTGAATTTGTGAAGTCTCGTGAAAAATTAATATGAGATTCAAGTTATTACTATTATTTAGGTTTTTAATTTGTGAAGTCCCACAAAAGAAATCAATATGAGATTCAAATTGTATTCTCTTATTTTGAATTTCATTTCAATTGGTGAAGTCTCGCAGAAAATCAATGTGGAATTCAAATTTTGTTTAAAAAAATTATATAAAATTCTCCTTTATGACCAAATTAAATTGTAAATTGAAGAAATAATTATAATTTATAATTTAATTAGCTAAAACTATTTATTTGATCAAATTAAAATAAATAAATATTTTATTTGTTCAAATTAAATTAATGATGTAGTTCAAATGATATTAATCTCAATTACTATGTCAATAAAATGTGAATTTTGGTTGGAATAAATTTATATTTGGTGAAATTTCATAAAAAGTTGATGTATATAAGATTGATAGAGAATAATAATAATAATAATAATAATTATTATTATTATTGATTTATTAAAAAATATGAGATTATAAGTAAGGAAATAAGTAGAATATAAATAAATAAAAATGAAAAGATACAAAGATGCTTCGTAGAATCTAGAAATAATATGACAACATTCTTTCAGTAATAGTCAACAGTATGAGCATTTGAGGTCGTGAGCGTGACAGTGCCGCTATTTATACTGATAGTTACTCCTAGGCGTTATAGAATGAGCCAAAAATTAAATTTAATACTTTTACTTTAATATTTTATATAATTTACGTCGATTCATATATATATATATATATATATATATATATATATATATATATATGATAATTTGGAATTATGAGGCGCCATTAGTAGGAAATGCCCTTTGTATCCCTATTACATGAATTGTTAATTTTGGCGTTATCAAATGCTCCAAAATAATTACTAAATTGAATCAATTCAGATAAGAATAATTATGAAAATAAACTGACATATAATAGCTTAGTCTGTATAAATAAATGAATTAATAATAGAATGACATTGAATGAGAGAATTGGAAGAGGGCCTGAGCTTGGAGGTGATGCCAATCAATTGGTATTTGGGCGGGGCTAGCTCTTTGCCTAATTATTACAGACTTCGGCCCAAAATCAATTGTATCCGTTATTTGTTTTCCGATCAAATAAATTTCGTTAACTGCTAGAAATTTATATGACAAAAAATGCATCGATTGTAAACGATATAACAAACAATAATGACCTAATTATGTGCTAGTATTGTTAAATTTTGGAGAAAAGGCTCATTTATAAGTCTGTCACTGAATTATCAATACAAACTTAAAAAATAATGGACATGCATTAAATATGATTAGGACTAGAAATTAATCCTTAGGTAGGGGTGGCTCTTTCCTAACTTGAATACAGCGTAATGAATGATATATTAACTAACACATAAGGGTGAAATTAATTGCGACTAAGTAGAGTTTTAATGCCTACTAACACATCAATTTTATATTTGCCAGCTGAGTTTCAATTATGGGATTTTATTTAACATAATATATACATATATATGTATATATTCCTGATGTTGTTGCAATTATGTTATAATTTGAAACATAATACATACTCCTTTTTTTTATAAGTGTTCTATTTTTACTTTTTATTTTTTAATTTTAATAAGTGTTGTAGTTTGCAATCCAAGAATAAATTAATGATATTTTCTCATTTTATCCATCGTAACTGATAGTTAATTGTATGTGTCAATTTATCATGATAATTAATAAGATTATAAAACTAATTTTTTCTATTTTTTATTTATATATAATCCGACGGGTGCGGATATTTATAAAAAAACGAAAGGAGTATCTTTTTTAGGACAGACACAATAATTCAGAAAATCTTGAAATTGATATATAAAAATAATAAATGGTAGGAGAGAGTTTATCTCTAAAATTTCAAATACATGGAAAATTGATTGCTAAGGAAAAATAATTCTTCCTCTGTTTTTTTGAAGTATCCCCATATGTCAAATTACACATATCAAGGAAATATATATATAAATTTATTTTTGTAATTTCATTAATTACCATGATAAATTCATGCACATGACCAATTATCAAATTCCAAAAATAATAAATAATAGTAAGATTGAAGTATATCTAATTTTACTCTCAAACTATAAACAATGACATACAAAAAAAAAAGGTGAAAAGGGAACACTTAAAAAAAATGGAGGGAGCATGTATCTCCCCTTAAAGCAACCAGACAGTGTGGTAGCATAATGTCCAAAAAAAACAACACAAAAAATTTTGTGCGGATATGTGAAAGTGTCAATGGTTATAAAATAAAGTGTCATTTACATTAAAGAAAAAATCATTTACTTTTTATGATATAGTTTGAAAGTATCATTCACAATAAAGAAAAATATCATTTATACTGAAAAGTATAAGTTTATGAGGTTTAGATAATGTAGACTTTGATGTAGAGCAAAAGATTGACACTATCTTGATCATCTATTGCATTATTTGTTATATTATATTTCATTTTATTAATTCATATTAATTATAATGAATTTTACAAGATAAGATCCAATAATGTATCTTCGTACTCGCGTTGACTGTTAAGCAAGATGGCTTCTTACATTAGTCAAAGAACGCGATGGATTTAGGGTTTAAACAAAAACTTAAAGGCTTTTGTGTATAATCTACATATATTTGTGAGTGATGCAAATTGAGAAATATTTTTTTTTTCTTAGAGGTTGAGAAATAATTTAAATCAGTAACTGGTTAAATAGTTCCCTGCTTACACAATTGAGCGTAGGGGTGTACACGAACCGAACCGAACCGAACCGAAAAAACCCGCCAAACCGATTGGTTTCGGTCGGTTCGATTCGGTTTTTGAAAAAGTCGATTTTCGGTTCGGTTCAAATTTTCAATTAAAATCGGTTTTCGGTTCGGTTTTATATTTTAGGTTCGGTCGGTAACCGAACCGAACCGAACCGAAAATATTATTTTTATATATTTATATATTTTATATAATAATTAATTAATATTTTAATTAAATAATTAGGATTAAAATATGTTTATTTAAAAAATATATATATATAATATGTTTCGGTCGGTTTTTCGGTCCGACCGAAATCGATCGGTTTTTTCGGTTCAATTTTCGGTCGATCCAAAACTATAAATAGGTTCGGTTCGGTTCAAAAAAATATTTTCAATTCGATTTTCAATTTTAAATTTCGGTCAGTCGGTCTAACCGACCGACCGATGCACACCCCTAATTGAGCTTGCATTGTTATTCTTCCTTCTTTCTTTAGTTTGTAAATTCGAAAATAAAATAAAAGTTAGAGATATATAAATCTCTCCAACTTTCATTATGATTGAAATATATTGAATTCACCTCATAAATCCAAGTATTTTGTTTTATTTAAGTGCTTTCTTTTTGAGATATTATTTAAGTTTATACGATAATGAATCTTAGAAATTTGTTCTTAAAGTTAGACTCAAGAGAGACAAGTAGTTAATTTAATCTTGAGTTATGGAGCCTAAACGTACTGTAAATTCGGCTATGCGAGCGACGATCTAACTCTTTAAATAGATCCAAAATTTTTGGAACCGTTTCTCTGTTTGGACCTGATCGTACTTAGGGCTTATTTATTTGAAAATCATAGTGCAAAATTCTTGGCTTGGGAAGGCCCAAATGTAGTCGTAAGACCAATTGGGACTAATTCATGTTTTTCGTAATTGCTAAGTGCTTGTTTTTCGTAATTGCTAAGTGCATATTTTTCGTAACACCTAGACCATCTCCAATGGTTATTTCCATTTTTCAACAGACTTATCTCTATTTTATAGTACAATATACATCTCATTTCCAATCATCTGCTTTATTTACCACAAAACAAGAATATTCCAAATATTATTGTTTACTTGATATTGATGCAAGAAACACAGTTATTTGTGACTATATACGTCATGACGAAAGCTATGATTCTTGTTAGTCGTGCTGTTTCGCTATCGAAAAGTTATTAAAATGGCAAACTCGAACTCGAAATAAAAAATTACATCAGTTTCAAATTTTGTCGAAGTGCATTTTTTACTCAGATAAAAATAAAATAAATATGCATCACCCTTTCATATCCATAAAAGATTATAAATAAATATGTATTATTATTATAATATTAATAACCAAATAACCTAAATATAAAAAAAAAAGTAAAAAGGGTGGCGCAGCAGCTGCGCTATGTATATTACGCAACAGTGTAGCTGCAGCCATTTTGGAACCGATGAATCTAATATGTGAGTGTGCGAGATTTATATAAAGCGATAAAAACACTCGAGCTTTTTACGTGGTTCGATCGTTAACTAGATCTACGTCCACGGAGGAATGATTCCTCAATACTTTTACTAGCTCTTACATGCAGAGTATTGGTTACAAGCCTTTGTATTCATGAAATTGCTAACCCTTCTAACATCGGTTTTCATTCTATTTATCTGACTTCGACTTTGCCCAAGGCGCGACCCTCTCCATTGGTCGTGGTGTGACTCTTCCTCCGCGTGCTCTCCATTGGCGGAGCCGGACCGTTCGTCTTCACGCGCCACGTGGAGGTGGCGCGACCTTGGTTGCAGGCGTCTTCCATTGGCGGCGGCGGTTGGAGGCTGGGCTTGAGGCAATGATTAAGGCGACATGGGCTCGGCCGCGTGGGCTGCTATCAATGTTAGGCCCGGCTCGCTTGGGCTGCAGTGGGCCAACGGTTGGGCCATATCCCATCATAGCCCCCGAATAGCCGAGGCACAGCGAGTCCGAGGTGGAGTGAAGACAGCGCTTCGCCGAGGTGAGGTGTGGCTGGGCTGAAGTTGTTTGTTTGATGTGAGGGTCTTCTGGTGCCGACCTGAGTTGGGTTGTTTTGTTGTCCGTCGCTTGGAGAAAGATGTGGCACCGAAGGAAGTCGAAGTCCGACCTGGATAACGCGCCTCTGCGTTGGTTATGCCGAGGCGCGATGCCGTGGCATTACTCTGTGGTGGTACGGGTGTCCGACACGAGGCCGTCTTTTAGGGGGTGCCGTGGTGTGTCTCGGGCCGCGCAGACTTTGCGGCCTGGTTAGCCGAGGTCCGATCTGGTTGGGCGAGGTCCGATCTGGTTGGACGAGGTCCGATCCGTGTGTCGGCAGGCGCGGAGGTCCGATGTGGATTTTCTTGACATTTGTGGGGAGGGCGGGGTGCGACTCGCGCGTCGCCATCTAGAGGCACGGGGTCCGTATGATGATTGCTAGGTCGATCGGCGGCCGTCCTATCTGGCGTCGTCGACGCGCCAGCGGTAGTTGGGCGCTCGAGCAGCGCGTAACGTGTGCGACGTCCAATCACGTGTGAGCGTGTTGAATTTGAACGGCACTTTGCGGCGCCTAGTCTTATAAATAGGCGCAAAAGAGGCAATCGCTCACTTTCTTCTTCTTGACGCTAACAATTACGAGAGAATTTGTGAGAGATTTTCGAGCCCGATTTTATTTGAAGTAGCCGCTTACTCGCCTAAAAAGTAAGTATGTTTTCTTCATCTTCTTCTCGCTCGAAAGTTCTCTTTCGCGTCGGGTTCGGGCGTGAGTTGCCCGTAAGGGACTATATGTGCTACAACGGGTTGGGTAGGTCTGTAGGTCGAGTCCCAGTATTCTCGCCGTATCCTCTGTATGGGATGGCCTCGAAGGTGGGCGGCGAGGTCGGATTTGTCGTTGGAGGAACTCTTTGAGGTTGTGAGGAGTACAGTTCGGTGAGGCGTGGTGGTGTCTGCCGCATCCGGACGATAGAGCGATGGCCTCCGGAGGGTTTGTTCTTGTCTATGTAGGCAGCTTTGAGGCGGTCTTAGGTACCTCCCCCATTTACCTTAGCCTTCAAGAGTATTTCGGATCCCCATCGCCGATTGACTCAGACTCTATTAGGTCGTTGGTGGGGTGGGGCTCTCTTGTTATGGCGTTGTCGGCGAGTTGACCTTCGAGGTATTGATGCGTTTTTAGCGTGAAGACCATAGGAGGGTGTACTATCCGTCACCCCGGCTGAAATTTAAGGTAGCCGCCCCTCCAAGGTGTCCCATTGGCGAATAGGTATTTCTTTCTGGGTGAGGGCGCCGAGGTATGAGTGGGGTATCGACGCGGTGGACCCGAAAATCAAGCCTCTTGGGCCATATGGAGAATCGTTGAGCAACGTTGGTGAGGTCTTATCCATAAGTTACACCGAGGACGATCCGAAGAAGGCCGGTGAGTGTTTTGCCGGAGCGTCGGGACCGGGTCAGACGGGGTGAGGCATCCCTTTTCTTAGTCCTTATTTGTCTTATTTCTTGTGCTAATGTATTCTTTCTCTTTTGACGCAGTGAGGTTGAGGGATGAGGTGGGCTCACCATCGCCGGGCAGGGAGCCGGCGAAGAAAAAGCAGAGGCGGGCTGGACCTAGTAGGGGCCCGAAGAAGGTGGACAGCATGGGCCAGCTGATGAGTGGGCTGGAGCCGGGTCCACCGGCTTGAGTCGCGCCTCGGGGCAGCCGAGCACGGGTACCGCCCAAGCTTGGTCGCACCCTCCCGAGTCGTAGCTTTTTTTTTTTAGATTTGTTTGCTTGCATCGGTGACCGACTTGTGCATCTCCTTTTCGGTGGGAGCTCATGATGGGGGCCTGCGCAGCCTTCTTCGGGGAGCTGCAGTCGCCGTCGGACTTGCCGAGAGCTCACCCGTGAGAGGCGCTGAACGGATCTTGCCGCCGCGAGGCGGAAGCCGAGATCACGCAGTGGCCGCTGACGGAAGCCGAGGCCGCTGTGGCCGCTGAGGCCGGAGGTGGGCTGCTGGCCGCCTGCGAAGAGGCACTGGCGCTGAGGCCGCCCGTGAGGTCGAGGAGCTGAAGGAGGAGCTGGCAGGCGAAGAAGGAACTCGCCGACGAGAGAGAGTCTGGTGGCCGACCAGGGACCGTTGTTGAGGGCCCTCGCCACCGGCTCATCGAGTCGGAGAGCTCTCGTGTTTTATTGCCGATCTCGCCGCCGTCTTGGCCGAAGGTGGTGTCGGATCACAGGGGAAGGCGGCGGCGCCATGCCCGATTTTGACAAGGTCAAGCATGGGTGGACCGAGGTCGACCCAGAGAGATGGACAAAGCTTCGCCGGGTGATCTACTGGCCGACTCTTCCCAAGTCTTGGAGGCTCGCATCCACCTCTACCCTCATCGATCTGAGGTCGTCGCCCGGTGTAGGGTGGGCGAGGATCGCGAGCCAGGAGCCCTGCCGAGGTCCCGGCCGAGGCGAGGAGGGAGGAGGAGGAGCCGAGCTCGTCGGCTCAGGTCGACCAGCACCGCAAGCGAGGCGAGCAGCCGGAGGAGGCAGCGGGGGAGGGGGCGAGTCCGGAGAGGCCGAGGTTAGTGGGCCGATTGTAATAGGTTGAATCGCCGGGTCGATAGGACCTGAGCCACTGTAATAAATTCTTCGTATGCAATAAAGAATGTTTATCACTTTACGAGACTTGTGTTGTCTTTTATTTATAGCGTTCGCATCTCAATACTTGGGACTCGACCATGAATTGCTTGCTGTGAAAGGGGTTCGAGGTGCCCGCCGAGAAGGACGAGAGCGATTTTGGAGGAGTCGGTCTTGAGTCGACCCAGTTTTGGCCGCCATGGATGCGAGCTCGGTGTCTTCTTCCGAACTGAAGAAGAAGTTGACCGAGGCTGATCGGGAGGTGGCCCGCCTCCTGGCCGAGAACGAGGCGCTGAAGTTGAAGGTCGCGCAGGGCGGAGTCCAGGGGGCGGACATATCTGCCGACGCTATCCACGGACGTTTGATGCAGTGCGAGGAACAGCTTGAATTGACTGCGGAGAAGCTCGCTTGGTTGTCGGAGGAGCATGCAGAGTACGAGGCAGGCCGCTTGCTACTGGTGGGACTACCATATCCGCCGACGACCGAGTCCAGAGCTTGTCAAGCGGAGGGCATGGTCTTGAGGGATGAGGAAGGCCCAACAAAGCAGAAGTTCAAAGCTGCGTCAACTCAGTGGTGAAGTTTATGGAGATGTACGACATCGTCCGAAACGTCGCATGCCCGGCGAGGTGGCGAGGCAACGGCGGCTCTGCCGACCCGATCATAGAAGAACCGGCGGAGGAGGCGGCTACTCCGATCATGCCGTAGTCTTTGAGGTTGATGGGTCCCAGAGGCGGATTATCGAGGGATCCTCGGGAGGCGGGCGGCGACCGAGGACCTCAGTCGGCGGGGAGAGCTTGGCGGGCGAGGTCGCACACGGCCCGGTGTCCGGTCGGGGGTGGGGTGTGACCTCGGTGCGTCCCCGCCCGGATGCCCGTACTGCGCCCGCCACTTTGAGTGTCCTCGAGCGGGTGAAGGTGACCACAGTCGATGCTTCCGTCAGGGCCGCCTCAGAGCCCGCGGCAGCGCTTCGGGAGCAGGCCGTGGTGATTCGGCCTCATCGATGGGTCGAGCACCGAGTTCGCTCGAGCATACATCGTCGGCACGGGGATTTTGTAGAGAATGGTGCGGCCGGCGGTCGAGGCGAGCCCTAAGCCCGAATGAGGCTATGTATAGTATAGACCTTGTATGTAGATATAAATGTATTTAGACTCGTTTGAAGTGTATATTTTCCCTCGAGAGGTACAAACATAGCTTAGGACTTCGTTTTGGTCGTAAATGTATTTATATTGTATACACAAGTCGTATTTTCCCAAATAAAGGGGTATAAACGAGCTCAAGCCCTGGTTGTCTTGTATATGGCTTGGTACTTTGTTTGTAGTCGTTAATGCATTTAGACTTAATCGAGTGCATATCTTCCCAAATAAAGGGGTATGAGTTGGCGAGATCGTGCGGATGTCGCGTGCATGTGAGCGCCCAACTTAATGGGTAATCTGTATGCTTTGCATGTAGACGTCCAACTTAATGGGTAATCAGATGCTTTGCGTGTAGACGTCAACTTAATGGGTAATCAGACGCTACCCTACTTGGTGGGATTTTCATCTTCGTAAGGCGTCCCGCGAAGGTTTAGATGTGGTATATCCGAATGGATGTTCACATAGATGTAAGACGAACGTAGTGAAATACTCGTTAGAAAACAAACGCTTTATTAAACAAGTAAACGACATCGCATATCACCAAAACAATAGGAGGGCTAACATGTCGCGATCTAAAATCAAAGCTATGTAAAATACCTCCTTAGATGAGTTATGTGCGGTTTAGGGAATAAGCGCTCCGACAAGTGGGCGAGCTTGTAAGCCCTTTGCCGAGGTCCTCGTGAACGCGGTAGGTCCTTCCCATGTCGGATCAAGCTTGTTAAGACGCTCGGCTCGGCTTGCTTCATTATTCCGTAGGACAGGTCGCCTACTTGGAGTGCGGAGGCCTTTACTCTTTGTTGTAGTAGCGTGCGACCGGCTCTTGATTGGCTTCGTTTATGAAGGCGAGCTCGCCTCCTCGAGGACGTCGAGGTTGGCCCGCAGTCTTCCTCGCTCCCGCCCGGTCGGGTGGAGAGTGCGAGGGCTTGGCGCGCCGATCTCGGCCCGGTATGACGGCCTCGGTACCGTGAGACCAGCCGAAGGGGTTTCCGTCGACGTCCGTGGTGTGGTCTGTGGGACGAGAGGACTTGAGGAGATTTTCAGCCAATCGCCTTTAGCTCGGTCCGGCCTTTCTTCAATCCTTGCACGATCGTGCGGTTCGTCACTCGGTCCGACCATTCGCTTGCGGTGTGCGACCGAGGTGAAGCGTTGACCGATCTGAGCTCTTCGCACCATTCCTGAAGTTTTGTCGACGGCCGGTGCCATTGTCCGAGACCGGGATGTGCGGGATGCCGGCGGTGACTATATTTTTCCACAAAGGCTTGAATCCTTCGCTCGTGAGGCTCGAAAGTGGCTCGACCTCGACCCATTTTGTGAAGTAGTCTATGGCTACGACTAAATATCGGTCGACCCTGCTCGGTCGAATGGGCCAACGATGTCGATCCCCACCGCATGAAAGGCCACGGACTCTGCGGTCGCCGGATCGATGCGGCGCCTTCTTGTTGTGGAGTGGATCCGCACTTGGGCACTTCTTGACGAGCTCGGCCGAATCTTGCACGGTGGGCGGTGGTATCCCGACCTCGGTCTTCTTTGAAAGTGCTCGCGACCGATGTGGCTTCCACAAGACCCCGGTGGTTTCGTTGAGCACATAGTCGGCTTCTTCCGGCCCGAGGCATCTCGGGAGGGTTGAAGGTAAGACTTCGGTGAGAGCGCCCTCACGCATGAGATATACGGGATTTTGCCATCATCTTTTGGCTTCGAGCCGATCCGAAGGTAGTGTGCGTGTTCGGTGTAGGCCGGGAGACATCCAATTCGGCTCTATCTCGGTGATGATGCCGACGTGGGACTCCGCTATGCTTCAGAGCGGACCTCCTCCACCGGTGGACTTGTTGACGACGCCGCTAGCTTGCCGAGGACGCCGGCCATTGTTTCCCTCGGGATTCGTGGATCTTGAAGTACACGAACGAGGTCAACATCTCCTTCGCTTCTCGAGATATTGTTTCATTCGGTCCTCCTCGGCCTCGATTTGCTTAACACACAGTTCACGACGACACAGGAATCGCCAAGATTTGGATCTCATCCACCCTTAGCTCCTTAGCGATCGGAGTCCGGAGATTGGGGCCTCATACTCCACCTCGTTGTTGGTGGTCGGGAAGGTAAACCGGTGCGAGGGTGACTTCGCTTATTTGGGCGAGGAAGAATGCCCGCTCACGCCCGTTTTGCACGAGGCTCGCCCACGACATCCGCCAACAACCATCGGTGGGTGAGGTCAGGTTCCTCCGTCCGCAAGGGCTGGATGACCGGTGGGCGTCGGTCGGTCGAGAGCTCGATACTCGCTTCTACCAGAAATCGGCGGTGGCTTGCCGCTTTTATGGCGGTGCAGGGAGTCACGAGATATCATGCTCGCCAAGCTCCGGGCCCACAGCTATTCGTCCGGATGACTCGGGTTTTGACAAGACTTGCCTCGGGGTAGGTCGGTCAAGACTGATGGAGTGAGCTCGAAAGTAGGGTCGAGCCGTCGCTAGCATTCACCGGTGCCAATGCTACCTTTTCGAGGCGGCATACCTTGTCTCCGGTCCTTTGAGTGCTCGGTGATGAAGTAGATAGGAAGCTGCCGTCCGGCCTCGTCCGCACCAAGATCAGATGCGATTGCCTCGTCCGAGGCCGCCAAGTACAAGGAGGAGTTCGCCTCTTTTGGGGCGGTCGAGGTGGGCGGTCGGCGAGGTACTCTTCACAAAGGTGTGAAGGAGGTGGTGCTCTTCCCGCCATGCGAAGTCCGGGGCCCTCCTCAAGATTTTAAAGAAGGGGAGCTGCTTCTCGGCAGCCCGGGAGAGGAACCTACTGAGGGCGGCCAGGCACCCGGTAAGTTTGTGGACCTCGCGAATGGTTTTTGGCACTTGCATGTCGAGCACCGTTTTTACCTTGGTGGGGTTCGCCTTCAAGCCTTCTTGGGAAACCCAACACCCCAAGAATTTCCCCGTTTTTACCATGAAAGTGCATTTTTGGGGGTTAAGTTTGAGGTTGGCCGACCTGAGGAGTCGGAGGATGGTGCCGAGGTCGTCGGTGTGCCTCCGTTTTCGACTTTGACTACTATGTCGTCGACGTGACCTCGACGATCTCCCGATGTGGTCTTTGAATGTTGCATCCACCATCCTCCGGTAAGTGGCCCCGTTCTTGAGGTAGAAGGCATCTTCGATCCAAGACGCCAAGTCGGTGATGAATGCGCCTTTGGTGCATCCTCCGACTCATCGATTTGGTGGTACCCTTGTATAGATCCGGTGAAGTTCGAACATCTCGTGGCCCACCAATGCCTCCACCTTCTTGTCGATATCGGGGAGGGTAGCAATCTTTAGGCGGCTTGTTGAGGTCGGTATAATCGACGACACGCGCCACCCTCCGCCGGGCTTCGGACCACGGTTGGATTAGCCATCCAGTCGGGTATTGACCTCGAACAAGATCTTGGCCTTGAAGTTGAGTCACCTCGTCCCTAACGACCGGCCGCGCTCCGCCGAATATCCTTTTCTTCACGGACCGGCTTGGTGGCCGGGTCGATGTTGAGGCGGTGAGTTATGAGCTCGGGTGACACCCGGTCATATCGGCGGGGACCAAGCAAACACGCCCTATATTCTTTCGTGAGTCGATGACGTCTTGCCGGACGTCCGTGGCCCCAGGTGCCGACTGGATGACCTTCAAGGATCGTCGTCAGATAGTTGGAGGCCCCGGTCGGTCATCCCGGTGTCGGCCTCGGCTCGGTAATTGCTATGCCCGGGCGAGGCCGCATCTTGAGTTGAGAGCCGTGGCATTCTTTTCTTGCCGTTTGGTCCCTCGATCTTGAGCACTCCAGGGGGGAATCTTGACGGTGGTGGTAGACCGAACAGACGGCCTTGGTGGCGTCTGACCAATCTCTCCAGGATAATGTTGTGCGGAGAGGAGCCGGACCGGAAGAATCGGATGGCCCCGGTGACCGACCTGGAGCCCGCCTCACCGTGACCGGAAGGGTAATGACCCCTGGGCCGGACCGCCTCTTGAGTGAAGCTCGTGAATCGGGAGGCGCGGGAGTACCGAATGCCTCCGACCTCAAGCTTGTCCAACAGCTACGGAAGATGATCTTGACGGAGGCTCCGATGTCGATATAGACCCGGTGGATGTTTTTGTTGCCACCGCACCGTATCGTGATGGCGTCCCGCGCGGCATGATCTTGGGCACGGGTCCTCCTCGAGAACGTTATGTTCTCACCATCCCGAGTCGCTTGTTCTTGACTCTTGGGGCGGTCTCCGGCATCGTTCTTCGTGGACGACCTCGTCGTCCCGAGGGGCATCCGGTAACAACATAGACTGCTCCATAGCGTTGGGACCTTCGTCTCGTCGTCTTGGGTTGGGTCGCCACGGGTCGGCCCGCGCTTGTTGCCACCTCCGCCCTTCTCGCCTCGCTCTTCTGCCACCGTCCGAGGTATTTCTTGAGGCCCTCCTTTAACGAGCTCGTCGATCCGTGAGCCGGTGTTACGCAATCCTCGGTATCGTGACCATACCCTGGTGATAGTCACAATACTCGTCCGTGGACCTCTTCTTGATCTCCCTTTCATAGGGGCGGGTTTGGGAAGAGCTCGGCGTGAGCTCGAATATTTCCGCCTGATTTGGCGGGGAGGCGCTCACGGCGGGGTTGGGCCGAGGTCCGAGCCAGACTCACGTGACCCTCTTGATTCGGTCGGCGCCCCTGCGATCTGCGCCTCGACTTGGCCGTCCGGCTTTTTCTTTCGGACTTACGCCGTCCCATTTCCGCTTCTTCGATCCGACTCGCCTCCCTCGACAGTTGTCCACCGGTTCCAAAGCTTACTCGCCGTCTTTGGTTTCTCCCGGTGATTTCTTTGTTCACCGGCGCGGTCGGATCCCGCTGAACGCGTTGATGATGTGAGATCGTTCTTGTCGTCGATTTTGAGCGACTCTTTGATGAACCTCGAGACGAAGTTTGACACCGTCTGCCCCCGCCCTCGGCGGATTGTGAGAGGTCGGAGGAAGGTGCTGGGCGGCATCTTCCGATAAGCGCCACTGAACCGATCCATGAGGTCCCGGAAGCGATGTATGTTGTTACGGCGAGCGAGGTGAACCAACGCCGTGCGTTGGAGATCGCACCTCGGGAAGATTTTGCACATGTGAAAATATTCCATTCCTTGATTCGCCATGTTGGTGGTGTAGGCGAAAAGGAAGTCGGAGGGTCTCCGAGGCCATCGTGAGCCGCAATGTTGGGTGCCCGCATCACGGGGCGGGGCGTGTCTAGAATCTCCACGGAGAAAGGGAGATGATTCTCCGCAGGTCGAACCCCGGAGGTCGTTGCCATCTCTTTCGGAGGGTGGGGATCGATAGCGGCCTATCGTCCTCCGGGGAGTTCGACCGCCTTTCTTCCTTCGCTTCGCTCGACTCTGCAGTCGGCATGGCGAGGTGGAGGCGGCGCGCGAATGGCGAGGCGGCTGGTGGCGGCTCGTCGCGGTGGCGGCTGCGAATGAGGTCGGCGGCTCGGCCGGTGAGCGGCTCCGCTGGCGCGCGATCGCGTTCTCGGCTATCACGCCGAGGTGGCCTTGCTTGGACGGGGAAGGCCCTCGGGAAGCCGTGGTGTTGATCAGGGCCCTAGAGGACCCGCCTTTGGTCCTCCTCGTTGAGAAGCTTTGGAATCGCCAAGATGGCGTGGAGGAACTCGCTGCTCGGCCGAGGACCTCGTGGGACGAATGAGCTGTTTGCTCGTCCTCGTTGAGGTCGACATCTTCCCCTACGTTGGGGACGCGGTCCTGAGGGTGTATGGAAGAGTTTACCATGTTGCCCTCAGGAGTGTGGGCGCTCGTGGCGTCCGCGATCTCCTTTCCGCGACGCTGAGTGACCACCGGTTTTCTCGGCCGGTTGTTGCCGGCGTGGGCGGCGGTTGTGCGTGTTCTTGCCATTTAGTTGTAGAGGGAAACGAAGCTTTCTTGTTCAGGGTTCCCACAGACGGCGCCAATGATGAATCTAGCTATGTGAGTGTGCGAGATTTATATAAAGCAATAAAGAACACTCAGGCTTTTTACGTGGTTCGATCGTTAACGAGATCTACGTCCACGGGAATGATTCCTCAATACTTTTACTAGCGCTTCTTGCAGAGTATTGGTTCTGCCTCAGATTCAAGAAATTGCTAACCCTTCTAACATCGGTTTCATTCTATTTATACACTGACTTTGCCCACGGCGCGCCCGACCTCTCCATTGGTCATGGTGTGACTCTTCCTCCGCGTGCTTCCATTGGCCGGAGCCGGACCGTTAAATCTTACGTGCGCCACGTGGAGGGTGGCGCGACCTGTTCCTGGGCGTCCTCCATCGGCCGGCGCAATGGTTCGGAGGTGGGGGCTTGAGGCGATGACAAAGGCGCGACATGGGCTCGGCCGTGGGCACATGTATCAATGTTAGGCCCACTGCCGCCTGTTAGTGGGCCGGTCGGTTGGCCATATCCCATCGAAACCATCCAACTGTAATTGGAGCTCGGCGCCATATTTTAGTGCAAGAACAAGGAAAAAAAGAAGTCTACTCAATTTAGGAAATATTAATATTCCCGAGAAAAAGAAAATGAAATTAACAAATTGTAAATCAGCTACACAATCTCTATATATGCAGGACAATTTAAGCTAATTGACTTGGTCAGTGACAAATTTTTAAGCAATAAATTGACAACTTATTTTCCATCCATACAAAATGCTAAACAAACAAAGCGGCGAAGAATGGACAATTCTAACAAAATTTTGCACATTAAAAAAACCCCAAAACAGTTTGATATTCAGACACTAGTAGTTGTGTATATGCTAATATTTCAAATGTCATTGCTGTAAAGTTTGTTTTATATTGTTTGAATGTATAATAATTTGCAGCTACAACAAAACAGAGAGACAAAAAACAAGGGCCATATTCGAGAATTAAGGGATTAGGTGATATTAACAAATCAAATCAAGAATTGTGAGATTGATTTACTCTTTTGCCCTTAGATTTTAGACACCCACCGACAAAAATTGGTATATGTTATGCATCTATACATACAACTCTCCACATGGGAATTAGGTAACATAAACTACCTACTTTATTCTTATATCATATAATGCGAACACTGTATACTTTATATTAAAGGGTACCCAATAAATACTTACGGCTTATAAATTGGATGCTCCAATTATGTGAATCACTAATTGTTATCATGAATTGATTGTCATAATTAATACACTTTTCAACTTTTTGGAATTGCTGTTGTATATGGTAGTACCTTTTAAAAGCATTTACAAACGTGCATGTCTTTCGTTTTTGAGCTTTTTAAGTATCAAGATCATTATGTATATTTTCATCACATTGAGACGAAGAGGGTTTCAAATACAAATAGTATTACAATCACATGCAACTTATCTTCGTTTACATTAATTACCGATGCGCGGAATCAGAGTTGTCAAAGAGGTTCGGTGGAGCCGCTCTAAATAAAATTTTAGGCCGACAACCAATCAATTCGACCCGAAAATCATCTCTAAACACAAAAGTATCGGGTCTGGCCAAATTTCAGTGGCCCCGGGCCAATCTGAAATGGGGTCGAACACTTTTGATAGCTTTATCTGAGATCCTCAATTAAACTATTATCTTACTTATAACATGATCTACTGCTTTGTTGAGCTAGGATTGTTTTTGTAGGTCTCTACAATCAATTGAGCCTAAAGGTCGTCGGTACATGATTTTATACACTTACAAATTTATCAATGACAAATTTTTTATAAGCCCCATCACTTAAATCTTCCTGTCTATTATAACATGGAATATTTAATACTTCCTCCGTCACCAAGAGTTCAGCACAATTGCTTTTTTCGACGTTCACTAAAAGTACATCACCATTCATTTTTGGGACGATATCCATACTCAATCCTTATAATTCAACATCACAATCAATCATTATTTTTCAAAATATTATCACTTCTTCACTCAAAAAACATCTATGATGGAACATATTTTCTACTAAAAAAATATCTAGCAAATATTTATTAAAACTCGTGTTATTCCCAAATTGATATACAAGAACTATATATGGTCCCTCCAGTACTTTAATTCTACAAATTAATAAAAATATAACGCAAAAACCATTGTTTTAAATTTTAATGAAAATAGAAATTAAAGAAAAATCCCAACTAATTGTTATTTTACATTTTTTGTGAGTCGATATATGATTAGCATTTGCATTTATGAACATGAGCCTACCTGTAACACCAGATAAGACTTGAAGCTTATAAATGCGATTCTTGAATTTTTGTACTTGATTTAACTACATCACATCATCTAAAATCTACCATGCAACATTAAATGGAGTCAGCATGAATCTGTCGCATGTTTCCGTAACCAATAGTTAGGAGTTCCGAGTTCCGAGAGTGTTAGAATATTCAAAATAAAAATTTAGTGATCTGAAGCACTGTTTAATATTTTACATATTCAACCCAAAATATTTAAACTAAAGTAATTGTTCTAACTAGATTAGTGAAGCTTGTTTACTAATCTTAAAATTAAACTAAAGCATTGGGAATTAAAATTGAAAAAAAAAAACTTATAAACTTAAAAAGACTTAATTATATATGGACATGGGATGGAACACTAAAAATAGGATAGAGGATTCTAAATACTTCTATCAATAACTTCTACGTCTTATTCGCACTCACTAATATAGGTGTTTATGCTAAAAAAGGCTACATAGTTTAGAAAATAATAGTGGACAATGTTATTAGAATATGAGTATTTATATTTTACCAAAAATATAATTTAGAGTTATTTGCATGCATGGGCGGACTCAGGAAGGCTGGGTGGACTTAACCACCCACAAAGCATTAATTTTTTTCTTATAAAGTTTGTCAAATATTGGCACTTTGCGCAAATTATTGTACGAAATCTCTCATCGCCGAATCCGATCTCCTCAAAATTTAGAAAGTATTTCTTTCATCGATGATTTTTTTTTACGTCTGTTCCTATTTGCATGACAATTGATTGAACGAGCGTGTCGGTGAGCCTAAAGAGCGACAACTGCTTTATTTAAAAAAAGACGTGACCATTAATTGAAATTGAAAATGACAATTTGATATCGAGATCTCTATCTACCCCACCCCAACCCCACCCCACCCCTTCCAAATTAAAAAATTAATAATAGAAAAGAAGAAAAATGGTCATCCTATCACGCGAAACCCACGTGCCCTGTCCCATTGCGCGCAGAAACCTCTTCCCCTACATGCCACTCCTCCAAACTCCCAAAGTCCATAGTCAAACCCCACCAAAGCAGCCGTTGAATTCCGAGCTCCGTTGACCTTTTCTTCACGTATGCTTAATCCACGGCCTCGCTTCCTAATATCGTAGCCCGCGTCGCACATCATCACCACATTAATCTTTACTCCAAAGTGAAATCTCACTCGTCACACTCGAATACCTCAACGATTAAATAATTAGAATGACTAATATTTAATACCTAAAAAATATCATTTTAAAAAGGATGAAAATCCTATATTGTTATTACTAAATCTCGATGATTAATCTTATTTTAAATTTATTAATTCTTAAACAATTGAGATAAATTCGTGTAGACACACCGAATTAATCTCCTATCCTGTATGCATGGCTAGGTTCCTCTATTTTTGAGCATAAATCATTATAACTGTACGAAAATAAAAAATAAAATACAGAAACTCGTGTGAAGTTAAAGAGTTGTGACTTGACTTTAGCTTACATGGGAAATTGTCAGTCTCAGATCTCCGAATGAATATGAATATGAAGAATCCTCTGCATTGAATCACCCTCAACTTCCACCCATTGCCTGACAATTTTTTTCCCCATTCTGCTCCAATTTTCTTTTTACTAGAGAAATTTCCAGAATCTTTTTCCATGTACAACTAGCAGGCAATAAGGGAATCACTTTATTGCGAAGCTCCCCCACTCAAAGAACTTTCTTGCAACTCATTGATTTCAGACAGCCAATATTCACATTTTCTCTAACTTTTATGGGATGTTCAGGTGAACTCACAGCCACCCTTTTCCTATTATGATTCCTTCATCTCCTCATTTCATTTTTGGAGATTCTAACAATCTCTGAAAGCGAGATAACACGGTTTCTTGAACTTGATCAACGATGAAGTATTCATGGCTTCCTCTCTGTTTCTTGATTTTCGCTACATTTCTCCTTTTCCGAATGCACAATTACTTCAAACAGAGAGCAGAATCCTGTTCCAAATCCAGCAGCTTCTAGAATACCCACAGCCTCTTGAGACATGGAGCAACTGGACCAACTTTTGCTTCCTCCCTCCCACACCTTTCCTCACAATCGTCTGTTCCAACAATCACATCACCGAGCTTACCATTGTCGGAAACAGAACCTCCCCTTCCCAAATTCCTAAACTCTCCGCCAGATTCTCAACAGATTCATTCTTCACCGTCTTAACAAAGCTCTCAAACCTGAAGAAACTCTCGCTAGTCTCCTTAGGCCTGTGGGGACCGCTGCCGGCCAAAGTCAACCGTTTCCGGTCACTCGAAGTGCTGAACATCAGCTCCAACTTCCTCACCGGCGAACTACCTACCTCGGTTTCGACTTATCAGAACTTGACAAGCCTAGTTCTGAGTGATAATCTATTCAATGGGAGTGTTCCTGATCTAACTACTTTATACTTGCTTCAAGAGCTCGATTTGAGAAACAACAATTTTGGGCCTAAGTTTCCATCATTAGGCAGCAATGTTGCCCTTATCAATCTGGCTAACAATTCCCTGAGATCTGAAATCCCACAAGATTTGAAGAAGTTGAGCAAGCTTCGATTTCTTGATGTTTCGTATAATAAGCTCGTTGGCCCGATTCCTTCCTTCTTGTTTTCATTGCCGTTGATTGAACACATCGGTCTTGCAAAGAATCAGTTGAGTGGGTCGTTTCCACCGAATTCTTCTTGCAGTGGGAATCTGACCTTTGTTGATGTTTCGAGCAATCTTTTGATTGGGAAGTTGCCTTCTTGTCTTGCTCCGGATGTTGGAAACAAGACGGTTGTCATAATGTGGAACTGTCTGTCTAATACGACGTCCAAGTATCAGAGGCCTAATGCTTTCTGCCGGAAAGATGCACTGGCTGTGATGCCTAATGTGATAAGGAAGGAAGAGGAATCTACCTTGAAATTAGGCCTCGTTCTTGGTATTATTGGTGGGATTGTGGCGATATTGGGTGTTTTGGGGCTTTTGATTCTTGTTATTTATAGAAGGCTGCAGAGGAAAGGGATCAATGAATTCAGAAGTGAGAGCTTTGTGATGGAGAAAGGCTCTCCAATAGGAAGTAAGCATTGTAAAGGAGCTGTGTTTTAGTCATTTTTTGATCTGTTTTTTTTTTCCTGATAAGGTTTGGAGTTTGTGTTTTTTATCAGGGCATGTTCCGCAGCCGATGAGGATGACGTCGATTGGGCTGCCACCGTACCACGTGTTCACACTCGAGGATATGGAAGATGCGACGAATAACTTTGATCCATCTAATCTAGTGGGAGAAGGATCACAAGGGCAGGTATATATTGCTGTGTTTCTCTCTATATGTTTGTGTTGGATGTGAATGTTTTTTTGTGTGAATTATGCACTTTGAAAAACCTTGAAACAGCTATACAAAGGAAGGCTGAGGGATAGCTCTGTGGTCCTTGTGAAATGCTTGAAGCTAAAACAGAAGCATTCGTCTCAAGCTCTGCAGCAGCACATGGAGGTGATATCCAAGCTGAGGCACCGGCATCTGGTTAGCGTGCTAGGCCACTGCATCGTCTCCTACCACGACCACCCCAGCACGGCCACCACCATCTTCATCGTGCTTGAAAACATGTCTAATGCCTCATTAAGGGATCACCTCATCAGTACACACCACCACTCTTCACCTCTCTAGAACCCGAGAGTAAACAGCGCAGCTAACTTGGTTTTCTTTGTGAAAAAACAGATTGGAGAAAGAGAGAAGCGCTGAAATGGCCGCAGAGGATGGCCATCACCATGGGTGTGGCGAGAGGTATTCAATACTTGCACACGGGCGGAATTGTTGGGAACGACATCAAAATCTACAACATTCTTTTAGATGAGAGCCTCACTGCAAGAATCAGTAGCTACAACATAATCATACCGTCTAAGGTGAGACAAGAGTGATGCACGAAAGTATAAATAAACTCAACAATGTTACACGAGTTCTTGACATTGTTCGTTTGCTAACGATCGCAGGTTGGCGCAGAAAGCCCCCTGCACGGATCAGACGCCTCGAATTCACAAAATCCAGAAAAGGAAGATATATATGGGCTGGGAGCTATTCTTGTTGAGGTCATCACTGGTAGACCTATAGACTCTCAGAGTGAATTACAAGACCTCAAATTTCAGGTAATTTATTATAAAGATGGGCATGTTCATTCTTACATTACCTTAAACTTTGATCTAACACAATGTTACAGTTAGAGAGGAGCTTAGCAGAATCACCATCGAAGCTGAGAGACCTGATTGATCCTTCGATGCGCGGGACCTTTGCGTATGAATCCTTAAAAACAGTGGTGCAGATCACCATAAACTGCTTGAGCAAAGATGAGATGGGGCGGCCGACGGTGGAGGATGTGCTGTGGCATATTCAATACTCGGTGCAGGTTCAAGAAGGATGGACTAACAGTGGGAACCTTAGTGGAAGTCTTAGTGGAAACCTCAGTAATAGAATGTGATGATGCCATTGCCAATACTTTCTCTCACAATCACCTTTAATGCATCAAGGTTTTAGGTTGTCATTATTATGTCATACTTAGCAAATTTTGATGATAAACCTTGTAAAAATTTATCAGTTTTTCCCATGAAATGTAGAATTATAATGCAAAAAAGGGCCTATCCGTTTTAAATTTTTTAAAGGCATGCTCTAAATGTACAAAAATTGTCAAATTGGAGGGGTTA
The DNA here is from genome assembly GCA_036937905.1 of Salvia rosmarinus. Taxonomy (NCBI): domain Eukaryota; kingdom Viridiplantae; phylum Streptophyta; class Magnoliopsida; order Lamiales; family Lamiaceae; genus Salvia; species Salvia rosmarinus. Next base: position 53,154,216 of record CM072823.1, on the reverse strand, counting down.
ATTTTGACCTCTGCATGAGTACTGCACAATTAATGGTCAATACACAACTTCTATAAGAGGGGAAGTTTGCACATTTTAAGATGTCATTACTTGAATTTCCACCTTCAACTTCAAGCATTATTTTCGGTGTCCGACAATAAAACCAACAGTTTTTATATTCCTACCTTGGATGCAAATATTAACTAGGTGCTGCAGTATATATAAATATTATAAAAGATAAGAAATTAATTATTCTTTTCTAAAATCAAATATAAGTTAAATTGTGCAGTTTGGCTAAATTTCGATTTTCACTGTCAAACTTACCTACTTTACTACCGTGCACCCCTAATGTAAAAAGATTAGTATCTTCATTTTAAATTATAAGTAATTATGTGTAGACAAAATAATATCAAAATATAAATACAGGCGTGACAAAGTTTATGTTTATATTAAACTTGTCGCACATGAGAATTTTGCTTTTATAGTATTTCATCTAACATTTTAATTTTGGATACTAAAATAAGTGTAGTTAACCCTAAAATAAATCGCAAAAGTAACAATCCTTTTTGAGCTGTTAGCAATTTCCATCTCACCAGAAGAGCGGTAGTTTCTCCGGCTATGCAGCGGACGGCCTCCGGCAGCCTATGAGGCAAAAAATAGCACACCTAGTAAAAGATGGACTCTACAAAGAAGCGATTGCGCTCTACGCGCATAACCACTCCGCCTCTATTCGGCCGACGAATTTCACCTTTCCCTACATCCTCAAAGCCTATGCCGCGCTCAAGGCTGTTTCCGGCGGCCAAATGCTCCATGCCCACCTCCTCAAATTCGGGTTTACAAATAAGCACACCTCTACCGACCTCACCAACATGTATATGAAACTGGGCTTAGTCGACAGTGCAACCAAACTGTTCGACGAAATTCCTCACCCAAGTATATCTATTCTTAACGTTGTCATTTCCGGGTTTTCACAAAATGGGCTGTCCGAAGAAGGTTTTAGAGTGTTTCGACGATTTAGTGTTCCTACTCTTAAGATTGATTCCTTTACGGTAGCGAGCGTGTTGTCTGCTTGTGAGAATATTGAAAATGGGATGCAATTGCATTGTTTGGCCGTCAAGATTGGGTTAGAAAGGGATGATTACGCAGCAACGTCGCTAGTGACGATGTATTTGGATTGTGGGGAGTTGGGTTCTGCTTCGAGTTTGTTTCAATGGATTGAGAAGAAAGGCGTGGTCTTCTACAATGCTTATATATCAGGGCTTATGCAGAAAGGGGTTCTTAAAGTGGTGTTGTGTGTGTTTAAAGAGATGATGTTGTTATCTGAGAAATTTACTGTAGCTACAATGGTTTCTGTGCTGTCTGCTTGTGGAAGTGGTGGGTGTGTAAGATTTGGTACGCTGCTTCATGGGCTTATGGTGAAAGTTGGATTAGAATTAGAAACTAACGTTGGGACTGCCCTTGTCGATATGTATTCAAAATGCGGTTCTTGGCAATGTGCCTATAGTTTATTTAGTGACATTGGTGGTAATAGAAATTTGATAACATGGAATTCGATGATAGCTGGAATGATGCTAAATGGTGAATGTGAACATGCTGTAGATATTTTTTCTGAATTAGAGAGTGAAGGAGGAGAGTTGAAAGCTGACTCTGCAACATGGAATTCCATGATCAGTGGTTTCACTCAGCTAGGAAAAGCTGATGAAGCTTTTCTCTTATTCAGAATGATGCTATCTTGTGATGTTATACCTAGTTTGCGATGTATTACTAGCTTGCTAGCAGCTTGTTCATCTATGTCGATGCAGAGCTATGGGAAGGAGATTCATGCGTTTGCTGCAAGAAGGAAAATAATTGATGATGCATTCTTGGCTACTGCAGTCATTGACATGTATATGAAGTGTGGACAGCCTGCTTTAGCCTGCAATATTTTTAATCAGTTTCGTATAAAGCCAAATGACCCGGCATTCTGGAATGCCATGATTTCTGGGTATGGAAAACATGGGCAGAGTGAAGCTGCATTTGATGTTTTCAATCAAATGGTTGAGGAAAATGTTGAGCCAAATTTAGTTACTCTGAGTTGCCTTTTGTCTGTGTGCAGCCACAGTGGCCATGTCGACAAGGGCTTCGAGTTTTTCAGATTATTTACTGTAGGATATGGTCTCGATCCTACTCCAAAGCATATGAGTATGTTGATTGATCTCCTTAGTCGTTCTGGAATGCTGGATGAAGCCTTCGAACTCCTGAAAGCAACAGAGGAAACGTCTGCGTTTCTTTCAGATTCTCTGCTTGGCGCTTCTGAGCAGTGTTTGGATTACAAGTTAAGAGAAGAGATGGCTCTGAGACTTTTGGAATTAGAGCCTGAAAACCCGATTCCTTTGTGGTTTTGTCCAACATATATGCCAGACAAGATAAGTGGAAAGATGTCCACAAGATTAGAAAGTTAATGGACAAGAAGGGGCTGAGAAAACTCCCTGGCCTTAGTTCGGTTGCAAGTGCCTAAAAAGGATTTACATGACATTCGACTCTGAGAACTCAACCTATATATTCTTTGCTTACAGGCAATGAGGTTAGATTAACTTGCTGACTAACTGGTTGTTTGGGAGAGAAGTTTGGCGATTAGTTGATATGAGATATTAATTCAGCCTAATTGTGCCAAGTTTGTGTCCTCACCTTAACCATATAGGTTGTACGAACTTCTCAGAAGCGTGGGCTTGGCTAGCATGCTGCAAAGCGTTGAATTCTCCTTTCATGTCATGAATTAGACAGTTCTACGGGTGTAATTGATCTCTGAGTTTGGTGAAGATTGACGAAGCAAGACTGTTCCTGTTTCAGTGTACATGGCTGTCTCAAAGAGGAATGCTGTGTACGAGTTGAGATCAACCTAAACCTCAAGCTGTGCTGCAGATCTGACATTGCTACAGTTTTCAGCAGTATGATGTTGATGCAGGACCAATGTTTCGATATGTTTCATCTGGATTTTGTGCAAGAGTTGAGATTTCAGTAGCTGGAACCTCAACTCGCCTACGCTTATGTTGCTGAGGTTTCTTCTCTGATATCCTTCTGGTAATCAGCAGGCAACCTAATGAATCAAATTTTGTAGCTCTTCAACACCTCAAATGCTCAGAAGTTGAAGATTGAGACTCAGTTGAAGTGGGATACTCTGTGCCATCTGAGAAACAGTCGGCTTCTGAATTAGTCACCCGTAAAAGTACAACCTCCATATCTTTTTTTTCTCCTTCTTTTGATAAATTACACTTAGTTGTGATCCATGCTTTAACCTTCATGTGATTTTCTGAAATTTTATATACTTAATTCGTTAATCTTGTGTTCTGGGCTATGAGTCAGGATATTGAAAATGTGGGTTACAGTTAACAATTAATTTCCCCAGTAGATTTAGCGAGAAATTAACCAACTTCCCACCTAAAAGACAACCAACTTCAAGTTTTGCATGAATAACTATCTTAAAATAATGTTGCCATTTTGTACGTCAGTTTTATAAAATTACAATTTTAAACGTATACTTCAACATTATCAACCACCCCGCTCTACCACAGCAAATAAAATAAAATAAAATTGAAAAAAAAATATACTTAATAATCCAACAGAAAAATGGCTTGATGACTACCTAAAAATTGGTTTAAATTCAAATTCATGTATTTCACCTGAGGCTGAAAATCACAACAAAGGAAAAGCAACAAATCAAGATCACGAATCCGTCAATATTATCCAACTACAGTGGTAAGAATGAAAAATTAAGTCCATTATATTCTTATAATTGATCTATACATGTATACCAAATTATGGAAAACCATAAGCTCTGGATGCATATTCTTGCTTTTGTTTCAACGAAAACGCCTACATCAAGTTCTAATTTACACAAAATAAATATGAGCATTCTCTCCTACTTGCCAAGAAGGAAAAAAGAAAAGAAAAAATCGAATAAAAGACTAAACTGTGTCAATATATAATCATGGAATGTGGGCTAATTCAGAACCTCATAACTTCATCTGTTCTCCCTCATCTGCCAACGTAATAGTTCGGGATTCCGATGCAGCCAATGCCAACGGAGCAAAAGTTGTCAAGTTATGCTGTTGAGAATTCAGCGGTTGAGGAAATCTGTTCATGAAGCTCGCTGCACAACCTATGTTTGCATTACTCGTCGACGGCTGCGTAAAATTCAGATGTTGATAATTCATTCCAGCATTTCTAATTCCATGGCCATTATGATTACTATTCTTCCCAACAATTGATGTGAATGCAGCAGCTAAAGCCGATTGGAAACCAGGATCGCGCGCGATGGCAGCAGCAATTTTCTGATCATTCGCGGCCTGCTTTGGAATGCCAGAAAACAAGGGAGGCTGATGAGAATAAGGCGACGTCGCGTTGTTTATGGCGGGAAAATTGTTTGGTTGAAAATTGGATGAGAAGTTGAAGGAAGTTGGGGAAGAATGTGTATGACGATTTGGTGTGGTGATGTCGAGTATGACTGTAGGGTGTGATTGTGATGAGGAGATGGTGGCGCGAGGGAAATTTGAGATGGTGCTGAAATTGTATCCGGATAGGCTAGGGCTAGTGGAGCCGCAGCTGAGCATTGTGGCGGCTGCGGCGGTGGCGGAGGCCATGGTGGCAGCGGAAGGCGGGAGAGGGTGGTTGTGAGTACCTTCGTAGGTGGTGATTAGAATGCTCATGTCATCTATGCACCTTTGCACCTGCAAATATTTAAGCATGAATTAGTTTTGTGATTGTTGAAATTAAGAAATAATTAGTACTAATCCTAGGTTAATCACACGATGAAATGCTGCACAAACCTGTTTTCTGACAGGGCATGACGAGGAGACTGTGCAACGGTAATAAGCTCTGGGGCATGGATTCCCTTTAGCTATTTTCTGTCCATATTTCCTCCATTGACATCCATCATGCATCTGAGAGAAAGAGAGAGAGAATTTAATCAGACTATAATGAAATAAATGATGCCAAATTCAAACAAAATTTATTAGTTACATATAGAACTAACTAATTACCGTTTGAGTGTTGCAAATAGCTCTTACAGAAACCCTAGGTTTCTTCAATGGGTGCTGCTGCAAAATCTCATCATCCCCAGTTCTTGAATTTTTGGTAGATGATTTTACGTCTTCCTTTGATTCTTCCAAGCTGTTTTCACTTCTGAGATTTCTAGAAACTTGGACAGAATTGTCCGAATGCAGTAGTTGACAGTTGAGCCCTAGTTCGATTCCATCAAGCTTACCACTACTTTGTAGGTTTTTGCTTTCGTTGTAACTGCTGATCTTCTTCTTCGCCTCCTCCGTCCTTGAATCGCCTGAAAATCTCCCCAGACTGAGAGAAATGAGCTGTGATTCGTCGTCGGAAGCAGCCAGGGAACCCATATTTGTTGCTTTCTTGGATTGATCTTCGAACTGCACTTTTAGAGAATTGTAGTCTTTCATCACCTGTGACAATGTGAGTTTTAATCTTTCATTTTCTTCTCTGACTTCTTCCATCTTCACTTTTGCTCTAGTCATATTTGCCTCCTGTATGCACAGATATATACGATTAAATCTTTAATATGCTACGTGTATTGCATGACAATAATAGGTTTACACGCATTATTAACGTCAGATAAAACACATTAAGTAATGGAACATTACAACTAATACAATACTCCATTCGTCCACTAAATTCGTGCATTTAATTTCATTTTGGTCCGTCCATAAAAAATGTTCACTTTCCTTTTTTTGGAAACATCAACTTTACATTTTTATCCTAAACTTATATATTTATTTACAAAAAAACACATATATATGACCCACATTTTTACACTCACAATCTATTAATATATTCATTTATTATCCTCATAGCACACCTTTTTATACTCACTTACTTTATACTCATTACAATTTATTAAAACCCGTGCCACCAAAATCAATGAACGATTTTGATGGACGGAGTGAGTACTTTATATGATGATGTTACAAAAGAGGTTGCTTGCCCCTGCCGCCGATATAGTCTAGTTAATCTAGCTAGCTGATTTTCAGCAGATCTGGTGACCAATACATGTTGACTAGTGCAAAATAATTGTTCTTTTTCCTCCTTAATTTCACACGGATCTTGTTTCCTGTTTGTTGTGCTATATTTATGCAACATTTATATAGTAGATAAAATGTATCATAATAAATTATCAGGCTGCTAAATGCTAATAAAGATTTGGTAGTAACTAAGAGGAGACAGAGTTGCATGCTTGATTTTACTTTATCTTCCTATATTTCGGGCCACGATAATTAATAGTACTAAATAACCAAATGACAGGGTGGTGGTTTCAATTTATTAATTAACGCTACTGAAAAATAAGAAGGAAATAAATAATGTGCTTATAGAAGATGATTATTTTGAAATTTAAGTAATTGGTGACAGTATTATATAATCATATATAACTAAGTACATCTACCAAAGATTGGATGGGAGTTTGACCAGATATATATGATAAATATTTTCTATATTTCGGTTCATGAATTTACATTAACTGACGAGGAAAAAAGGAGATTTTTTGCTAGAGCTTAATGATTTATGTATAATATACATATATATTAAATTAATCCTTTACATAATTGTGAATTTGTGATCAGATCCTCTTCTTTATAACTTGTGATATATATCCTAATCCATAATACGTAATAGTAAACTAACTTTCTCTTTTCAAGAATGGTTAAAATCAAAAAGTATAGAACTAATTTCAGAGATCAAATGAATAACTCAAAGCATTAAATAACTTAAATAAAATCACAATTAATTAATTAAAAGACCATGAAATTTTTATAGGCAACTTCAACTGATACAATCAAACCCAGAAAATAAAAAAGAAATTACCTCAACGGATAAAGTTACTGTATTTGGGGTTTCTTCGACTTCATCATCCTCAGTTGAAGACATAATCATCGTTTCTTCCTTAAAAATCATGCTTCTAACTATGAAAACTTTTCTTTATCTGAATTTCGTACGTGTTTTTTCTCAAAATTGGTTCGATTAGCTCTGCTATTTATAGACAGGCTCAAAGTTTTGACTTTTATATTACAAAAAAGGCATTATGAGGAAAATCAAGGTCTAGAGCTGACCTCTTCCATGTTTCGTAATGAAGTTAATGTCAACTGTCAAGAGTGTCAACTCTCCTATATTCACACCATATTAATAAATATTAGTCAACTGCAGAAATTGGTTTTATATATTTATGACTTGTATATCGTTTCTGGATTATTAGTAGACGGTGGAAATAAAGTTTGACGACGAAGTAGAAAATTTTTCATAATGAACTGAGTCCGCCAGATCGTCGACACCCTGGTTCGTCTGCTGCTAGTTTGAAGTTAATTACGGCGTACGACCACCGGCAATGTTGCCGCAGCTTTATGTTTGACCGTTTGGCTGTTATATACCAACTAATGTTCAATATAATATTTTGAATTTATTGAATCTGAATTTCATTTTCAATGAAAAGAAAACAAATTAGTCACTTTTTTGGGATGTCCCTAATCTATTTTTTTTTAATTAAAATGGTACTAAAATAACCTTACTCAATATTTATAAAGATTCATAATTTAATAACGACAAAATAGAATAATTATGCATAAATTATGTTTCCAAAGAAACTAAATGTATCTTCTTATTCTATGTGAACATTAAAGAGGAAATAATTTAATGGAACGAAAAAAAAGTAATTGAGTAGTGGCTCAAATCTCATCGACAAATTTTAGATTGAAAAAAAGGGGACAAAATATACATCCATATAATCCGTTTGCGATAATAAAGAATCAGATTACGAAATTAAAAGAATCTCACACGTAGATTTTTAGTTTTCACCGTTTCCCGGTGATTCAGAGGTAGATAATCGCCTCTGTTAATCAATTCGTGGTAGATCACTTGATCTCATCCTATATTTGGCCATTTAAACTTTCAAACATTTTCAAGCTTCCCACGAATATTTAAACACAACCTATCTGCGTCTTGACCGCTAATAATTAGAAATTATTGAAACCTAATTATGAAACACGCTTTCATAATCATAATAATAATAAGAATAATAATAATAATAACAACAATAATAATTGGTGAAGAAAATTTAGAAAAGCGAAACTATACATAATAGTTATAACAATCATAATTCTCGACAAAGTATTTGAGACGTTAATTAATCAAGACACCCAAATATGAAATGGTCATGACATACAATCAAAAAAAGATCTTAGTCAATTTTCCATAGCAACTATTCTAGATAAGCAGCAAAATCACAGAAACTATGTAAATCAAACTCATATTTAAGCTATGCACAAAACCACCCCATCTAACGAGCATCGATATTCACCCCGAGCTTCCTCGCTGCTTTCAGGAACCTGCATTCAAACATGTGCAGATTCAGCTTAAAATAATTCTTGAGAGATCTCAAATCCTGCAACTGCTATTTGAATATGTACACGGCTTTGCCAGCCATTGACTATAATACCAACTTCTCACACTTAATTCTTAAGCATTATGGTAGTAAAAAACAAAAAATAATAGAGTTAAATATACAAAATAAGATCAACAACTCATCAATCAAGCAACTACTTAGGATGACAGCTCTAATCAAGTACACCATTTAGTAATAAAAATCTTTGAATCCGTGTACGTGTGTTGGCCTAGTGGTAGAGTGGAGGCCAAAGGTCTCGGGTTCGAGTCCACCATGACACGGCCTTTAAATTTTTGTATTTAATTGACAAAAATAAAAAACTCTTTGAATCCACACTGGGATTATTTAGTAGATAAAAGCAGCTATTTGGTAATATATTGAAACAGGACATCGGATGCAGATTTAAGTAAAAGAACTAGCTAATTTAAGGCACTGTTCTGTCGATTTAAAATTAGTTTGACATGAGAATGTATTTAAGGTACCTAAACGACGACTTGATGAATGTGATTGGATATGTTTCTTAAATTATCACCTACTTGTGCTTGCATGACTTCAGTCCATTTTTTATACACCGTCTTAGTAAGACTAAGATATTCATGCATAGCATTAGCATGTGATGAAACTAATCCCACCAGCCACCTTCCTATAAGTCAATGAAAATATTAAATGAAGGCTGATTGAGCAATAGATTAATACACACAAGTCAATTAGAAACTAATGCTTGTCTTTTCCTATACGGTATTACAGAACTAAATGTTTCCTTGTCCCTTCAGAAATCACAACTTGCAACTAAATGGCAATTTGAGGAGATCTAAATCTAATACAATAGATAAAAGCAGCAAATGCAGACATCAATTCTGGAAACAAAGGTTCAACCAATTTAATAAGCGCAATGCCAACTAAGTTCTTCACATACTGTTCCTGGAAAGTCCATGGAACTTGACAAAAGAATATAATTATATAAGTTCAAATAAGGTAGAATTAATTTAGTCATTGCTGATAATTATAGGTAGACAAGTAGACCTAAAAACACAAATTCTAATGAATTTTTGGTGAAGTCTAACCTGCTCCTGGGGAAGACTATTATTTTTCATAAATAAGGAGAAATGGATGTTTTCATGACAACCTAATGATGGTGAGGAGAAGGATGGATGCTGACTTATAAATAGGTTAATATCACGACCAAACATGTTTAGATGTATTATTGGGAAAATTAATTACTAACTGACGTCTTCAATGATCGACCATACTTATGATAAATTTTTCCAAATTGCGAGAATTATTATAATCTGCCCCCATTAGTGAAGTAAGTAATGCAGTAGATCTTCACTATACGTTGTTTCTCCAAGTTTAGTTTTCTGATTAGTTGAAGGTAATCACTTTCTATCATCCTATGTAAGCAACTAAAGCAGCTAACTTGATTGACTAAAACAATATGATGTAATTACAATTTCAAAAATCATCCAAGATTGTGGTTTATGGAGTATTAAAGGATACATTCCATCACCAGACCTTGAGTTCTCCAGTATATTCCATCACTACATATGTCTAAATATAGCAATTAATACCACTCAACAAGAGATATATGAGACGGATATCTTGATAATCTATCAACTAAACAAAGGAGTTTGCAACCATTTTAATTTTTTAAATTCTCTGGTCAGTGAAAGAAAATCTTTGAATCTGCAATGACGAGAAGCATTTCCAGAGTCATATCATATTATTGTACATTAATACTCAAAATGTTAATACATCGATGCTTCTTGCTCCCAATAACATGGAGTAATAAATATAAACAGCAAGAGCAGCTGTTTCAATATAATTGAGGGGATACATCAAGCAAATAAACAGGGAGAATAGAAAAACATTCATTAGGAAGAAAGTTACATCCGCTTCTTACCTAGGAAACCTCAAAAAGCTTTATGCTACCTGCTCCATTCATAGTCACCAGATCTAGGATTAGTGCTGTTTTGACGATTTGCATCTTCAGGCTTTATGGAGTTCGCAAAGGTATGCCAGCCCAACAGATATGGTAGAACAAACTGCAGAGTAAGTATGAAAACATAATTTGAATAGGCTACCATTTTCCAAGGATTTAGGAATAAAAAGAATCATAAATATTGCAACAAAATCTCAAATTTGTTGAATTGAATGAAACTGCAGCTTACATTAAAAGATGATACAAGAACAGCAAACTCTGCCTTCGTGATTGGGATATAGATGTTCTCATCCACAATCGTGATCTTGTTTTGAACACCTTTAAGCATCCAAAAGTCCAAGCATTAAAAGGACATGGAGTATATACTGCCGTCAAAAGCTGCAATTAAAATCTTAAGAGGCTTGAGGGGGTTACTTAGATTAAAGAAGTGACCAGAACCATCAGGCAAAGGCTCCACCTTCAACACTTTCCTCACTCTGCCCTCATCACTGCATGATTCAAATTCAATAATTCAAGAATAAAAATCTCTCTCGTAGCTACAGAGAACTAAGATATCCCACGATCTGAATAACGATTGGATCTGCTAGCAAGCTCACTAGAAGATATGAGAGTACCTCTTTCCTTTATTTGGGTCGTGGAAAAATTCACAAGAGTCTCTTGCACCAAGGCTAATTATGTGTCCAATTTCGGTCACTGATAATGAGAATACCTGTAGACACAAATCAAATATTATAATAGGAGAAAAGGGAGGTCGAGGGGGAATCACATTCCAAGCTCAATGGCATGTTTACTTCCAGTTTCTATCATAACAATGGGTCAACACTGGAGGTAACTATCATAATCATTTGCCTCAAAATGATGGCTTTGGATGAGCCGTATGTTTATAAATTCGATATCCTTTGAGAATGAAAAAATCTTTATCAAGATATAGGGTACTTATTTACTAAATTTAGGGCATGTTCAGCACAGCATAAAATTGTCCACTATGCACATGCCTTTCAGATTCATTAATCCAAATCAAGAATCCAATCATAACTTTCCTGATGCATCAATATCCATGAATAAAGCAAAAGGAAGATTTACCTGTTTCCGACTCCAATCATATTGACGAACTCCAGATGCAGGAGCAAATTGGAGCAGAACATAGCCCTCTTTCGACAGCTTAATTGCTCCAGACTGATCCACAAAACAAACATACAATCATCATTGTAAAATTCCATTGTCCGCAACCAACATAAACGCATTCTACAACAAACATACATCTAAAGGAGAGAACTCCGGGGGCCGAGGCTCCACTGTAAGAGCAGCTTTCCCTTTATATACAGAATATCCCACATAAACCCTCGGTGGAAACTGCCCAGCTATACAAAGAATTGGAGATTAAATACTTCCATTATCTGTTGGGACAAAAATTCTCAATGAAATGCACGAAAACAGATTTATCAGACGCTAGAGATATGCAGCACCTATAGAATCTTTTTATTCCAGAAAAATCCCATAGGTTAAAGAAAACTGACAGCAAACCTATACTGCAATAAAATGTTTTAGATAATCCAATAAGCAACAATACGCGAAAATAAAACTAGATTTTAACTAACCAGGCTGCAAGGGAAAGGAGAGTCATAAGGGAAAACCTTTGCTGCTGCTGATTTTGTTCTTGAGGCGTCAAATACTGATTTTTCACACTACAGGGTAAATATTTAGAGTAAAGAGAAGAACTTTTCCTTCTGGGAAACAGAATTGAGATGGGTATGGCGGAATTAAAAGCGGATAATTTGTGGGGTTGTGGAATTGAAATCGCCCTCCTCCTCGAGTTGCACATAAGCTATGGTTTACCATACCTAGGTTATCTTTTCTTTTTTTTCCTTCTCTTTGAGAGCTGGAATTCCGTTTGAGGGTTTACAGAGGTTTTGGGGAAGGGAATAAGGGATGTGTAGAAGTAGGAACGGCCAAAATTATCCACACAATCTTCAACTCAAACATAGTAAAATAACAATAAAATAATAATATTAATTAATTAAAAGTTCAATACTAAAATCGTCAAAGTTAAGAAAAAATTGAAAAAGAAATCCAGAGAGGACAAAGTAGCTCCCACTTGCGAGTTTCACCTTCAAATTATGGCCGCATATCCATACTTCTCTTCACTTCATCCATTGAGTTTCTGCTATGTAAAAAACAAAGGAGAAAAGAATGTACTCTGCGTGCTCATCGTCGTTCCGGGTGATGGTACCTCAATTGAGGTACAACCACAACAAACTGCGATATTGGATAATAATGCCGCATTCCAGGAGAAGATTGAGCTTTGTTCCTTCACCCATCTCCTCCTCTTCTTCCACAACTGATGATAACACTGCCCCTTCCAAACACCCACAAGTAAATTCTTCTTTCTTTACTTACTTGTCGCAGTTGGGAGTGTTAAAAATAGTTCATTTTCAACACACCCCCACCCAAAAAAAAACAGAAAAATATTTTTTTTTCTTGCTTTACAGTGTTCGTTTTTCGTTTGTTTTTCTTTTTCTGTTAACCTTTTGCTCATGTTGTTGGATACTGTGTTATTTGTAGCTGGGATATGATCCTTCAGAGGAGCTATTTGGGCTTGCTGTTGACTTACAACCGAGGTTTCTCCACCTCTTTGTTTCTTTGTTTTAGAATTCTGAAGTGTTAATATTGTTGGGTTTTCGACATTGCCATTCTGTGCGTTTAAGTTGTTATTTAGCTCAATTTTCATGAATGTGAGCTGAATTTTCAATAAAGTTGCTGCTTTTGCTGCAAAGTCTTTCGTGAAAATGCAGTATGTATCATGTACAATGACAAAATTTGGTTAAAAGTAAGACATTTAGGCAAAGAAAGAGGTGAGTCCGATTCATCAACCTTAACAATTTATGGAGGAGGGATTTGTACATGGTGTGATTCAACCTTATCTATGTGAAATAGAATAACAGTTTTCTTGAACAGATTGATTCTGGTAATAATGGCAGTTGCTAAACTTTTATGATTAATCTAGGAATGTTGCTTCTGCTGCATCCAAACCAGGATCTTGGATAGGCCCAAACGGTCAGTATTTTAGAATTACCTTGCCCGAGCTGCAGGGGAAGAGGTTATACCCCATGTACTGAATGTGGAATAGAAAGATCACGCCCTGATTGTTCACTCTGCAGTGGAAAGGTAATTGGTAGTATTTTTATAATTTGTGTTATTTAATAAGCACCGTCTGTTTCACTAGAGAGTAGAGAGAGAGCGATTCTCATTTTGCTTTTCTTATATTATTAATCTCAATTTGTAACAGGGTCTAGTTACCTGCAATCAGTGTAATGGAGATTGTGTTATTTGGGAGGAGTGGATTGATGAACGACCATGGGAGAAAGCCCGCTCAGTGTAAATCTCTTGCATACTCTGGCAGGTTGCATGTGTCATTGTCGTTATTTTTCTTTTGAATGACGAACTAGTGCCTGGACTCATGATTTTGGCTATCATCAAGGGAATCAGTGGTATCTCTATATTAGAATAGTGAACTGGTTGCCCTATACAATCTGGAAGAATATCTTGCATCATGCGCAATGGTTCAAGTGATATCTTAACTTTTGAACTTTATAAATTCTTTTTCACTGGAGGGAAATTTGCTAGTCGTTTCCAAACTCATTTCCTTTCTGCTTTAGTAAATGCTGAGACACACTTGATTGATGCCTATACTTTGCTTTTTATGAAACTCTGGTAGTTTTAGAGAATTTTTTTATGCTAATTTTTTGGTGGTATGCGCTATATTGACATTTTGAACTAAATATTTAACAACAAGAATGTAAATGTATTTAACAACAAGAATGTAAATGTATTTAACAACAAGAATGTAAATGTATTTAACAACAAGAATGTAAATGTACTCCAGTTCTCCCCTAAAAGTTAAGGAAGATGATGAAGTCGACAATTTGGATATAAAACTGGAAGGGAGGAGAAAAACCAAGCGCGTCTATCAATCCTCTGCTCCTGAAGTGAATTTGAAGATCAGCAGATCACTAAAAGTTAGTCAACCTCTGTGTTATAAGTTTTTCTCTGTTTGACATCCGAATGCATCATCTACCTCATTTCCATGTCCTAGCACACATGATTCAGTATGTAGTCTATTGGACAGATCATGAATTTATTTTCTATGTTTAGTTGGATGTTTGCAGAGCCTCAATGCTAAAACTGGAATATTCAGTAACCGGATGAAGATAATCCACCGCGATCCTATGCTTCATGCACAAAGAGTGGCTGCTATTAAGGTTTGTTCTACTTCTGAGCGGTGAATATTGTTTACCAAGTTTGATGTGTTAACTATGTTTTTTTGCACTATAGTTGCTTTAGCAAATTATTCCCTTCTATCCTACATCCTCGATTTAAAATCTTAAACACGTATTAAGCAGAAAACTAAGGGTACTGCTGCTGCAAGGAATCATGCTTCTGAAGTTATGAGGACCTACTTCTCTGATCCAGAAAACCGCCGCAAGAGAAGCATTGCAATGAGAGGTTCTGTCAAATGTTGATTGCTGCTTCAGTTATCATGCTTTGAGTTACTTTCTTATTATAAAAAGCTTTTATTCCTAATTATCTCAATCTATTCTATCAATGTTGTTAGGGGTAAAATTTTTCTGTCGAAATTGTGGGGGCGAAGGTCACAGGAGAAACTACTGTCCAGAACTTCAAGGCAAGGTCACTGACAGACGATTCAGATGCCGCTTGTGTGGGGAAAAAGGGCACAACCGCAGAACATGTCCGAAATCGAAATCAAATGAGAAAAAGATGGTGGTTCGGAGGGATCACCGCTGCAGTGTTTGCGGCCAAAGCGGCCATAATCGGAGAACATGTCCACAGGTGCCTAAAGTAGAAACAGCTGCTTCTACAAGTGAAGAAGAAGATGGAGGTGCCTAAAGCAGAAACAACTGCTTCTACAGGTGCCTAAGGTGGCTCGAGAAGGAGTTGCCCCCATAGAAGATGACAGAGGTTACTTTTCCTTATTTATAACTATAAGCAATTAGTGACAACATTAGTTAACTTCACAGAAACACTCAAGCCCTCAATTTGTGTTGCAAATGTACCATGTTTGATTAAACAGAGTTAACGTTGATTGAAACATTTTGTTAGACGTCTATAGATGTGGTGGATGCAGATGTAGTATCAACAGAGTTCCCCCACAGTGCACTTGAGCGCCCCTGCATACCGCGATAGCCTGCCTGCATACGAGCCTGGTCTGAACTTGATTATGTGTCCCTTTGTCGAAGCACTCCAACGGCTGTGTTTGATCTTCGGACCAGATTTGGTGAAGTATGCTCCGTTTACGAACACGTCGCCTTCGGATTGCCATTGCCACTTCATCCACTCCTCCTGGGGAGTGTACTCCCTCTTAGTCACCTGCTTCGTGTTGGAGTTATCCGAGGCCTTGTACCGATTGCCCTGGCTGATGATTGTGGGGCTGGCGCTGCCGCCGATGGCATACATTTGCCATTGGGAATAGTAGTTGTTGATGATGTGGAAGAAACCCCACCTGCACCTCGGCATTCTCTGCACCAGACCTTTGCCGAAGCGGTTGAACACAACCGTCGCTTGCATCAATTTATCTTGTGTAGAACTATCATGTGCTCCAAGAAGCATCACCTGATAGAAATCACAATTTTAGTATAAACAACTAAGGCTCACAACTTCCGCACAAGGCTAGTCTAGATAGCTGTCCAGCACTTACAGCGTTGTGGTTGTTGAATTTGCAGTTGGAGATGGTGATGGCGGTGGAGCCCTCAATGGCGTCGATGAGGCCATCGGTGGCCTTGGATAGGGAGACGTGGTCAATCCAGATGTTGTTGGAGCCGAAGATGGAGATGGCGTCACCATCACTCATGGTGCGGAGGCCGATGTGGTCCACGGCATCCCTGATAAGCCCGCCATGGGCCGGGACGATGTTGTGGATCTTGATGTTGTGGATGATGACATTGTGGACAAACTGGAGCGTGAGGCCAGCGCCGTAGGCGATGCGGACGCGGGCGCCGCGGCCGTCGATGGTCTTGTCACTGGCGAAGATGAGCTCCTCCTGGAGCCTGATCACCATGTCGTGGTCGAAGATGATCCACAACGGCTCTGTCTGGATCACGGCGTGCCGAAGGGTGCCGGGCCTCGGGTTGTCCACATCGTCGTCCGAGTTGTCCGTGACAACGTAGTACTCCCCGGCCTTGCCGCCGGTGGTGTGCCGGCCGAAGCCAAGGACGCAGTCGGCGAGCCTCTTCCGATTGTCGGCCCAGTTTGGGTCGCCACGCCAGCACCGGTCGATGGGGTTTGTAGCCATGTTGCCATCTTCCTTGAGGTGCCTCCCCTTCACAATCTGTTTCGCCATTGTCCTATGCATGAGCAAAGATGCGTGAGAGAGAGACTACAAGAACCATGTGTTCTAGTGACGGAATATCATGTCGGTAAAACGTGCATATTCCATCGCTAAGCACCTTAACAACACGGAGTAACGATAAAAGGAGATCTAGAGAGAGAGGGAGGAATTACTCGCCAACTTCTTTATTGATTTCATCAGCAACTGTCTCAGGGTTGGGAACATAAGCCTTGACATATTCTTCATGGGATTGCTCAGCCTTTTTCTTGAGATAATCATCCATTTCTGCAATTCTTGCGTTTGATTTTGGCAGCACTTCAACTAAACATAGCAAACAGAAGAGGAGAGCTGACATCTTGTTTTTATTAGACGTCATTGCAATGTTTCTTCTTTTTGTTAGTGTTTTATTGAACTTCTATATCTCTAAAAGGATAGAAGGAAGGGAAACAAGAACCACTGGAGATTTAGCCTCTAGTGATTCGGTTTTTGTTCCTTCTGACTTGGAAAAAAGATTTGAAATATATGTCAGAAGATGAAAATTTTGGCAAGAAAGTAAGTGGATATATATACATATTAGGCAGAGGAAAGTAATGATGGATGTGCGAGAAGAATGGGTTACCAGTGAGGCTGGTGGATTTGATTAACCAACTTATTACAAGATACAAACGATTTTCATGTTTTGTGCCATAATGAGAGGTGCTGCAATTCTGTCTATTTTAAGGAAAGTGATGATGCAATGTATCGGTCGTTTACTAGGAAACAATTTTCCTAGTTTTCTCGACCTTTCTTTATGTTGGTATGTAATCATTGATTTGCACCAAATTATAATTCTATGCAAGCCTTGAGCATCATTTACCAAAAATGACTAAACTAGAACCGACAAAAAGATATCCACCCAATAAATAATAATCTCGTTTAATCAATATTTCCACAAATTCATTCAAGAAAAATACATCATGGATCCTTGTTTCTATTGGGAGTAGAGTAGGGGTGTCTAAACGGTTTTCGGTTAGAATCGGAACCGAATCGAAACCGACAAATTCGGTTAACCGAAAACCGACAAATTCGGTTATCGGTCTTGTTTCGGTTCCAGAGTTGAAAAAAAATCGGTTATTGGTTAACCGATAACCGAACGGTTCGGAACCGAAAACCGTTTTTTATTTTAAATTATTATTTTAATTACTAATTAATTAATTAAAAATTCTAAAAATCATTTTTTAGTTATTACTTTATTAATTATTTTAATTATTTGTTAAATGTTTTATCTATTTTTAATAAGTTCCAGTTTTTAATTATTGTTTTATTTTTATTTTTATTTTATTTGATTTTATTATTAATTAATTTTAATTCGATTTTTCGGTTAACCGAAAATCGAACCACCGGAACCGATCAGTTTTCGGTTAACCGAAAATTTAAAACGGTTCGATTTCGGTTCCACTTTTTCGGAGAAATTCGGTTTGTTTAACCAAAAAATTCGGTTCGGTTAACCGAAACCGAACCGTTTAACAGCCCTAGTTGGAAGGTCAGAACATTAGGACTTCAATTTTAAAATATTAAATTTAAATATTTTCTTATAAATACACCGAAGCTTCAAAATAAAAATGTGAGGCCATGATTCCGTAACATAAAAATAACTCGCTTTTTTCAACTAGCACCCAATCAAATTGGATGAGTAAAATAAGGACGACAGTATTATGCTTCCAAAATCTCCAATTTCCAACATCACAACAAAAAGTACATAACATGACAATGACAATTGATATATTCCAAAATACAGTTGTATTTCAATGCTACAGAGTCCATCATACAGCTTCAATATACACAAGAACTTCTGCAGAATGGTGGTTATGACGTATAGAACTCAAAACAAGAAATTATGAGCGCAAAATTTGGTCGTGCAACAAATAAAATTGACGAAATTGGTAACAAAACTATATTACAAAAAGAAAACCAAACAACAAGAATCGTATAGGCTTTCGATACTTTGCTGAATATAATGCATTTGTATCCCACAAAACTATGGAAATGTCAGAGAAATCAAGAATTGAGCAAATTACAAGACAATGGGTTCAACAACCTTGTACTTCCAATCTCAATCTCATTTTGGCAATCAGGGTTATTACATTGCATCACAGTCAATCATTTTACAACATGGAAAAGCAAAAGTAAAGATAGAACCTATCAAATAAACATAGAAGGATTACAAATTGAAGTAACTACTAGCATAAAGTAAGATGATTGCCTCTGATAACAATAGAAGAACTCAAAACTCGAAGATGTAGAGACCGGATTACCAAGGTGGATTAGAGCCTTCTCTAACAGAAGGCGACTTGGAACCTACGCTGTCATCTCTTCCCAACCTAGACAAACTCCTCCCACTTTTCGGAGTGCTCAATCCAGGGCTCCCACTGCGATAGCTTGCTCTGAGGGATTCATCAATAGAACGCGAAGACTTGGCAATTGCATTCCTCATGAACTTCTGAGCAGCAGGTGAAAGTATCCGTCCACTTGGACTTGCGCTTGCTCCTCTAACGGGTGAATGCAGTGGTGGTTTCTGAAACATCTTTGACCTCTCCCTGAGCTTCTTCGCAGCCTCCCTCGACAAAGAATGTACCTTCATATCCCTTGAAGGGGGCATTGGAATTTTAAACTGTGGCCCACTCCCACTACCCCCAATATCAATTGGTGTGTCCTCGGCCTCCAACCTCAGCGGCGTCCCCTCAATTTCACCCCAGGTTATGAAAGGCGACTCATCAAGCCCCGGAGCAGGAGATGGCGTTTTCACGAAACTATATCCATTATCTGCCTTCTTCTCGGATTCTGCATAGAATCTATTTGGGGTCTTCCTCAAATCCTCCAAATCATATCTCTTCACTTTATCAATATCTCTACTGCTTATTGCAACTGGAGTAGCTCCAGCTACGGGTGCATAAAGCACGACAACAGAGTCATCATCCTGCACTTCATCGGCATCCATAGCTTTTGCGTGGAATCTCGTATTTGGTCTGCTAATCTCCTTCGTCATCGCCTTCAGCCTCAAGGCTCTCTCCTTATCGGTCAATGGCAGCTCGCCTCTATCAGCCGGATGATACATCAACAGGTTTTTCGCGGTGTATTTCCACCCATCCAATGTACTCACGGGCTGATCCGATGTTCCATAGCCATCGGTATTACTTTTCTCCCTTTTATTCCCATCCTCAAGCAAGTTGTTCCCGGAATTCCCCTCAGCCGAATCACCTTCCAACAAATAACCATACTTTTCCTTCTTCTTGCGATTCACTTTCTCTACAAGCTTCGAAAAGCTCTCATTATCCTCACTCGTGTACCTCCTAAAAAATTCATCAAGCGACAATGAAACATCCACTTGTCCTTCCCCTCCATCATCACCACCGTCAATTTTATCGCTAACAAAATTCTCTTTATGCTCATTATCAAATGATGGAGTAATCGAACTATTTCGTAAAAAGGACGAACCGGGGGTTGCCGTGGCGGAGCGGAGCGAAGCATCGGCAGCGAACTTTTCGCCCTTCCGGATGCGGCGGCGTTCGAGGATCTTGAGCTGGGCGTCGCGGATGAGCACGGGGTCGTGGCTGCGAATAGCCTGCAGCCAATCGAGGCGATCGCGCAGCTTGGGTATGTCAGGAAAAAAGTCCCGCTCGACGATCTTCTCGATTGCGGCCACGTACGCGTCTTCGTCTAGAACGGCGGGCCCACGGCGGCGCTTTCGGCTATCAAAATCGGGAGTTGAAGAAGAAACAGAGGATGAATAATGGTTAAAGTTAGCATCGGAGGAAGAGGAAGGGGCGGGAGAAGGCGTAGAGATGGCGTGGCGAGTGGCCTGGGGATAACAACATGATTGTTTCGGTGAAAGGTGCGACCGGAGAGAAAAATGAGCACAAATTGAACGAATTAGGGTTTGAGAATCTATCCATGTATACGGACGTGAATCATAGTAACTTTATTTTTCCCGCGACTCTGAAATTCTTCCCATATGATGAGCTGCTCTCAAATTATTGGACTCCGTTAAAAGGAGTATATTATTTTAATACATCTTTTTATTTTTAGAAGAGTTACAGTCTTGATTAAATTTTAATCAGAGATTACTATAAATACTAGAGACGACCCAGTAATGTACACTTACACACTGACTTCGCAAATCATAAAGTTGGATAGAAATTTTTGTGTCGCTATCCATCTGGTATTCATACGATTAATAATATAAGGATATGAATATAATCAATGTATCGAGAATGAAATACTCCCTTCGTCCTATGAATCATGACTTCTTTTTTTGTACGTAAATTAAGAAGAATATATTTTATGTGTAAAGTAGTGTGTGATACGAAATTCGAGTTATTTTTTTGTGTAAAATTGTTTCTTTTTTTTGGAAACTAGCCAACTTAATGGAACAACCCAAAAAGAAAAACGAACCAACAATAATGGGACATATGGAGTATTTAAAAAACATCATAAAGAACACAAAATCCACAATTCAGTTTGCAACATTCCTACATTTCTTTCTTTTTCTTTTTTCAGAAACCCACTCTAATTAAATCCAAATAAGGAATTTCAAATGAACGAATCTCAAATTAATGGAACCTTAAATACCTTCATTTAAATTTTTTGAAATATTAGAGCTTCCCTATCTAAGAGCACCTTAAAGCTTTAGGAATGATTTAGTATCTGGTGGTTATTCTATGAGAAATATTGTTGCCCATGGATTCGCCTAGGTAGTTCAATCTTTAAGTTATTGACAGAATACCTAATCTATAACCTTTTAGCCAAATATTGTTATTTTACCAATTGTGGTATCTCCAAAGGTTTATGCTTTAAACTTCCAATAATGACTCCACCTTTGATTTCTAGCGATGTGAACGCAATTTTTTAGCGAAATTCATCTCTAAAACACGACATTGTATCACTAGTGAGTGTTTCTAACACTATAACATTGGGAAGTTCAAAGTTTCTGAAAATAAATAAAACTTTTCGAAAGGTTTAAATTGCAAAATATGTCCAAAATAATTTTTATTTGACTACTAACCACTTAGTAGTTGTTGTAACTTTTGTCAATTTTATAAATGGATGAATATTGTCTCTCTCTCTCTATCCTTCTCTCTCAGTCAAAAGAATTTATCAAAAGCAATTTATCACTCATCTTTCATCAAGATCATCACAATAGGAATGTCAATGAGTGGTTTTATCCGGATCGATCTGGAACCACTCAAAACCCATTAAATTTTAAAGCAACGGTTCTGGTTCCGGTTCCAGATCCACTTTAGACCCGGACCGTTTAGATCCATCGTTTGATGATCCGATCCAATCAAGATCTAGTTCTGGTTCCATAATCAGAACCAATACTTATTTATTGCTTTTGGTCCGAGTAAAACCCGTATATTGACAAGCCTAAGTTTAAATAGACTTGTCAATGAGCTAGTTTTATCCATATCGATTCGAAATCACTCATAATCCATTAAATTATAAAGTAACGGTTTCGATTCCAGTTCTGGTTCTTGTCTGGTTCTGATCCGATTCTGATTTCAGACTCGCTCAGATTCGGACCGCTTAAGACCCATAGTTGATGGTCCGGGTCCGATCCAGATCCAATGTCTAATGGATCAGTTCCAGAACCAGAACCATTATTTATTTATTGGTCCGGTCCAAATAAAATCCACCCATTAAGATCGCTAACACAAATGACTAAATCACCACCTATAATAATTTGATGGCATGGAGCCATGAAGCTGGAATTTTGAGAGAAGACACTGGAGCGTAGTACCTTTTAGTTGGGACAATTTCAATCGATATGATTGAATATAATATAAATAATTAATGAATTTTATATTCCCAATAATAACATTATTGTGAATTATTAACAATTGCATTATTGGAGTGAATGCATCTGACTTCAGAAAATATAAATTGGTTATTGTTAAGCCTTGAGTGCCTTATCGTTATGCCAAAAATATTTGTTGTTAGTAAAGGTGCAACTCAATTCATCTAAAGCGTAGCAGCCAGCACCACGTTTCAAATGTTGCCGCAACAACGGACATAATATTAGCTAGGGGTGAGATTCGATTCGATTCGATTCGATTTCGGTTAATCGAAACCGAAATTTCGGTTAATCGAAATCGAAATCACCTAAAATAGCTAACCGTAACCGATACCAATCGGTTAATCGGTTAGTTGATTCGGTTAACGGTTAACCGAAATTAAAATTAATTTTTTTAAAAATAAAAAATATACAAAATACAAAAAATAACCGAAAATAACCGAGATTAGCCGAAAATAATCGAGATTATTTCAAATATTACAGAAATTATAATATTAAATTAAATAATTTTTACTTAATAATTAAATAAATTAATTAATTAATTTCGATTAATCGGGTATAATCGTCGATTAATCGGTTATATCCGATAACTGAAAGTCACTTGAAATGGATAACCGATACCCGAATCGAAACCGAAAAAATTGGTTATCGGTTAACCGATAATCGATTTTTTCGGTTTCGGTTCTCGGTTAAACGAAAATCGATATCCGTTTAAGCACCCCTAATATTAGCCTCCATAGCCCAACAATTATATATTATAATTTAAATTAAGTAATAATTATCGTACCTTGGACGGGAATAAAAATAGTTTGGAGAAATCAAAAGGGTTAATTGCTGTTAAATACACGAACTTTAACACAATTCTGATTTATAAATATGAACTTTAAAATTTGAATAACTATACATAAATTTTTTATTTTTCTGATTTTTCCCATGAAATTAAATTACCCCCAAATTAAATCCAACATAACAAAATCAGAAATGACGTGACAATCAAAGGACGTCGTTTTGCTTAAATCGATATCGTTTTGGATTATCACATAAAATAAAAAATAAAAATAATTTTCGCATCATATCTAGGGGTAAGCAAAAAATCCGAAAATCGAATATACGATCCGAACTAAACCGAAATTTAAAATTCAATTCGGATTTTCGGATCGGATCGAATAATTTTTAAAATTTCGGATTTTCGGATTAGATTTTTAAATCCGAAAATCCGAATTATATATAGTATATATATATAAAATAATATTTTATTTAAATATTTTTAAATTCAATATAAAAAAATATAAGAATTAACAAAAATTGGTTTCGGATTATCGGTTTTTTCATAATTTCGGATTTTTCGGTTAGGTTGAATTTTTTGATTTTGTATATTCGATTCAGATCGGATCGGATTTTCTCTCTCTTAAAATTCGAATTTTCGAATCGATTTGGATTATGTAAAAATCCAAATCGAAATCCAAATGCTCACCCTAATCATCATATCGTCACCTCATCTCTCCTTCTTCCATCTCCTCTCATCCCAAGAACCGCCACCACCGCCCTCGCCAATCTCCTCCCAGAAAAGTACTTACGATGGGATATGGCCCAACCGACTGGGCCCACTAACAGGCCCAAACGAGCTGGGCCTAACGTTGGTAGCAGGCCCACGCGGTCGAGCCCTAATCATTGCCCAAAACGCTAGCCCCCAGAACCGCCACCCTCCGCCAATGGAGAAGATGAACCAAGGTCAGGCGCCACCCTCCACGTGGTGCGTGAGAGCGCAGAGGTCCCCGCCCGCCAATGGAGGGCACGCCAGAGGAAGAGTCACGCCACGACCAATGGAGAGGTCGGGCGCGCCTTCAGGGACAGTGGCGAAGTCGAAGCTGTATAAATAGAAGGAAAACTGATGTTAGAAGGGTTAGCAATTCATCAATACAAAGGCATGTAACCAATACCTCTGCATTTAAAAAGCTCTAGTAAAAGTATTGAGGAACCATTCCTCCGTGGACGAGATCTCATTAACGATCGAACCACGTAAAAGCACAGGTGTTCTTTATTGCTTTCTATAAATCTCGCACATTCACATATCTAGATTCATCATTGGCGCCGTCTGTGGGAAACCTGAACAAGAAAGCTTCGTTTCCCTCTACAACTAAATGGCAAGAACACGCACAACCGCCGCCCACGCTGGCAACAACCGGGCTGAGGACAACCAGGTGGTCACTCAGCGTCGCGGAAAGGAGATCGCGGACGCCACGAGCGCCCACACTCCTGAGGGCAACATGGTAAACTCTTCCATACACCCTCAGGACCGCGTCCCCAACGTAGGGGAAGATGTCGACCTCAACGAGGACGAGCAAACAGCTCATTCGTCCCACGAGGTCCTCGGCCGAGCTGTGAGCGAGTTCCTCCACGCCAATCTTGGCCAATTCCAAAGCTTCCTCAACCAGAGGACCAAAGGGGCGGGTCCCTCTAGGGCCCCGGATCAACACCACGGCCTCCCGAGGCCGCCCCCGTCTCCTAAATCGGCCAGCCACCGGCGTGATAGCCGAGAACGCGATCGCGCCCGACACGCGGAGCCGCCACCGCGCCGAGCCGCCGACCTCATTCGCGCAGCCGCTCACGCGGCGAGCCGCCACCATCGCCCCCGCCATTCGGCGCGCCCGCCTCCACCTCGTCATGCCGACCGAGAGTCGAAGCGAAAGAAGGAAGAAAGGCGAGTCGAACTCCCCGGAGGGATATGGCGTCGCTATCGATCCCCACCCTCCGAAAGAGACGGCAACGATCTCCGGGGTTCGACCGCTACGGAGAATCATCTCCCTTTCTCCGGGAGATTCTAGACACGCCCGCCCCGGTATCGGGCACCCAACATAGCGGCCTCGATGGCCTCGGAGACCCTCCGACTTCCTTTTCGCCTACACCACCAACATGGCGAATCAAGGGATGGAAGATTTTCACATGTGCAAAATCTTCCCCGAGGTGCTGATCTCCAACGCACGGCGTTGGTTCACCTCGCTCCGCCGAAACAAAGATCCATTGCTTCCGGGACCTCATGGATCGATTCAGTGGCGCTTCATCGGAAGATGCCGCCCAGCAGCCTTCCTCCGACTGCTCACAATCCGCCAGGCGGGGCGAGACGATGTCAAACTTCGCCTCGAGGTTCATCAAAGAGTCGCCAAAATCGACGACAAGAACGATCTCTACATCATCAACGCGTTCAAAAACGGGATCCGGCCCGGCGCGCTGAACAAAGAAATCACCAGGGAGAAACCAAAGACGGCGAGTAAGCTTTGGAACCTGGTGGATAACTTCGTCGAGGAGACGAGTCGGATCGGAAGAAGCGGGAGATCCGGGACGGCGGTCCGAGAAAAAAGCCGGACGACCAAGTCGAGTGCGAGACCGCGAGGCGCCGACGAGAATCAAAAGAGGGGCGGAGTCCGGACTCGGACCTCGGCCCAACCCCGCCGGGCAGCGCCTCCCTGCTCAAATCGAGGCGGAAATATTCGAGCTCCACGCCGAGCTCTTCCCAAGCCTCGCCCTATGAAAGGGGATCGAAGAGGTCCACGAGGCAGTATTGCGACTACCACCAAGGGTATGGTCACGATACCGAGGATGCAGAAACACAGGCTCACGGATCGACGAGCTCGTCAAAGGTGGAGCCTCAAAAATACCTCGGACGAGTGGTCCAAGAACAGCGAGCGCAGAAGGAATGGAGCGGCAACAATCGCGGGCCGACCCCGCCGCGACGACCAACCCAAGACGACGAGGACGAAGGTCCCAACGCCATGGAGCGTGTCTATGTTGTTACCGGACGCCTTCCACGGACGACGAGGTCGCCCTCGAAGAACGATGCCGGAGGCCGGCCCTCAAGAGCCAAGAACAAGCGACTCGGGATGGCGAGAACATAACGTTCTCGAGGAGGACCCGTGCCCAAGATCATGCCGCACCAGGACGCCATCACCATACAGGCTGCGGTGGGCAACAAAAACGTCCACCGGGTCTATATAGACATTGGAGCCTCCGTCAGCATTATCTTCCGTAGCTATGCGGATAAGCTTGAGGTCGGAGGCATTGTGTGCTTCCGCCTCCCCCGCCTACTGAGCTTCACTCAAGCGCCCAGCCCACCGGGGTCATTACCTTCCGGTCACCGTAGGGCGGGCTCCCGTGTCGGTAACTGTGGCCATCCGATTCTTCCTGGTCCGGGCTCCCTCTCCGTACAACATTATCCTCGGGAGAGATTGGCTGTACGCCACCAAGGCCGTCTGTTCGGTCTACCACCTCACCGTCAAGATTCCCACCCCGGTGGGAGTGCTCAGCATCCAGGGAGACCAAACGGTAGCAAAAGAATGCCTCCGACTCTCAACTCAAGATGCGGCCTCGCCCCAGGCATAGCAATTACCGAGCCCTCGGAGACCGACGCCCCGGGATGACCTGACCGAGGGCCTCCAACTATACGACGACGATCCTTCGAAGGTCATCCAGGTCGGCACCCAGGGCCCAGCGGACGTCCGGCAGCACGTCATACGACTTCTGAGAGAATATAGGGACGTGTTTGCTTGGTCCCCGCTCGATATGACCGGAGTGTCGCCCGAGCTCATAACTCACCGCCTCAACATCGACCCGGCCACCAAGCCAGTCCGGCAGAAGAAAAGGATATTCGCGGCGGAGCGCAGCCAGGTCATTAGGGACGAGGTGACTCAACTTCTGAAGGCCAAGATCTTGTTCGAGGTCAAATACCCGACCTGGATGGCTAATCCAGTCGTGGTCCGAAAGCCCGGCGGAGGGTGGCGCATGTGCGTCGATTATACCGACCTCAACAAGCACTGCCCAAAAGATTGCTACCCCCTCCCTGATATTGACAAGAAGGTGGAGGCTTTGGTGGGCCATGAGATGTTCACTTCGGATCTATACAAGGGTACCACCAAATCCTGATGAGCCCGGAGGATGCACCCAAGACTGCGTTCATCACCGACTTCGGCGTCTTTGCTTACCGAAAGATGCCCTTCGGCCTCAAGAACGCCGGGGCTACTTACCAGAGGATGGTGGATGCAACATTCAAAGACCACATCGGGAAGATCGTCGAGGTCTACGTCGACGACATAGTGGTTAAAAGTCAGAAAACGGAGAGCTGCGCCGACGACCTCGGCACCATCCTCCAACTCCTCAGGTCGGCCAACCTCAAACTTAACCCCCAAAAATGCACGTTCATGGTAAAAACGGGGAAATTCTTGGGGTGTTGGGTTTCCCAAGAAGGCTTGAAGGCGAACCCCACCAAGGTAAAGACGGTGCTCGAAATGCAAGTGCCGAAAACCATTCGCGAGGTCCACAACTTACCGGTGCTGGCCGCCTCGAGGGTTCCTTTCCTGCCTGCCGAGAAGCGGCTCCTTCTTTAAAATCTTGAGGAGGCCCCGGACTTGGCGTGGAGGAGCACCACCGCCTTCACACACCGGTGAAGGAGTACCTCGACCGCCTGCCTCGACCGCCCCAAAAGAGGCGAACTCCTCTCCTTGTGCTTGGCGACTCGGACGAGGCAATCGGTCTGATCTTGGTGCGGGACGAGGTCGGACGGCAGCTTCCTATCTACTTCATCACCGAGCACTCAAAGGACCGGAGACAAGGCACGCCGGCCTTGAAAAGTAGCAAGACGGCATCGGTGAGCGCTAGCGGCGGCTCCGACCCTACTTTCGGGCTCACTCCATCCAGTCTCGACCGACCTACCCACGAGGCAAGTCTTGTCAAAACCCGAGTCATCCGGACGAATAGCCAAGTGGGCCTCGAGCTTGGCGAGCACGATATCTCGTACTCCCGCACCGCCATAAAGGGCAAGCTCGGCGATTTCTGGTAGAAGCCAAGTTCTCGAGCTCGGTCGACCGCTAAGATTAGCTCCTCCAACGCCTCCACCTCGGTCATCCCACCGCACGGAGGAACCGGACCTCATCCACCGGATGGTTGCTTTGGCGGATGTGCGTGGACGGAGCCTCGTGCAAAACGGGCAATGGGCGGGCATCCTTCTCCTCGGCCCGAGATATGCGGAAGTCACCCACGCACTCGGTTTACCTTCCCGACCACCAACAACGAGGTGGAGTATGAGGCCCTAATCTCCGGACTCGCCTCGCTAAGGAGGCAGGGTGGGGAGATCCAAATTTTCGGCGATTCCTGTGTCGTCGTGAACCGGTGTTAAGCAAATACGAGGCCAAGGAGGACCGAATGAAACAATACCTCGACAAGGCAAAAGAGATGTTGACCTCGTTCAGATACTTCAGCATCCACCGAATCCCCCGAGGGGAAAACAGCCGGGCTGACGTCCTCAGCAAGCTAGCTGCGTCATCAACAAGTCCACCAGTGGAGGAGATCCGTTCCAGAAGCATAGCGGAGTCCCACGTCGGCATCATCACCGAGATAGAGCCGAATTGGATGTCTCCCCTGAAGGCCTACCTGGAACACGGCGCACTACCTTCAGATCGGCTCGAAGCCAAAAAGATGATGGCAAAGTCCCAGAAGTATCTCATGCATGAGGGCGTTCTCTACCGGAAGTCTTACCTTCAACCCCTCCTGAGATGCCTCGGGCCAGAAGAAGCCGACTATGTGCTCAACGAAATACACCGAGGGTCTTGTGGAAGCCACATCGGTCATGAGCACTTTCAAAGAAGACGCGAGGTCGGGATACTCACCGCCCACCGTGAAAGATTCGGCCGAGCTCGTCAAGAAGTGCCCAAAGTGCGAGATCCACTCCACAGTCAAAAAGCTGCCTCAGACGGATTTGAGCAGCCTGCAGAGTCCGTGGCCTTTCATGCAGTGGGGGATCTACATTGTTGGCCCGCTCGACCGAGCACCGTGTCGCCTCGATATTTAGTCGTGGCCATAGACTACTTCACAAAATGGGTCGGCCGAGCCACTTTCGAGCATCACGGCGAAGGATTCAAACCTTTGTGTGGAGAAATATAGTCCGCCGCTCGCATACCGCACATCCCGGTCTCGGACAACGGCACTCAATTCGTCGACAAAACTTCAAGGTGGTGCGAAGAGCTTCACATCGATCAACGCTTCACTTGGTCGCACACCGCAAGCAAATGGTCGACGAGGGTGACGAACCGCACGATCGCATAAGGATTGAAGAAGAGGCTGGATCTGCTAAGGGCGATGGGCTGAAAATCTCCTCAAGTCCTCTGGTCCCACAGACCACACCTCGGACGGCGCACGGGAGACCCCTTTACCGGGTCTACTGCATCGAGGCCATCATACCGGCCGAGATCGGCGCGCCAAGCCCTCGCCTCTCCACTTCAACCAGCCGGGAACGAGGAAGACTGCGGGCCAACCTTGACGCCTCGAGGAGAAGCGCGCTCGCTTCATAAACGAAGCTAAGTCAAGAGCGGTGCGCTACTACAACAAAAGAGTAAAGGCCTCCACACCCGGTGGGCGACCTCGTCTGCGGAATAATGAAGCAAGCCGAGCCGAGCGTCTTAACAAGCTTGATCCGACATGGGAAGGACCTACCGCGTTCACGAGGACCTCGGCAAGGGGCCTATAAGCTCGCCCACCGTGTCAGGGCACTTATTCCCGAACACGCACATAACTCATCTAAGGAGGTATTTTACATAGCTTTGATTTTAGATCGCGACATGTTAGCCCTTCTATTGTTTTGGTGATGTGCGATGTTTGTTTACTTGTTTAATAAAACATCTGTTTTCTAATGAGTATTTCACTTCGTTCGTCTTACATTTATGTGAACATCCATTCGGATATACCACATCTAAACCTTCACGGGACGCCTTACGAAGATGAAAATCCCACTAAGTAGGTGCGCATACGGACTACCCATTAAGTTGGACGTCTACATGCAAAGCATCTGATTACCCATTAAGTTGGACGCTACATGCAAAGCATACAGATTACCCATTAAGTTGATCGTCTACATGCAAGCGACATCCAAACCGATCTCGCCACCTCATACCCTTTATTTGGGAAGATATGCACTCCGTACAAAGTCTAAAATGCATCAACGACTACAAACAAAGTACCAAGCCATATCTGAGACAACCGTGCTTGAGCTCGTTTATACCCCTTTATTCGGGAAAATACGTTGTATACAGTATGAATACATTTATGACCAAAACGAAGTCCTAAGCTATGTTTGTACCTCTCAAAGGGGAAAACGTACACTTCGAAACGAGTCTAAATACATTTATACCTACATACAAGGTCCTATACTATACATGGCCTCATTCCGGCCTCCGGGCTCCGCCTCGCCAGGACCGGCCGAAGCTGCACCAATTCTCTACAAAATCCCCAGGCCGACGATGTATGCCTGGAACGAACTCGGTGCCTTCGACCCAGTCGATGAGGCCGGAATCACCACGGCCTGCTCCCGAAGCGCTCGGCGCGGGCTCGGAGGCAGCCCGGACGGAAGCATCGACTCGGATCACCTTCACCCGCCTCGTGGACACTCCGGTGGCGGCGCGCAGCACGGCATCCGGGCGGGGGACGACCGAGGTCACACCCGACCCCCGACCGGACACCGGGCGTGTGTGCGACCTCGGCCCCTGCCCGAAGCTCTCCCCCGCCGACCTGAGGACCTCGGTCGTCGCCCGGTCCCAGAGGATCCCCCCCTGGATAATCCGCCCCCTGCCGGACCCATCAACCTCAGCACTACGGCGTGATCGGAGTATCCGCCTCCTCCGGGTTCTTCTATGATCGGGTCGGCGAGCCAGCCGCCTCGCCACCGCCGGGCATGCGACGCGTTTCGGACGATGTCGTACATCTCCATAAACTTCACCACGGAGTCGACGCAGCTTGAACTTCTTCTTTGTTGGGCCTTCCTCATCCTCACACCATGCCCTCCGCCAAAGAAGCTCTGGACTCGGTCGTCGGCCGGATATGGTAGTCCCACCAGCGCGCGGACCGCCTCTCGTACTCTGCATGCTCCTCAGACAACCGAGCGAGCCTCTCCGCGGTCAGTTCAAGTTGTTCCTGGCACTGCATCAAACGTCCGTGGATTGCGTCGGCAGATATGTCCGCCCCCTGGACTCCGCTCTGCGCGACCTTCAACTTCGCCTCGTTCTCGGCCGAGGCGGGCCACTCCCGATCAGCCTCGGTCAACTTCTTCTTCAGTTCGGAAGAAGACACCGAGCTCGCATCCATGGCGGCCAAAACTTGGGTCAGCTCGGCAGACCGACTCCTCCAAAATTGCACCTCCTCGTCCTTCTCGGCCAGGGCACCTCGGACCTCTTTCAGCTTGGCCAGCAATTCATGGTCGAGTCCCAAGTATTGAGATGCGGAATGCTATAAATAAAAGACAACACAAGTCTCGAAAGTGATAAACATTCTTTTATCAGATACGAAAGAATTTTATTACAAGGGCTCGTGGTCTATCGACCCGGCGGTTCAACCTATTACAATTGGCCCACTAACCTCGGCCTCTCTCCGGACTCGCCGCCTCGCCTCCTGCTGTTCCTCCGGCCGCCCAAATTGCTGCATGGGTCGACCGAGCCGCCGAGCTCGGCTCCTTCTCCTCCTCCTCCTCTTCGGCCCGGCCCGCACTCGGCCGAAGCTCCCAAGCTCTAGATCTTCATCCACCCATCGGGACACGGCCTCGGCCGTCGGGAGCGACGTCGAGGAGGCTAAAGCCTCCACCACGGGAAGGCGGCCGCATCGGCAAGCACCCGCATACTCAAGTTGACCGCCTTTGATCAATCTCACCACCATGCCGCCTTGTCAAAATCGCATCGTGGCCGCCAACCCTCCAGTGGGTAGATATCACCGCGGCCTCATCACGGCGGCCGTCGGAGATAAAGGCGGAGAAGGACTCGACTCGATAAGTTTGTCGGGCGAAGGCCTTCAAGATGGGCCTCTGCTCTCCAAACAAAGCACTCGTCCGATCTGCCGCCTCTTCTCCGCCTCGCCACCTCCTCCCGGCGCACTCCACCTCGGCGGGCCTCCCGCACAAGACGGCCTTCTTCCTTGTGGCGGCCTCGGCAGCCGCCTGCAACCTCCACCTCCTCCTCGCACCAGCCGGCCGAGGACTCGCGCCGCCGGCTTTCTCTCCGGCTCGCGTGCGGGACGCAACAACATCGGCCATGCGGCGCATCTCGCCGCGATCAAGGGCAGTCCCGCAAATCAAACGATTAGTAGCACAAAAAAAAAAAAAAAAAAAACTAGACAAGGCGTAAGATCGCGGAGATCGGTGCCTGCGCGATCATGGGCACGAGCCTCCACCTCAGGCCCGAGTGGAGATCGGTGCGGACCCTTCAACAGATCGCCGAGGTGTTCCACCACCACGGGCTGCGAGGTGGGCCTGACACCTTCGCCTCTTTTAGAAGGCTCGCCGCCACCCGGCGCAGGTCGAGACGCAGGCCGGCCGCTTCACCTCCTTCGTGTGCTTAAGCTTCACCGCATTCTGAGAAGAAAATCGCGTTAGTCAAATGCAGGTCGAACCTATAAGAATGACAGAGAGGTGCCCTCACCCACTTCGGACCCGTCCCCGAGTCTCATGACACTGCACACTCGGCCGGCATCATTAAGGTTGTCCTCGGTGAATTCTAGAGAAACTTCACCGAGCGTGTTGAGTGATCCTCTACCCACCGAGGGCTTAAGCTTTATATCCGTCACCTTACCCATCCCCAACCGTAGATCGGATGCCCATCGCCCTCAAAAGAAAAACTTCTTTGCCACCCCGACACCTTCGGGGTTGACTCACCCAAACGGTGCCGAGGCGAAGATAGTCTGACCCTCTCGAGTACTGACGCTAAAGAATCGCATCAAGAGCTCGAAGGAGAACTCCTCGGCTACATAATAACAAGCTAACCCCATCTCAACCACCGACCTAATGGAGTTCGGGGTGAATTGGCGTATGGGGATTGAAATACTCTGGAGGCTCAAAAGATGGGGCTAACTGAACCTAAGACCGGCCCTAAAGGCATCTAAGTACATGGTTATGAAACCCTCCGGAGGGGCTAATGCTCGATCAGATGGGTGCGGAACACACCACCAGGCGTCGGCCGGAATGTGACATTCCCCTCCTATTTTTATTACATCGTCAAAGATCACAGACGATCTGACGTCCCTCACCTTAACCCCATCCCACGCAGATGATATTCTTTGGAACCTAGCGCTAATCTTCCTACACCTACCCGACAAGTATAGCGAGAATAATCCCAACCTCGATTTCACTATCAGGAGGGGAGGATGAGCGGTTCGAACCAGAAACTCCCGCGGGAGATGATCGGGCGGACCCGGAAACAGGGGCGAGGGCGTACTCAGAAACAGAGGAAGAAGACATACTTACTTTTTTACTCATTGCGGAATTGTAAGATGATCGAAAGCTACTCCAAATCGGAAATTCTCTCGAGTATAGAAGATGAACAGTTTTAGTGAAGGAAATGAGCAGCTTCCCGACCTACAGCGCATTTAAAGCACAAACCGGCGCCTGAAGCTTTCCACGTGCTACACGTGATTGGAAGTGAGTACACGCGCACAGTTCGAGTGCACAACTACCGCTGGCGCGTATGACGACGCTAGCTAAGATAGACCGCCACCCGACCCGAAATCATCATACGGACCCCTGCCTCCCGGATGGCGGCGACTCACCTCGCGCCCGTCAAGATCGGAGCCGGACCCCAATCAACGGACTCGCCCGATGCGGACTCGTGGTCACCCGTGTGCACCTCGACATCCCGAAAGGAGGCTTCCTAGTCGAATACGACACCAACCACGTGAGAGCAACACCGGCCCGCATCGCACTCGACGTAACCAACGCAGAGGCGTTATCCGTGCGGACTTGACTTCTTCTGTGCCACATCTTTCCCCAAGCGACGCATAATAAACAACCCAACTCGTAATCGGCACGTAGACCTCACATCCAGAAACAACCTTGACCCACACCTCACCTCGTGAGCGTTGTCTCCACTCCACCGCCTCGCCGTGCTCCGGCTATTCGGGGCTATGATGGGATATGGCCCAACCGACGGCCCACTAACGCGCCCAAACGAGCCGGGGCCTAACGTTGAAGCAGCCCACGCGGTCGAGCCCCAATCATTGCCCAAAACGCCAGCCCCCGTAACCGCCACCTCCGCCAATGGAAGATGAACCAGGTCGCGCCCACCTCCACGTGGTGCGCAGAAGGCGAGAGGTCCCTGCCCGCCAATGGAGGCACGCCAGAGGAAGAGTCACGCAACGACCAATGGAGAGGTCGCGCGCTTCGTGACAGTCGGTTCGATAAATAGAAGGAAAACGATGTTAGAAGGGTTAGCAATTTCATCAATACAGGCCAGAAATCAATACCTCTGTATTTAAAAGTTTAGTAAAGTATTGAGGAACCATTCTCCGTGACGTAGATCTCATTAACGATCGAACCACGTAAAAGTTCGCAGGTGTTTTTATCGCTTTCTATAAATCTCGCACATTCACATACTAGATTCATCAACTTCCTTCTCACCTCCCAAATTCCTCCAATGAATCAAACCCATCAAAAACAGCTCCTCAAATCTTGTCTCTCTTCAGGTATAAAACACACACACACACATCTTTTTTCTCGGTTTCTTCAATTACACTATTTTTCTTCCTTGAGTTATACGTAAATTCTTTGGTGTCTCAGGCAGCAAGAAAAGTGAGAAAGAAGCGAAGAAGAAGAAGAAAGTAAAATTTGTAGTGGGTTTGAAGGAACCTAAGGGGAATGGCGAATTGTACAGAAAAGCAGGGAGAAGAAAATCCGGTGAGATGCAGAAAAATCGTTGTGGAAATGAATTCCAGAAAATGCCCGCGAATAATGTTGCGCTGTACAATGGGATTTTGAAAAGTCGCGTGCAGAGAATTGGGTATTCCTATTGAATTAATATTGATTCAATGACTTCCCAATAGATGGAAGAGATCGAGAGGAGGTGATGCTACGATGTTGAAATTATTTTTATTTTTTATTTCTTTATTTTATGCTATAATTTAAAACTATATTGTTTGATTGTTATATCATTTTTTATTTTATCATGTTGAATTTAAATTGAAGGTAATTCAATTTCATAGAAAAATAAAAAAAATCAAAATTTTATATATTATCATTTAAATTTTAAAATTTATATGATAAATTAAAATTGTATTAAAATTCGGGTATTTGATGACAATTAACTTAAATCAGAATAGGATTTTGGTCTTGTGGAACAGGACGCAGAACGCGTGAGGCGTATAGGCCCCTGCCTTGGACGCCTAATATCCACCTACTTTTTAAAAATATAATAAACAACAAAGGAATTATTAGTTTGGCCTAATCGGGCCAAGGATTACAAATTTTCAGTCGGTGAGAACTCTTATTATTTTGGGTCTATTCAAAATACCTTGCGGCCTGCGGGCATTAGATTATGTAGATATTTTCAGTGCCTAACTCACTCAGATTTCAAACTAACTTTATCGGGTACTAATAATATGCAACGATATGTGTAAAAGACAAAATAAAACATGGAAAAAATGTTCATAGACATAAAATGAAACCCTATATCGAAAAGAAATTAAAATTTTAAAATGAGAAAGGGAACACAATACTACTAAAAGATTAGTTAAATAAACTAATTATAATTATGACTATTCGGTTCATGTCAAATGGACTTAATTTTTTATAAGCTATAAACTTTCGACTATAAACTCTTCTTTTACAGTGATCTATTTGATTCAATCGGTCGTCAGCTGCATTGATCTCCCTACTTTGATTGATAAATCTTTGTCACGTGTCAAACAATCTTATCAACGTATTTAATGGGATTTCAGAGAAAAATAAAAACAAGCTAATAAAAATCAATCAACTTGCTTTCGGTGAAACCTGTTTTTTTTTTTGGAGGAAGCTTTTGGCGAAACTTGATCTTGCAATCAAAAGAACACATCTTTTACTTTGGTGGCCCCATAACAAAGTCTCATCACTTGAAAAGACATGGAAAAAAAGAGTCAAAAGATAAAAATCAAGAACTGCAATCTGCAACCCTTTTTCTATTCCCTTTGCTTTCTTGATCCACTTAATTCATACACAAAATCTGACTGAGATTAATTAACAGGATCATGTGTTTACATAACATCTCATTAAATCATACTAACTCACCTATGAGTATAATATATCACTAAATCATGTGTATATTACTAATACCTCACTGTATCATACTAATTCACC
The DNA here is from genome assembly GCA_036937905.1 of Salvia rosmarinus. Classification (NCBI taxonomy): domain Eukaryota; kingdom Viridiplantae; phylum Streptophyta; class Magnoliopsida; order Lamiales; family Lamiaceae; genus Salvia; species Salvia rosmarinus. The sequence goes on along the minus strand of CM072823.1, from coordinate 53,117,572 downwards.
TGTTTGCATGGTTTTATGCTATTTATCTTTACAGTGAAAAGGAAGCCACTGCGAAAATATTATGGCAGTTATATGTAACCAATTTGAAAATCGGATTATAATGTTGAGGTCAATATATGTATATATTTGCATATATATTCAATAAGTTTTGCTTCAACCATGGCTGAACTCTCTTCTTCCAAGATTTCCATCATGCTACTTCTTTGTTTTGTGATTGTAATAACAAGCAGTCAGAGTGCAGATGAAGAAAGAAAGGCAGGCTGCTTCTCTCTCTGAAACTTAACAGTTTAAAATGAGTCTTTTATGTTAATAAAGTTATTTCTAATGTGATCAAACCATGCTTTACTCACATGTGAATCTTGATATATTCGTTGTCTCAAAGCAGGCTTACATAGTGTATCTTGGAAGTGATGAATCTCCTTCTTCGTCCAATTTTGGCATGCTTCAAGAAGCTCTAGACAGCAGCTAGTATTCGGTTTTCCATAGTTTTGTGCATACATATATGGGAAGGAGATAATGTAACCTACACTATATATGTAGCTTTGTGGAGCAAGCTTTTGTGAGAAGTTATAAGAGGAGTTTCAATGGATTTGCAGCCTACCTGACAAATCAAGAGAGGGAGAAGTTAGCCAGTAAGATTTCTACTTAATTCATTCTTGCACATTCTATACTCTTTTTCAAAAAATAGAAATCATTACTCACTGAATTGCTACGCAGATCATGAAAAAGTTGTGTCGATTTTCCCTAGTATAACTTACTATCCTCAAACAACAAGATCTTGGGATTTCATGGGATTTGCTGAAAATGTTCACCGTAGCCCCTCTATTGAAAGCAACATAATCATTGGTGTTATCGACTCTGGTGTTTGGCCTGAATCGCAGAGTTTCAGTGATGAAGGCTTTGGCCCTCCTCCGAAGAAGTGGAAAGGAGCCTGCAATGGTGGAAAGAACTTCACCTGCAACAAGTATAAACTCTCTCTCTCTTACTATACAATCATGTGTTTTTTTGTGATTCTCATTTCTTAATTGTCAGCAAGCTAATAGGCGCCCGTAACTACAAATCAAATTCATCATCCAATATCGATTCAGCCAGAGATGTTATAGGCCATGGAACTCACACTGCATCCACAGCAGCAGGAAGCCATGTGAGAGATGCTAGTTTCTATGGCATTGCAAAAGGGACTGCAAGAGGTGGAGTACCTTCTGCAAGAATCGCGGTGTACAATGTCTGTGACGACCTAGGATGCAGTTCAGTCAACATACTGGCTGCCTTTGATGATGCCATTGCTGATGGAGTTGATATCATCACAATCTCCATCGGTGGACAGTATGCATCCCCAGTGAAAGACGACGTGATTGCACAAGGCGCTCTTCATGCTTTACAGAGAGGCATCTTGGTTGTGCAGTCTGCGGGGAATAGCGCAGACGAGAAAACAGTTGCGAGTGTTGTGCCTTGGGTTTTCTCAGCTGCTGCAAGCAGTAGTGATAGGGGAATCATCACTAAAGTTGCTCTTGGAAATGGAACTATTTTGAGCGTATGCATCAATTCAGCCATTTTTTCTTCTTTCTCACTGATTGTATTTTTTTTGTAATGACTAAATACCATATGCCACAGGGAAAGGGGGTGAATCCCATGACCATGAGCTCCATAGGGGTCGGTTTTCCCTTAGTGTACGGGCACAACGTCTCAAGCAAATGCGACATCAGTGATGCAAGGTAAAATAATAACATCAATCATCTCATTTTTGTGAATAGATACTAATTTCTTGTAGAATTTCAGGGATTGTTTCAAGGGTGCTTAGACAAGAATTTGGTGAAGGGGAAGATAGTCCTCTGCAGAGTCACTGAAGGCATACATGAAGCATTTGAAGCCGGAGCTTCTGGATCAGTGGTAGCCCTTGATTCGTCTATGCTAGAGAATCCGGTTGCTGATTTCTCATCCATTGCTCCTCTTGCAGCATCCGGTTTGAAGGGGCACAACTTCTATATCGCCCAGCGCTACTTCAACTTGACAAAGTAACATCAAGAACTTCTAACATGAAAAAATTATTTATCTTTCTTTACTCAAATTCTAATTTTATTGCAGAAATCCCACAGTGAAGATACTGGCAAGTGAAGCAGTGAAAAATCTTGATGCCCCTTTTGTTGCTGGATTTTCTTCAAAAGGGCCAAATGTCATCATTCCAGATATTCTCAAGGTAAAAAAAAATGCTTCAGTACTGATTCTGTTAATAGTATTAAAATAGGTAAAATGTCATCATAGAATATGTGGTGATCAAATTCTTGCATAAATACACCAGCCAGATATAACAGCACCAGGAATGGAAATCTTGGCAGCATATTCACCGGTAGCTCCGCCTTCAGACAGCAACGGCGACCACAGATCAGTTAACTACAGCATATTATCAGGAACATCGATGTCTTGTCCACACGTTGCTGGAGCAGCTGCTTATGTAAAATCATTTCATCCCAGTTGGTCACCTTCCGCAATCAAATCAGCCCTTATGACAACAGGTAATGTTGATCAATCTTCCTTGCTTAACTACTTTTCTAAACCATTTTTTTTGTTGTATAGCATGGAAAATGGATTCGAAAAGGGACCCACTGGCAGAGTTTGCCTATGGAGCCGGACACATTGATCCGGTTATAGCTATAGACCCCGGCCTCGTGTATGAGACATCTGAAGAGGAATACTTCAAAATGGTTTGCAGTTTGGGCAATGAAACAGCAGCGCTGATAGAAATATTTCGAGGAAACATCACCTGTGCTCCAACGGAATTTCTACATAAGGATCTTAACTACCCTTCGATGACTACTCGCATTGCTAATGACGTTGCAAGTTTCTCCAAAAAATTCACTAGAACGGTTACAAATGTCGGGCCATGTAACGCAACATACAAGGTGACAGTAAGCAAAAGCAGAGAGTATGAGATCACAGTCAGACCTGGGGTTCTAACATTTGGAGCATATAATGAGAGAAAATCATTTGAAGTGGTTATCAGTGGTAAGATCAGCAGGAATATGGTGTCGGCCTCACTCGAATGGTTTGATGGGGCCCACAGAGTTCGCAGTCCGATTGTTGTTTACACAGAGAGATTCTAGTGAAGTTGTGACTTTGTATGAACTGAACCTTGTGATTTTGAGGAAAATATGTGAAAATAGTGAAAGAGATTGATTGATACATATCAGCTGTAATTTACATTGCAATCAATATTATTCATGGTATGTGTGTGTGTGTGTGTCTGAATATTATGCAAAGGGTTCTTTAAATTTAATGGTTACTGACCAAGTCAATTTATTTTTAGCTGAGCGGTCCAAAGAGGTTATCATTTTTTTCACATCCTATAATTAAGTGCATATAACGTGCACTAATAAAATGAAACACCAGAGTAAAATACTAGGAAATATGAGATACCTTCTTTAATTCTGTGTATGATGGTGCTTATGAGTTATGATTTACAAATCACCAGCATTTTAAACAAAATAATTATTAACCCAATAGAGTAGCAGATTTCTGATTTAATGCTACTCCTTCAATATGGAAGTTAATTTAATAGTAATTAGAGGCTCAAAAAATTATAATATCTCAATCATAATTAGATCTAACCTGTCAAAAACAACTGGATTCATTTCTACAACCAGAAAAGCTCATAAAAATCTAAGATAAATGTTGGACTGAGCTTGCGCATTCTGGTCTTACAATCATAACAAGTTTCTTTTCTCTTAGATCTTCCCACATTTTCTTGTTCTTGTTCTGGTTTTGCGCAACGCCCTTCAAACTTTCACAGCAGAAGAAGATAGGTAAGTTTTATCTAAGTTTCTTTCTTAATTTGTATATTTTCCTATTTATTTGACTGTCGAACTCTGAAAGTAGGTATACATTGTGTACATGGGAAATCTTGTTGAAAGAGATTTCGATCTCTTTCATTGTACCATTTTAACATGCTTCAACAAGTTGCTAATAGCAGGTAACAAATGTACTTACCATGTTCTTTATGTACAGTTTTTATGCATAAATATCCATTAATGATGTATGTTTTTTGCTGAAAGGGTTTAGGGACGATCCTTGTTTAGAAGCTACACAAGAAGTTTCAACAGGTTTGCAGCCTATCTCACGGATCAAGAACACAAAAAGTTGGAAAGTAAAGTTCCATTCATGCATATTTCCAGTCTTAAATCACAGAAATATGTGCTGATCCTCCGCATAATGTTGTAATTTTCATCTCAAAAGTAATATCATTAACGACTCAAAGACAATTGGCTAATCCAGTTCATTTCTGTTCTCTCAAAGTAGGTATACATAGTGCACCTCAGAAATGGTGCTGATACTGGCCAGTGGCCTTAATCGTCCCATTCCACACACTCAAAAGGTTAGCAGACAGCAGGTAACATATTGACTCGGTGTTTATGTTCAGAGTTATTTTTTTCAAGAAATATGATGAAATGTTATCATGGAACTATATTTTTTGAAAAGTTTTTTGGGGCAATCCTTGGTGAGAAGTTATACAAGAAGTTGCAATAGATTTGCAGTCTATCTCACACAACAAGAACAGGAGCAGTTGGCCAGTAAAGTTCTGCTTAATCCATTCTTACATTTCCTTATTCATTTTCCTACCCTTCAAAATATATATAAATGTATGGAGATGAAAGTTTTTCTTGCAAAACAGATCACTAAGATGTTGTATCGATCTTCCCTAGTATAACTTACTACCCTCAAACAACAAGATCTTGGGATTTGCTGAGAATGTTCACCACAACCCCACTGTTGAGAGTGACATAATCATTGGTGTTATTGACACTAGAATTTGGCCTGAGGCGGAGAGTTTCAATGATAAAGGTTTTGTTCCTCATCCAGAAAAATGGAAAGGTGCTTGTGGAAAAAACTTCACTTGCAACAAGTATAAACTGTTCTGTGATCATGTCTGAAAAACTATGATGCACATTTGAACTCAAAACTATAGCTTGCATTGCAGTAAACTGATAGGAGCTCGCATCTATACCTCAGATGTCTCTGCTAGAGATACTGACGATCATGGAACTCTCACTACCTCGACAGCAGCAGGAAACTACGAGACAGATGGTAGTTCCTACAATATTGCAAATAGGGACTGCTAGAGGAGCAGTGCCTTCTGCAAGAATTGCAGCATAAAAAGTCTGTGATGATCAAGGATGTGATTCGGCCGGCATATTGGGTGCATTCGATGATGCTATTGCTGATGGAGTCGACATCATTACAATTTCCATCGGAGCGAGCCATCCAGCGCCAGTGAGTGAGGACGCGATTGCACAGGGCGCCCTTCATGCATCACAGAAGGGCATTTAGTGGTGCAGGCTGCAGGAACTCTGCGACAGTTTCAAGCATCACGTCTTGGATTTCACAGTTTCCGCGAGCAGCACTGATAAGGAATCATCACCAAAGTTTCTCTTGGAAATGGAACTGTGTTGAGTGTAAGCATCAATCTATCAACTAAATTTCTCTTCTTTCTCTCATGACTGACGCCATATGTGGCAGGGAAAGACAGTGGATTCGTTCAGCTTGAAAGGAATAGTTTCCCTTTAGTATATGGTGAAGATGTTTCAAGAAATTGCAGTGTAGATGAATCAAGGTAAAATCATCTCTTCAAAGCCTATTCTCATCATCAACATTAAATATTTAAAGATTCTTTCTTGCTCATTGATTTTAGGGCTTGTGTGGAAGACTGCTTAGAGCCTAGTTTAGTGAAGGGGAAGATAGTCCTCTGCATGAAATATGATGGCATAGATGCATGCCTAGAGAGCCGGAACAACGGGTTGATTGCAGACCTTGAGGCGTCGGACAAACTGCTAACTGATGTTTCCCTTGTTGTTTCTCTTGCAGCTTCTGGTTTGAAGGAACATGATCTCCAATTGGTTGAGAGCTACTATAATTCCACAAAGTAACATTTTTTCTACATTAGTCAAATTACTATTGTTTACATGAATTTATTTATCAAAAATGCTTTTACTGCAGAAATCCCACAGTTAATATACTGAGAAGTGAAACTACAAGAAACCTTGATGCCCCTAGAATTGCTAGCTTTTCTGCAAAAGGACCAAATACCATTAATCCCATATATTCTCGAGATATATACACTGCTGCTTCATTTATTCTGATAAATTTCACAACAGTGAAAATAAGTAATCATACATATACAGCCAGACGTAGCAGCACCTGGGATCAAGATACTAGCAGCATATTCGCCTCTAGCTTCGCCTCTAACAGCTACTAAGATCACAGATCGGTCAAGAACAACGTATTATCAGGAACATCGATGTCTTGCCCACACGTTATTGGAGCAGCTTCTTATGTGAAGTCATTCCATCGTAATTGGGCACCTTCTGCAATCAAACCAACCCTCATGACATCTGGTAATTTCAACTCTCTTCTCCTGCTGTCTTTTTCTGGTTCCACCTCGTCTGAAAATTGTTTCTCGACATGTCATTTATGCATAGCCCAGTAAATGGATCCCCAAAGGGATCCACATGCAGAAAATTGCAGAATTTTCCTACAGGGCAGGGCTCGCTAATCCAGTCAGAGCTGTCGATCCTGGCCTAGTCTAGGGACATCTCCACAAGATTACATCAAAATGCTTTGCAGTTTGGGCGGTGATGCTGCACTGCTCACAAAATTGTTTCAAGGGAATGTGAGCTGTGAAGATGGAGCAAAGTCGAGACCTCTACCCAAAGATCTCAATTACCCTTCAATGACTAGTCGTATCAACAGTAGTAACGGTGATCAAGTTCTGGACCTGCAAACTCAACGTACAAGGCTGCAACGACCAGCAGTCCCGAATATAAGATCACAGTGAGTGAAGCCTAGCGTCCTCGCGTTTGGAGCAGTGTACTAGAAGAAATCTTTTGAGGTAATGATAAGTGGGAAGCTTAAAGGGAAAATGATGTCAGCTTCATTGGAATGGTCTGATGGTGTTCATAGAGTTCGCAGTCCAATTGTTATGTATGCAGATGATCTATAGCTTCATGATGCAGAGTACATCTGTATTCAAAGGAATTTATGAGGAAAAATACAGTGATTAGTAATGCTTATTCAAGAAATAAACATTTTCAGCATCTCTTCACCTGATATTTAACACAGAAATTGATGCCTCCACAAGTCTTTCAAGTTTCAACAGCATGCATGCTTAATTCATTCAAAGAAAGTAAAAGAAATACATAAAATTTTGACAAAACACAAACATTTAAATTTTATTTTAACAGAATCGGCTACATGCATTTTGTTTTATTAATTAAATAATACAAGTGCAGGAGTTCAGTATTACACAAATGATATATAATTTTTTTAAGTGCAATTTTTTTGAAGTATCGAACTTCCTTCATCATAGCACACTATTAGTTTGAATCAAATAATAACATATTTATGGGCTTTATCATGAGCTATCAAATCTTCAATACATTCTTACTTCTCATATTCTTCTTCTGTAGCATACAGAAATTTATTTTCTTATTAAATAACTTTGTAACAGTATCTGGTCACAATGATGCAACTGACACATACAAAATGAGAATCCACTTGGATCTTCTACATGTTCTACTAATAAGGATTATTCAGAAGATTTACAGCTGGCCAATTTTGTATACAAGGCTGCTGAAGTATATATTCAGTACTCATAAGTCCGCGAATTGCAACCCCTCATCCCCATTTTGGAAGCGCACTTATTGGTATAGCTTAAAAGTCGAAGATCCCTTTAGTGAAAGCCTAAGGTGGGAAACTGATGCAGCAAATCCAACGGCCATAACGGCATTTTGGAGAAGTACAGGCAGCAACCAAACCAATGTCAGAATCTTCTTATTTTGCAGTGTCAGTGATAGATTTTGTCGATAAACTTGTATTGCAGTGTCTCCGATTTATGATGCCTCCCAGACCTAGTAATCTCTGCCCTCTGTAGCCAATGACCAGTTTTTTGCACCTCTATTGGGTTCATAGTGTCCGGGTCCAATCTTCATAGCAACCTTATCGTCAATTACTGCTGCATAAACATCTCTCTCTGGCTTCACTATTTTAACCTAAATCAAGAAAAGAGCATGTGGTCAGAGCACTGTATATGAAAAACAAACTCACATTCAGTATGCTGCTCAAGATTCACAAATTTTGGCTGTAATAATCATTGCAGAGGCATGAGTGATGCCACAAAAACTCTAGTGAAACCTTACACTTGCATTTCCAAAAGGGAAAAAAAAAATCAATGCAGAATCTTACTATGCTGCGACAGTGGATCTTTTTGCGCTTCCGGATGGAGATGAGTTCTTTGATTTGAGATTTATAATTGGAGAAAATATTATCATAGAAGATGGACGGTGTCCCGTGGTGAGTTAAGAGATAGGCATAACCTTGCATTTCTTTGCCACCTGGGAATCTCCAATGACCCTTCAAAACAGAAGAGTAATATACAATTTTAGCAAACATGATGTTTGGCGTTAGTTTTCAATCTGACTATACACAGGAGAAATCAAGATAAAGGAACAAGGATAGAACGAGGTCCAACCTGAGTGGAACCAGTATCATGATTCTCGATAAAAGTAACAGCCCTAGACGGCCACCATCCCATCACCCCAGGAGGTTTTCCCTTCTCGTCTGATAATCGCCAATATTCACATCTTTCAAGTGCCTATATAATGCAGATCAGGAGAGACAAGAAAACAAGAGTAGGAAAATTTAACTCTAGCATGATAACTTTTTATTTTAATTGTGAAATATTTGAGGTCGTATGCTTACAGAATGAAGAATTCCCTTGGTTGTGACCTCAAATGCACCGGCAGTTCCGTTTGTGTCATTAATCCAATCTAGTACTATTCTCTGCCTATGCGCATCTTGATTATGATCCATCTCACCATAACTGTGACTTAGTCCCCTACAGCAAAATAAGGCTCACTTGCTTCTAAGTAGTCCTTGAAATAGACACCCCAAAATCCCGGTGCAAAATCAGGCATCCACCCATCATAACCGATTTCTTTTCTGCACATCCAAGTACCAGACGTAACACCACATTTAAACAGACATATTTTCTGTACTTCTCAATCAGTTAGTGGAAAATGTATGCAAGGAAACAATTTTCCACTTTTTCGTATTATCTAGAATAATTCCAAATTCAAAATTTAAGCACTCGATCCCCTTATTTACTATCAAAACTCGCCATGAACATTGAACAAAACAATAGAATTGTAAAGTAATAACTAACCGCAACCAGCACAGCCTTTACTTGATATCCTTTCTGACAAATTCTTGAGAGTGATAAATGTTTGGAGCTGCATGGAAGTTATCTCCACTACTTTTATTGTCCCTTCCCTGTGAGTGATCAACATTCAAAGTTCATCATGGCTGTTGTCATGCTTTGTTAATCAATGGAGAGCCATCATTATTAAGATTGAATTACTGATGATGCATTAGAATCATAGTTAGTTAATTAAAAAAAATGATTTCTTATAATTTTCAAGTACATGACAAACGTTAGCAAGACTAAAAATTTATAGATGGAAATCAAGTCGAAGGATATGAAACCTGATTATAATCACCAGCGAATCCGGCGCTCTTTTTTTTTTTTTATATCATGAAACCGCATGCTACCTTAGCAAGACTTAAAACCCCACGTCTGATAAGATACAAAAACCACACAGACAGGAAACCACACTTGAAACTGTGCGCGATGCGCCAAACCCATAGGCGTTTGGTGGGGTTGAACTCGCGACCTTTCTATAGAGGAACCCACCTTAACCATCGGCTCACTAGATACCATTAGTACTAATTTAACAAGATAATGTATGAAGTCCTCTTGATAACGAATGAAAGAGTGAGAGGCGTTGGTTGCGGGGCTGACGGGGAGGCGTGAATTTACCCTCAATAAAAAAAATTAGAGAGAGAAGGGGGAAGGAGGGCCGACGGGAAAGGGTAGAGGTAAGGGGAAGATGGTAAGGTGGAAAGATGAATTGGAGTTATATTTTGCTTTTTAAATAAAAGAATATTATATAATTAATAAGTCAGATTTTGTTTTGGGTAAATCAATTTTCTGGAAAAAATATGAAAAATCATGTTTTATTATTTAAATTTTAAAGTTTATGTGATAAACTAGAATTATATTAAAGTTTGTGTATTTAGAAGTAATAAACCTTCTTATAAAATATCTGTCATTTTTTGGTTTAATATTTTAAAAGCAGATCCAAATTATCCATCTATTTAAAAATAAATCACACTTTCAATATTATCGAAATAACTTTTAATATTTTGATTTCATCTTCAATTTAAATAGGAACATTTTCGATACTGCTTAGTCGCATTGCAAATGATAATATGAGTGCTAAAACATGATTTTCAGTTGGCGTGGAAATAAAAAATCTCTAATATCATTATTTTATTGGAATATTAATTTAATATTTTGAAAAAAGTGGGTTTGGTGTGGCTCGTGCTTTCAGTTATTGTTATCGAAAGTTCATTTTTCTTAATCACTTTATTATTAAACGTTCGACATAAAAATTGAAAATATGATAACACAACTTATGCCATGAGCTTCAAAATCCTCTATTAATATTGAGTTTCAAAATTCCTGCATTGTTACGAACTTACGAGGATAGAATTGATAGAAATATTTAAAAGATCGAAATAATTTAACAAATTTGAAATGTTGTGATAGAATTTATGATATAATTTGTATTATATCTCTGAAAAAAACTGTTTTATAGAATTGTAAAAAGCGTCAAAGATTAGGATAAAAAGTTATATTAACCCAAATTTTTATGAGAATTTTGCAATGGAAAGAATGCCAGAACTATATAGATAGTTATAGATCGACCTAAGCCCATGTATTTAGGCTTCAGTGTGTACTAATTGGGCCGTTTTTTGGCCCAATAAAGAATGACTACTTCCGCCTCGAGAGAATCTTAAGGAATTTAAAAAGCATATTCCACCGTTCATTTCATTATGCAACATTTGTAGCATATTCTTAGCACATATCAATTTTTAATTTCTTTATCTTTTAAAAAAGAATTTATTGGTCACCATTGGCCACTGGCCGATTTAAATTTTCGGCAAAATTAATTATTATTTTCTTCCTTATATTTTTTCACCCTCCAAATGTGGATATAGGCAAAAGGTTAACAGCTAATAATGTGTATATATATATATATATATATATATATACATTAATATTAAATAGCTAGAATTTGATGAGACTTAAACTATATTCGTTGTAAAACTATTTTCTTGATAATTTTGTGGATAAGAAGCCATTACTTTTTTTAGTGGATTTATTTCATGAGAATCTTCTGAAAAATTAGTTAACATTTCAATATTTATGAGTTTTAGAAGAAAATAGTATACCATTAGTACTAAATACATTATTAATAATATTATTTTCATACATTATTCGAATACTTTTTAAATTACAGAGAAGTGATCCAAAATACTAGTACAATTTATAGGTTAAAGGTGAGTTAAGAGAGGACTTCCACACTAATATCCTTTCCTTTTGTCCAAGCCAAAGGAAATGTAGATAAACGGCCCAAAATGTTCGAAAATCTCAAATATAAAGATTGACGGTCCAGATAATTTGAAGCAATAAATTAAGGTCAAAATAAACGACTTTCAGAAACATGTCGATATTCGATATGCATTAAGCCAACGAAGCAAATTACAACACCACCGTTTCCCCTCTCATTAGAAATTCCCCTCTTTCTCTCTCCGAAAGCTTCCGACAATCGAAGGAGAAAAGAATGGTTTTTGTCAAGGGTCCCGGCCTTTACTCTGACATTGGCAAGAAAGCCAGAGGTGAGTAATATTCTTTTAAGGGTTTTTGTGTGTGTATTTTTGGCTCTGCTAATTTCTGCATTTCTTGTTAATTTTCTGTATATATCAGTTTATCTCAGCGTATTTGAAGGATTTTTTTTCCCTTTTTGGGGTTTTTTAGATCTTCTTTACAAGGATTATCAGGGCGACCAGAAGTTTACTCTCACTACTTACACTGCTAATGGCGTGGTTAGTGTTTTTACTTGTTTTTCTGTATCGAATTACTCGTGCATAACTATTTGTTGTGTGCAAGAGAATCAACGGTTTGGGTTAATGGATTATTGATCGGAGATTGGACTGTTTAATTTGTGTATTTTTTATGCATGCGTCTTTGCGATTAGAAGGAAAGATAGCTTAACTTGCTTAGTATCTTTCGTTTCTCAGAGTATTCAGTTGAGTGGTTGAAAAATATGCAGTAGTTTTTGTTTTTTTACTACTAGGGTTGCTGGCACGTTTTCTTCTAAATTGGAATGGAAATATATGGTGTACCATTGCATTAATGAATGTTCAGTAATCAACCTCGTCTTTTGGGGTTTAGATGGTATCTGGCTCGTCTATTGATTTAGTAATGTGTAGAAGATGGATATATTTGGCTGCAATAGTAATGTGTAGAAGATGGATATATTTGGCTGACTAGGATAATGTGGAAATTGTTCTTCGATTCAAGTAATAATTCACATTTTGCATATTGATGCATGGGTAGTAATGTAGAGTAGTAGTCTGTTTTGCTCACATTCTCATTTCGGTGGTTTTCATCACAAAAGTTGGTCATTGCATATTTGATTTGTTTAGTTGTGTTGTTAATATGGTTATTACTCTACAGGCCATTACTTCATCTGGCACAAAGAAAGGGGAACTGGTCATTGCATATTTGGTTTGTTTAGTTGTGTTGTTAATATGGTTATACTCTACAGGCCATTACTTCATCCGGCACAAAGAAAGGGGAACTGTTTTTAGCTGACGTTAACACCCAGCTGAAAAACAAGAACATCACGACTGACGTGAAAGTGGATACCCACTCCAATGTTAGTAATCTACCTAACCATCACGATACTGTAAATTTTTTATGTACGGCGATATACCAACTTAGCATACTTGATACTTGTATTCAGTTATGGAAAGAATGTACCAAGATGAGTTGTCCAAGTATCAGTAATTCTGCGTGATGACCACGGTTAACTAAGAGCAAACATTTCCTTAATTCTTTTAACTTCCAATAATTTTCAAAACTTGATGCAATGCAAAATTTGGTGTATTTCAAAATTTGTAAAGGGAAGAACTTTGCAATGGCTTCACAATACGAAATTTATACTATTTATTAAAACTTCAGTTGCGTTAAACAAACAAATTGACTTATTCTAGTCCCGAGAACTACAGTTACTTCTTGGTTGTTTTGTTATTATCCCTTTGCCCTTTTTATCTAAAATTTTCAATCATACTGATGTTTCTTGAATTTGCCTCTGAATGAAAAATGTGCTAGTGCCTGATCTACAAGACCTCTGCCCTTGAAGTTAGTTTGATGTTCCCTCCTCCCGATTTGGATTAACTCCAACAAACTGATAGTAGCAGTGGCTTTCTGAATCATATAGAGTCATAGACTATCATGTACCTGTCTAGATAGTTTTCTTTTTATACCATATCCATAGCTCTATTTGTTTCAAATATCCTTAGGAGATCAGATCCTTTGCTGTTGAGCTTAACCCGATCCCTTATGTGCTGGATGTGTTTATACATCTGATAAAATCAGCTATTTCATACATGTTTATTTTTTCAAAACATCTTGGAATCCGTCTCCTCTCCTTAATTTTAATTAAACATTGACTTCTTTTTTAGGTTTACACAACCATCACTGTTGATGAGCCTGCTCCTGGAGTGAAGGCTATCTTTAGCTTTGTTGCTCCTGACCAAAAGTCTGGCAAGGTAATAATATCTCTGTATTTACGTTTCATAATCAATCACAGCGTATTCATATATTCTTTCGACTGTGTAGTACTATTGCTGTGTGACTTCTAGACTAACAGATAAATCTTATGTCATTGATGATCGAGTTAACAGGTTGAACTTCAATATTTACATGAGTATGCTGGAATTAGCACTAGCCTTGGGCTGACTGCCAAACCCATCGTCAACTTCTCTGGTGTTGCTGGCAACAACAACGCAACTTTTGGGACAGATGTCTCATTCGACACAGCCTCTGGGAATTTTGTAAAATACAATGCTGGCGTCAGTTATACCACGACTGACCTAGTTGCATCCTTGATGCTGTGAGTATACTTTTGAGTTGAAAGAAAAGTAAAATGAAAGAACCTAAGTTGGCCTGGTCGGGATAAAATCATGACATCTTTGTCTGCTGAAAGCTCTAATATATATATATATCATCATGTTCTAGTCCTGCTCTTAGATATCTAGGACGGGAATAGGGTTACCATGTTTGCTCGAAAGTATTGCACAATCTGCTTTAAGTGTGGTTGATTTATCTTTTACTCTTGGTTTACTGGGCTCTGCTTCTTTCAACAGGAACGATAAAGGTGAAACGATCACAGCTTCCTACTTCCACACAGTTAGCCCATTGACCAACACAGCTGTTGGAGCTGAGCTGACCCACAGCTTCACAACCAATGAAAACACACTCACTATCGGGACACAGCATGCACTGGATCCTCTGACCTCTGTGAAAGCCCGAGTGAACAACTATGGCAAGGCAAATGCCCTCATGCAGCATGAATGGCGCCCCAAGTCTCTCATCACCATTTCAGGTGAAGTGGACACGAGGGCCATAGAGAAAAGCGCGAAGATTGGACTGGCCGTAGCTCTTAAACCATGATCCTTGAAGTTCCAAATAGAAGGGTGCCAATGCAAATTTTTCAAGAAACCGAGCAAGCAATAAGGTAGATAGGATTCGGGCGATGCCCCATTTTTTCTATCAAGTTTTGAGCTCGTAACGTGGCTGCATTTTCTTGTATGGATATGGTTTTGGGTTGTAAAAATAATTCTTACTGGATTGAGAAATTTGGCTTGACATTTGAACTCAAATTTTTTAACTCGATTGTCAGTCTTATTTGCAGGATTAGGTGATTGTTGATTCTCTTGTATCAAGCATTTTGTTGGATGAACTAATTCAAGGATAAAGATGCTGATGTGTAGATGTTGTCTTCATTATAAATAAGGTTGATATAAAGATTGGTTTCGTGCTGAATAATTAGGCGGCCTTACTCTAAGCAGATAATTATGCCACACGTTATATATATAAGAATTGGTTCATGTATATATAATTCTTAATATATATAAATAATAACAAATCAGGTCTATTAGATTCAAAAATCATATGGTTGTTTCTAAATGTATATTTGAATTAGTTATATGCATATTTCTAGATATAATTGTGTATTCGTATCATAATTTGTACATTTAATTTGAAATATTCATATTGATTTATCAAAGGTCGATATTTGTCCTCATGTTTACACTGTAAGAAGTGTCCATGCGATAATCATTTCTCATATATATATTTAGAGTAGAGATCATATACTATCCGAATTTGAGATAGCATGTAGTATTCAATCTCATCCACGCATCTCATGATCTTATGGTGGAGATTTTTCAAGTTTTTAAGCTTAATTTCACTACAAGAATGATATATTAATAATTTGATTTATTAAATGGCAAAATAAATCATGCATATAATTTAACACAATTATACATATAAATGAACACAAAAAATACATGTAGTTGAACATAAACATACATGTAATTGGAAACGCGCGCTTACACTCGCGCGTCGCACCCGCGCATGCTTGTGCACAACGCTCGTTGACCAACATACATATTTATGTTTTAATATATACATAATTGTGTTTTGTTTGCGTGTTTGTGTTTTGTGGCTAACATGTAGGTTTATGATTTCTTATATGCATATTTGTATTATGTGGTCAACATACAGGTTTATGTTTATTTATATGTATGAGCGTGTTTTGTTATATGCATGGATATGTTTTTCAATAGCAAAACTCTCTCTCGTCCTTCTCCTTAAGGTTTGTCGTCTCATTCTCCAATTATCAACGAATTTCACCGAAAATAACCGTCATGGCCACCATCTATTTCGATCATCAATATTTTCTCAAATTTTCCTTCTTATTTTTCCTCAAATCG
Source organism: Salvia rosmarinus (assembly GCA_036937905.1). Taxonomy (NCBI): domain Eukaryota; kingdom Viridiplantae; phylum Streptophyta; class Magnoliopsida; order Lamiales; family Lamiaceae; genus Salvia; species Salvia rosmarinus. The sequence goes on along the minus strand of CM072823.1, from coordinate 53,101,615 downwards.
CTCAATTTCTTTTCAAATTCGTCATCTTCTTCTGTTTTTCTCTCAAAATCTGATGTTCATCATTATCGTCACCATCATCGTCTACCACCGCCGTTGTAGGAGAAGAAGAATTTTTTTGATCTCTTCTCATTTTACCTCTTGCGAAAATTAGAAAAATAAATAAATGAAAAATGTGTTACCACCAGTCAACTTGTGGTGCATCCATGTGTTCAAAATGTATGGTCTGGATTGAAAACTACTTACTAACTGAGGATAGGGTATTACGGGCCCAACTCTCTCTCTCTATCTCTTTATATATATATATATCCTTTCTATCAAATTATCCTATTTACTACCAAATTATCCTTTCTTATCGATCCATCTCCATATATATATATATATATATATATATATATATATATATGAGTGATTATTGTAAAATCTTTTTTTTATTCTTAAGCTACGAGCTCATGAAATCATCTAAATTTTCCGTAAAACGCCTCGAATTAATCGTGTAAATATCTCAATTCGGAAGAAGAAAAAAATGCTTTTCATGGGATGCAAACCTAAATGTTTGAATTCATCTAAGTAAGGTGATGAATCAATCGTAAATCTTCACGAATCTAGATTAAAAATAGTTCTTATTTTATACTTAAGTTTGGTGTGTATTTAATTCACTTTCTATATATGAATTGAGATTATAGGATGTTTGGTCTTATTAAAAGTCAATTACATGAATTTTCGAGTTTTAGTTACATACGGTAGAGAGAGATTATAATAGGATGTTTGGTCTTATTAAAGGTCAAATAAATGAGTTTTAGTCACGTACTGAATACCATGTGTGAGTAACTTATCACCATACATATTCTATGTTATCCAGAATCTGCCTTTCTTCCTAAATTTATTGGAAATGCAGATGTACTATAATTGATATTTATCCTTAGAAAAAGGGTATTTCACGTCATCTAATTACTTATTTTTAATTAATTATTTTTCAGCCTTTTGCCCCTGGCCCACATGTAAAATTGACAAGAAAATGGAATAAAGAAGAACAACGAAACGCAACCAAATTGTTATATATGTTGCATATGGTAGCGTCTTAAATTAAAGGCAAAGAATAGATTTTAAAAGGAACAATATTAGTGAAGATATAGATAGCATCACTGATAAATCTAAGATGAGATTTATAAACAAGAAAAACACAGACTTTTACGTGGTTCGATCGAGAATAAGATCGTACGTTAGAGATGATCCTCAAGATGTTACTATAATTCGATTAAAGATTCCAATTAAGATTCATGAATTTACAACCCTTTACCTTCAATCTAACTCCTATTTATACACAAACGTAAATCATATCCCACGAATCCCTTGATTATGTATAATTCTCCATAATCGACTATGATCTCCACCATTATTACCCATGACACGCTGTTATCTCATTATACCCATAATTAGGGTTTAGGGATCGTCATCGTCATTTGTAGAATCGAAGAGTAATAGAGTTAGGCCCAAATTCGAGAGGTTGGGCGAGAGGTTGATATCCTATCAATCACAGAAAATTATTTTTCTAATTTAATCGATACAATTTAAACTTTCAATTTTATATGACAAAATGTTAATTTTCGAGGACTTCGAGGATATCCTGTGATTTTAGGTATATTAGTGACGCATTAAATAGATCCACAGGTGAGGAGCAGCAGGGACATGAACGCGTGACGTGGCACGAAGTGTCTGAAAATTCGAGTATTCTACGCAGTTTCTACAATGAACATTCGACTACAAAATATGATGATATCAAAGCATCCATTCGAGTACTTCTGCACACTGAGAAGACAAGCAACAGAAAAAATTCAAGAAATCTGGAGGATCCATGAACACTATGCTCAAATCCCCACCTTCTTCTCTCCGATCTTGCATTTCTCTTACGTCATCTCCATCGCTCTCATCTTCCTCTTCTCTTTTCCTTCCAAATCTGACGAATTTCCGCACGATTAATATGATTTTCCATGGAAGAAAAGTAAATCAATTTTCTAGCATCTCAGCGTCGAGCGATCATCATGGACCTTCGCAAGATTCTTCCTTTCCGGTATTTCCTCCATCATTCTCATCAATGGATTTCTGTACGTATTGTTTCATGCAGATTGTTTTTGGGGTAACTGTGTTGTTGTTGTTATTGCTCTTTCTGTTTCTGTTGTTGTTGTTGTTGTTGTTATTTTGGTGGGGTTGAACTCGAAACATCTAGTGTTGAAGGAAAGCTTTAGTTGATTTTTGATGATCTAAGTTCGTAAATTATGTATGAGACTAATCGTAGCTATTAACTTATTATTGAGGTGTAATTTTTCTTTTTTTCAATTCAAGAATAAGAAGCTAATTTCTGAAGGTTTTGAATTTTTGTATGGCAGGGAGGGGAATCTTTCTTCAGGAACGTATTGTCATCTATGGAGACTGTTTATCTAAACAGGAATCCGACAGCTAAAAGAATCTTGGAGCTTGTTCATTCAGCTGAAAAGGATCATATATGTTATGATCATTTTGCTTTTCGGACCTTTGGGGTTAAGTATTAGTGTTCAGTTTTATTTTTACTTTTTTCATTTTTACTGAAGAGCACGTTTATTTTTATTTTTTGTGTCCAGGATTCATGTTTCCACCAATTTTGGTATAATTTGGTCCAGTAATATATTTTGTGAGTAATGTTATTCATTGATCTATTGCTGATCTTTAGGTGAATGGTCATGGAATCGACTCTATATCTAGTTTTTTTATGGATTTTGGTTATGTGCAAAGAGAAGAGCTGAGGTTCCCAGCAAAGAAGTTGAAAGCGTATTGGTTTTCGCCTCCCACTGTGCTTTGTAGTGATGCAGGTGCAGGCGTTAATGGCCCATTGCCAAGGATATTTATATCAGAACTGCTTGTTGATCAAATGACGGCAGAAGCTCAGGTTCAATTTAAAGTCTGGTTATCTGTTTATTCAATAGCCCAAAACTTTGGTTTTGATGATGTATGGAGGAAAATTACTTTTCTGAAGTTTACTGATTATTACATAATATATGGTATAAAACTTGCTTATGAAATGCATGCTCATTTGGTGTCAAATTGTTCGGTTTGTTTGTTTCCTTGTGTGCAGAAAATAATCAGAAAATACACTGAAATGTCGGGGAATGGATGTATGCATTCTGCTTTGGCGAGTTCACTGGGATGTTTGACATGGGAGAAACCCTCATTCTCCGAATTCCAACAGTTGGCGCGGTATGTGATAGCTTTTAGCTAAGATTTGCATTTTGAAAGAGAAATGCAGAGAAAAAGGAAAAATAAAATGATGTGATTGAGAGATGATTAGCCCTTATGTGAGCTGATGGAGCAAGCACTTATAGACAATTATAAATCTGACTTTTGCAGGGAAAGTGAATATGCTGCATGGACTCTTGTTAATGGATACGCGTTAAATCATGTCACTGTTTCTGCTCATCGGCTCAAATCTCATTTACGAAACATCAGTAATCTTAATCAGTTCATTGAGGAGAATGGTTTCAGATTGAACTCTGAAGGAGGCATTCTGAAAGGTCAGTATTTGCTATTCTATTGTCACAAGAAAAGGGTACACATTACATGCATGATGCATCATGTTTCTTGGAACATTATAACAATCCCTAAAAATCTTGTCAGTGACTAACAGCTGCCATTTGTTATATCATGAATCATGTAGTTAATTTCTCAAGAGATGAAGCAAATGACTTACTAGTTACTACACTTTTCTTCATCTCAGTGAGCCCTGATGGTCTCTTGCTACAAAGCTCAACGGTGGCAGATTCATCTTCTTTCGAGTTCCCTGAAGGAATCACGGAATCAATACCACGCTGTTATATTGAATTTGCTGAACGCCTCGTACTTCCTCAGTTCAAAAATCTAGCGGAGGACGAGGTTTGCCTTATGGACTCTTCAACTAAACATCTTGCTCCTCTAAATTATTTTAAACTTACAACCTTTTCCTTTAATTATAAAATAAAAGTATTATTCCTAATATCTTCTTCCAGTTGTCTTTCCAATTACCTCATGGTGAACATGCCTATCTTGTTTATGGAAGTTTCGCCATCTTGCTCTGTGAACCAGTGCTCGTAGCTTGTTCATCCGTAAAAATGCTGTCTTGCTTGCGCAGGTTGAAGAGTTCCATAGACGAGATGGATTTGAGGTCGGGAATGCTGATAAGATATTCGAGAGCACTTCCATGGATCAGCTTATCAGGAAGGCTTCGTGACACACGGAGCTGTATATACGAGGAAACACTATGTGGTCTGAATCTTTGCAGAAAGCAATGTTGTGAAATTTCAGTGTTGAACCAGTCACCCTTGTCAAAAGTTGTACACAGAAATCTAGATGTTGATGGATTCAGTAGATGATGATGGATTCAGTAACATACTTTGCATCGTATGATTTCACTAATCATTCCAAATAATATTTTCTCACAACTGTGCAAATTCTTGCCTTACTTCTTATTTCCAGATATCTAATTGAGAAGTAAGAACTGAGAATTGAAAATCGATTGAAAAATTGATTGAACCAAGGAAATACAATTAGACTAATTTCTAAAATGAGAAACACCAATATTTAGCCATGAGAATGGAGATGGAGTAGCAGAACTCGGATGTTCCCATCTTCAAGAATACTTAAACATTTCAAAATGCACTGTTAAAACGCGATTATATGTTACAACGGGGTAGGGCGGGAGGGAGGAAGAGGAGAGAGAGTCGAGGAGGCATTCCAACATGTAAGCATCAACCTATCGAACTCCGTATCTGCCTCTGTCCCCATCAGATTAGTTCCTCCGAGGTCGTGTAGACTGCCGGAGATGAAGAATTTGGTGCGCTATGCTTTACCATTTGGTTTTGGAGAATTATGAGCAAAGTGATGATATGGTGAGGCATGTGTGCCCTTTGGGATCGAGAAGCTTCTAGGCTGTTGCTGCCTGTTTCTGGCGAAAGAGCCCTGCGTCCGGAACCCATATTTCCCATTCGGGCTGGGGCTGCTTCGGTCGGCCTGCATCGTCTGAAAGAAGTGCGACATGGTGGCCATGTCCTTGAGGTTTGGCAGAGGCTTCAGAGCTTCGACAACTTCACTCATCAGAGGCCTGGCTTTCGGGTCCCGGCTTAGGCAGTGCGCCGCCAACTGCGCAGCTTTCTGGGCACCTTTGATTGAAAAATGACCTTCGAGACGAGGATCTATCAGGCGATAGAAGCGCCTCCTCTCGAGCAGATGAGGCCTGGCCCACTCCACGAGGTTATGCTCACCATTGGGGCGGTTCTTGTCCATTGATCTTCTCCCCGTCAGCATCTCGAGCAGGACAACGCCAAAGCTATAGACATCACTCTTTGATGTCAGGTGCCCTGCAACGACCGGAATTGAAGGAAGGCCATAAAATGTTAAATGCTAAAAAGAAACCATTTTTTTCTCTCTCATGAGAACTCAAAACGAAAGTCGACAAACTAAGTTCACAGTCGAAGGTTCTCCATACAAATAACAGAAACTTACCCGTCATGACATACTCGGGAGCAGCATAACCATAAGTGCCCATCACACGTGTAGAAACGTGAGTTTTTCCTTCATCAGGAGCGTCTTTAGCCAGTCCAAAATCAGAAAGTTTGGCATTGTATTCCTGGAAGAGTATCCTTTTGCAGTTAAGTGTTGAAACATAAATCAGACCAAGCGTAATTTAGAAGGATGCGGTTTGCTAAATGTCAAGAACTTACAGCATCCAACAGGATGTTAGAAGTCTTAAAATCACGATATATCACCGGTCTTTCTGCTTCCTCGTGCAGAAAAGCAAGGCCCTTTGCAGCACCTAGAGCTATTTTCATCCTAATAGACCAAGGCAATGGCAGAGATCCTACATTCCAAAATGTTAGAATAGATGCATACAGCCCATGTATAAATCAATACTTGCTCTACAAAAAAATTAAAAAAGCAACACTAGTGCTGGCTTGCTGCTTTATAGAATTGATAACTACTCGCTATAAACTCGAATCTCAATAATTCAAATGCAAGAAAATGAAAGAAGGGAAGGTGCATACGTCTGAAAAGATGGTTCTCCAAGCTTCCTCGAGGCATGAACTCATAAACGAGCAGCCTCTGATCGTCTTCAATGCAATAGCCGATTAATTTAACCAAATTAGGATGAATAAGGTCGCCCAGAAAATTCACTTCAGCCTGCAAATTTATATGAAGTCAGAACAATAGGTTATACAACAAAGAGAAAGCAGAATATGGCTTCAAGCGAATTGAATTAAGGAAGAACCATACCATCCATTCTTTGTGACCCTGAAGTCCGTCGTGATTCAGGGTTTTGACAGCAACGGTAAGTCCTGTCCCCGGTTTAACTGGTGCTGTGCCGTCCTCTTCAATCCATCCCTTGAACACACACCCAAATCCCCCTTCACCAAGAAGCGACTCTGGCCTGAAGTTTCTCGTCGCCAGCTTAAGGTCGTTGAATGTGAACTTCCGCAGCCGAGAATTGACTTTAAACTCCTCTTCAAGTTTGGAGCTGGAGGAACTGCTTTCAGCATTGCTGGTGGTGGGGGATGGTATAGCAGCGCCAACTGGTTGGTCTCTGCTAGTACCATTTGTTGATTTAATTTCTGATTACATGCAAAATGACACATATGAGAATGTATATAAGCTACTTCCATGATATGGAACCTCAGAATATGTTTTCTGCTGCATCTATACCAAGTTGTTGCAGGATTATAACTTATTGTGCTCGAGCACACAACATATTGGATTATCTGCACTCACATTTATGGATCATAAACATTAGCTACACTTCATCTAGACAATAGCAAGATGGTGCTCATAAACTGAAACTACGTCAAACTAGATCACAAGTAAATACCAAAGTGAATGAAACAGTAATCTGAGAAAAGGCTTTATCACACACACACATATATATCTATATAGGAGGGTTAACGTAAAAATCATGTTTATCATGAGAACGTGAGAACCAAAAAATGATGAATTCGTTGTAAAGTTGATGAATTCGTCAGGAAAGTTACTTAATCCAAAATTTCAAAATTAAATAGAATTTTCGCCCTCATGGGATTCGAACCCAGGCGAAAACTTTCGAATTTTTGGGTTCAGTAGCTTTCTCATTGGATTCATCAACTTTCATGGCAAATTTATTTGGTTCATATCGAATTCTTATGGTTCTTAGTTTTTAGGATAAAAATGGTTTTTATTTGAACCTAACTCTATATATATATACTCCAACAACAGAAGACGGATAACTCAAATTAATAAGCAATCCAAATAAATCTAAATAAGCAGTATTTGGATCACTGTGACGCATTCTTCCAGTAATGCAGCTAACTTCATCAATATAACTAGCTACCCCAGCCATGAAAAAAGTGGATGGAGGAAGTCAATAAACCACTATCTTTTTCTCAAGTGCATTCCTCAGTTATGAAAGCAAATCTAACTCTTGAGTTTGATTTTACACTGTGCTTATTTACATATCTTTTTTAGAGCGCTTAAGGATCTTAGTTTGGAAAACATGGTATAGTCACCCGTAATTTGCAACTGTTACTGCACCTTATAGTTTCAAGTAGTTATAGGTAGATTCCATAGCAGCATCAAAAAATAAAGCTTCCAATAATTCTCAAATACCCATAATCTTCAATAAAAATGACTCTTCCACAGTTCTACTCAAAGAATATAAGAGCAAAATGGCAAAGTATCATCAGAAAACTCAACACTTCAAAAAGAAAATGCATTTACGCTGAGATGATTTGTCATGGAAAAAAAAGGCTAAAAAATCATTTCCAGTTAAGATGATTTGTCATGGAGCACATATCAAGCAAACCGATAACTAAAATCAATAAACATGAGCAGAAGAGAAAATTCAAAATTTGCAACTCAAATGCAAATGAAGACATTACCATAAGTACTGATGCTGCTCAAAGAGCTATCAACTTTAGATCTTGAGGTCACACAGCAGCCAATAAACCTTAAACTGATGCAGCATCCAGTCTCCTTCACTGCATCATCATCATCATTACCGATTTTCTTCTTCCTTCCTTTAGATTTCTTAACATCCCAAGAATCCACTTTTATAGCATCATTACCCAGTCCCATCTTCAGCAGACCCCAAAAATCATTAAAACCCCCGAAAAGAACAGAATATTCAACCACCCTCTTATGTAAATATCCTAAAAAATAACCCTTTAAACCAGCAATTTCTCAACAAATTCCCACATAACCATCTATATCAATGAAACCCGCCTCATAGAATTAATCAAAACATGAAAAGTTGAAACCTTTCCCACACTTTAGGAACCCGAATCGCAAACAGTACCTTTCCTCCTTTCAAGAACCGAATTTTAATCAATAAAATTTGGAGACGAAAAGGAAAGCTCAAAAAGATCAGCTCAACAACTCAAAAGACGACAAAATACAATTTTCCCACTTCAGAGAAAAGAAGAAAATTTCCAATTAAAACCCTGAAATATTCGATGAAACAACTCGGACCCAATTGAAGATTGTATCTGATATTCCCACTGAGATGGGTAAAAAGAGCTCAGTGATTGCAGATCACATGCTTTACCTTCATAGCAGAACACTTTGCCCCTTGAAACTGTGCAAGAAGCAAAACTAGAATCAGATAATAACAATAATAATAACAATCACTGTTGTTCTTATTCTCTTTATTATTGTTATTATATAGTAAATAATAATGATGAACACAGTTGGGAAAAGGGTAAAGGAAAGTGCAACTGTTGCTGTTAAGACACCCCCATAAAATGCCTCTCCCTAAAATATATTGAGATCTATAACAAAAGACTCAATATGTGCTGACCAGTTCAATGCTCAAGAAATATATAAATAATGCTCATGTTCGAGAAAATTAAAAAATCAAAGATGTTTCGTTTCTTTTAGGCCATTTAAGTTGTTTCTTTGTCTGCGCGTATCTATGTATTATGATTCTAAGCAATACCCAAATAATCGCGGAAAAGAAGAGAGAAGTATTGGGGAAAAAAATATGTAGTTAATACAATAATATAAATTTAAGGGTTGTATAAGGATAGGTGGTCTGGAGAAATAAAGCACAATTCCGTTGATTTACTGAGCGGAATGTTCTAAATCGGTCTCGTAAATGTGGCAGATGCAATTTTTATCAGTATTTTTCCATATTATTATGTAGTCTAAACTAAGTATAAACCTAGCACTTTTGACTTTTTTTCGTTGAGTTAGCAGAAATCCTTCAAAATTAATGTGGATTTTGCTATTAATGAAGATGGAAGAAACCAAACTGCTACATACAAAAGGCAATTGGACTTTCATTTCTATTTACCAATTTCAAAAAATAGCACTGCTTTGCCTAATAAAACTGGTATCCTGAAATAAGGATTATTTACACACTTTCAACTCTTTTGCCATTGATTTAGAAGAAATCCTTCATAATTACTATGGTTTGCTCCTAATAAAGATTGTTAACTTCCACTAATGCTACCCTTTTATACACAAATCAATTCTTGATATTTTAGTCTTTTTATTTATTTTTATTAAATTTTAAATTTCGTAAATATAGAATATGATCGGTAGCATAAAAAATTCCTAACAAATTATGAGTCATGGACCTTTCCACAAAGATACAATATTGCAAGAGATTCATTCATTTTAAAAATAAAAAAATCAAATTGTTGAAACACATGGATTCGGGCGATGTAGCATCAGAGATTCAGAAATGCCAAAACAGCAAATAAATTAATTTCCACCGAGTTTATATTAACTTGATTGTTAGTTTAAGTAGTATCTAGTTTGTACCAGATTGATTAATTACTCTATCCGTCCTTTAATTTTCTCTTTTAGAATATTCGATATGAGTTTTAATAAAATTTTTAGTATATTATGAATGGTCATTGGTGTAATATTAAATTAATTAATAGTATGTCATGAATGATAACATATGTAAATAAGTGGTGTTATTGAAGGTAAGAAGATTGAAAGTTGGGGAATGAAAAATGTAGTATATATATATTCAGTTTCATAAAATGAATTACATGTTGTATTAAAAAATTATAAAATTAATCTCAATCCCCATCTCATGTTTATTGTTAAATTTATATACTAATCCTTCAGACTTATCAACATAGTAAATACGTGGAAGATACTTAGACACTATACTGATAAAGGAATGCCACGCAAATAAGTGCCTTGCAATATAATTGTGTTCAAACCTATTTTCTAGAGCCTCCCCTTTCATGTTATTGGAATTGGTAGGTTTAGTGTAGTTGGAAAGAGTCGTGGGAAGTCACAACAATCAAATCCCATTGATTTGACAATAAATAAATATAACAGACAACTATACTAAATAAATAAAATAAAATGTCCCGAAGGGGACATACAATAAAATTGGAGAGAGAAAAAATACTATAGCTCCTTCAATTGATTAGCCAACAATTCATCCTCTTATGTTTATAATTTTAGAGCACCTAAATGACTTTAAATTTTATAATTAAAATTGTTTGAAGGTATTTATAGATTGGTTTAGAATGAGTTTTATTTAAAGGTCAAATTGAATCTATATGACTAAACTTGCTACATCGTGCAAATATAATCCAATCTCTTTTTTCATACATATTTTAAATTGTATATTTGTATACATATAAACGTTAATCGAGAATCGTGTTAAAAATCAGGACGTGGATGGATGTGAAAAATTATCCAAAAGTAAAAAAACAAAGGAGAAGATATGTTTAAAGAAAAGAAAAATAAGTCAAAGTTGGCATAAAAAAAGAAAAGAAAAAAGAGGGGTGACTTGGAAAATTGACATTGTTATGAGCATTGAGCGGTCAGCTATCAGCAAAATCGAATGGAAGTGGAAATTGCGGGCAGGTGGGGCATGAGAGAGAATAAGAGGTGGGTCCAACAATCGCGGTGACGTGTCATTGTTGGGTGTTGTTAAACCGGACACACGCCTTTGAACGGCGCGTGAAGCTCTGGTGCTGTGCGACTGCACCTTTCTGCTTTAATTATGAAATTCCCGGGGGGCGGGGGGAATATTTTGTTTGCTTACTACTCTTTCCGTTCCTTTTTGGATCGTCTAATTAAGATGTTCGATTTTTTTTTTAAAAAAATTATCTCTTCAAAACTATGGGATCTATTTATTTTTTTATCAATTTAATCACTTTATATTCTTCTTCTAAATAACAATGTCGAAAAAAATGGATCGTCGTTGATGAAACGAAGGGAGTAATTATTTCTTTCATCTTCACTTTTTATGATTGGTCTAATCAAGAAGATTGTAATATACAAATATTATGTTTAATTTCATATCCTACTAATAAAATGCACTACTTTATCAACACGTTAGCGATACTTTTAGACCGAATATTTTTGTAGTAAACTAAATAGATTATGAGATTTAAGATCAAAAAATCAAGTTATCTGTCAATAAACATTGTGATAGTCCTAATTATTGATGGGAGACTTGGAATTATAAATATAAAAGCATGCATGTATTTGGCATTAGTTTTTTTGAGGTGGTTTGGTGAATTGTTAAGCAAATATTGATTTTGATTAAAAAATATTATTGTTGGATGATTCATTTATATTTTGTTGTCGAATACCATTTGACACGAATCATGAACTCACAATAGAGTGGATACGGAAACGTGATACAATCATTTGATCAAGAAAGCTCATGAAATCAAAATGGTGAAACACAGAATGGGCGTGGATCATATTAGCCCTAGTGTTACCACTATCAAGTTAAAAACCTTTATAATGTCATTTCAAAAAAAAAAAAAAAAACACCTTTATAATGATTTTTTTCGTCTTTATTCTTGAAACGTTTTTTTATGGGTATCAAATCATTATTATAAAATAATACTTTTTGTTTTCATTTAAACGGTAAGTATACCATAATCGTAGTATAGGATGAAATATAGGATAAATAAATGGGTAAGAGATCCCAATGCGCTAGTTTCCAAATTCACTACAGTGCATCTGGGCCACTAAAAGGATCTTCTAATGTTTTAAGGAAGAACGACTTTTCATAGTACTGCAGCAGCAGCAAACATGTAAATAAATGATTATGAGAAAATCCCCCTAAAAAATGATTATGAGAAAAGACAATCATTTGAAATCCATAAAACAAACAAAAACATGTCTGCCGCAGTAGAAACAAATTTAATCATAAGTTGAAGATTTGCACAAATGCAGAAATGCTCTTTGCTCGGCTACGTGTTACAATTATTTGGTCACGAAAGGGAGATCTACAGTTATAATAACAATATTATATCAAGTGTCAAGACCAATGATATAAAAATATGAATTTCCTACAAGCATGAAAATAGCAATTCCCGAAAAACATAGCAACAATATCATTATATAAATGGTAACTTTTCAAGGATTACAAGAAAATCAGATACAAAATATGTTTACATGTTTCACACTGATGGACGAGATTATAGTTGACAACAACCATATAATCTCAAATGCAAAGCTAATTTTCCACAAATCTACGGTTGAATTGAAGCACAACAGTTTCCGCAAGTCTACCTCAACTACATAGCTACATCTCAAATCAAATCAACACTTGTATGAAATGATTCCTACAATAAGGAGCACATTGAACTCTTCATGGATATGGAGCCGAACATTCTGGAATCCCCTAAGCCGTCTCTCTAAATGCATGACAAATAGACGGCATGTTGACTCAGGTTTACACAATATGTGAGAGTACCAGGCGCTGGCTTAGGTAGAGAAACTTGTCTGACCAGATTTTACAGCTCATATCAACAGAGAAACTAGCAACAAGCCAGAGCCATACTGCAATCCATGTCTTCGTGCCAGAAACATGAAAATAAACGAACTGAACAACAATAGCCACCTCAGACTATACCAGTTGCAATGCTCGTTGTTGCATTTATCTTTAGAGATTGCTCGGGAACATAAGTAAGACCTTTCACACCAAAAAGTCCAATAGTTAACTCATGATGGCAATTTAAAATGAAGAAAGAACTAGAAATTTTTACTACCATCAAATCAAAAGCATCAATATACTTTTTCATCTGTATCACAATTCACACCTCAGTCAATACATGTACTCTTTAGATCAGAAATTCATATATTTTGATATGTCTAGCTCTTCTCATCAGTAGCGAAATTTTGAATCAAAATTGATGAAAATATGCATCAAGACAATGAATTGATGAAAATATGCATCACTGGAAATATTTCTTTCTTCTTCTCTCTATTTTTAAAAAAAAAAAAGTTTGTAAATTTCAGGTGAAACTAAAGTAACTGGTCAAATTGAAGTGAGAGATGAGTGGAAACTATGGGAGCTGCTTTTACCTTTTGCCCTAACCTCTACTTGAAGAGAATCAAGAGTGATTATCCCATCAGTCAATGGAAGAACTTCAAGCTTAACAGTTGCTGTAGAATGAGAAGGGACGCATCTGGCACAAGGAGAGAAAAAACTCTTAAGGTGCTCAGTCGAAAGCAAAACGAACAGAAATATTAGAGATAACATACCCTAGAGGAACTCTACTCTGTAACCATAAATGGCTGCAACCCATATCAGTGTTTGGGACCACATCAGGCATGGGTACAGTTTGCTCATTGACAGATACAGATTGTGGACCATCTTCCACTTTGTGCCCATGAAAAACAGCTGCTCGCCTATCACTTGCTAACTCAGTGGAATCTGAAAAAGGACTCACAGGAGAATTACTCAAGGACACTACAGAAGGAGGAGAAGTAAATGAAGCTGGTGCAAGAACTGTTAATGTCAGGTCTTCCGATGTCATATTTGATGCTTGAAGAGTTAAAACCTGAAAGTTCAAACAATTAATATTTGCAGCAGTTCAGTGTTAACTTTTTAAAAATGAAAAAAAAGGAACACAGTTGAATTCATGTATAACCTGAACTGGAAGCTGGGGTCCATCAGATCCAAGAGCTTGCCCAGACATCTCAGATGCCACAGAGATCATAAGATCCCTTGAAATACGAGGCCGCCAGCTTGTTGGCTGCTTAAAGAACAACTTTGATTCTACAAAATGCAACCAACAGAATAAGAATACCATGAACATGAGATTCTCCTCACTAAGTTATTATCGAACTTATGTAAATTATGCATAAATATACCAGTATAATTGCACCGACATGATACAAGAACAGCAAATCGATCAGTAGGTGATCCATTATTTTGGCTCCAGAATTCAAGTGAGGCAAGCTTGATGCGGCAGATGCTGCTGATACACGTGACAGTCGTGGATTACCATCACTGTGACCCTTGCCATGCTTCCACGTTGAAGTTGCTGGTTTCAGAATAAAAGAATGTTCTTCACCTCTCCTGTCAATTATACACCATATGCAACCTCTTAGATGTTTGAGATTTAAGGAAGAGCAATGAACTAACAGGAAAAAGACATCCCGGTGTAGGGCATGACAATTCCCGTTATATATGCAATAATAAGTGAAAATGATCAAAACGGATCAGGAGAAGCTTCAGTTTATATTTGGATGAGTACTTCCATTGAAAGAATAGAAACTGTTCAAGAATAAACACTTCTTTATTTTTTAGATTCCAAATCAACTCTGATTATGCAAAGCTTGAGGTACCATTGGACAAGCCACTGTGTCCCTTTCATTAGATCAACTACCAGCATCCTCTTGGATATAACAGCACCATCATATATAGCTGGTTATTTGGAAATATTAGGGATTTCAATTGTTGTGTTCATGGCTTTTGGTAAGAATTGTCAGTCATGTATAAAATTCTAAGTCTCCTAAGAGGCAAAATGATATTAATCTAGCACAGGACAGCTACACATAATTTTTGTTGTACTTGAAACCACAGATCCAACACACTTTGTTTATGGACTTACAGCTGCCAAAAAAGTAAACGGCAGTTTTCTGACTGTGTTCTAATGAAGCCCAAGCACAGAAAACAAAAGTTTTGTATAAGTATATTGAAGCTACAAAACCAGCAGCACAATACTCCAGGCTTCAGTCAAGCATGACAGAACACAATACAATATCTAAATATCTTTCTCTGCACTGGGAACAAGACCAGTTTGTATGTGGAGTAAGATAAACACAACTCATTATCAATAAAAAGGATAGTCTCCGTATTGTCAATCAAGATGGTTTTCAAGTAACCTTCAAAAAAGGAGGAAATAATTTGTCCTAGATTCTTGCAAATGAAACATAAGAAAATGTAGAGCAAATCCCTTCTAAGATGTAAACATGTTATTAGCAGATCAATAACAAAAGTTTCATTATTAGCAGGACACAACAATTTTAAATAACTGATCTACATGGACAATACCTCAGTTCTAAATTTGGTAAACTGTAGTTGTTCCCAGATTCAATGCAAGCAATAGGTAAAAATAATGGTGGTCCACCTTTTGATGCCTCTTCAAAAATAATTGTTATGGAATCTACGAACACTACTATATCTGGTGAATGAGCAGGGGAAACATTCTGCACAAATAAGTTTAACATTATTTCACACATTAAAATCCTACAGAAAAAGCATCACCACTTACAGTCAGGGCATCTCATGTTTTATTTTTTCAGAATACATTTACAAAGGATGTAGGATAAAGGCAGTAAAAGAAACTATACCTTTACATGTACACATAGAAGATCATCTGTGTTGCAATCAACAGAGAAAGAATGAATTTCTACAGGTTGAATCAGCTCGATTTTTCTCCTCCACCTTCTTCCAGGTGTAAATATTCCTTCCAAACCACACCGAACAGA
Organism: Salvia rosmarinus; assembly: GCA_036937905.1. Lineage (NCBI taxonomy): Eukaryota > Viridiplantae > Streptophyta > Magnoliopsida > Lamiales > Lamiaceae > Salvia > Salvia rosmarinus. Next base: position 53,085,877 of record CM072823.1, on the reverse strand, counting down.
AAATCTTTCTTGTTGCAGTGGCACACCACGAAAAGATAATAGTCCCTCATTTCCACTTTTTACACTTCCGACAAACTTCTTGAATGAAAATTGATTCCAGTCTTCTGGGTCAAGCGTAGGTTTAGTTTCAGGAGTTGTGACAGCTGCAGGTGGTGCAGCTGCAGGTGGTGTAGCTGCAGGCGGTGTTGCTACAGATGGTGTAGCATTTGGAGGAAGCGAGGACATAGAATAACTTCTAAAATGGCCAAAAGAAAAAAGCTGGGAACTTGAAGAGGCAGATATAGCAGGTTTCACAGTGACAGATGTGCTACGAATACTTGAACTGGAACTCAATGTAGGAGGAGGTGAAGGACGAGATGGAGGAGGAATAGAATTATCCAAAGGAAGTAACCATTTCAATAATTCGCTATAAGGATCTTGATTTAAAGAAGTAGGAATTTCCTGATTCTGAATGCTCAGATGTCTTTCTTGATGCTTCTCAAATTGTAAAATCTCCAGGACTGGATCCATAAGAAACTGAATACCAACATTTAATTGTAAAAGCACCTGCATCCTTCCAAAAAACAAAATGAAATTCAGATCAGTAGTAACACATACAACTCAAGATTGCGACTGATAAAAAAAATATGGATGAAATAAGTATTACATGTAAGCCCTAGTGCAATAAAGCCTCATTGTATATAGGACAGGAATGCTACACTTGGGACCTGGTTAAGACATTCCCCCCTCCCCCCCGCACCCCCAACGCCACCCGGCACATCCAGGGTAGCCTGCTTATGAAAAGGAAAGGTAATGCTTATATCCAGTGCGTAGGTGTACTTTAAGCTGGCCTAAAAAGCAAATTGCAGATGTACTAATTTCAACATAAATTACTCACACATGCGACCACATATCATACAAAGTTAAGAGGGCTCCTAATTGCAGAATGATTCAGAAACCTTAGATGTATTTTAAAATTGAAGGCAATCAAGGCATAGCATTTTCAATCAAGAAACTAATCCCATGTCAGGTAAGATACCACTAAATGCCCATAGCTTAAGAGTGGGCATTATTATGTATCCACTTTGGTATAATTCAAATCATTAGTAACACCATAATTGGCCCAACTAAACATAACTGATTTAGCAAACTTCTGGAAAAAGCATAACTGGCATAACTGATACAGCAAGCTTCTAAAGAAGCATCAAGCACTAGCCTACTGAATAGTCTATAGTGCAGCAACTAGGATATAACCAACCATCACCAAAATATTATAGCTCACACTTCCTCTATTTGCAAATATTCCAAACAAAATATCAAGATGCATGATAGAAATATCACACATATCGCACCTTCAACCTTTTTTATGATAAACTATAATCCAATATATTAAGATGATTAATTTAATTAGACAAGAAGAGCTAGTTGTTTTTTCAGTCTTTATAAACACATGCATAACAATATAACAGCAAATAGAAGCCTATAATTTTTTCCCAAGTTAATGTAAAACACACCACTATGTCTCCATTTGGAAGTGAGCAGCACTTGGCAACACCTCTTGCCAGCCCCCCAGATGTGCGTGAGTCAAATTTTCCTTTATCGATCGAAGCACTAACAGGTTTCTTCTTCTTTGTGGTAGTTACAGTTTCTAAAGAATCTCCCAGCAGCTGTTCTTCAAATGAAGCGAAAGATTCGAACAGTCCTCTCCTACTCTTCTCTTAGACCAAAGTGGTTCATTTGACTCAGCAATTCGCACAAAAAAATGTGAATTTTCAAATCTTTGAAGCAATTGTTCGGTCTGTCTTTTGTGATCTTCCATCCTAAGGAGAGATTCACCAGTTGAAACATCCTTATGAGAATCAATCTTCTCGTCTGCCATGATTTCATCAATTTTATTGTTTTGATCACCAGAATTTGTGACAATGGTCTCACGGACTGGGCTCGCTTCTCCTTCAGTGTTCCCATTCTGTTTTTTGGAATTCTTCCCCATTCCATTTTTATTCATGACAGCAGCAACTTTAAAAGGTGTAATTATTTCCGTATCCTGCTTATAGGCAGACAAACATGCAAGAATTGGTTTGTTCACCTAAGATGATGACATATGCAAATTGTAAGAATTAAAAATTAAGAACTAGAAATGCACAAGCAAAAAAAGGGCATAAGAGATTGCCACAGAAAAATCGCACAGACAAACAAAAACAGGTACCAGGAAAAACAAAGCTGCGATCCAGGGAGCGCAATGAAAGTATATCTGATGCCTCATTCCAATTGTCTGGAACTTCTTCTGGGGTAAAAAGAAAAACCCACGAGTTAAAATAGTACACGTAAAGGTTCAAATGTAGCACTAAGAGCAACTCCAGTTAAGCTAGTTTCAAAAATTAAACATTCAATAAGTAACTCTAACAAGCTCTATGTCAACTCCATCAGCAAATCAAACCCACTACCACACATTTACATGCTGGCAGAGGTGAATGCTTCAAGCAAGTCAGACACTGGGACTTATACTAAGCCAAAAGCCGAGGATTCATCATCCCCTGCCGGTAAGCTTAGTACCATCGTACCAGGTCCACTATCATTCCTAGGCTACCTTTCTTTCCTGTCAGCTACTTACCTTCTCCACCTACATCCATCTTAGATGTTTGCTCCAGCTGTCACCACCATTCAAACAGATGGCAGCCCAACTTATCTAATGGGTGTTACTTATACACGTGAAAAAAAGAATAGGATAGGTGTTATTTATACTGGGATTGCAATGTAATAAAATTAAAGAAAATTGAGGAAATAGATACGTCCAGAAAGATTAAGCTATAACTATTGTGACTACTCAAAAGGAAAGCTGGAGCCCGATGGTCTGAAGCTTGAGTCAAGGGTTACAAGGATGGCAATGTGGAGCTCAAATGTATTAGCAGCCCTAACAGATCTTTGCAGAGACAACTCAGCATGATTGTAAGAATGCTTCATAGAAATAATATTTCTTTCTTTCAGATGGGCCACAACTATCCAAGACCCTAGAACAATTTTACAAAATAAGATTATGCCAGTAATAAAGAGCAAGAGTGTGGTCATACTGCATGGTATAACTATGAACCCATTATCTTCTGTAACATCTATATGGCCGTCAACTTGATTATTCTTTCCACTTGAATCTGCTGCCATGCTATTCTCATTCCCAATTTCTTCACTTTCTGAGCACCGTGGCTCAGAAGATGTACTTTCTGGAAATGGATCTTCAGCAATCAGACCCTCCAATGTATTATCAGCTTTCGACACATAATTTGCCTCTACCTGAGACTCTTTAACAGACGGCTGACTGTTGTTGGATCTCAGCATCAAAAAATTCATTTTCCACTGACAATTCTTTCTGCAACGTCAGAAAACAGCAAATCTTCAGGTTCTAGCTGTTTAATAGCCCCAAAAGGGAATTGAAAATAACAAGGAAGTAAAAACTCATCAATCTAGATTTCTAAACCCACCACTAACCAAAAACCCCCAAATCCAATTTCTCCATTTCTAATGTCACATGCACGCAGATCAAGAATCCTAAAATCGCATAATAACATCACAACTTGCATCCCCGCACACATTAAAAGCTTAAATTCAAACAAACGCACGCATAACGAATTCAGAACATAACATAATAAACTTGGCCACATCCAAACCCGCTGATCCCGCAAAATCCGAACTAATACTCACTCTTCAACCATTCAGCTTCATCAATCACTCGCATAGTTCTCACTAAAAGGCAATACTACGAGGCTGAATTGGACGCAAACGACGATCCGAGCTGAATAATTAAAGTGACCGGAAAATTGACCTGATCAGAGATTGGCGGTTCGTCCGAGCAGCGCGAAGCGGTTCGCGACGAATCCGGTTGCGGTGAGATGGAATCGTGGCAGATCTGGCGGTGAACCGGGAGAAGTTGAAGTGGTGTAAGGCTGCCACAGTTAATACAGTCTTCTTCCTCGTATTACTGTGGTGCTGTAGTATTAAGATCTTTAAAAAGTCTCAAGTTTTAATGGGAAAAGTAATTAAAATGTTGTTAAGCTTTATTTCTTTTTAATGAAAATTTCTAGGGTTTAAACTCACAGAGCTTCTGTATTTCAGCACTTAATTTCTCGATTATTTTAACATTTTCTAATTTGAAATTAATTGTAATTGTAACAAATTATGTGGGTTGTCTTTTTGAAAAAATTCGTATCGTTATTTATGATTTTCAGGGTTTCATAATGGCTCATTTATTATAATCAACGTAGTGATTAGTGTCAAGTAATCGTATTATGTAGTAATAGAGATTCATGCAATTTTTATTAACTTATTTGATAGTTTATATTTTTTTTTTGCGTAATATCCTACTTTAAGGGCATTTAATTTTCTTTTACTTTTTAGGCCAGGGCGTACCATGTGGGTGTGGAGTGGTGGATGGGGGTTGGGGGGTTTAAGCTCATTGAATTATTAGATCGTATCTAAAAAATACATTAATCGAATCTATATTACCTTGCTTTTTTTAACAATGCTGGGTTAATTTATCAAACATGTCTTCTTTTCTTCTCCTAATTATTTATGAAAAGGTGGTATGTAGAGCATTTTTCATTTCCACACCTATAAACAGTATCTACTAAGTATTAGGGTTGGCCATTTTTTGACACCGATTACAGCGTAACACGAATTTAAATTAATCTTAGTGTTCACGCTATCGTGTTCGTGTCCCTATCGTGTCGGTAATTTTGACATGACACGAACACGCGTCTAAATTAACGGGTAGTGTTCGACCTTTATCGTGTTCGTGTCCCATCGTATCGACACGATAAGGACACGATAATTTCATGTCGTGTTCGTGTAATACTATAATTTTCGTGTTGCATTCGTATTCGTGTCGGATCGTGTCGTTTTAGTATAATTCGATAATATTTATAAATATTTAATATTAATTTTATTTTATTTTATATATTTTATTTATTTTATTAATTTATTTTCTAATTTGAATTTATCGTCGTAGGTAATAGGTAATGGTGTCGTTATCGTGTTGTGTCAACACGAAAAAATCGTATCATATTCGTGTTCGTGTCGTGTTCTTGTTCGTGTCAGACAGATCCTTAACGGGATTGAAAGTGTTGCTTCGCAAACACACAACTGTTATGTAGCAGTTATCCACACACGAGTAAAGCAGTGAATTAAAACTTGAAGAACATCGAAGAAACTTTTCTCTGATTATAATTATAATCAGTAGATGCTAATATGGCGAAATGATTCACTATAAGATTTACTGATGAACGTTACAAAACTCACTACTTTACCACAAGATAAAGTCGGAAAGTTGAGTACTAAAACTATCTATCGAGATCTATGAAAAGCTAAGAAGCTATCTCTCAAGATATATGAAAATACTAAAGATTTCACAACACTCGTGTACTAAAAAGACAACCTTCTAACACCATTAGAAGTTAAAACACTTCGTGTGATATTGGAAATGTTAAAACAGACTCAACAACATAAACAGATCTCCGATTTTCTTGATGAATCGTATCTTTCTTTGTCGCTTTGCCTGCTTTTATAGATGTTAGGAGGCCTTCGATTGCGGTGTAGTGGTCCACGATTTGACCCACTGGGTAGTGACTAAGTCATGTCGGTTGGTTGAAAGACTTGCTCTCGGAAAGTAGAAACCGAGCAGACTTAGTCCTCACGATATGTAGCGATCTGTTTCTGTGTTCCCCAGTGTGTTACCATCGCATCCCGCGAAACATGTCGTCACCTGCACACTAAGGAGAATAAACGGCAAAACAATATACAATACCTAACTCCTTGAAATCAGGAGAGTTAGTCCAAGTTAACCAACTCTAACAAACTCCCCCTTTTTGCCTTTCTTCACAAAACCTGTATATACAACACACTGTATCAAGATATACATATCTGATACTCACAATCCCAAATATACATAGAATACACTCACGTAAACAATCTCCCACATTTCGCAATATCATCATAACAGTTCATGTCACACATTCATCAACAAGCATCCAAACAATGACACCATCACAGCATTTCAACCATTTAAGTAGCAGACATCATATATAAAAACATGCATTCCATAAACATAAACCATCAGATGTTCATCAAAAACAATAAGATGTCCGCGCATCATCAACCAACAAAAAACCAAAAAACATGTTCACGAGTTCATAAAAACCAAATAACCAAATCCAAATTCAGTCACTCTTCAACCATATCATCATTCCTAGATGTTGCTGCTCCCCCTGTCTCTACTCCCCCTTTTTGGGAAGAAAGAAGGTCCAGTAATTCGATCTTCAAATCATTCATGTCAATCTGCGCACTCTGAAGGCTTTCTAAGAGGGTTTGCTCCACTTTGTAATGCGCTCGAGCATGGAGTGAACCGTAGACTTTGAGAGTGTCATCATTTCTTTAGGGCTGCGTCCGAAACACATTCATCAATTCCATTAGAAGGATTAGTCCATGGAAGATTTGGGAGCTTGTTACGTAAATAAGGTATTGCTTATGGTGAAGTTCAAAATCTTGAAGAGGCATCTCGTGCTCCATCGAAAGGCCTTGTTGCTTCAACAATTGATATATCGATGAAGGAAGCGGCGGTAATCCGAGATTCGACCTTGCGAGAATCGATCCATTTGTTCCACAATCAATTTCCGAGGTTAAATCGAATCCCTTTTCCAAGCTTATATAACAGAACACCGTGGGGCATTGTAACGACTGTGTTATTGGAGGACACAATCCAGTTCGAAGTCATGATTTTATAGAGAACAGAATGAAGATATGTCAGGTTACCACTTGACATTGGATTCTTCCACCTTCTGACTCTACCACCTGTTATCTCGGCAGCTACCATATCAAAATCCTCAACAGCCACATCGTTAGTCAGCTCATCAATCCCATAAAAAGCGTTGATATCACAGGCAGTAATGTGAAAAACACGACGCCTAAAGTACACCTTACAATACTTGTTTGATGTACACTCAGCAAAGGATTTATCCATGTTTGCATACACATGTCTTATCACATTCTTAGGATAGGGATAAATAGCCGAGACAGTTCGAAATAGACAGCGTTCTTTCAAGAATTCAATAAGATTATGCTGGGCAAAGGTTACCTCGTCAATCCTTCGTTCATTCAAACACTTTAGATGCTTTAATTGTTCCCATCTCTTTTCAGCCTCCCTCGAGTAGAATTTGAAGGAGATTGCTCTCTCAACTTCGACATCAGAATCTGCAAAGATTGAGGGATTCTCCGAGCTGCAGTCCCAATCTTCCTCATCGGAAAACGGGATATGAGGTGTTAGAGGCACTGTTGCGTCCACTGTCTTAGGAACAACCGGTGGGACATCTGACTTGGACCTAGGTTCTGGCACACTTTCCTTTTGCTTTCCTTTCTTTATCATTGTCCGCTTCAGCCTTTTTAAAAAATCACCAAGTGAAATGTCATCATCACTAGAGTGTGAATCTGATTGGCCATGCTCTTTTGATTTCGAACCATCATCTTCTTCCAGAGTGTCTGAAGAGTCACTGCGGGATATCAATGTTTCGATTACGATTCGGAGGATGTCTCCGTGGTACATTTGGCTTAGCGTCACGTGGGTCACAGAAACACGGAGAAGGTTCTCAGGCGTGAGCGTCCTTTTCTTTTGGATTTTGAAATCACGGTGTGTCACCGATAATATCAATATGAATTGGTGGACTGGACCTCCTACCCGTGGTTGGCGGTATCCGTTCCGATCTCCTCGTTGGAACACTCGACCTTTTCTCTTCTTCCGGTCTCTTGAGGTTAGAAGGCTCGCCTTCTCGGGATACACGACTTGAAGGCGTTGGCTTCAACGGTTCCAATGGAAACGCTAGAGTCCTCTCGGTGCTATTTACGGCGTCGCATTTGGGCTTGGCTCGTGGGACGGTTTGGTGTCGATGCTAACGCCTGTTGGAATTCTGGGGAATTTTCCAGAAATTTGGCAAGGCCGGTGAGGAGAGCAGAGGTCGCTGGATCCATTTCTTTTTCTGGAGAGAAAATGTGAGACGTACCAAGCAAGATGAAGGAGATAAAATGAAACGTTTCCCCAGTATTTGCAATGAATAAGGCCTCAGTGATTTGATCGTGTGTCAGTGCGGCAGATTTAAAGGCAGGGGTGCAGGCAAGTGGACAGACATGCAGTTTGATGTGATTTAAATAATAAATATCTCTTGTAACAAACCCTAAATTAAAGGAACTAACACCACATAATACGGTACCAGTTAAATAGGAGATAACTATGGGGATTTGTTGAGACTAAAATCAGATCAAATAAATGTGACACCACTTAACCAATTTTACGCTGATATCTCCAAAAAATAGGGGATTTAAGGAACAGAAATTCCAAAAATTCTGAGATTACTCACGGATTTTTAGGGGTATTGCACAGAATGTCATCGCAACATCTCCATAAACATAAGCTCGTTTTTAATCAGAATAAAAACATATAAATACAGCCTCATGTAAAATTCGATTGCACTATTTTTTGGCTTTCGAAAGTGTTTCAACTAAAAGTATACTCTTAATTGACTCACAATCGAATGAGGTGTTGTAATAGGGAAAGCTAACCCTAGTCGTCTCTCAAGGAAAACTTAACAGGGCGTTACTAAGTTGCAACACGAAAAACAAATAAAATCCTAAACACTCTACTCTCAAAAGGGTTGATAGATTACCTAGGCAAGAAATTATTAACGAAAGAAAGCGAATTAACTAGGCGAAAATTGAATAAGCGGATAAATTATCTAAGCAAGAGTTAAACCCTAAATCAAAGAACATGAAATTGAAATTATAAACCCTAGGCATGAATCTAAAATAATTGAACGAAGATAAGATTACTCGGACAAATATCAAAATAAATCATAATCCAACGAAGAAATCAATAATAATAAAATACGAAACGATTAACGGAATAAAGCAATAGAAGAAACTTACGAACAATCAAACGATGGAATAGATAATGTAAACTTCTGATCCGAATCCAATATCCGTACAATATTCTTGAATCGATCAAAAGAAAAGAGAAGGAAAAGCAATGGAAAGAAAAGAATTCAGAAATCTCTCTGTTCTCTCGAAAAACCTAAAGACGGCCAAAGGAAAAATAATAAAAAGGTAGGGTTTTCAACGTTGAAAAACGTATATATATCGGCCCAAAATTAATGCGCAGCGCCGGACGCGATCCAGCGCGGGCCGGACGTCTTGCTTCATAAACAAGGAACTCCAGCGCGGACTCGTACCAGCCGGGCGCCGAAAGCCTCGGATCGGCTAGCCAGCGCCGGACGCAATGAGGCGCCGGACTCGTCGAGCTTCTGGATGAAAAATTGATAAACACTGGCCGGGACGCGATGGCGCGCGGACGCTGAGACTCTCGGGCCAATCTTGCGAATGCAACCCAGCGCGGACGGAGGCGAGGCGCGGACGCGAATGCTCTCGAGGCGTGCCTGCGCGGACGCAAAACGCAACGCGGACGCGTCTTTCCTTGAGGCGGGCGGCGGCTGCGCACCAGCGCCGGCTACGCCGAGTCCGGCGCTTGGTGCGCTCTTGAGCAACAAAAAGCTCAACGCAATCCTACCACACAAAACACCAGCGAACATGATTCCATAAAAGATATTCAAATATAACGAGAAAGGAATCAAAGCGACGACAACAAAACAAAGAAAACAAAACAAAACATGCGAAACAACACCCCACACTTAACTCTTTGCTTGTCCTCGAGCAAATCTTAGTTTCTTGAAAGGAATGGTACACATAGAATCAATACTTCAAATAGAATCAATCACATATTCACATCCCTTCAATGCGTCTCAATAATATAGTTCTCAATACAATGATCCTCGTTTATCAATCCAAACATGTGACTTATCATAGAATAGCTGTGCTTCGACTCAACATGATTTCAGAAATCAATATACAACTTATATGGTTCCCTTTCATGTAAGATATCTCAAATGACAACAACAAATAAGAACATGTGGAACTTAAAACAGATTATAGGACAATAATCGTTAGGTGGAACCTTGAGTTGTACACTCGAGTATCTAACGTAGATATCTATACCCATAGCAAAGAGTCTCCATTCGAGAGACAACACAAGCAAGAGGGGTAGAGCCCCTTATTCGAATTTTAAGCCCACTTATAACACAAGAACGACATATTTTCATTTCTTTTCTTTTTTTTCTTTTTTTTTTTTTTTTTTTATTGTCCACTTTTCTTGAAAGATCATACAAGAGCGGGTTCCATTTACTGAAGCAAATGACATCCGATCACACACCTTGTCTAAACACGACTTTCTAATTATGTCCCACAGTTTAAATTGACATCTAAGTTTCATTAAACTAAAACCATATACCAAGATGCAAAGAAATTCGGATCAAAGCATAATTAATTCAACTTTAAGGCATAATTCTTCATACACCATTGATTTCAAGAAGATAAAATCGTCTCTAATCCACAAAAGTTAAGCGACAAAACACAACAAAGACAGAAAAAACCCCCCCACACTTAAAAACAGGCAAGGACCTCATTGCATATAAAATATTAGAGAAAGGCGGAGGAGACTTCCCTGAAGGCGACGAACGGAACGGCGAGGGAAGCAACAAAAGACAAGGCCTACAAAAGCGAGAAAGCAGAGAAGCAAAACAACGAAGAAAAAGGAAACGAACAAAAAACAAACAAAAAGGAAAACACAAACGCTCCAATAGTGAAGAATCACTATTGGTCCGAAGGCGGTGGTGGAGGAGGAGCGCCATGAAAGGTAGTCCAGGCGTTCCATTGGGCTTCGAGGGCGGCCATGCGCCGATTCTGCTCAATCATCTGTTGGTTAAATGTGCTCCAGCGCTGGTTTTGCTCAATCATCTGTTGGTTATATGTGCTCCAGCGCTGGTTTTGCTCGTGCCATAATTGATTCTGTCTGTCAAGACGTTGATTTTGCTGATCAAACCGAGAACTTATGTCTTGACGGAACTACGTCGGTGGCGACTAATTCATTCCTAAACCGACCAAACTCCTCACGAAAGAACTATACCCTTGGCCCGATCGTATTCTTTGGGAAGTGAGCTGCGGTGATTAGGATCGATTAATCGCTCACAAGGGGCTCTGTATCCCCTCCTGCATCAGCCTGCTGGTCACGGTCTTCATCTGATGGTACGGTGGTATCATAGATGATCATATCACCCGTAGGTGCATGTGATGGTCCCACTTTCTTGCTTGGGCTGCCTCGACTTCTTGAGGCTGCTTGCGTCTTTGTGCCAACATATATCGTTTCACATAATTCCTCGATCTTTGAGGTACGAGTAGTCTCGTTGTAGGCAAAGGGGCGCCTCATGACTCACTAAGATCAATCATCTTAGGTCGTATATGATCTTGGCACAGGCGGTGCGTCCATCGTTATTTATGATCCTTAAGCTCACCGCCGATCCGGTAGGGATTTGGCGCGGGGTTGCCTACATTTCTTGCGCTTGTTGGATCGGTTGCAAGTGGTCCCAAATAAAGTATATCGGCGAAATCTTCGTCTTCTTTCAAACACGTGTTAGCGGGAAGACTTGATGATATTCACCTTATTTGCTGTTCATTTCAAAAACATTGAAAGCTATGAACTTGTGGACCATTGCCAAAGCTTCATCCTTGATAAACCCACTCGGCATTCCGACGGATGACCGATTATTAAATCGATAGCTCTTTCCGGCCTCTCTAACATTGAAAAATTGACACACCACGTGCGCGGAAGTCGGAAAACCAAAACCCGCTTCATTATACGAGGCGTTATAACATACTCTTGCCCCAGCAGACGACAAGACAAAGAATCGATTCATCATCAATACACATCGTCTAATAGAATTCAAGCAACAATGGGGTATAACCGGTAAGTCCATCAATGCATATTGTAGCAAACCCAATTTTCAAATACTTCTTAACCCTATCCTCAAGACCTAGACTTTGCATCAATTGCCGGTTGAATTGGCGGAGGTGTGATTTCTTGAAATGCAAAGCGGCGATAGTGTGTACCTTCCACCGCATTATAAATTGGAAAGGTTGCGAGTACATAACGCTAATATCGTCTGTTGTTCCTCCATCGAACATCATCGGCTTGAGGATGGCGAGAGGTGGATCCAGTGCATTTTAGTGCGAACCATATTGAATTGTGTGCAATAGGGCCTTTGCGGATGAGTGGTGGAATAAATGAGTCGCCGGACGGACAAGCGTCTCCGACGGGCGAGTGTGGCTGAAATTGAAAAAGCGCGCGGGCTTAGGGCAGCGCGGACGGAGCGGCGGCGCTAGAGGCGCGAGCGTGCGTCGCCGGACGATGATAAGCTACTATGGCGCGCGGCCTTGAAAACGCCGGACGAACAAGAATGTGCGCGGTGTGTGTTGTCGGCGCGAGACGAGGCGAAGTGCGGACGGAAAGAATTAGCGCGCCGGTTGGAGATAAGGCGCGGACCGAGCTGCGTAGGCTGAATGGAGTGGCGCGGACCTGAAGCGAGCCGAGAGATGAAACCGGCGGCAGGAGAGGCTGGCGGAGGAGTTGCGGGCGTCGGACGGAGGTGAGTCGTCGGACGGATGGAATGGCCTTGGCCGGTTGGAGATAAGGCGCGGACCGAGCTTGTGGAGCTGAATGGGTGGCGCGGGGGCCGGGCGGCGAGAGATGAAGCCGTGACGGGAGAAAGCTGCGAGAGAGAAGCGTGGCGGCGAAATAAAAGAATGAAACCTAAAACACATATATATATATATAATATATATATATATATATATTTTATTTTATTTTATTATTATTATTATTATTTTTTTTTTTTTAAAGCGAAGCGAAAAATGGACCCGGTAGCGGTTTCATTTGCGTCGTATTGGGTCGACTTCTTCCTAAACAAATGATATCACCAGCGTCCGTGACTTCGTCGCGTCCGGCGGGGGTGACTTCATTGTTACCAAATTTATCAACCCGCGTCGTGACCGTCGCGTCCGTGGGGGTATTCATTGCTTCCCAATTTATCAACCCGCGTCCGTGACTTCGTCGCGTCCGGCACTGGGGTACCTCCACAGACGGATTTCTTTGCAATCACTTTTACATTCATTCCTCGCACCACATAAACCATAAAACGAAATAAACATGCAAACAAAAAAAACAAAGGAAAACACGAAAACAACGAAAGGAAACGTGGGTTGCCTCCCACGAAGCGCTCGTTCAATACTGTCATTAGCTTGACAAACTTGATGATCAAGGATCAGTAACGATGCCAGAAATAGATTCCACCGTAAAGGAGGTCGGACCCCCTTCTACATAGAGCTTTACTCGTTGACCATTGACCTCGAGCGATTAAATGCGATCCTTCTTTACTGAGCACAACCGAACCATACGGCTTCACTTCTTGGATGATAAACGGGCCACTCCAACGAGACTTCAATTTTCCGGGAAAAAACTTCAGTCGGGAATTAAACAATAAAACCTTCATACCGGGCTTCAAATCCTTGTGCACTATATGTTTGTCGTGGATGGCCTTCACTTTTTCTTTGTAAATTCGAGCATTGTCATATGCCTCATTACGTAATTCTTCAAGCTCCGAGAGTTGTAACATCCGGCGTTTTGAAGCATCTTGCATCTCAAAGAAATGGTTTTATTGCCCACAGGCGCGTGTGCTCGATCTCCACCGAAGATGACACGCCTTCCCAAACACCATACGATAGGGACTCATTCCAAGAATGCTTTTGTATGCGGTGCGGTACGCCCATAGTGCATCGGGTAGTTTGGTGGACCAATCCTTCCGAGAAGGTTGTACCATTTTCTCTAAGATCCCCTTGATTTGTCGATTACTAGTCTCGGCTTGTCCCGATGTCTGTGGGTGGTAAGGCGTTGCCACCTTGTGGTTAATTCCACTCTTCTTCATCAACTTCTCGAACAACTTGTTGCAAAAATGCTTTCCTCCATCACTAATGATTGCTTTGGGAAAACCAAATCTGCACAGTATATTCTCCTGCACAAACTTCAAAACGATGTAAGAATCGCATGTCCTAGTGGGGATAGCCTCGACCCACTTGGACACGTAGTCAACGGCAAGCAGAATATATTCAAAACCGAAAGATTTAGGGAAGGGTCCCATGAAATCGATTCCCCACACATCGAAAATTTCTACCACAAGAATATTGTTGAGGCGTCTCATTCGAACACCTATAGATCCGTGCGTTGGCATCGATCACAAGCACGGTGAAACGTTTAGGCGTCTTTGAACAATGATGGCGATAGAATCGATTGGAGGACCTTGAGCGCATCTTTTGTCCTGAAATGCCTCCATAATCACCATTGTGGCATTTTTCCAACACTTGAAATTGCTCTTCCTCGGGCACATCGACGGATCACATCATCCTTCCAATTTGAGCAGATATGGCTCGTCCGAAATATTGCTGCACAAGGTTAAAGCGCTTCCTTTCACGAAAGGTTGGACCGGTCTCATCTCCCACAAGCAAGATAATTCACAATGTCGGTGAACCACGGGAAGATGAGACCGAAAAGCTTATTTTCATAAGGAAAATCATTAGCAATCCTCATGCAAAAGTTTAACACTCGGTGATTGAAGGCGAGACAAATGATCGACCACACAATTCTCACTACCTTTCCTATCCTTAATCTCCAAATCAATTCTTGAAGGAGAAGAACCCAGCGGATCAACCTAGGCTTAGCTTGAGGTTTAGTTAACAAGTACCTTAAAGCGACATGGTCACCGTGAACAATCACTTTAGAACCTATGATATATGAGCGAAATTTTCTAAAGCAAAACAACAACTAACATTTCTTTTCGGTTGTCGTGTAATTCACTGCGCATGATTCAAGGTAGAACTAGCATAGTAAATTACACGGAGCATCTTATCAACACGTTGCCCTAAAACAGCCCCTACAAAGATGATTGCTAGCGTCACATAATCTCAAAGTGTTCATTCCGGTTCGGGGCTACAACCACGGGGCACTAATCAACTTCTCTTTCAACACGGAGAAAGCATGCATACAATCATTATTAAACACAAATGGCACGTCTTGGGCAAGCAAGCGACATAAGGGTTGAGAGATTTTGAAAAATCCTTAATAAACCTACGGTAGAAGCCAAGATGCCTAAGAAACTCTAATCCCTTAACGTCAGCGGTGGGGCAACTTCCTATGACATCGATTTTGGCCCTATCCACCTCAATTCCATCATGTGAAACCAAGTGCCCGAGTACTATACCACTTTTAACCATGAAATGACTCTTCTCCCAACTTAAAGTCAAATGACTCTCGACACATCTATTAAGCACATGATCAATCTTAGCTAAGCAGGTCATCAAATGAGGAGCGAACACGGAAAAGTCATCCATAAATACCTCCATGTAGTCGCCGATCATTTACGAAAAGATGGACATCATGCACCGTTGGAAGGTTCGGTGCATTGCAAAGACAAACGGCATCTGCGGTAAGCAAATGTCCCATGCGGGCTCGTGAGCGCCGTCTTGGATTGATCTTCGGAGCTATGGCAACTGATAATATCCGGACAAGCCATCGAAAACAATAAAAATCGTGTCCGGCTAACCTATCAAGCATTTGATCAATGAAGGGTAGAAAATGATCCTTTTGGTGGCGGCATTCAATTTCGGTGGTCGATGCACATCGCCATCCGTGGTGGCTCGGTGGCACCAACTCCCCTTGCTATTTTCGATATGATAATGCCCCTTCTTTGGCACTACATGCACGGGGCTCACCCATTCACTATCGGCGACAGGAAAGATGAGGCCTTCGCCAAGGAGTTTGTAGATCTCCTTCTTCACTACTTCCGATATCACAGGGTTCAACCTCCTTTGTCCGTCTCTCGTTGGACGAGCTCCTTCTTCCAAGGTGATGCGATGCATACATGTGGCGGGGTTAATGCCACGGATATCAGCCAAACTCCACCCGAAGGCAAGCTTGTTCCTTTTCAAAACTCCAATCAACGCATCTTCCTCATACCGGGCCAAAGTCGAGGAGATGATCACTGGCTTGGATCTCCCTTCCTCTAAGAACACATACTTCAAATGCGTTGGAAGCTCCTTGAGTTCAACAGATGGCTCGGGGAAGCTTGCCAGCTCACGTGCTACTTCTTGCTCGTCGGCCGATCCCATGAAGACCTCTTCAATTGTGTGTGCCTGCAAAAATACATTCTCGACCAAGGGCTCAATAGCATCGACAAAAGCACAATCATCAATATAATGAGCGGTAGGGGCATTAAGACTATTTCTCACGAGAAAATGTAATGGGTCCCTAAAGCAGTCATCTTAATAAGACCACTCTTAACATCTATCATGGTATTAGTGGTGGCCATAAGCGGTCTACCGAGGAGAACGGTGTGAGACCTACCATCCTCCCGTACATCCCCAACTTCCAAGACCACAAAATCCATCAAAATTATCAGACCCCCCACATTAACCATAACATTTTCCACTACCCCCTTGGGGTATCTCATAGATCTATCACTAATTGAAGGTCATGCACATGGGTTTCAATTCCTTAAGACCTAATTCTTGAAAGATAGAATAAGGCATTAAATTAATTCCGCCCCAAATCAAGCATACCTAAGGCCTCTTTCCCATTCCCCATAGCAATCTTAATGATAAAGCTACCTGGATCGCGAAGCTTGGGTGGAAGGGGAAGTTGCATGACTAAATTAGCCGTCTCGGAGACGACCACATTGGCAATGTCTCCCCAGTTCCTCTTCTTTGAGGTGAGCTCCTTAAAGAATTTCACATAGGCGGGGCGGCCGGATGACGTCCGGCAAAGCGGTTAGCGTGTACTTGAGGCAAGAACTTGTAGAAATCGCTGAATCATGGTCCCGCTTGGCATTCGTCAACCGATGGGGATAAGGGACCGGGGCTTGAACAAAGTCTTTGAAGTTTGTCCGTGCGAACATATGGATCGGCGGCTTTGTGCAACTCACTCTCGTCTTTCTTCTCGAGAACCTCTTCTTCAACATGAGGTTCCTCAACAACGACGATGGGTGCTTGGAGAAGATGCGAGGATCCGGCATAGTCACCATGTTGTCGATAACCTTTCTACTTGAACACCGTCACGGCATGAGCTTGATGAGCTTGCGGGCAACTTGTTCTTTTCACTCTGCTGCTCGTCTCATTAAGAGAGTGGCAATCGACCCATAGTTTCCTCGAGGCGCCTCATCGTCGCCTCCGTGCTTTCATTCCTCCGATTGTTCTTAGCGATGTAGGCTCAGGAGGATCCTCGCAGAATCTGTTGAGATTGCGGGGACCGCGTGGAAACTGTTGTTGCGGCGGAGGCTGGTAAGGGTACTGCTGCGGCGGAGGCTGCTGCTGCTGGTAAGAATACTGTGGGTAAGGCGGTTTGTCGATATGGGCTGCTGCGGATCACGTCTGTGACCATAAGCTTGCTTGCTTGGATCTGGTGGTGTGTCTTCTTGCGGTGGGTACTGTTGTGCAGGAGGGCGTCGAGTTTGTGAGTTTGAACCCGAACCCCGACCTTGGCTCTGGTTCTTCCACCTTGAGTTGTATTCTTCTTTGGTTTTGCTCATAGGTCGGCCTCGGCTCATAATGTTGTCGGTGAAAACCTTGCATAGCATAAGTCTCAACTCCGCCTTCATAGGCAGGCGCCCCATATTAGGGCAAATATCCGCAGATGTCCCATTTCCATGCAAATTCCACAAGGATGCATAGAAAATTCTGTGGAGGTCGCCGAACTCTGAGAAGGAGCAGCGAACTCCTGGGGAGGTGAAGGGAGCTCAGCCTGCTTCAACTTCATCTCGTTCATTTCTCTCATGAGCTGTGCCATTTGCCTCGTCAAATCTGATCCAGGCTCCAATGAGTTGACAGAAGATCGACGCGTACTCGATGCCTTACGGAGGAATTGCTCGCCATGACGTCAAAGATTTCGTCGAGAGCCTCGGGCGTGATATGAGCTATGTTGCCCTCGCTGCGTCGTCGGCCTTTTCACGATCGGTTCGGGATCCCATCGTAGAAGAATTGGCATAACAAAACCAACGGGAAGAAGTGATGTGGGCATTGCCTTTGAAGCTCCTTGAATCTTTCTCTCGCTTCATGGAACGGCTCATCTAGATCTTGCTTGAATGTCATAATTTTTGATCGAAGATCCTTCGTCTTCTGTTGCGGATAGAACCTCAACATGAACTGTTCCACCACAGAATTCCAATTTGTCAGAGAGTCGGCGGGAAAACTCATAAGCCAAGACTTGGCTTTATCCTTCAAAGAATAAGAGAAACAACGCATCTTCAACTGTTCTTCGTTCAGGCCCATCAGAGGGAATGACTGCACCACTTGATTATATTCTCTGATAAAACTCAGGGCGTCTTCATTTGTCATGCCATGAAAAGTAGGAATGAGGTTGAAGTGATTTGGCTTCAACTCATACCCACGTGCCGCGGGGCATAGCACGATCGGATTTGTAGTCTCCCCTATCTTAGGGCGTAATCCCCATCGAGGCGAGGACGGCGTTCCGTCATGATTGTTGTTCATTCGATCACCCATGACCCTTGAAGGGAACTCTTCAAATAAAAAATTATCGACGGTAGTAAATCCCCTTTCAACTGTGAGAGAACTGTCCTCACATAAACTATCACAATCTGAGTGATCAAAGTCTGCCACACTAGGCAGTCGCGGTTTGCTCAACTTGCAAGTATACTTCAACGGGGATGCCAATCTAGGATTTAGGCTTCGGCGTCCCTGCATACACAACACTCAACAAACGAGATCAAACGCAATTGCGGTACAAAATAAGAAAGCGAGGAGAAGAATAAAAGCGAAAACATGCAACATAAATAAGCGCTAAAGTGTTCCCGACAGCGGCGCCAAAATTTGTTTCAACTAAAAGTATACTCTTAATTGACTCACAATCGAATGAGGTGTTGTAATAGGAAAGCTAACCTAGTCGTCTCAAGGAAAACTTAATGGGCGTTACTAAGTTGCAACACGAAAAACAAATAAAATCCTAAACACTCTACTCTCAAAAGGGTTGATAGATTACCTAGGCAAGAAATTATTAACGAAAGAAAGGCGAATTAACTAGGCGAAAATTGAATAAGCGGATAAATTATCTAAGCAAGTTAAACCCTAAATCAAAGAACATGAAATTGAAATTATAAACCCTAGGCATGAATCTAAAATAATTGAGCGAAGATAAGATTACTCGGACAAATATCAAAATAAATCATAATCCAGCGAAGAAATCAATAATAATAAAATACGAAGCGATTAACGGAATAAAGCGATAGAAGAAACTTACGAACAATCAAGCGATGGAATAGATAATGTAAACTTGATCCGAATCGATATCCGTACAATATTCTTGAATCGATCAAAAGAAAAGAAGGAAAAGCAATGGAAAGAAAAGAATTGAAATCTCTACATTATCTCGAAAAACCTAAAGACGGCGAAAGGAAAAATAATAAAAGGTAGGGTTTTCAACGTTGAAAACGATATATATCGGCCCAAAATTAACTTGCGCAGCGGGACGCGATCCCAGCGCCCGGACGCGTGCGCTTCATAAACAAGGAACTCCAGCGCGGACTCGTACAGCGCGGGACGCGTGAAGCTCGGATCGGCTAGCGGCGGACGCAATGAGCGCCGGACTCGTCGAGCTCGGATGAAAAATTGATAAACACAGCGCGGACGCGATGAGCGCGGACGCAAGGACTCGGGCCAATCTTGCGAATGCAACCCAGCGCCGGACGGAGGCAGGCGCCGGACGCTTGAATGCTCTCGAGGCGTGCCTAGCGCGGGCCTTAAGCAACGCCGGACGCGTCTTTCCTTCAAGCGGGCGGCGAGCGCGCGCCCAGCCCGGCTCGCCGAGTCCGGCGCTTGGGTGCGCTCTTGAGCAACAAAAGCTCAACGCAATCCTACCCTACACAAAACACCAACGAACATGATTCCAATAAAAGATATTCAAATATAACCGAAAGGAATCAAAGCGACGACAACAAAACAAAGAAAACAAAACAAAACATGCGAAATGAAAGCAATCATGGCTGCACTGTTTTGTAAGGTAGCATCGTCGGCTACGAACGCCGTGCCCCCAAACTACTTTGGTATTTTTCGTATTACTAGATATTCTTCATCATATTGAGTACATGCATTAGGAGAACATGTTAGATAACAAACAACAACACGATAAGTGTTATCAAAACAGTTGTATCACGTTCGGATATTACATTTTGTGATACAAACAAATATATTCAAGCTTTTTGCGAGAGCAAGACCAAGAGATCTCGAAGACTCGTAAATCTCTCGTGATCTAGGGCTTAGTGAAAATATCGGCGATTTGGTTTTGGTTTTCACATAATCTAACTCGATTACCTCATCCTCCACCAAATCTCTTATAAAATGGTGTCGATATCTATGTGTTTTGTCCTAGAGTGTTATGGGGTTTTTGAGATATTGATTGCACTTATGTTATCACAATATACCAACAACTCGAAGCTCACAATACCATAGTCGTTAAGCATTTGCTTCAACCAAAGGAGTTGTGTACAACAACTTCCAGCTGCTACGTATTTTGCCTCGGCAGTAGATAAGGACACACAATTTTGCTTACGACTATGTCGAGACACCAAATTATTTCCAAGGTAAAATTTTCACTGTACTCTTCCTATCATCCGTATCTCCATTGATCCGAATCACTAAATCCAACCAAATTCGTGTTCGTGTCTTTTGAAAAGAAAATGCCAAGGTCCAGTGTTCCAGAAACATACCTGATAACACGTTTGACAGCCTTTAAGTGTGACATTTTAGGCTTAGCTTGGTACCTGGCGCACACACACACGCTGAACATTAAATCTGGTCGTGTGGCTGTGAGATATAGGAGACTTCCTATCATTGATCTGTAGAGTGTTGGGTCAACATCTTCTCGAGCATCATCTCTGGTCAGTTTGTCACTTGACCCCATTGGCGTTTTCATATGCTTTGCTCCTTCCAGCTCGAATTTTTTCACCATATCCCGTGCATACTTGCTTTGGGACACGAAAATTCCGTCATCCATTTGCTGACTTGGAGACCTAAGAAATCGTTAGTTCTCCTACCATGCTCATCTCAAATTTAGGCGACATAGCACCCGCAAACTCATCAAGCATTTTTGTGAGGTAGATCCAACAATCATATCATCCACATAAATTTGTGTGATAAGAATGTTATCTTGACTTCGTTTATAAACAATGTTACGTCGACATTCCCTCGAACAAACCGAAATCAATTAAGAACTTTGTTAAATGACCATACCATGCTCTCGGTGCTTGTTTAAGACCGTATAATGCTTTCTTTAACACGAAAACATGGTTGAGCTTATGTGGATCTTCAAATCCTTGGAACATTCAACATATACCTCTTCTTTGAGTTCACCATTTATGAGCGCTCTTCGACATCCATTTGATATAGCTTGATGTTCAAATAACATGCAATGGCTAGGAGCAACCTTATGGACTCAATGCGTGCAACCGTGCAAATGTATCGTCAAGGTCTATGCCTTCCACTTGAGTGTATCCTTGTGCGACAAGTCTAGCTTTGTTGCGAATTATGACACCAAATTAAGTCCGATTTGTTCTTGAAAATCCACTTTGTTCCGATAACATTCTGTCAACAGTCTCAAACAAGATACCACACATCATTTCGAACAAATTGGTTAAGTTCATCATGCATAGCAACTACCGAAACTCATCACCCAAAGCTTCTTTTATATTCTTAGGCTCGATTTTAGAGGCGAAGCATATAAAACCCGCATTAAACACATATGGATGAAAAACATACCATCTTTGGTAGTTCAATGGTGCTGTACCTCGTGTTGAATACCATCTTGAGCGTCACCTATGACTTGAGAGATTGGATGGTTCTTACGTATTCTTCCCGGAGGATCTCGCCTTCTTGTTGTTGGACGTCGGTTTGAAACCATCCTCCGTGTCACACCGGAACCTTCGATGTTTGCGTCGATGTTCCGGTGGTCGCGGCCTCAGCGATTGGGACATCATCGCCGCTAGCATCCTGTTGGACATGATCTTCTATTAATTCACCACATTTTCATCTTGCCTTTTCCCCGCAAGATTAGCAAGATCATCAAAACAACATTTACGACTCTTGAATGGTCCGTAATCTCGATTATATATACGGTATGCTTGACTATTTAGAAGTACCTACGAAAATTCCTTTATCGCTCTTCTCATCAAACTTGGTGAGATAGTCTATATCATTCAAGATGTAACAAACACACCCAAACACGTGAAAATATTTGAGATTCGGTTTCCTTCCTTCCAGAATTTCATATGGTGTTTTGAAGGAACCTGGTCGAATGTTCACGCGATTGTTGATATGACATGCGGTGTTAACAGCCTCTGCCCAAAAACGTTTGGACAAACCTTTCGAGCTTAACATAACTCGTGCCATTTCTATTAGAGTTCGATTCTTGCGCCGGCTACACCATTTTGTTGAGGTGTTTTGGCGCGGAGAATTCTTGGAAAATTCCTTTTTCTCACAAAATTTGTGAAAGAGATATTCTCGAACTCTCTTCCATGATCGATCAATTCTTGACACTTGAACACCAAACATGTTAAAATTCTAGCAAAGAGGATTTTAAGCGTTTCAAACGTGTCGATTTTTCTCGTAAAAGAATGTCCATGTGTACCTTGAAAAATCATCCACAATGACATATGTATACCTCTTGCCCAAGCTTTCGATCTCGACAGTCCTACTAAATCCATGTGAAGCGATTCAAAACATCGTGTTGTACCATAATGTTGTTCGCGATGTTGTACAACGACATGAGGAACATGGGTCTGTTTTCCCCTTTGACAATCACCACAGACCACCTTTCCAACTTCCGCCCGCTTGGGTAGTCCACGTACTGCTTCCATCTTGTTTAACCTGTCAAGATTTCTAAAGTTAGTATGTCCTAACTTTTGATGCCATAACACACTCTCATCTATTTGTGCCTTATTGCACTTTGGTTCGTCGGCCATATAACAATTATCGGATGACCTCTGTCCTTTCATGAGACATGTGTTCTTACCATCATAGACCTCACAAGAATCTTTGTCAAATTTAACTTGCAACTCTTCATCACATAATTGACTTATGCTTATAAGATTTGCCATTAAACCTTGTACGTGCAAGACATTCTTGAGGCTAGGTAAACCTTGAACATTTAGGAGTCATTTGCCTATGATTTTTCCTTTAGAACCACCTCCAAATGATACACTACCTCCATCATACGACTCATAGTTGGCAGGAAGCTTACATTACGGTCGTGATGTGGCGGGAGCAAAACGCTATCAAAATACCATGAACTGAAATGTTAGTTTTCAATGCGGTATAAACAACATGGCATTTTATATCATCTTTCCTGACCCAAACTCTCTTTGAGTCAGTTCCCTTGTTGGTCGTGTTTGCCGCGGTGTGTGAGGCGCCTAAAGGGTCCGTGCAAAGAAGTGTTCATATAATATGATCTAGGCATCATCCTATGTCCATTAAAATCGGCCTTCAATTTATAATGAAAGGCCTAATGTGACCAGTGTGTAGCGATAATGACATCGTATTTTCTATGTTTTCTTCGTGTCATTTTACCCTTTTACCGGTTCACCTTCTTTAACGAATGGTTTCCCATTTGTGGCGACAATTAATGGGAACAACGATGTTAGGAACATCGTAAAACCTAAACCAAAGATGATCCGATTACCCATTAACAACGCATCATCTAATTTAGACGTACCTGTGTTCCACTTTCTGAACGTACCTTGTGCCACTTCAAGTTGACATGTCACCTTGTTTAGTTCGACTTCCCTTTGTGTTACCAAGACTTTAAGCTTAGCCAAAGATGCTTTCGACCGTGTTTTCTCTTGATGTGAGCTCAAGATCTCGACTTTGTCCTTTCAATTTTTCAAGTAACTCGTCGTATAGCTTTTTCAACTCTTGTACTATGGCGATAGAGTCTTCATCGTAATTGCCCTCACAATTTGTATCATTCACAAGAGCATTTAAGCAAAACAAACTTGAATAATAGTCGAGACCATACCGTTTGATCTCGGATCAAAAGCGATCGCATCTCCTCGCCGTCGACAACGTTTTGGCAAGCTGCGACATGGAGTCTTTGTGGCAACGATCTTGGCCGCAACGTCATTGTCATTATTTACCTCTTGAAGAACTCGGCCGTCATCACTCCATGATACCCAAGATGACTTTCCTCTCTTCCTTAGCGTGTTCGCACATTGGTTTGCATAATGTCCATACCCTTTGCATTCACGGCATTGGATACTATCAATGTTGGAGAATCATACCTAAACGTGTCCGAGGAAAAGACTTCCTCACGGTCTTGGTGGAGTGAAGCTTTGAGGTTTGAAGACGGATATTCTACCATTCGATGGCTTTGATCCATAGGCACGGCTCGAGCTTTCTCCTTGTTCATCTTCTTTACCATAGTGTTGAATTTCACGGTGATTAGAGCAACATCATCGCCACTTTGATCTCCTGCAGCTCTTCTTCATCATCCAACTCGATTATCTCCGCGATGTTCCATTGGATGTTGCGCCAAAGATGAAAAGCAACAATGACTTATTGATTGCACCTTCTCCTTCGATTCATCTCGTATGTCTTGAGTGAATTCATGAGATCCATGAACTCAATGGTCGCAACCGTTTGAGATGTTTCAATAGCGTGACCTTCATCTCAAATCTTGCGGTAAGGTTCAAGAGCCTCGGACACCAAAGAACTTGTCACTTATCGCATCACCAAGATCTTGACACTCATTGGCAATATCCAATATCCTCTTGGTGTAGTCGTTGATGTTCTCTTCTTCCCATCTTCATATTCTCGAATTTGGAAGTGAGAATCGCGGTCGAGACTCCTTTATGCTTGTATCACCCTCACAATGCCGTTGAAGAACATCCCATGCATCTTTCATGACGCTACCGTTCTCGATCAATTTGAACTAGGGGTGATTATCGGGTCGGTTTCGGTTAACCGAAACCGAAATTCGTTAACCGAAACCGATTTAGCGAAGTTCGATAATCAGTAATCGACACCGATCGGTTAATCGGTTACCCGATTAACCGATTCGGTTAGTCGGTTCGGTTCCCTAAATAACCGAAATAACCGAGCTTGAAACTTCATTTGACTTGGATTAATTATTTAAATTAGCTCAGCTCACGCAAGCTTTAATACAGATAAAAATAACTTTGTTCAGCTCAGACTACTCAAAGTTTAAACTATTTCTTTCCACAACAGAAGAAATACATATATTAACGATCAAATTCGAGCGTTGCATCGTTTACATCACATCAAAATACCAGGAACCGGAGCTCTAGTTCATCCTAGTAAAATAATCGAAAACAAATACTACAAGTCTACAGCCTATTACACTTCTCAAATTCAATAATGTACTCAGCATCAATCTCTATGCCATTCCAAAGGCACAGCCAATTTCAAAAGTGCCTTCAAAATATTGCAAAAACAGAGATAATCTAATTAAAATTTAATACCAGTCCTTCGGAAAAAAGCGTCAGTCCTAAATCAACAAAGGACTGCTCCCTGAAGCTCGTGCGACCTGAAAAAATTGACAAAAAAGAGATGACGGGAGCTCAGGCAAGGGGAAGGCGTCCGAGCAGAAAAGGAGAGTCGAGATATGAGAAGCTTACCTTGGATTCGGCTCGCCACCGCTCGCCGACGGACTCACGATCACGGCCACGGGAGCGCGAGACGGTGTTCCTGCGCCCGGCGCTTCCGCGCCGCCGGGCCACCGCGACCGAACAAATCGACGAGAGAGAGGCGGCGGGGCTCTCTCAAGCACGCGGCGATCGCGAGAGGGGAAGTCGAGCAAGAGAGAGAGAGAGAGAGAAGAGGAATGGGCCGCTTCACGCTCACGGCTTCGCCCAATTGAAATCAAAAGAATTGAGCCTAATTTTAATATAATTAAAATAAAATAAAATATTATATTAAATAATTATATTAATTCGGTTATACGGGTATACCCGTCGGTTATTCGGGTATACCCGATAACCGATTGCACACTAGGATAAGAACCGAGAATCGAACCGTACCCGTTTTTTGCGGTTATCGGTTAACCGTAACCGAAGGTTAGTGTGTCGGTTACGGTTATAACCGATAACCGAGGACCCGATAAGCACCCCTAATTTGAACATTGTCATGTCCACGGATGCGTAAATGGCATTGAGGGCCTTCTCGTTGAAGTTTGCGTCGTCAACCTGATCTCGTGTCCACTGTGCAGACGGTGTTGGGGTAACATCGCCATGGACATCAGTGGTCTTTGGGACAGACCATCCGTTCTCCACGGACTGCCATGCTTTGACATCAATGGACTTGATGTATGAGCGAATTCTGGTATTCCAGTATGAATAATTCGATCCATCCAAAATTTGTGGTCGATAATACCCAGAATTGTTTGAATTCATGGCGAAATTAGCGAAGATACCTGACAGGATCTCACTCAGTGTATCGAGTATAAGCTCTGATACCAATTGAAAGTGTTGTCTCACTTAAACACACAATCTGTATGTAGACGCTTATCCACACACAGTAAAACAAAGGAATTAAAACTTGAAGAACACTGAAGAAACTTTTCTGATTATAATTATAATCAGAGATGCCAATATGGCGAAATGATTCACTATAAGATTTACAAATGACGTTACAAAACTCACTACTTTACCACAAGATAAAGTCGGAAAGTTGAGTACTAAAACTATCTATCGAGATCTATGAAAAAGCTAAGAAGCTATCTCTCGAGATATATGAAAATACTAAAGATTTCACAACACTCGTGTACTTAAAAGGACAACCTTCTAACACCATTAGAAGTTAAACACTTCGTGTGATATTGGAAATATTACAAAAATGACTCAACAACATAAACATTTCCGCATTTTCTTCAATGAATCGCGTGTCTTTCTTTGTCGCTTTGCCTCTGCTTTTATAGATGTTAAGAGGCCTTCGATTGCGGTGAGTGGTCCACGATTTGGCCCACTAGGTAGTGACTAAGTCATGTCAGTTGGTTGAAAGACTTGCTCACGGAAAGTAGGAACCCAATGCACTTAGTCCTCACGATATGTAGCGATCTGTTTACGTGTTCCCAAGTGTGTTACCATCGCATCCCGCGAAACACGTCAGTAACTCGCACACTAAGGAGAAAAACGGCAAAACAATATACAATACCTAACTCCTTGAAATCGGAGAGTTAGTCCAAGTTAACCAACTCTAACAGGGGTTGTATTAGTGTTTAGCGCTTGCTCGTGTCGTATCGTTATCGTGTCGATCCGATAACGACCGACACGCATCTAATCACAAATTTCTACTAAGTATGATAGATAAATATATAAAATAGAATTTATTAATTTACTTTGATAATTTAATTAATTTAATAATATATTTAATAATTTAATCCTTCGTAATCACATGTTTTATTTATTTATTACTAATTTACCACCGTTAATAAATACTCCATAAACCAGTGACATATTCAATTTTATTCTTCTACCAAACACAAAATTATGGGATAGCTTTCTGCAATAAGCTTTTCCAACGAACCCTTTATTTAGTTGACCTTTAAATTTTTTTAATCAAAATATATGAGTATTTTAAGAGTGTTTGATTGTTTTTTTACCCTAAACTAGCATATAGGCTTCTAAACTACATGTTTCAGAGCAATATATTTTGGAAGTAAGAAGAACATGATATAGTTGTATGAATAATAACTTTTTGGCTTTGTTTCCTTTATTGATCGCATTTGGTAGTGAAATTGCAAGTAATATTTCATAAGCTCAAAATGATTTTTGAGATTTTTATATTGACGGCATAATTGGGCCCAGAAAGTTGTGACGTCCAACGAGTCTAGCTCAAAAATG
Organism: Salvia rosmarinus; assembly: GCA_036937905.1. NCBI lineage: Eukaryota > Viridiplantae > Streptophyta > Magnoliopsida > Lamiales > Lamiaceae > Salvia > Salvia rosmarinus. The sequence continues at coordinate 53,058,020 of CM072823.1, read as the reverse complement.
AGCATGCACATCTCTCCTAATATGAGTATTATAAAAATATAGGGTTATTTAATCTAAAATATATAAATTTTGTCTCGAATTTAGTTTTACATTAGATTCAATTAGCATACACATAACTTGCACGCCTATCAAGTAATTTACCTTTACACTTATAAATCATTATATTTATACACATGTATATATGCCTGTATTGATCGCATATACTAAATATATACAACAAATCATGATGGGATAAATACAAGAAAAAATAAAACGATATACAACTAGAAACACCTCAGCGCATTTAATCAAAGACCATACGAAAAAATATAAAATCAGAATTTGTACGAAAATGGACAATTCACAAAATAATTTGGAGTGTGGACTACAGGCTACTCAATAATACGTGGATGGATAAGTATTAACCTCCATTTCTAAGTTTCTTTGTCTTTATTTTTGTTGCTCTACCTACTCTCCTATCAATTTACACTAAAATCATACTCTCTTCGTCTTAATATTCATGATACATTTTTCTTTTTTATTGTCCCATTAAATTGATCCATTTTTAAAAAATGAAACATTTTTTACACTAAAAAATATCTCGAATTTCATGACATCCACTACTTTACACATAAAATACAATTCTCTTTAATCTACATGTAAAAAAGAAACATGCCATGAATATTAGGACAGATGTAGTATTATGCTAATATTTGAAAACCAATCCAAATTTATAGGACCGGCACAATGATTATAAAAGCGTTGGAGTTTTATATATTACATATTGAAAAAGGTTATTATATGTACGAGCTATGCAATCGTATGATTCGGCACTTCTTCGTACGATTCAATTTCGTATTATTTCTAAAAAAATAAAGTTAGTCTTTATGTTAGAATTAAAGAAAATAGACTGTATTAAACTTGTAAATATTCCATGTATACAAGTTCGTTCTGTATGCTTTTAATCGATGATATTTCTTTAGTTTTGTTTTAAGGTCTTAAAATTTCATCTTTAATCAAAGACTTGGTCCATAATAGCAACAAAAATGACTGTATAATGTGTGTCTTATAACAAATTTGGGACAAAATGACCCTTCAAAAGCCAAACAAACCTTCACCAGAAAACTTTGAACTTCTACCCCACGTGGTGTATATCTCAAATGCACAAATTATATTTATTATTAGTTTATTCAATGTTTGTCAATTGTTACACTTTATTTAGAGGGTGTTTGGCTAAGCTTATTTTAGAAAGCTTATAAGCTCCAAGAACTTATAAGTTGTTTTAAGAACTTATAAGATAAGGTGTATTAAGAGCTTATAAGATGTTAAAGTGTTTGGATAACAAGAGTAAACATGAAAATAAAAAAATAAATGAGAGTTATTTTTGTAGTTTTGTTGTAACTTATAATATCATTAAAAATAAGTTGTGTTTTTGAGCTTTTTTTTAATAAAGCTTATAAGCTCTTAGAGTTTATTTTGAAAACTTATAAGCTCTTTAATAATTTAATTTCTGCTCGGCCAAACACCCCCTTGATGCAGTTATATTTCTTATATTTATTTGAGTGACCCGTATTCTATCCTCAATTGTTCTTTGCTACATTAAAAAAAAAATTAGAAAGAAAGAAGCTCACTTCAATTCGTACGATACGAATTTTGTTTCAGAAATTATAATCTGTTAAAATAACCGATATAATTGGCAATGATTATCTTTTTTCAGTAATCAAATTAAGGTAGTTAAAGTGAAGAAGCAACTTATGGATGCTATCAAGGGTGTGTCGAATCGAATCGGTAGAAACACCATCGCTTTCAGTTTGGTTTGTTTAGGAGTCTCGAGTTTTATTTATCGAATATTTCGAACTCACGAACTTATTCGAAACTTTAATCGAACCCAAACAAACTTTCTAAATTTAGATATATGTTTAGAATATTGATTATTTTATTTTAAAATAAATTATTTTATCCATAATAACACAATATATTTATTGATTTATTAGAACAAATAAAAATAGTTAGAGATTTAGCAAAATAATTACTAATTATAGAAAGAAAATAATTATATCTAATTAATAATTTTATATTTTCAAAGAAATCGCTTAACGAACATGCTCACGAACCTAACGAATCTAATACTTAATCACTTTGTTTGTTTAGTTAGCTAACGAGCTCACTAAACGAATTCGAACGAACTTTTATCGAACCGAAACCGAATAATTTCACGAATAAACACTTCGTTTACGATCAGACCTACCACTGCGAGAGGAGAAAAAACGAAAATTTAAAATCCGTTCTCGTGAATTTGGCCTTAGTTTGTTGTTTGCAAACAAATCTGATGTGATTAAATTGTTGATAGCTGAAGTCGGCCATTTTGTGATTTTCCGTAATTGCGAGCTTGCGAAGTCGTCACTGCAGCTCTCTCTCTCTGTCTCTCACAGTCACAGACATTAGAATTCGAGTTTTCTTGCTAGCAGTCTAATTCACGCAACTAAAGCGATTGATGGGTATATCTCAACTCTTTTAATTCATTCAATAAGAGTAATCTGCTCCAGATATTTCTCTCAAGAATCAACTTGTATTTTTACTCTTGTTTTCTCTCCTCAATTCTGCAGTCAGTCTCACACACAACAACCAGTAAACACACACAAACCACCGTTTCCTTGTATGGCTAAAACCACCAGTAATTGTTTACCAATACTTTACCAAGCATATCCTCCCTATTTTATGTCCTTTTCCATCCACAAATTCCTGAAAAATCTATGTGCTTTTTTTAATATTATCAAGACTTTGTCCTTTGTATTCTCTGCTTTCCTCTCCATGGTGTTTATGTTTCTTGCTGCTTATGGGTTGAAACTTGAGAATGGAAACCGTGAATTTTAGTTGCTGTTAATTGAGCTTCTGGGAAGCTGATAGCGCCACATGGGATTGGGATTGGGATTGGGATCGGGGTTGAGTTTTGGGCATAAAGATTCAATCTTCGAGGGGAAGTTGCTATATTTGATATGGAATCACAACTGGGATTGGGTGAGAAGTCATTTGATTTGAGATACTCAGTGGGGGTGAGGGAAGCCCTGAATGAATTTCCTGATTGTTTCACTATAACTGATCCTTGTGTTACTGGCCACCCAATTGTATTTGCTTCAAATGGATTCTTGAAAATGGTTGGTTACTCTAGAGAGGAGGTGGTTGGAAGGAATGGGAGGATGTTTCAGGGCCCAGAGACGGATAGGAGGTCGGTTATGGTGATTCGTGAGGCGATTAGGGAGGAGACAGGCGTGCAGATCAGCTTGTTGAATTATAAGAAGGACGGGACCCCGTTTTGGATGCTGTTCCAAATGTGTCCTGTTTTCAGTAAGGAGGATGATAGGGTGATTAATTTTGTGGGAGTTCAGGTACCCCTCTTGAGGAGACCAAGGTTGTCTGGACTCTGGTTGAGGAGTGAGATGAGCTTGTGTGAAGGTGGGGGCGGAGTTCGTGAGGCTGTTTTCAGGTGTTGTCGGAGGGAAGTCTGCTCAGATTCAATCTTGGAACGGGGACGTGCATCCTTCATGGAGTCGGTTTCTAGCCTTGATGATCAAGGTTAGTAGTGTCTAACTGTGGATTTTTGTCACTGTATGTGTGGTGTGTTCGAGGCTTAATGTTTATGTGTGAGTTGATGCTGAACTGATTGCTGTTTGAGTTAAAAATCTAATGTTCGATGCTGAATTGATCGCTAGTTGAGTTAAAATGTAATGTTTGATGCTGAATTGATTGCTATTCGAGTTAAAATGTAATGTTTGATGCTGAATTGATTGCTAATCGAGTTAAACTATATTGTTTGATGCTGAATTGATTGCCTTTTCCACTTAAGATCTAATGTTTGATGCTGAATTGATTGCTATTTGAGTTAAAATCTAATGCTTGATGCTAAATTGATTATTATTTGAGCTAAAATGTTTGATGCTGAATTAATTATATCTGCCATTCATATCATCGAGATGTTTGTTAATTGCAAAACAATTATTTGTCACCATTTTCATGGTTTTACTGGTTGGTTTGTTTTTCTATATACTAAAATTGGTATAATTGTATTGATCAAGCTGATTCATCACATACATGCCCTTTACGACTAGACATTTGACGAGCGCTTCCCCACATCTCCACCCCCTTCCCCACAGATTAAGTAAATGTAACGAATAAACAAAACCGTGGCTAACTGACACACTGCAACTTCTTCGAATATTGCAGAAGATGAGATTAACGAGCCTTGTGAAGCAAATGAGCGAGAGAAGACAAAGGCCGGTGCTGCAATTAACAACATTTTGTCTGTTCTGACGCACTACAGCGAGTATACAGGCAGATTGGTCAGCGGCAAAAGATGTTGCCCAACTGGGAATGCGCGCTTGTTTCATCCTTAAATATATCTCTTGGTAGAATCAAACAAAGCTTTGTATTGTGAGTTCGTTCATATTCAGATGTTCCTGTCTTCATATAATTACTTTTTAGGAAACGTTGTTTTGCTGACTTTAGCAACTTCCTTCTTTTGGTGATGTGATACGTCAAAGAACGGATGCGCTCTTACCTGATTTACCTATAGTGTATGCAAGCGAGGCATTCCTGAAACTGACAGGCACGTCAATTGTTCAGATCACTATTATCTAATCGAATGAGAAGTATTTTAAATCCTGAATATTTATCTGCTCAATGTGATCAAATACAAACTTCGCTTCTTTCTGAACAGGTTATGCTAGGCATGAAGTACTTGGGCGAAATTGCCGGTTCTTGAGTGGGACTCATACAGACCCAACCACACAATTCGAGGTAAAGAAGCATTTTCTCAATTTTCTTTTGGTCATATTCATTGCCCTAATTACTATAAATCCGGGCTCCTTGAAAATACTGGCTATTCTCATACTTGTGATCCATTAGGTACTGTTTCCTAAAATTTTAGTTACCTAAGCTCGCGACGCCCAATCTGGAAAATATGTATCAGCAGATGTAATTTCTGCTTTATATTTGCAGATAAAGGAATGCATTCGAACCCAGCAAGCTTGTACAGTACGTATCCTAAACTACAGGTTGATGACTTGCACTGCATCTTACAGTGATTATTTCATTGAAAATATTTTATATATGACCTTACTTCTTCATTGCTTCTTGCAGAAAAGATAGGACATCTTTTGGAATTTTCTTCACATTTCTCCGGTGCGGAACGCTTTGGGAAAGGTAATTTATTTTCTTTTCCATGAGAAATACATAATTATTATATTTCAAATGCTGCTTGTCACTTTCCAATCATAAATAAATCATTTCATCCTAATAAAGCATTTCTTTCCTTGAAAGTACCTTCACATGGTCATCTCCATCATATCTTTGTAGAAATTGATAAAACAAATGCATAATCAAATGGTAAGAATAAGTAATCAAACAAATTTGCAGCTCAGACATAGTTCACATGTAAGTTTCAAGTTAATTTCACACGACAAGGTATCTACCTACTTGTCGTATCTCCTGTCAAGACTCGGCTTTTCTCCATTTCAACAATCTTGTTGAGTGGACCCAGTCTCCATTTTATTTGAGTTTCGTGGTGGCAAGTTCTCTCAACCTTACAAGAATTTATTGTAAGGCACATGCACATGACACCACTCACGGGAGGCGATTCTGCAACCTTAATAGGTGAACTGTGCCTTTCTTAGACAACTAAAACTGACCAACACTTAGATGGTGACAATTCAGGCTTTGAACTTTCTCCTCTTCCTGGAATGTGCTTTTGGTTTTAAGATAACTAATATACATATCTTTCCTGATAACTTCAGCTTCATCACTTATTTAGTAACTCTCCGATGTACCTTGTGATACTCTCATATCCTTGATCAATATGGGTATATATACGACGTGGACCAAATGTGCAAATATGATAATGACTTAAAATCAGATTTGTTTTGTTGGTAGTTTATTTATCTATACGAACTCCGTTGCTTCTCTCTCTAGACAACAAAATTTAGCGCCTCTTTGGTCCGGTGGCGGAACATGCAGGTAGCATTCTTTGTCGGAATTCAGATAGACGATCGTTGCAAGAATGAAGAGAGGCACGGGTTGAGTCCAGAAATGAGACAACTCAGCGTCGTTGGCGCCGTCAAAGTTGCTGTGAGGGGCTTGTCAATGGGTCCCAGTACCTCATAGTTGGAGACCACCATCTGTTTATGCTGGTTATCCCATCCCATCCCATCCCATCAGCAACGAATGCAAAGGAAATTCTGAGACGTAGGTTTTAGCACGCTGTATCTTTTGGTCTGTGGTTCAACGTTGACATTGTTCATCGTCATATCCGATCAGTAAATGTGATTTTATCTTTGTTTTTATGGTATTTTTAAATAATTTAAATAGTGTGTTTGCTGTCTCTATCCTAAGCCTATTAAGTCCCCCACACACCCACGGGATTATCAGCTAGATAGGTAGTGAGTTTTGGGTATGTTAATGAGGGAGAATGAATGTAAACATACCATATATGCACAACGAAGACAATGAATTATGACTCGAACTAAATATGGTTATAATGGTTGGCGAATGTTATTATGAACAGTTTTGTTATACGAGTGATGGTGATTCGGCAACAAAAAACAGAAAGGAAAATTTACCAAAATACACTCGACTTCTAAAGTTCCAAAGTGTTGGAAAAAAAAAAAGGTTCAAATAAATCGCAAGGACGAACTGTAGACTAATAGTACTCGACATTTTGGATTTCTTCTTTGTTTTTCTTTATGCAATATTTTAGCACAAAAATCATTACAATTGATTATGTTTTACATATTTTACCTCGACTGTTGACTGATCGTCAGCGTCAACGACAAAATAAAAACAAAAGAATATTAAAAGGGATTTTTTTTTCTTTATTTTTTGGATTTAAAAATTGGAACCGTCTTATAAGATATTCGCTCGTCTGGATCACTGCGTGTTGTGATGTAGCCAATTTCGCAAACAAAATTAGTGAATTTGGGTTGAAAGAGCTCATGATTTTTGACCAATATATAGCTTTTTGGTCTGCACGACTACTGCACACTAAATATTTGAAAAAGATTAAAAAAGAAAATAAAAAAGAAGTTGCATATTTGACGACGACAAAGAGTCATAATCCATCGCTCACTATAAATTAAGTCCCCCCACCCCCCCAACCAAAAAAATCCAATATCACACCATCCCTCCCAATTTCCCATGGCACGTTACACCGTATCTTTTATTTTCGCTCCTATCCTCCTTCTCTCTCTCTTCACTCTCTCCTCACCACAACAGCACCACCCCTTCCGCCAGCCCGGCATTCTTCCCTTAGCCGCTTCCCCATCCCAAATCACCCCTTCTGCCGCCCTCGCCTCCCAAATCACCCCATCTGCCGCCACCCCAGGCGGCGGAGAATGGACCCTCCTACACAGATCCGTCGGCATCTCCGCCATGCACATGCAGCTCTTCCACAACAACAAAGTCATTATCTTCGACCGTACCGACTTCGGCCCCTCCCAACTAACCCTCCCCTTTGGCAAATGCCGCCACAACGACGAAGCCATTTCGGAAGACTGCACCGCGCACTCCATCCTCTACGACGTCGCATCCAACACCTACCGCCCCTCATGGTCCAGACCAACGTCTGGTGCTCCTCCGGCGCCGTCAACTCTGACGGCACCCTCATCCAGACCGGCGGCTACCACGCCGGCGATCACAAGGTGCGGATCTTCACCCATGCGAAGACGAGCTCTGCGATTGGATCGAGTTGCCGCAGAATCTCACGGTTCAGAGATGGTACGCGTCCGACCACATTCTCCCCAATGGCCGTTTGATCGTCGTCGGCGGGAGGAAGGCCTTTAGCTACGAGTTCTTCCCCAAGAATCGTCAAGAATCGGATAACGGCGTTTACTACTTCCGTTTCTTGAGCGAAACCACCGACGCGAAAGAAGAGAACAACCTATATCCGTTCCTACATCTTCTCCCCGACGGAAATCTCTTCGTCTTCGCAAATCAGCGATCCGTTTTGTTGGATTATGAAAAAAACAAGGTTTTGAGAGAATTTCCGGCGATTCCTGGCGAAAAGAGGAGTTATCCTGCGACGGGGTCTTCGGTGATGTTGCCGTTGCGGCTAAACCCGCAGATATCCACCGTGGAGGTCATGGTGTGCGGTGGCTCGAGGGGTGGCGCTTACACGAAGGCGGCCGAGGGAATTTACGTGGCTGCTTCGAGAACGTGTGGGCGCTTACGTGTCACGGATCCGGATCCGAATGGAGAATGGAGTCCATGCCAATGGGTCGTGTCATGCCCGATATGCTGCTTTTACCAACTGGTGACGTCATTATTTTAAACGGAGCCGGGAAGGGTACTGCCGGGTGGGACTCGGCGGTTGACCCGGTTCTGAATCCCCTCCTCTACAGCCCGGGTAAGCCCGACCCGGCAAAAAGATTTGGTGTGCTGAATCCCACCACAATACCAAGACTTTACCACTCAGCTGCGACGTTGTTGCCAGATGGCAGGATACTAGTGGGCGGAAGCAATCCGCACGTACTGTATAAATTCACAGGCGTTAAGTACCCCACAGAGCTCAGCCTAGAAGCATTTTCACCACCCTACTTGGGGTTGGAGCAGACACATCTACGCCCTTCAATTCTGTCGGTGGAGGGGCCCACAGATAGTTTGACAGTATCCTACGGCCAGGAATTTTCCATCACGTTCAGCTTGATGGAGCCGGAGGGAGAGTGCATGGTAACAATGGCTGCACCCTCGTTTACCACACACTCTTTCGCCATGAACCAGAGGCTGCTGGTGTTGTACGTTGCCGGTGTACAAAAGATATCTTCTCTACACCACAGGGTTACGGTGCATGCGCCTCCAACGGCTAACATTGCACCCCCGGGGTATTATATGGTATTTGTGGTGCACCAGGAGTCCCTAGCCATTGTGTTTGGATAAGAATTAAGTGAGCTCTGCTTATGGGAGCATCAAATTCATCACATGCATGAATTTTGATTTTCAAATACTTGATAAATAACTTCAATATTCTAAGGAAATATGAAAATATGTAAGTTAACATTCTGTTGCAATTATTTGTATGCCATTTCTAGATTTGTTATATATGTCCTTAGCATATATGACTTAATATTTATTGCCCGCAAAATGAGAAACTTGAGACGCGAAGTACATTGGTCATTTTATGCATAAATTTGTTATTGCAAGATATAGTCACATAATCATAATTAATAAGTCTTGCATTTCATTTTATTTAGTTACGCAAGGCACAATCAGGTGCACCTTTTTTTTTGTTGGTTAATTTAATACAGAAATTTAAACCGCGTCACGGTGGACTCGAACCCGAGACCTTTGGCCTCGGGCATTAACCACTCTACCACTAGGCCAACACACGCACACAATCAGGTGCACCTTTATTATGTAGTAATGAGATAAAGCACGAAATTGGGTTTCGGATATAGCAGAATATCCCATGTAAACAACCTTGATTGTTAGAAATCATTCTCTATTTTTTTGTTTTATTTTTTGAAATCATTATCTGTTGAAGCAAGTTATATGAATATCATTCCAACCCTACAATACAATAATTGTACGTGCTAGACCATTATGAGCCAGCTGCATTCTGCATGGCCCATTTCAGCCATGAAAATTAATTTTTCTGCACATATATTTCGTTTTCTCGACATTTAAAGAGAGGTGAATAGATTTGGATCAGAGACATGTGCAGTCGATGTCATCTTTGGTTGATGGAAGATATAAATGAAGTAGGTGTTACGAGGGAGCCTTTCAAACACGTGCATGTTTTGCCGAAAATTAGAAATTCAGACATGATATTATACGTACACAGCAACAAACTAATTTACATAAAATTGTTAATTAAATGGCCTCAAGCAATGTAGCGAGGGACTAAACTCTAGTCACATGACATTTTCATCTCACACACGTCCCGATCAGGCTCCGGCGTGTGCTGATCTGTACTTGTACTTGTTAGCCCAAACAGATAGTGCAAGAAGTTCAATCCGCTCAAGGCGCACATTAGCCAGTAAAACCTATGAAGCTGATAGTGATTCAAGCTAGTGCCGGTGAGCCACGGCTCTCCGCCGGAGCGCGCCGTGACGCCGTTAACCACCGACACGATAACCGTGCTGAGATAATACCCCATAGCCAACGACGCAAATGACAACGAAGTCGCCAGCGATCTCATGCTAAACGGCGCCTCCGTGAAAAAGAACTCGAGCAGCCCAGCTAACGTGAACAGATCGGCCGATCCGAGAAGCAGGTACTGAAACGCGATCCACAGAAACGTCAGCGGCAGCGGCGCTGTCGAGTCGAGCTGATCGTGAGCTACTCTTCCGCTTCGTCTCGACCAGCGCTGCAACAGCCATGGCAACGACGGAGATGACTAATCCGGCGCCGACGCGCTGGAGGTGAGAAACCCCCATCTCCGATTTGGTGAGTCGACGCGCCAACGGCACGAGCACGTGATTGTACAGCGGCGCGATGAGCATGAGGAAGACGACGGGAAGACAGGGAGGGACGCCGGGGAGTTTGAGGGGCCAAGGTTGGTGTTCATGGTAGCAGCTTGCTGGACGGAGAAGGTGGAGAGCTGCGCGAGGCAGCAGTTAAGGACTATGGTGCAGGCGAAGATTGGGAGTACTTTCAACACGATTTTGACTTCCTCGACTTGTTGAACGGAGCAGTTTAGGTTGCAGGCTTCTGTGTTTGTGACTGCGCGGTTGAGGAATTTGAGGGTTTGTGATGGAGATTGGGGTGTGTTTGGCTCCTTTTGCTGCTTCCGTCTCCGCCTCCTTCTTCCTTGCACAAAGCCGGGCTGCTCGCCATGCTTGCGACGGCATTGCTGGAGCTTCGCGGCGGCGTGCAGGAGTTCAGCAAGGACGCGATCAGGACCTGTCGGAACAAGTCATTAATTAATAATTATTTAGGCATAGTCGGGTACATTTTAATTATGATTAAAAATTCTAATATGGATAAAAAAAAATAGGGATTAATAAATCTTAATTCATGATTGATGAATTCTAGTTGGATTTAATTAGAGTGGTTAAACGGATTTACAAAAAAAAATTGCCTCTCAAGTAGTGCTAAGCTCAAATTTGATCCGAGAGTAGTGTACTAGTGTCAAACTCAAACTCGACTCATTTAATTTACAAGGATCGATATCTGAATAACTTGACTCAAACATACCTTGGATATGGTGGTAAGGGGGCTTCCAAGAGGGATCTTGTTCCTATAAAAGGTGGAACCAGCTAGAAACATGGGTATGGAGAAGAGTATGGTAAGTGTAGAGATTCCGAATCCCCATTGCCAGCCCATGTTGTCTTCAATCCAGACGACTAATGTGACGGCAATGAGGGAGCCAGCGGCGAGGGAGAAGACGAAGTAGTTGAAGAAACTCGATCTTTGCTTCCTGCCACGAGGCGTGCTGTCGTCAAACTGCTCGGCTCCATGAGCCGGCAACGAGCCCTTGATGCCTCCGACGCCGAGCGCCACCAGATAGAGGCCTGAGAAGAGAAGCGCAGCCTTTGCACCTTTAACATGTTGGCATTTCATTTCTTCATGTTTTGGGTCACATTTTGGGGGCTGCAGGGAACTTAACTTTGCTTGTATTGTCAATATTATTAGCCCCTGTCACACACAAAACTCACAAGTCATCTCCAACTTTTTTTTACCAAATCTACTTGGATTTGACATTTCCACCACGGTTAATATTTGAGTCTTTAACGAGATATGGTGTATCATCTTGTGGTTTCATTTGACTAGTGATGGAATGAGAGCAGACAACTCGATTTTGATATAGCTTACTAGAGGTATCAAAATTGACACAGCTCAACACAAATGTCAATATTTAGACTTGATAGAATTTCGAATAGGATTGGATTGACCCGAATTATCTATTTGATCATTGGGCTCAGATTGGGCTGAAACATTGAGACTTCGCCTGCAGTCAGCCCAAGCCCAACCCCATTTTGGTACGGACTTAATGGGCCAATAACTGACAGCTCTGTTTTCTACCAAGAGAAACATCTTTCCATTCATGATCATTTGAGTTTCTTTGTTTTGGGTTTTGATATTTTTCTCCCTCGTCACGTGGATGGAATCATTCTAAATAGCCCTTCCAGCTAGGGTCTGATTCCAATTGGACCTCAAAAGTGTAGCAACTCTATAAAATTAAAAAATGTTTTCAAGTGGAGTCAATAAAATAAATGTGAATGTTGTGATTTGGGCCTAAGAAATTGGAATATTAGGTGGTTAGAAGCTATCAATCAATAAAGAGGCTCACTAAAATTGTATCCAGACACCTGTTTCGCAACTAACATTAAGGTTAATCATTAATCCTAGACGTGTTTACGCGTTAAATATTTTTTTATTCAGCAATTTAACTATACTGCGGACTTAAAAAATGGTGATTCTTTTGTAAACTAAATATATTAGATCAAATTAAGTTGAAGTTTCTAGTCCCGTATGAATGTTTAATAACCATCTCAAAACTTTTTGGCTTTGAATGAGAGTTTAATTTTATTCTGAATGTCAGAAATAAAAGATAAACATAATGAAGTTTACCTTGATTTTTCAACCATCAATATCATTTCTACTTCTTATTCAAAATAAAATATTAATAAATAGCAAATGTAAAATACTATCAAACACGTGATACATACACACATAGTGTGTGTGTGTACGCGTCATAAGTGTTACTTGAAGGGAAGGGAATAGAAAGTTAGCAAACTAGTGGTAAGAATCTATTGGTTGTAATAGCTTCAGGCATGAAACATGATGTCTTATCAAGTTAAATGATAACAAAAATAAGCATATAAATCATAAGTAAATAAGATATTTGCATCGGACTACATTAAAATGAAGTTTGCCTTTTTGTTTGTTTGTTTTTTGTAACGCCCGCAAAAGAATAAATAAGGGCTTTCAGATGAGTAATTTACACTATATATGTTCGATTGTGTTGCTCAAAATTATTTACCTATTACATATTAAAATATCATTTTGTACATTTACTCCCCCAAAAAAAAGTCTAGAGATCTAGTATCCTGAATCCTGATAGAATAAATCTCCCGATTTGGATAATGTTGTTCCTACAAGATTTTGGTGTTCTAGTGATCGGTCTAAATCAATTCTATGTGGAAACCGAATTGGAACATGAATTGGCAAATTTGTTGGGCAAGACAAAACTAATAATCACTTATCAATCCCCACATCAATTTATTTTATTAAATCCTAAGAACACACACACAAAACAAGAGAGAATAAACCAAATCTCGTGTATCTCGTTTTTGAGAGTGAGATCCACGAGAGACATCAGCCGCAGCAATCTTTCCTATTTTCTCGAAATCAAGTTCCCAAACTTTATCATTATCCAAAAATTGTATATGTTCCCGAATAAATTAAAATTCGGCGAAACGGAATATATTCCTCTTTCAATTTAGAGAGCCAAACTACTATGTAATTTTATTTACTAGAATTAAGAATGGTATTATTATAAAATAGGGATAATATGTTATGAAACTTGCAATGATCCGTAAAAGTTAAGAATGTGAGATATATGACTACTAAGGGGGTGTTTGGCTAAGCTTATTTTAGAGAGCTTATAAGCTCCAAGAGTTTATAAGATGTTTCAAGAGCTTATAAGAGGTAATGTCTCAAGTGTTTATAAGTTGTTAAAGTGTTTGGATAATTGATCTTATAAGTTTGAGAAAGAATCGTGAGTTAGAGAGAAAAAATCATAGTGAGAGAGAAAATCATAGTTAGAGAGAAAATTAAAGAGAGGTGAAGTTAATAGTGTATGTGTAGGAATAACGAATTATAATAAGGTTATTTTGGTAAATTCATGATTACTTATAGTTTATGAAAAAATAAGTTAGGTTGACCAACTTATTTTTAGGAGAAACTTATATGTTCGTTGGAAATTTATTTTCACAAATTATAAAATTGCTTAAGAACTTATTTGCCAAACACTCTACAACAAATTATAAGCTTCATAAACAAATTATAAGTTGTTTTAAAGAGGCTTAATTTATTCGCGTTTTCCAACATTTTGATTGGGGTTTCTGTCTACAATTGACACAGTGCCTAGATAGGATGAATTTAAAACACAAACAATTACTGAGCTCCACTTGCAATGTATTTTAATTTAATTGATTCTAATAGAGTAGTATTAATATTAATGTTTATCTGCGTAATCAATAATATATTATTTTCAAAAGGATGGACATTACTCACCAGGAACTCAGTTACGGCACTGATTATGAATATGTTGTACGTAGTCAAGAAAGCGTCGGATAAGAAGCCGCCGAGAAGGGCTAAAAGAAACGCCGTGCCCATAAAATTCGTGACGGAGTTGGCCGCCTGCGACGGCGAAAAATGCATGTACTGAGTAAGGTACAACACCAAGTTGCTCGCATTCGCCAAGTACGCCAAATTCTCCAACACCTCCACAACTGATGATATCCAAATTTAGATTATAACTAAAGAGACAAATACTATGCAATGGAACGTGAGCACAAAATTATTTCGTGATGCTGAAATAACATTCTTCAAATTAATGCATTAAAACATGATTTCTAGGTTTTTGTTGTTTTGTGGAAAGTGGTAATGAGAAAAGTGAAGTCGTTGGTTGAGATCATGCAAGAATTCACACAACTCTGAAAGTGGCCTTCTTATTTTTTCTTCACGTTGGGTGTGTGTGTGATTGGATAACAGCAAGATATATGGTTTTGGTTGTCTTATTACTTACCCAAAACAAAGAAGGCAGCCCGCATGCCGCCATGTTTGGTTTTGACAGCAGCTTTGCCTCTCCAATCAACATATCCCTCCCATATTTGATTTTCCATTTCCTGCCAATCACACACGTCTTAATCAATCGATCTTTTACCAGAATTTCCAATCATTTCAAAAATCGCATGAATGCAAGAGAATAGGAGAAAGGAAATATCGGAAAATGGCAAAAGAAAAAGGATAAGACACTAACCATTTCCTCTCTCTCTCTCTCTCTCTCTCTCTCTCTCTCTCTGTGGATGAAAGTATTTGAGAAGGAATGATAAGTTGAGAGAGAGAGAGAGAAGAGTGATGATCAGTAGTGGAGGAGATACGATTAATTTTTCAGACAATGGGGAAATTAAGGTGGGTTTGGTTAGTAGTAGATTGTAAGGATTGATATTCTTTTATAATTGAGGGTGAAAAGGAGAAAGGAACAGTGTGCGGTTCTTTTGTCACAAGTTACTGCTGCTTCGTGGATGGACTATGGCCACGTGAATTCTTAATATTCTAATAATATTAGTAAGATTCGAAAACTATATCACAAAATCGAGAGTGTGACCGTAATACTGGCTAGAGTATCTATACAGAAATACAGATAGAATTCTATGTTGTCTATTTTATTTATCGAATTGGATTTACTTGAAAAAGTTTGTTCGCCTTATATAATGAAAATATATAAATTAAACCAAATATTTTTAAAAACTAAAACAATTATAATATCTTTATTGTTTGAGCGATGACCGTAATTACATGAAAAGCTTTCCCTAAAAGAAGGGCAATCAACACATGATACATCAACAGTACTTGGTCAGGAACATATATGTGCCTAGTGATTTCGATTGTAAGAAAAGATGAAAGTTCACCAGGAAATTGCAATTAATTAATATTTGCTATAAAATTATAATTTGGGTCAAAGAATGTGTTTTTAACTAGATTTAAACCTGGTAAAAAAAAATTCGGTTTTCTTTGTATTGATCGAATTCCTTTTTGTATGATGGAAAGTAAAAGTAATTGGGACAGATATACATAATCACATTTCTAGTTAATTAATTACTCCATCCGTTCTTGATATATGATCTTAGCTTTTATCAACACGGATTTTAATAAATATAATTAATGTAAAGTGAGTGGAGAATGAAATCCACATAATAAAATGTATTATGTGAGTCATTGGTGATTTTTTTGTAAATAAGTGGGTTGAATGTGGGTGAAGTATTGACTTTTTGGTGAAGTTATTTCATAAAAGAAAAGTGAAATAATTTTGTGACGATCGAAATTAATTAAATAAATAAATACGATTGACAGAGAGACTATTTATCTATCCAATTAGAATTTGGTCTTGTTGAGTCTAAGACAAAAGTACTACCTTGAATTAGTAAATATATAAAGGCTTATATCTATTTTCAATATTTTTACCGGAAAAAGAAAAGAAAAACAGAAGCAGTCCTATAACTTCCCATTTCTTCAAGATCAACATCATTCATTGGGGAAATTGAAAATATTGAATAACAAAATAACTTCGGGCGAGCTAGACCTCAAACCATCTAATTACAAAGTTTAAAAGGATAAAAAGAATCTGAAAATCTAGTATTAATCAAATGTGTGTGTGTGTGTCTATATGTCCGACTTAAAAAAAGGAAAGTGGGAGCATAGAAAACCTTATGAAAATCAAAATATTGACTAGAAAAAATAGGTGAGAATAACCTTAGTGACATTTTAACAAATAAAGTACAAAATGTAAAAGCACCATGTCCCACAGCACATTTATGGCATGTTGTTCTGCGCTTCTCCACAAAAAATTTGGCCACGTAAACAGTACAAATCTCTTGGAACAATTAAAAAATTATTTTAACATATGGTGACTATGCAATTCGCTATGGTCAATAAAATTGCAGGTATTATAAGATAAGGGATTGATTCCTTTGGAATTCTTCTACACACGCGTTGCAATGGGGGATCCTCTGAATTTAGTTCCATCTCTTGCGATGGATTTCATCATGATGATCAATGATAAAGAATGGTCGGATATAATTAAATTGGAATTTTTTTAATAAACTAATCATGATTTTTACCCTTTTTAGTTGATACTTTCTCCTATCTTTGCAAGTTTCTTATTCTTATTTTTAGTTTTACTCAATAAATATTTCAGTTAGAATTTGAAAGTAAAATTAAGTGATGGATATACCAACCGACAGCCCACCAATGCGCCTAAACGAAATTGGCCTAACGCGCAGAAGCAGGCCCACGCGTTGAGCCCAAGGCAGCCCTAATCACCCCAAACCCTAAATTTCAGAACCGCCACCCTACCAATGGAGGACACGCCCAGAGCACCCTCGGCCAACGGAGGACACGCCCGCAGCCAAAGTAAGGCGCCACCCTACCAACGGAGGACACGCCTGTAACTGTCGCGCCACCTCCACGTGGCGCACGAAGACGAAGTGTCCCCGCTCCGCCAAATGGAGGCACGCCGAGGAAGAGTCACGCCACGACCAATGGAGAGGTTGAGCACGCCTTCACAGCAGCTCGGGGTTGTATAAATAGAAGGAAACCGATAATAGAAGGGTCGACAACTTATCGAATACTAAGAGTCAGAACTACACTCACCAGATTATAGTGAAAGTATTGAGAAACACTCTCCGTGGACGAGATCTCATTAACGATCGAACCACGTAAAAGTTCTCGTGTTCTTTATCGCTTACATAAATCTCGCACACTCACTTAACCGATTTATCATTGGCGCCGTCTGGGAAACCCCGAACAAGAAAGCTTCGCTTTCTCTACAACTTAATGGCAAGAACACGCACAACCGCCGCCCACGCCGGCAACAACCGTCTTGAGGATGACCAGTGGTCACCGTCATGGAAGGAGATCGCAGACGCCATTAAAGCGCTCACTCGAGGGCAACATGGAAAACGCCCATACACCCTCGTGACCGCCTCCCTAACGTAGGGAAGATGCCGACCTCAACGAGGACGAACAAACACCACTCGTCCCACGAGGTCCTCGGCCGAGCTGTGATCGAGTTCCTCAACGCCAATCTCGCCAATTCCAAAGCTTCTCAACCAGAGGACAAAGGAAATGGGCCTCGCGGCCCTCGAATCAACACCACGGCCACCGAGGCCGCCCCTCCGAAAACAACGCCACCTCGGCGTGATAGCCGAGAACGCGATCACGCCCGACGCGGAGCCGCCACCGCGACCGAGCCGCCACCGCGACGAGCCGCCACCACCGCCGCCTCGCCATTCGCGGAGCCGCCTCCACCTCGCATGCCGACCGAGGGCCGAGCAAAACAGAGAGGAAGAAAGGTGGAGTCGAACTCCCCTGAGGGACGATAGGCGCCGCTATCGATCCCCACCCTCCGTAAAGAGACGGCAACGATCTCCGGGTTCGACCGGCACGGAGAATCATCTCCCTTTCTCCGTGGAGATTCTAGACACGCCCCCCTGCAGGTACCGAGCACCCAATATAGCCGCTCACGACGGCCTGAGACCCTCCCACTTCCTTTTCGCCACACTACCAACATGGTGAATCAGGAATGGAAGATTTTCACATGCAAAATCTTCCCGAGATGCCGATCTCCAACGCACGACGCCGGTTCACCTCGCCCGCCGTAACAGATACACCGCCTGTGACCTTATGGATCGCTCAAATGGCGCTTATCGAAGATGCCACCCAAAGCAGCCTTCCTCCGACCGCTCACAATCCGCCATGGCGAACGAGATGATGTCGAACTGCCTCGAGGTTCATCAAAGAGTCGCTCAAAATCGACGACAAGAACGACTCTACATCATCAACGCTGCTCAAAACGGGATCCGACCCGCGCGTTGAACAAAGAAATTACTGTGGAGAAACCAAAGACGGCGAGTAAGCTTGAACCTGGTGGACAACTTCGCAAGGGAGACGAGTCGATCGGAAGAGGAAACTGGGACGAGCGAAGTCCAAAAGAAAAAGCCGATGATCAAGTCGAGGCGCGATCACCGCGCGCTTCGATGTAATCAAAAGAGGCCACCGAGTCCGTGCTCTCGGCCCAACCTCGGCGGCAGAGCGCCCCCGCTCAAATCAGGCGGAAATATTCGAGCCCACGCCGAGCTCTTCCTCAAGCCCTCCTATGAAAGGAGGATCCAAGAAGAGGTCCACATAGGAGTATTGTGACTATCACCATGGTATGGTCATGATACCGAGGATTGCGTAAACAGGCTCGCAGATAAACGAGCTCGTCAAAGGTGGAGCCTCAAGAAATACCTCGGCCGGGCTGGGTCGGGAAGCGAAGCGCAGGGAAAGAATAACGGTGGCAACAACTGCGACCGACCTCGACGACGAGGACGGAGGTAAAATGTTATGGAGCAGGTCTACGTTATAACCGACTACCCATAGGAGCCGACGAGGTCGTCGTCCAAAGAACGGCTTCGAGGCCGCCACCGAGGAGCCAAAGAACAAGCAACTCGGACGGCGAGGACATAGTGTTCTCGAGGAGAGTTGGCCGGACCGGCTTGGTAGCCGGGTCGAGGTCGAGGCGGTGAGTTATGAGCTCGGCGACACTCGGTCATATCGAGCGGGACCACGCAAACACATCCCTATATTCCCTCGTGGTTGTATGACACGCCGCCGGATGTCACTGGGCCCCGGTGCCGACTGACGACCTTCGAGGATCGCCGTCGCATAGTCGAAGGCGCTCCGGTCAGTCGCCTCGGGCGTCGGCCTCCGAGTGTTCTCAGAATTGCTATGCTCGGGCGAGGCCGCATCTTGGGTGGAGACTCGTAGCATTCTTTGCCGCCGCTTGGTCGCCTGGATGCTAAGCACTCCCACCGGTGGGAATCTCGACGGTGAGGTGGTAGACCGAGCAGACGGCCTTGGTGGCGATAGCCAATCTCTCCCTGTGATGATGTTGTACGGAGAGGGCTGGACCAGAAAAATTTGATGGCTTGTGATCGACCGGGAGCCCGCCCCACGGTACCGGAAGGGTAATGACGCCTCGGGTTGGACCGCCTCCGGGTGAAGCTCCGTAGTGGGACGGCACGGAAGTACTGAATACCTCCGACGCCGAGCTTATCCAGCAGCCCCAAGATGATGCCGACGGAGGCCCCGATGTCGACGTGAGACCGATGGACGTTCTTGTTGCCCACCACGGCCTGTATGGTGATGGCGTCCCGGTGCGGCATGATTTTGGGTACCGGATTCTCCTTGAGAACACTATGTCCTCGCCGTCCGGAGTCGCTTGTTCTTTGCTCCTCGCTGGCAGCCTCCGAGCTTCGTTCTTAACGACGACCTCGCCCAACTTCTTCTTCGTGTCGGCAGACGACGCCGAGCCGACATCCATGGTGACCAAAACTGGGTCACCGGCACCGCCTCCGTAAAAGCACATCTTCGCTATTCTCGGCCAAGCGCCTGGACCTCTTTTAACTTGGTCAACAATTCATGATCAAGTCCGAGCCATTCGGTGTGAGTCATGAATAAACAAGACAACACAAATTTTAAAATGTCATATTTATTACTCAAAAATGGAAATTATTATAAGGACCTGTGGTCCCATCGACCCCGGGTTCAAACTATTACATCAGTCCATCGACCTCGTGCCTATGGCCGACTCGCCGATCTCCTCGATGCTCTGCCGGTGGCCACCTCCAAATGGAGCTCCAACATCTCCTCCCGCCCACCTCCTCCTCCTCCTCCGCTCGCCCCAACTCGGCAAGGAGCTCCCTGGTCATGATCTTCGCCCTCCTCAGACCGGGCGACGACCTCGGCAGTCGGAGGGTAGAGCCGACGCCAGAGCCTCCAAGACCGGAGCGAGCCAACCCCGAGATCACCCGGCGTAAACTTTGTCCAGCCCCCGAGGTCGACCTCGGTCCACCCATGCTCGACCTTATCGAAGTCGGGCATGGCGACCGCCAGCCTTCCCTGTGTGATCCGACACCACCTTCGGCCAAAGACGGCGGCAAGATCGGCAATAAAGCCGAGAAGCTCTCCGACTCGATGAGCCTCACGGCAGCGGCCCGCCAGTGGTCCTCGGTCGGCCACCAGACTCCTCTCGTCCATGAGCTCCTTCTTCGCCCGCCAACTCCTCCTCGACCTCTTCGACCTCCCCTGACGGCCTCCAGCCCAATGCCTCTTCTTCGCGGCCTCAAGAAGCAGCCCTCCCCTCCTCAGCCTCGCGGCCCGCCTCGCCTCAGCCTGCCACGGCGGCCTCAAGATCCGCCTCGCCGCAAGCTCCCGCCCAGCCATACATGGGTCGAGCTCTCGGTGGCAAGCCCGGCGGCGACTGCAGCCCCCAAAGAACACTGTAGGCCCCCATCACCGAGCTCTCACCCGAAAAGAGCAAGACAAGTTAATAACAGATCGCAGAGCGCATAAATCTAAATATGAAAGAACCTTTGTACCTCGGGGAGGGTGCGCCCAGCTTGAGGCGGCACCAGACTCAAGGCGGCCCGAGGCCGAGACTCATGCGGGCTGGACCCGCTGAGGCCCACTCATTAGTTGGCCCATACTGTCGACCTTCTTCTGACCCTGGTAGGTCCACCAGCCTGCTTCTTCTTCGGCCTCGCTTGCTCGGCGATCGTGAGCCCGCCTCTTGTCCACCAACTTCACCGCATCACAAAAGAAAGACACATTAGCACAAAGAAATCGGACGATAAGGGCTAAGAAGACGGGATGCCTCACCCCGTCTGCACCCGATCCCGACGCTCCGACCAGAACACTCACCCGCTTCTTCAGTCGTCGCCCTGTAACTTATGGACAAAATCTCACCAAGGCTGCACAAGACCTCCTCCATATGGCCCAAGGGCTTGATTTTCGGTCCGCCACCGCATCGATACCCCACTCATACCTCACGCCTCACCGCAGAAAGAAATACCTATTCCGCCAATGGGACACTTTGGAGGGACCGCTAATTTAAATTTCAGCCGGGAGACAAATAGTACACCTCCCATGGTCTCGACACTAAAAACCACATCAAGACTCGAAGGAGAACTCCCGGCAATACCATAACAAGAGAGCCCTAGCCCCACCAACGACCTAATGGAATTCGAGGTCAATCGACAAATGGGGATCCGAAATACTCTTGAAGGCTAAGATAACGGGGGCCAGAGGATACCTAAGACCCGCCCTCAGACTATCTACATAAATGGTAATAAACCCCTCCGGAGGGGCCATCACCCTATCCTCCGTCTGCGGCAGGCACCACCACGCATCCTCCGGGATCAGGTATTCTCTTACAACTTCAAAAGTTCCTCCAATGTCAAGCCCGACCGCCACGCCCACCCTCACCCATCCCAAACCGAGGATACCGCGAACCCTAGAACTCACCCCATGGACCTACCCAGCCATTATAGCACATATAGTCTTTTACGTCGGGAACTCACGGCCGTAACCCGGCGAAATGGAACTTTCAGAGCGAAGAAGATGAAGAAAACATACTTACTTTTCACGCGAGTATATGGCTCCTTCAGCGAGATCAGGATCAAGTAAGAAAATTTCTCAGAATTTTTCTCTCTCAAACAAGGCGTCGAAGGGGAAAGTGAATAGTTGCCTTGCTTGGGCCTATTTATAAGACAAAGGGCGCCTAAAAATTGTCGTTTCAACTTCGACACGTACCTACGCGTGATTGGATGTGGAGTCCACGCACGCACGCGGTTCGAGTACCCAACTACCGCCTGGCGCGTATGACGTACGTTAGTGTAAGATAGACCGCCAGTCTGACCTAGCAATCATCATACGGACCCCGGCGTCCTCCAGATGGCGGTGCCTCAGGTCGCACCCCGTCCTTCCCACAAATAACAAGGGGATCCAGATCGGACCTCGGCGTCCTATCAACGGGCTTCCCCCTTTACGGGAAAGTCTACATCCAGATCGGATCTCGGCAAACCAGCCCCCAGATTCGGTGCCGCCCAGGGCGCACCTCGACATCCCCGAAGGCGGTCTCGTGCCCGACATCGGCACCCACCACAGGAGCAACACCACTCTAGATCGGACCTCGGTGTAACCCACGCAGAGGTCGATATCCGTGTCGGACTTCGACTTCCTTCTCGCACCACATCTTTTTCAAGCGACGGACAACGCACCACCCAACCCGCCGGCACCGATCGCCAAATAAACCCTCACATAAAAAGACAACACCTTCAACAAACAACTTCACCGAGCCCCACCTCACCTCGGCGGCGCTTTCACTCCACCCTCGGATCATCGCCTCGGCTATTCGGGGGCTATGATGGATATGGCCCAACCGATTAGGCCCACTAACAGCCCAAACGAGCCGGGCCTAATGTTGGTAACAGCCCACGCGGTTGAGCCCAAGGCGAGCCCTAATCAGCTCCCAAAACCCTAGCCCCCAGAACCGCCACCCTCGGCCAATGGAGGACACGCCCCAGAGCCAAAGTAAGGCGCCACCCTCGGCCAATGGAGGACACGCCCAAACCAAGGTCGCGCCACCTCCACGCGGGCGCGTAAGACGCAAGTGTCCCCGCTCCGCCAATGGAGGCACGCCAGAGAAGAGTCACGTCACGACCAATGGAGAGGTTGAGCACGCCTTCATTGCGGTGCTGGGTTGTATAAATAGAAGGAAACCGACAATAGAAGGGTTGGCAACTTATCGAATACTAAGAGCTTGTAATTACACTCACCGTATTATAGTGAAAGTATTGAGGAAACACCTCCGTGGACGAGATCTCATTAACGATTGAACCACGAAAACCTTGGTGTTCTTTATTGCTTTACATAAATCTCGCACACTCACTTAACCGATTTATCATTAAGCATTCTTCATATTTTACCGTTGTTTAATACTTTCACAATTTGATAATTAATTATGTGTATACACTTATTATGTTATTAAATAAGATTACTAAAATAAAATTTTCTATTTACTTAATATGTTTAATTTGGCGGTTGAAAATAATTATAAAAAAAATCGAAAGAAGTAGAATTTATGCCCAAGAAGAGTAAGGGTTTTATATCGATCATGTAACTGCACATTGAATTGATACGACGTTGTTACTATATTTATGTTGTCTTACATTTTATATGTTTAATTAAATATTAATGTATTTATGTTGGTTGGGCTACATTGAGATAACTAATCAGGTTTTATTATAACGGATTAGGATTATTGAGCAAATAATAAATAGAAAACATAAAGGAAACACAGATTTACGTGGTTCACCAACAATGAGTTGGCTACGTCCACAGACAGAAAATGAGAACAGATTTTATTAGACAGGTATGGTTTTTCATAATACAATTACAACTCTCAAATGTCATATATATAGTACTAAGAGAATACACAAATTGGGTTCAGCCTAATACGAGTATTAAGGCCCAATACTAACTATTCGAAGCGGGAGATAGTTTCAAGGCATATCAACAGGTTTATTCATAATACGTAATATTCATTCAACTTAGAAGAAGAAGAAGAAGAAGAAGAAGAAGAAGAAGAAGAAGAAGAAGAAGAGATAAATTTAGAAATTTGAGAACTATTTATAATGGTTGAAGATGGTTTACACAAATAAATTATGATTTGTATGGAATAGAACTTGCTTAATCATACGGACCTTTTATATAGTTCATCGCTATATACTTGTAAATGAATACAAAGAATATATAGAAGTAAAGAAGTACATCTCTTACCACTTCATTGTTGGAAGATTCGTTTTTATTTCATTAATTGATATATGTTTTTCTTTTTAATTGTACTTTTTTATTAGTTTCGAGATTTTCAAGAGTATGCATATTATCTAAAGTTATGATAGTTTGTAATGAAATTAATTTAATGGAACGTTAACTAATTAGAGGTTGAAGTGATATTTGGCTCAATTAACAAACATGCTCAATATTTCATCGATCTTTTAAAAATACAATTATAGTTTAATAAATGAAATGTTGTGTGTGAGGGAAGGGAACGGTTTCGTCAAAATTCTCTTGCAAAAAGGTTATAGCCATGCACGCTATTTAGAAAGATGGAGAGGATTTTGGAATCTTGCTACCAAAAAGAAAAAGCCGTCTCGGGTAATTTTAAATAATTAATTAAAGAGTGGTGATTAGGGGGAGTAAACCTAAAAATAGGAAACCCCTACTACCACCCTATAGTTTATTCAAAACAACCCCAAATAACAGTATTTCTCTCTTACCTTTAAAAAGCCTTCACATAATTTTTAGAACAAAGGTTTCATTTAACTTTATCTAAAATGAATTATCCGGGAGGGCGGGGCGGGGGGCGCAGCTTCACCATTTTGTATAAATAAGACGAGTCTTAACACACAAAATTAGATACGGTAAACCAATAAAGATTAAAAAAGAAGTACAAAATATTTGAACAAAAATATAATTTAAAGAGTTTTCGTCGGACAATAAATAAGTGCAAGATGCTTAATACGAGTGCATGGTATAGGAGTCACAAAGAAATAAATGCAAAATAAATAACTATATTATTCAAGTACAATAAAAATTCGTTCAAAAATCTGAATCAATACTATATATCATTCCTCATCTTCGGGGAAAGAACCATATCCCATCGATTCGAGTATTAAACTTATACCCTTATATTCCTTAGTCATTATCATCAAGCTATGATCATTCTCATCATTCTCATTATTATTTATTGATTTTAATTGTGAGATTAATTAAGTAACTGCTATATTTCTTAACCGAAAGTTGACTATAGTTAAGGGATATAGATATGCTTATTTATGGTATCTCTTTTTTCATAATCTTTTTATGCGTTTTCTTTCTCTTCACAGTTGTTTCTTTCTAATTAATCGTATGTCTTCTTCATCTTGATAAATGGCATCAATACATGTTATTGGGTTTTATTACAATGTTTTTTGTATAATCAAAGTTTGTTATTTTGAAAAATTATAGAACTATATGAAATACATGTTCGTTTACTTTCTCTATGGACGTGTATACTATATTTTCTGATATGCACAATGATTTCTTTATGCTTAGAGGGTGTTTGGATGAGCTTATAAGCTGTTTTTGATGAGCTTATAAGCTCAGCCAAACATCCTCTTAATCGTGCATAATATATTTACTTATATGCACAGTGATTTTTCATATTACAATCATATGCACAACTATTTAGTTATACATATCAATTACCTAAATCAAAGAAGTAACCAAGTTGTATATCATCATTTTTTTATCTCATTCACGGATTGTGGGATTTGGAGTACGAAATTCTTATTTGTGATATTTAATTTAAGGTAATTTTATAAACTCTATTTTTATATTGATTATGATTTAATATAGTTTTTGATACATTTTTATGTTAATTATTAGTCAATCAATGATTCTCAATTTTATAAGTTTAATTCTTAGTTTTTGTTTTATTTCACATAACTACAAACAATCTTATTCACAACTATTATTTTCATAAAGAAAATCAAATTGCAAAGAGACGAAAAATAAGGGATATGATGAATCTTTAAATTGACCTTAGTACCCCCAAAGCATTTACAACTATAAAAATAGTCAAACTTATCTTTAAGTATGACTAAATAAATATAGTTCTTAGTTCTCATCTCATTATTGATTCTCTCTATAACCAATTAATATATATATATATATATATATGTATATATATATATATTTTGGTTTAAATAAGAACCATTTTTATTCTAAAACTAAGACCAAATGATTAGTTATGAAAGTTGATAAACCGTTGAAAAATTACCGAATTCAAAATTGAATTTTTACCCGGTTCGAATCCCATGAGGGAAAAATTCTATTTTTTTATTTAGTAACTTTCTCAATGGATTCATCTACTTTCAATGTGATTCATCATTTTTGGTTCTCACGCTCATGATAAAATGGTTCTAACGTTAATCCTCTCTTATATATATATATATATATATATATATATATATATATATATATATATATGTGTATCATACCCATAACGTGTAAAATAAAGCATTATTGATATAGTGGGTTAAGTGGATAGGTGTACTAGTCTTGCTTTTTATGTTTTAGGTCTTCTTAGAATAGTAATATACGAAGATTTGTTGGTGATATTTTGCCTATAAATAAGCAATTCCTCATTTGTAAAATCAATCAGAGAACTCTTCCAAGCAATAACATTTGAGCTTTCGAAAACAAAACATGTGTTGTTAAGTTTTGCCTTTCTTATTTTCGATCATAAATTCTATATCAATTCTTAGAGCTACATTGTAAGCATTATATATTATGGAATGGAATATATTATGTAGCTCATGATTGGTATAGAATTTATGATCGTAGAAGAGTAAGAAAGTCGAAAACTTAACAACACATGTTTTGTTTTCGTAAAGCTCAAATGTTTATTGCTGGAAGAGTTCCTGATCGATTTTACAAATGAGGAATTGCTATTTATAGCAAAATATCACCAACAAATCTTCGTACTATTACTATTCTAAGAAGACCTAAAACCCAAAAAAGCAAGACTAGTACACCTATCCACTTAACCCACTATATCAATAATGCTTTATTTTACACGCTATGGGTATGATACACCATCCATCCTATACGTAAAGAAAAAATGAAAAAGAAGAAAATTATAAAAAGAAACAAGCTAAACTAATAATTGACACAAATATGTCTAATCTTTCAAAATCTCGATGAGTCTTTGGAATCGTGTCGCAGCTTTGAGAATCATCAATGTCTTCTTCTTTATCTCGTATTGATGATAGCAATTTCTTCATCTAAAAGACTATCACCTTCTCCACCGAAAGAAAGGAACATATTCCAATTTGATGTAACCCATATTTGTAAATAATGTCCTTCACCGCAAGTTTATACTTCATCCATAATTCAAGTTTAGGGATGTTTTGGACTTCGAAATATGTTAATTTGTTCTTCGAATCTTGAAATGTAAAATGATCCGTTCCTCTTTTTACATCCGGTCGAAGATATCGCCCGTAATATTCAATGTCCACAAATAAATTCTTTTTCTAGTGGGCGATAATCGTGAGATGTAGCCTGGAAGAGAAGCTAGAATTTTGCATGAGACTTTTGATTTGGAAGATAAGGATGAAATATTGCAACCGTCAATAGAAACTTTTCTCTCAATTTGTTCATTAGGTCTTCGTTTTTTCTCAGATAATCAATTCCATGAAATCAATCATACCATTGTGGTAAAATTGATTGTCATTTCATCCGCATGTCGATCTTGTTTAAATCAATCAGAGAAGCGAAGGCCGTGAATTCGATTTGTTCATTATTTAATATTCTTCTTTCTCAGATAAATTTATAAACATCGTGCCTTTGTATGATTTTTACGCCTTGAATTTTGACTCATTGAAATAAATTTCAACAATTTTCTTTGTAGATCAACAAGGTTTTGAGAAAATCCTTTTAAAACTTTTGTAGAAATAATTTCCTCAAGGTCGAATAATTTTCAGATCTGGTTCCATTGTTTCTCCAAGGAATATCAAGAATTTAGTTTTAAAATTTTCAAAACTTCTTGGAGGTGGAACATACTGGTTTTGTTTTCAAAAATCAATTTTTGATTTAACTTTGTAATGGTTGATTCCATGACCGAGATCGTCGATCTTTGTAATTACAATCATTTTGTAAATTTTTCAATTGATTGTTAAGATCAGAAGTTTTCTTTTCAAAGTCCACAAATTGTGATTCATAAGTTTTTAACAAAGAAGACTGATGTTGAATCACACTACTTGGGTTTTCTTGTAATCTGAGCAAAACTTTGACTTCCTCCGTTCAATAAAAATTCTTGTATACCAAAGGCTTCTCTAGCATTTGACAATGCTTATGAAAAACTGTAGTAACCTTTCCAAAGAGGTTTAGGACAATTAATATATTTTCGAACAGTATTAAAGTTATGAAAAACTTTAATTTTTGTTCCTCTGAAAATAACATAATGTGTAAACTTCTTTTGAGTTGCTCGTTTTTATTTTGTTCGAAAAAGTAAAATGCCGAGCATTTAAAACTTGTACTTTAAAAGTCGTAGCTTTTAGCAATGTTTGAATATGCCATAGATTATCAAGGATAACTTTGTTGTCTCTGTAACCTTTGTAATTGCTCTCAATCACAGAATGGATTTGAGCATTTTGTAAAGTTACTGCTCCAAATTGAATTTTATCTTTGTAATCTTTTGATTCTCTTAGTCTGGAGAACTGTGTAACACTTTTAGTTTCCTCGTCTGAAGAGATATCCATTGGATAATGTCTCTCGAACTCGAATCAGATAATTTTTCTTCCTTCTCGGTCTTAGAGACTCGTATAATTTTCTTTTTTCCTTTTGAAGGCTTTATAATTTTTCTATCCATTTCGCATAAAAAGACGATTTATCTTTCTAGATAAGAGGTCGAAATATTATTATCTTTGCTTTTATATGTTCAAATTTTACTCTATAATTATTTCTTGAATTGTTTGTTGTAAATTTATCCATCTTGTCTTATTAACTTTTTACTATTAGCATTATTAATAAATTTTACAATAGCTTCACAACTGCTTTTAACAATGAATTCATTTTTAATCATATTTTAAATTTTTCTAAAGAATTTATTAATGCTTGTATTTCATAATCTAAAGATGTCCAATTTAAACCTGTTTTATTAAAGTTTCCACTAGCATAAGCGCTATTCTTTCTTCATTTTTGAATTGAATTTATGGGGTTTGCAAATTAATACTGCTTCTCATCCTTCTTTACATACATCACATTGAATAATTATATAACTATCACTTGTAGGTAATTCTAAAGGTTTAATATTTTTTATTTCATTTTTAATTTTTTGAATAAGTTTTTCATCTTCTCTATTAAAATGTCGTTGATCATTTTTAGTAGTTTTACTATATAATGGATCCACTAATTTACTAAGATTTGGAACAAATTTTCTAGCATAATTTACTAATCCTAAAAATGATTGTATTTGTTTTAAATTTGTTAATTTATTTGGAAATTCTAAAATTTTAGTAGCAATATGAGGTTGTAATTCTATTTTTCCATTTCCAATTTCTAGTCCTAAAAATAAAATTTTTCTTTTAAATAATTCCATTTTCCTTTTACTAATTACTATACCATTCTTTTCAATTTCCTTAAATATAATGTTTAAATGTTCTTCATGTTATTTTAAATTATTGCTTGCTACAAGAATATCATCAATATATACTAGACAAAATTTATATTTTAAAAATATATTATCCATAAATCTTTGAAAGATAGCGGTAGCATTTTTAACCCAAAACTTAATACATTCCATTCAAATTGTCTTCGGACAAGTAAAAGCGATCCATGGTTTAAACCATTCTTCTAATTTTAACCGATTATATCCACTTTTTAAATCAAATTTACTAAATATCTTTTATTTTGTATAAGTGCTATTAAAGTTTCTTTATTTGATATGTTATAACCATCATCTTCACAATTATCATTTAATCTTTTATAATTGTATACTATCCTAGGTTTTTCTTTTATTTCGAATGATTTCTTACTATAAAAGTCGTAGATCTATGAGGACTTTCTCAATGTCTAATTAATCCTGTTTAACATTTCATTAACTGCTTTCTAAATTCTTCTACATCTTCTCGCACTATACTCTCCATTTTTGTTCTAATTGTAATTTCGGTAACTTTATTTTTATTTTACAAACATAATTTACTTTTGCTTTTGTAATATCATCTCCTATTAATCCTAGTTTTCTAATCTTAATATTATAGGATAATTTTTACTTTTTAATGTCGACCCTTTTTCTAATTCTTGTGAAATAAATTGTGAGAATAATTTTATATCTTCATTTTCAATGAAATTATTTTGTTTGTTTTGTACTTGTTTTAAAAAATCTAATTCTCCTACCCACCACGCTTTCGGGCAAACTCTGATGTATGTGTATATCTATATGTTGGAAAACTATAAACTTGTTTACTTAGTGTAATAAAATTTTTAGCAATTGTTAAATTACCATTTAAACTAGTAATAAAATTTAATCCTAATAAGAAATCTTTAGAATATATATATATTTGTGTGTGTATCAAAATACCAATCCTCAGGCCCTAGTTTCAACAACTTCGGCCGTTCTATTCTTTCCCTTTGTAAATGTCATTTTATTTTCTATCATAACTTTGTATCTAGATTTTAACGAATTATATGAACTATTTGTACAATCATGACATATTGACATGTATCATTCATGTTAAAAATTAAAATACAAATAAATTATTATTCGTAACAGAAGATATCTCGTCCAGTACGAGGTGGAACATTTGACCATTTTATTTTCTCGTTTGTCTTCAATAGTGAAAACAAACAAGAACATATAATAAACAAACAGATTTATTTATTTTGAATAAGAATATTAATACTTCATTAAATACCTCGATCAAGTTGGGAAGTTTTCTATCCACAGTTGTGTAGCATATTAATTATTAAGCTAAATAATAGTACGACTATTTGATTACTTGTGGTCTAATAATTTAGTACTAATTCAAAACCACAATTAACTGCAATTAATTCAAAACTACAATTAACTGCAAGGAAGTATATATATTATGAGGTGGTACATCCGTCCGTATATGCGGACTTTGATATTTTTCTTTCGTGTAAGTGATATTTTTCTTCAATGTAAATGATATTTTCTAAATTATAGGGTTAAAAACAAATAATATTTTTTTTTAATATAAATGATAATTTTCTTATTAACAAATTATACTTTTGTCCATTGGTATGGTGCAGACGGATATATATGAATTTTTGTTATATATTATCTGTATGTGTACATAATTCTCGCACACGAAGGGATTTATGCTCCACAAATGACAAATACGATATTTTCGGAAAATGTATATAATAAAGCATCTGGGAATTAACAATAGCAGGAATGAGTCCCACATCAATAATAATATTAAAAATAATAGTTTTTGTTTGATCAGCCCACATTTTTTGGAAAAAAATAGACTGATCCAAGTCAAAGATTTGTTATTCTCTTTTTGTGGCTCGTTGTTAGGTTAAAAGTTTCCATTAACCTTCCAATGTCGTGATTTGCTAAATTATATTCCTGTTATTCATTAATTTCTTGTTATTCATTAATTGGACATATTTATGGCAGGATTTGCCGAATATATTCTGCCTAACCTCCTAGCCTATATCATTATTTCTTCTATTTTAAAGTTCAGTGACCATCTGAAACTGAAAATTAATTAAATTCCATCATAGATTATAAAGACGTATTTATTAGTTGTGTAAAAGTAAAAGTTGGTCGTCATTAAATGTAAATTTTGTGATTTCCTTTTATTCTACTAATATTTCTTAACTGGATTATTATTTGTTTGTTTGTTTTTGAGGGGAGCATTATCATTATTGTTATCAGTAACTTTAAATATGTTGGATATAACCAACACGAGTCTTTTCAGTGTGTTTTGTCCTCACTCACACACTCCCTGAGAAAACTTCTCAGGGGGTCACCCATCTCACAATTGCTCCAAGCCAAGCACGCTTAACTTTAGAGTTTTTATGAGATGGACTCCCGAAAAGAAAATGCATCTTGTTGGTATGAGTAACACATATCAAATCCTTTAAGCTCTCCTCGAATATGTAGTCACATACCTGCATATTCTCGAAATCCTCCCATTCCGGTGCTTTGGTTCATTCATGTACCCTCCGCTTTGAAGTCTTAATCGGAGCCGCTCTTTGTCCATGCCTCTGCACCGCGATCACTCCGTATTTCCGCCGGCCACATGCCCACCGCCTTCCGCTTGGTTCGTCCCCCAACCACACCGCATCGGGAGGTTCGCTCGATACCACTCGTTAATGAAATTAATTAAGTTAGAATAATTAAATAAATTAAATTATGCTAGTCAAGTGCATAATTTGATAATTATATTATGTGTTATATTAAACGAGAGTCCTTATATATATATATATATATATATATATATATATATATATGATTTTAGTATGCAATTTAATTGCATTATACTTTTGTAAAAAGTATTTAACAAAAGAAGATTATGAAATTAAATTGTTTTTAAACGAAAAGTCGAGTAAGGGTATTGTTGGTGCATTAGCCGATATAAATTAGTTTTCAAATTTAATTATATTTTGAAAACTCTAGCTTAACGAATCATAAGCTAGTATCCTCCTTACTTGAATTTAAGGCTAGCTTTTCGAGACCTATTAAGATTAGTGCTTCTTGTAGGTTTTATCGATCAAGGGGTTAGCCGCTTTCCCGAGACGATATTATTGTGATTTCTTCGAGCTTTGTCCTATCAAGGTGGGCTTACTTTACAAAAGTATATTTGAGTTATATGCTCGATATTTCATGAAATGCAAACCGCTTATCCAATAAAATGTTTTTGTGCGCTCTACTGCTTAAGGCTCAGATATGAATCGATCGAGATTCTCTTTAATCTAATACATTAATTGAGAATTGTGTACACTATTAGTTGTTTCGGTGGGTTGATCTCCATCGGGCACTAACCAAGTCATGAGGCGTTATAAGGGTGCTTGTCTGGATGCGTTCCGGAGTACGTCATGTTATTATGGTGCTTGTCTGGATACGTTCCGAAGTACGTCATGAATTGTCCGGGTTACGTCCCCGATGACAATAATGGGAGCATGTGATCCGACGGTGGCTAGAGGTCCGGGATCAAAGCGAGTAACAGAAGAGTCGTGACAATGGGCCCAAATGAATGAAATATTTTTGCATGCTTAGAAGTGGTTTCTCTTTTTAAAACCTTCTAAGTTATGTTATCATGATTGGATAAACTGCTTTTACGGATTTATGAAATGTTTATGAAAATGCATGCCCACTGAGTACATTAGTACTTAGCCCAAATGTTTTCAAATGTTTTCAGGTTGATCAATGGGCGCTGACGGAGCAGAGCTGAGATTAGAGTTCACTCCGTATTTTTAACGGATTATTCCGCATTTAGACTTCCGCTGATGAGCTAGCTCTAATTACATTTTCCTTCTTGTCTATGACTTGAATTATATCTTTTGATTGAGCTTAGACTCTAAATCATTGATGTTAGTATTTTTGATGTGTACTGACTATCAGAAGCACGAAACTAAACTTGTGATCCTGAGGATAGATGTTGTTTTGTTTGGATTATATCATTCGATGTCTTCCATTTTCATTTAGGAAGTTTATTCCCAAATCCTAAGGGTTTATTTGCTTCGACCATTCGAAATCAACTTATTTACTTCATATTTTCTATTATTTTTATTCGTCGTATCTCGATTTACGAGCTTCCGTTATCCTAAGAAATCGGGCTGTGACACATGCATCACGCGATATTATAAGTTTTATCTGATGAAGATTTTTCCCAAAGTTCGTGGGACTATTTAGGATAACATTTTTAAATACCAAGATTTAGGTCACAATTCAATGAACTTGACTCAAGTTCTTCTGATCCACCATATATATAGTGTGATGCAAGAAACCATAAACTATTTATTAATCTAATTTTATCTTCCACCGGAGTTCCACAACAAATTTTAAATAAGATGTAGACACTGCATATACCATAAATAGGCGTAATACCCTATGAAATTATTGTTTTTTAAGTAGATAAATATAGAGACTTGATATCAGCATGCCATCAAAAAAGTTAAGATTATTTTGATCCACGGATCTAGTATATCAATCACACATGCATACTACACAATCTATATGAGATGAATTCAGTCAACCATCAACCATATCTTTTGATAAAAAAGAAGAAGACGAATTGATTATCATTTTCTTCACATAGTGGAAAGGGTCATTATCATATATATTAATAATTAAAATACATTTGAGGGCTTATTTAGGCCAAAATTTCGTATTTATGTCTACAATAATTAGGTACTTTGTAAAAAAAACATCTAGTCAACCAAATAGTGGAAAGGGTCATTATCAGTAACGCCACGCCCACGCTGTTATGAATTTTGGGACTCCATTTATGGTAAGACGTGTTAAGCTTTCTAGAAGCTCTAGAAATTAAGCAAATTAGTTAGTTTATAATTTATTTAGCGTTATTTGGAATGGGCAAAACATAATTATAACTGTAGGTCAGTAACCCGACGATGATGCACGATAAAGAGCTGATATATGTTTGTTTGCCACTGTAATAAATTATATATAGGATTATTTATCAAAAATATCACAATGTTTTTCTAAAT
This sequence comes from Salvia rosmarinus, assembly GCA_036937905.1. Lineage (NCBI taxonomy): Eukaryota > Viridiplantae > Streptophyta > Magnoliopsida > Lamiales > Lamiaceae > Salvia > Salvia rosmarinus. The sequence continues at coordinate 53,023,196 of CM072823.1, read as the reverse complement.
AAATAATTTTCACATGACCATATATATATTCTAACTACATGAACCAATTTATTTATTGTCTGGCTCGATAAGATCCATATCCTTGTGTGTGTGTTGGCCTAGTGGTAGAGTGGTTAATGCCCGAGGCCAAAGGTCTCGGGTTCGAGTCCATCGTGACGCAACCTTTAAAATTTTTGTATTAAATTGACCCAAAAAGATCCATATCCAAATTGCTAGGTTTTCAATGATTGGTTAAACTTTTTCCAGTTCCAATCTCGTTTAATCTTGGTTTAAGTTCTATATAATTTTGAGATAAGTATAATTTATAGTCCGAGCTCTGGAACCTTTCAAAAATTAACTTGAATTGTCATTTATTTTTTGAAAATTTGGATCTTCGTATAAAGTTTCAATTTTGACACGCTACTGAAAATACGATATCGGGAAGTTGAATCAACTCGTTGGATTATCGGGTGGAATATGCAATAAACGAGTACTATTGAATCAATTGGAATTGAAGAGTACTATTACAAAATTAATTTAATTTCCACCTCATTTATTATATATAAGCATTATTTAGATGCTATGTCTTAATCGACAAATAGTGTTAAACCATCGCAATGCGCTGCGAACATTTTGTACAATAACTTTTCAAAATTTATAAAAATTTCAAATACATATACACTATAATCAAGTAGAAGTCAGATGTCTTAATCATTTCAAAATTTTCATATCCTTTTACGTAATTTTTAGATAATAGGTAATGCATTTGATTCCTACTGAACGTAGTAAAGATTGACAATCTATTATAAGTTTTAACAAGCTAAGTCAAATAAATGCATGCAAGTTACAATCCTTTTAAAAACAATAATACCTTAAAATTATTCAGAATATCATAACCATCAATTTTTATATACAAATTACAAACAAACGTACCAAAAATCCATAGTGCAATAAATCTAAACAACTTTTTGACATAATAAACAACTAATGATATAACTAAAAACTTACTTTAGTGTCATTTTGGGATGACACAATGGTAAAAATGGGCTTATGTGGTCTAAAAATCATAGGTTCGAACCCCACTAACACCTGTGTGTTTGCAAGCTATTGTACAAGAACGTAGAGTTTACCCAGTACACACTGAAGATAATGGTTGCGGATTCCCATGAATTAAAAAAAAAACTTACTTTAGTACTCAACAAGATTATTGTTCTGATTAAAAAATCATACATCAGAAAAAGTAAAGTTGTCCTATTTAAAAACCAACAATGATTTTCAACAAATACAACAAATGTATGTTTATTAGTTTTCTTCTTTCTTCGTGATCGCTTCTTGCACTGTGATGAACTAAGAAGTTCTATTGAGAAAATGTTATCACTTTATAGTACAGAAATAATGTCCTATTTATAAATTATTAATATAAAATAAATAGAAATACATACTGTATGCAAAATTTGAGTTAATTGAATTATTTTGGAGGGATTAATAAACTTAATTATAACTGTAATAGCTAAAGTTAATTTAATTATTTTAAATAGGGGTTGTAGTGGGTAAAATGTGAGCTATGACTATAATTATTCTTTGTAATTAAGGCACGACCCATTACCTTGTTTCTGGGCCCTTTATGAAGCCCAAATACGGAAATCGTATCAGGGAATGCAATAGGACCAGTCTACATTTTTCATTACTGTCGATAATCAATTATTTTCAAGTGGGTAATGCAAACCATAAACATGACTAAGCATTATATTAAATTATTTTTCTTCGATCAACATCTAATTATATCATCACCTACTACCTAGGATCGTATAGTCGAAATTATACTAACACTAGGCTGCAAATTTTACGAGAATGAGCAAAACGATGCATCATTATGAACTAAACTGATAAAAGATAGAGAAGCAGACGCGACTGGTATTATTTTAGCTAAAAATCCTTGGCCAATATTATTACAGTATTTTCTTAGGATTTAGATAAACAATTCAAACATTTCAATTACCTAGGAGATGTAGTGTAGCGTTGATTGGAATTTGGATCCATTACATAATGTAATCTACATTGATTGGATGACTCTCTGCAACAATATATAAATTCCGAGATCCCAAAGCAACATTTTGTAGAATCAAGACCGCAACCAATTAACCGTATAAAGATATGGAACTGTAAGTATAAACCAACAAAAATATCATATTAATGTCTATTGAGAAAATAATAATAAAAATAATAAGCAGTCTGTAAGGATTTGTTCTGGGTTGGGTTGCAGAGATGTAGTAGGGAGGATTCCAGACAGCAAATAAATTACATTTACAGCAAATATAGTTTGCAGAAAATTAGGTGTATGTGTGTCTGTTGTCCCCTTGGTATATTGGAAATCTCTCAATCGTGAATGCTAAATATTCCCTCCCTCCCTCAAATCTATTCCTGAGAATTTTCGATACAAGCTTTAATAAAAAAATTGAATATATTATGGATGGAGTAAAGATCCCACATTAGTGTAATATTAAATCAGTTAATGGTGGATCATAAATGATAAAAGATATAAATAAATTGATTGTTAAGGATAAAAAGGAGAAATAATGATAGGCCTAGTAAAAAATATAAATAAGAGATATTATTAAGATTAATAAGTTATGAATATAGTTACCATAAATAAATAAGAAGAAAATTAAGAGACGTTTTAAAAAGGAAAATTGGAAGAAAAAGAAAAAAAAAATAGGGAATGAAAGGGGTATAGGACTAATGTTTATCGGTGGCCATTTGCCAAAGAGGTCGAACACCTTGCAGGAAATTACGAGGAAAAGTTTCAGAGCTTTGGTTTTGAAATGATTGACGGCAACAATAATTAATGCGAGCATCCATGTTCCCTCTCTCATCTCTCACTTTTTGAAATGATTGACGGCAACAATAATTAATGCGAGCATCCATGTTCCCTCTCTCATCTCTCACTTCTCTAATTTCAATCAACGGGTGAAGATATTTGTCTTCGTCTTGTTGATCATTCAGATCTTATATATATATATATATATATATATATATATATATATACACACATATATTGGGTATCTTTGCCTAGCCGAGGGTTCACGCTCTTGTTTCCCGACCTACGGCCTTCTTCACTTAGTGCTCAAGCACTACTGATTCCGGTTGCTTCCTTTCTCTGAACACACGAACAGATCTCAAGTGAATGGGAAAAGGTGTCCTCGGACACGGTGGCTCAGATTTTCCCACTCGGCGGCGCAACACTTCGGCAACAATAGATCTAGGGTTTCAACAGGAGGGGGTAGGAAGGATGTAACCACTCGGAGCTTTACAGGCTACCAAACAGGAGACCTTAAACCAAGGAATCCGGCAACCACACTCTCTCAACAACACAATGTCAACACTCACAGTCACCAACAGGATATCCTTGATGTGGAATCCGATGACTACTCTACCACAAAAGGTTACAGATGGTTTTATATCGGGAGGACGAAGGGGTAAGGACGGGGTAGCCATTAATGGTGGTGTAGAGCTCAAGAGAGCTTAGTAATGGCGATGGGGAGGTGCGGAGGAACCGAGGGAATGGGGAGGGAAAAGAGGCGCAGCCTCAATCAGATTAGGGTAAAGAGAGGTAGCGGGAAGGGGGGAAACAATTAGGTTTAGGTAACGGGCTGATGGGCCTAATGGGCTGAGTGGGTTGAGAGATAAATAAAGATATATGGGCCAACATCCAACAATATATATAATATGTAAAATTCATGGTTTTTCATTCTCTATAAATAAAAATCAAATTTATTATATTTTCACATACCTAAACTTCCTTCATTTTCTTTTTTTTTTCTCTATGACTCGAAGCAATAATTATTTTCAATCGAAAATAGTTTAAATTATTTTTATTACAATTAATCATTTAATAATGATTTAAAAATAAAATAATAAAATAAATGATTTATTGTTGGTGATCATTGATAAGCCACAAGAAATTGATATGCTTGGGCTGGGAGAAAAATGAGATTTGAAGATGCAAAAGAAAAAAATTAGATAGTTGGGGGTGATTGTTGATTAACTTAGTCTTAAGTATTAAATTATTCAAAAAAATCTATCATAATTTTTTAAAAAATACATACAAAAAGATTTGTTATTTATATCAAATACATAAAATATAACGGTAATATAGGCAAGTAGACTTTTGAAATACAAAAAAGAATTCTATCCACAATTATAAAAAACATAAAACTTTAGCTATCTTTTGTGCAAATAAACTATTATACGGTTAATGAAATTAACATTTGGCTTTTCTGTTTTGTTGATCATCGAGGAGAAAGATTGATATTGACTTTATATTAGAAAATAGTTTAACTATCGAATCAAATCCTGAAAGCAACCAATGAAGGAGATTTTCAACCTATAAATTGAATTTGAATGCAATCGTGTTTGCAGATTTTTTTCTTGCCAAAATACAAACAATTCATTCAAGTAATTTATAGGTTTTGATGTTCTTAAAAAGAGGAACATTTTGATATATAGTTCGTTGGTTTTGGTTGAGTAACGATAGAGAATTTTATCAAAAAGATGGTTTGATGGTTAGTTTGAATTCCAATTACAAATAATATAGAAATTGTAAAATAAATTATAAATAATTAATAATTTATTTGACAGTTATATTAAGCATTAACTTTTGGATATCTAATTCAAAGAGCAGAAATTCGCAAATTTATATTCTTAAGTGATTTCCAGTATTTTACTGCAAACTCAAAATATAGTAAAAAATCACTGGAACGTAACTACAAATACATATTTATTTTGTTGTTTTATGGCTTTTCTCTCACCTCCAAATATATAAATGTGTTTGTACTATTCATAAATATATTTATTTTTTAATTAAAAATTTTAAACTAATCAATTAATTGAAGAGAAATATACAGAGATATTCTTTTAAATTATAATTTGAATTTATAAATGGGGGATAAATTACTTTTTAATATAACAGTTACCTAAAAATAAAGGTAAATTTTGGTATTGAGAGTTGAAGATGACAATTTTTAATTTTTTCCTTTCCTTTTTCCAACAACGCTTTATTCTCTGCTCGAGAAATAGTTATTCTTATATTTTTAATCAAAAATAAATTTAAATTGTCAACGTCAATTGTACAAGACGCCATACAGACAGTGCAGGATACAACTACAATTTACTTAAAAGATAAATATATTACTTCATCCGTCCCATTTAAGATGATCTATTTTTCTTTTTGAGTCGTCCTATCCAAGATAATCTGTTTTCTTTTTAAGAAATAATTATATCTTCAAAAATTATGGGATTTACTTACTTTTTATCAATTTAATCATACTATATCATTCTCCTAAATAACCGTATCGAAAAAAATAGATCGTCTTTGATGGGACGGAAGGAGTACTTGTTTCTTGTTTCATGGCTTTTAATCAATTAAATTAAGTTAGTTTTAATCAAGTTATCGAGAAATAAATGTGTTATACTTGGAATCACACACAGATTCCTACCGGTGGCAATTTTTTTAAAATTTTCGAACATTTAATTTCTACATATTTATTTATTTATAGTAGATGAACTCCATAAAATTTATTACACAGTCAACCAACTTAATTACTTTTCCATCCAATAAAGCTTTGCAAGATTGTGTGTGTGTGTTGGCCTAGTGGTAGAGTGGTTAAGGCCCGAGACCAAAGGTCTCGGGTTCGAGTCCACCGTGACGCAACCTTTAAAATTTCTGTATTAATTGACCAAAAAAAAAAAGCTTTGCAAGATTTTCGATGACGCGCTTTACCTACTAATTATTTAATAAAACTTAGATTATTAGTATTGTGATATCATGTGATAGTTGCAATTTTCCTCATCACAAATAAAGGGGGGAAAATCATGTGAGAATGCACGGTTGGTTGGCGAATAAAAGTTGAGCGTCCAATTGCTAATTCTTTGTCACATATTCCCTCCATACCTCAATTTATTTTCTAAATTTTTTAATAAAAGCTATTGAATATATTGTTAGTGGAATAAGAAATTCACATTAATATAATCTTAATTAACTAGTAATGGAATATAGATGATAGAATAAATAAATAAGTAGTATTTGTTAAGAGTAAGAAGGATAAATATTTGTGAGTTATGAATGATAATATGTATAAATAAAATATAGTGTTGATAGTAATAAATAAAAAGTATTTTGTGAGATAATTTTTATAAATTATATAAAAAGAAGTTTAAGAAGAAAAATTAAGAATGAAACTAAGGGATAAGGGAGTATAAATTAGGCCAACATTTGAGTTTGTTTTTTGAAATATACATTTCATATATACATAACATATATACTAAAAATATCTCAAATCTATAATTTACTATAAAAATTATCCAAAATTAACTGAAATGATATAAAATCCCATGTTTTCCTCCAAAACCCAACACCCAACTCCGCAAAATACAGCGGCCAATCCCCTCATAAATGGTTTAAGGAAAAATCCCACTCCGAAATGACATTTAATTGAACTTTTTTTCTTCCATAAATGGTTTTAAGGAAAAACTCAACAAACAGACAAAATTTCAAAACCTACTTCCTAAATTTCAACTTCATATGAAAGTCTATATCATAATTTTCAAAAGTTTACACAGTTTCCAAAAATGTTTCCTGCCAAAAGAAAAAGATAAAGTTCTACAATAATGTCAAATTGGATCATTAATAGTTATATTTAAAGACTTCTATTACGACCTTGACATCAAAATTAATATTATAGTTTTTAAAATGCTTTTTTACTCATTATAATTAAAAAGCGTTCACGCACATATAGGAAAACATGTACATACAGTGATACAGATAATTATAACACTACACATTCGTATGTAAAGGTTGGTTTTAATCACATGCTGTTGTTTTATGTATTTTATAAAACACTAATTTATTTTTTCGACACTCATTCTTTTCTTGATTATATATATGTAAATGTCAATTTGGAAATATAATTAGAAACTAGATTTTCAAATGAGTTGATAAATTATCACTTTTCATCGGTTCATTATTATTATTCTCACTGTGTCGAAAAAGTAAAAGGATATTTTTCTTTCTTCCTTCTTTTCCCCCCTTTAGTGTGAGGTAACTTTATTGTCGCATCCATATGTCTAACTCAATTGATTAATACAGATTTAGAACAAAAATTAAGGATCGAATTTTAAGTAGTCGTAGTGTGGGAGTTTCACTCTCTTTAGAGTGGCTCCTTATGGGTACTATGTAAAAGTCATTCTAGATTCTTAACCGTTGAGTCACCGTGATTTACATTCTCACATTCTCATGGGATTGGGATGTGAGGGCTCCCGAGGGTAGAGCTTCCCCTTTTGAAATAGGATTTTCATAGAACATATAAATGTACTAATATTAATAAAATATTATCATGTGAGAATGTATATAATATACTTAAATATTCTATAGAATTTGTCTTTTGGAACAAGGTTACTTTATTGTCTTTAAAAGAAAAAGGAAAAGAATATAAATAGCGGTAAACGGTCATATATTTTGGTTGCGAGCGATGAGTCATCAAAGTGAAGTACCCCTGAATTCCAGAGCTGCCCATAGATTGTGATTGATTAACTTGTTTCCTTTGTTTTTTTGCGCTACCTCCTCCTCATTTCTTCTCTCTCTTTCATCTTTCCTTTGACTATTCTGCCCCTCATTTGTTATTTTTAACCTACCACCGTTTTTATCTCAAATTTTTTGGATTGTTAGGCACGACTCATAGGTATCATGCACATGCACATGCTCATTTAAACGAGCAAGAAGCTAGTTCCAATAAATTTTAAGCATTTTAGGTAAAGGTAAACTTTTATTACTTCAAAATACACTCAATTTATATATATATATATATATATAGGTTGGGTTAAATAATACCCTGGCCCCGATAGTATGTAATCTCAATCCGCATCAACATTTTCAACACGTGGCACACCACAAACCGACACATGGCATCTCCTTTTCTTTTCTTTTCTTTTAATTTTCGTAAAGGGTAAAATCGGAAGAAACAAATCAGTCTTCTTCTCCTCCTTGACGGCAGAGGACGACGCCGGAGACGGACGGCGTCGGCGGCAACACCGGCGAACAGCAGCAACAAGATACACAAACAACTACAAACAACAGATTTTGAAAGAAAGAAAAAGAAGAAAAAAATTTGAGGAACAAAATTGATGGATTTTGAGAAAAAATAGAAGATGAATTTGATAGATGATTGAAGAATCGAGAAAGATGGTGGTTATGACGGTGGTTCACGACGAATTCATCGATAATCAGTGAAAGAGACGACGAAATTGTTAGAGAATGATGGATGAGAGATTTGGTGTCGAAAACCATAAAAATGCATTGAACAAAACATGAAACTGCATTGAACAAAGCATAAAAATGCATGTTCCCACGAAACAGAAACATGCATTTAACTTAACACGTTCATGCATTGATCAAAACATGTCAATGCATTTAACAAAACATGTTCATGTATTTAGCAAACGTAAAATGCAGCCAACGGGCGCGAACAGCGCCGGAGCGGCGCTACGAGCACGAGCGCACTGGCATGCATGCCGCTAGGCGCGCGAACTTCCAATCACATGCATTATTCTGCTCAATCGCATGCATTTTTGGTCATTTGAATGCATTATTCATTCAACTAAATGCATTGTTTGTTTTTCGCAATCACATAACAAATCAAATTACTAATCTACCTTTAATGAAGCGAAAATCGGTGAAATTAAGCTTAAAAGTCCGAAAAATCTTAACCATAGGATCTATGAGATAAGTAGATGAGATTGAGTCTACATACTATCTCCTCTGCCCGTACTATTTGATCCTCCTATATATATATATAGAGTGGGTTCAAATAAGAACCAATTTTAACGTGAGAACTAAGAACTACGAAAATTCTTTACTGAACAAAATGAATATGCTATGAAAGTTAATGAATACGTCATGAAAGTTATCGAATCCAAAATTCGAATTTTCACCGGGTTCGAATCCCATGAGAGCGAAAATTCTATTTTTTTATTCATTAACTTTCATAGATATTCATTTTGTTTCACACCGAATTCATCGTGTTTTGGTTACACGCTCACAATAAAAATAGTTCTCACGTTAACCCTCCCTATATATATATATATATATATATATATATATATATATATATATATATATGCTTTAGTTAGGAGATTATTAGGATATAATTTCGATCATTTACATGATATAATAAATATTAATAATTCCTGCATACTCAATTTATGGATTGATGACATAGAATTGAGGACAATATAATATATATATATATATATATATATATATATATATATATATATATATATATATATATATATATCACTAAAAAGTACTTCATTCGTTCTTGAAAAATATTTATTTAATTCAATTTGATTCGTCCATAGAAAACGTTCATTTCTTTTTATAGACATAGTCCTCACATAAATCTCGTAACTTTTATCCATAATTAACCTATTTATTTACACAAAAATTACTCATGATCTATATTTTTTACTCACATAATATATCTTACAATGTGAGTTCCATTTTTCATTCATTATACACTCATGAAATTTAATAAAATTAATGCTGCTAAAATCAAAGAATATATGTCAAAGATGGAGAGAATAAGTTATTCAAGTGAAAATATCTATAAGTCCTAATTTTGATACATGTAAATTATTTCTCCAGAGAATCTCAATCTCAATATTTATGACAATTTTATGTTGCATACTTACAGAGTTCTTTATTGCTTGAATGCCCTCGAAAACAAAAGTGTGTAACATATATTAAACGAAAACACTATAAATTATAAAATATTAATAGAAGTAGGAAAACAAATATTTAGATGAACAACCTAATTTGTATTTTATACACATTTGAGTAGTATTTATTTATTTAATATCGTAGTTATCTGCAGGTGCAATTTTCACTGATCAAATTTCTTGATTTTCTGTGATATGTTCAAAATACACAAAATAGGTAAACGTCAATTAATTTAAGTTATACATATATGAGAGCAAATTACAAAGTTAAAGGGCAGTATAGTAAATGCAGCAATACGAGTTCCACCCCAGCAAATAACTGGCATTGTTGTAATCCCCATCGAGCTATCAGGCTGCTCTTCCCATACAAGAATCTCTCTCTCTCATAGTTTTCTTCACTCCAAAATCATAACCTTAATACATCTCTCTCTCTCTTCATAGTTTTCTTCACTCCAAAATCATAACCCTCTCTCTCTCTCCTATTCTGCCGACCGATGATGGGTCTGAACCTTCCTCACTCCTGCATTTCCTCGTCAACATGATGCTTGGCAATAGCACCACTTTCTTCCGTCACAAACCTTAATACATCTCTCTCTCTCTTCATAGTTTTCTTCACTCCAAAATCATAACCTCTCTCTCTTCTCCTATTCTGCCGACCGATGATGGGTCTGAACCTTCCTCACTCCTGCATTTCCTCGTCAACATGATGCTTGGCAATAGCACCACTTTCTTCCGTCACAAACCTTAATACATCTCTCTCTCTCTCACTGCGACCCAACTTCTTGCAACCGAGATTTTCCCCAACAAAATTCACTCTTTTCTGCAAAAATCTATGGAGGGTGGAGGCGTTTACGACGATTCCTGCATGGCTAATCTTTTGCTCAAGAGGAGAGTTCGGAGGTTCTTGATTCCTCTGGGTTCCTAATTCTTCCCTTCTTTAAAGGTAATTCTCATTTTCTTGCATATTTTATTTTCTCACACTATTGCTTCTTAAATTATTTTTCTTTCCGAAATTTGTCTACTTCGATTGTGTTCATTTGCTTTTGTGCCATGACTTTCTGCTGCTGATTTAGTATTGCTTTGCCAATTGAAATAAATAAAAAAGTAGCTTTTTGATGAGTGCAATTTGTACATACCGTTCTAACATTGGAATCCAATGATGAGACAACTTTTCGATGTCGAATCACTTTATCTTCAACATTATTCAATCAGGAATTAACTGAGATTGTTAATTGTTGTTCTGTTTAAGGCTCTGCATCCATGGTGAGCTTCGAAGATGTCCGAGGAGAAAATACAAACACAAACAACATCAAACCGGAAAACTGCAATGACGATTTTGACCCTTGCTTCCACCAGCCGGAGAAGAAACGGCGGCTCACACGATCAAGTCCAGTTCCTTGAAAAGAGCTTCGAGGTCGAAAACAAGCTCGAACCGGAGAGAAAAATCCAGCTTGCTAAAGAAGTCGGTTTGCAGCCAAGGCAAGTCGCAATCTGGTTCCAAAATCGAAGAGCCCGCTACAAAACCAAGGTGCTCGAGAAAGAATACGCCGCTTTGAAAAGCAGCTACGACAAGCTCAGATCGGATTACGACACCCTCTTCAAAGAGAACGACAAGATGCGACACGAGGTCGAATTACTTCACACTTCACAATGGGTTTATTTTCTTGTCTGATTTCATGTTTTGCTCACGAAATTTTCTCTGTTTTTGGAATAGGTTAATCTGCTGACAGAGAAGTTGCTGATGAGAGCGAATGGGAAGGCCCAGGCGGTTAGTCCGTCGAATTCACAGGCGAAGAAGCCGGATTTCTCGGCGGCGGCGGTTGCTGCTCCGACGACGGACGCGGCGAGCTCTGCGAAGAGCGATGTATTTGATTCGGACAGCCCGCTTTATACCGATGGGAATCATTCGACGGCATTGGAGCCTACTGATTCTTCTCATGTTTTTGAGAGAGAGGCTTCGGATTTCTCTCAAGATGAAGACGACAGCCTCAGTAGAAGCCTTATGCCGCCGTGTTGTTTTCCTAAACTAGAAATCGAGTGCTACGATGATCTGCAGCCCAACTCCTGCAATTTGGGATTCCCTGTTCAAGATCAAGGCACGTGGTTCTGGCAATATTGATTTGGGCATTTGAAATGGGATCCATTCTTTTGCTTAATTTGCATTTTGATGATGGTGTTCTTGATGCCAAAAACCTTGTGTATATAAATGAATTTACATTTGCCCTTGTGCTGATCATGTTTGTATCATAGATAAATTTTGTTTTTTCCTTTGTCACAGTTTCGACGTTTCTTGGAATTAATTTCATGTTAAAAAGTTTGTGCATTGATGAAAGTTCACAGCATGCACAAGAAAACTACACGCATTTGATAAATTTTGGAACATGCAATTAGCATGTGCATACTTTAGGTAAAACTGTGTTCTTTTTTTACACTGGCTAAAAGCACACTTCTTTTAAATAGTATGCAAACTACAAAAATTATGTTTGATATGCAAATAATCAATAGAAATGTTGATAGAATTCGCATATGAAATTTTTGGTTTTAGCATATGAAATTTTTGGTTTTAGAAATACCGACTTGAGGAATACTACCAGTAGGTCTTCACTAAGGGGATATTCAATTCGATGTAATATTGAAAAATGGTAACGTGGGATGGGATGTTTGGTGCTTCTTAAAGGGAAAACTAGAGATGACTGGAGATCTTGGATCCGATTTAGATTTTAGATTCATATCTATTTTTCAGGATCTAGATTTTTAAAAAATAGGATTTGACTGGATCCTGGATCGGATATGAATAATCCCTTTTAAATTGGATTGGATCTAAATCGGATCTTGGTTTTAGATTCTAATCCGATCCATGTATCCATATTATATAGGGTTAATAGCGGCTAAATTCACGAACTTTAATACAATTCTGATTTATAACATGAACTTTGAAATTTGAATGACAATACATAAACTTTCGATTTTTCTAATTTTTCCCATGATGCCCAAATTAAATCCAACATGGCGAAAATCAGAAATGACGTGAGAATCAAGCGACGTCGTTTTGCTCAAAATGACGCGTTTGAATTGTCACATAAAATAAAATAAAAAATTACACATCACACCATCACCCTCATCTCTCCCTCTTCCATCTCCTCCATCTCTCATCCCATCCAACCTCGTTCCTGACATTTTATAGGTCCTAGACAAAATAAGGAATATAGGTCCCTATTTTTTAAAATTCATAGAAAAACCCTCAGTTATTATCTTTTATTAGTACAAGGTAAAACTTATATTTATTTACAATAGCTTGCAAACGACACATGACGACTAAACTACACTTGAAAATTCAGGTATGACAGACTTGAACCTAGAAAGACTATAGTGAGGTTTGAACTCGTGATCTTTGGCCACATAAACTCACTTTACCATTAGACCGTCTAAAAGGATATCTTTTATTATACTTATAAAATAAATCGAATTTGTAAATTTACGTAAAATTCAAGTGATCTACAAATAGAAATAGATAATAAAAAATTATCAAAAACATATACAACTTACTTTTCAACCTTATATTTCTATATCGCAATTCTCATCTACAATACAATATCATAAAAAATAATTTATTCGAGTATTTACAAATGCAAAACCATTAATAATCACATCAACATCAATATTTTCTAATATATTTTAGGAACAAATGAAGACATATATCTATATATAAAATATAAAAAGATTTAATAATTTGAACCTTTAAAAAATTATTTAAGTTATATAATATTTTAGATAAAAATAAAATTATATATCTATATATAAAATTATTTTTGAGATAATTTGGGCTGCTAGATGGTGGGCCTGGGCTATCGCCTGTGTTGCCTACCTCGTGGGCGCACCGATCCCACCCAACCGATATCCCGCTTCCTCTCCGACGACCACCATCATGGGGCAAACGGCGGTGCCTTCTTTCTTCCATCATTCTCACACGTCTGTTATGTTCAACACCACAACTTTCTCTCTTCTTCGATTGTTTCTCACGAACTCTCTTTCTCATCTCTCGCCTCGCCTAAGAAAAATGGAACTAACAAGACATGTTTCCACCTCAAATCCCTAAATTGATATCTCTCATTCTTCATCACTCTCTTCTGGCGACCTCACGACGACGACCGCTGCCTCGCTCGATTACGCCACACAACAACCGGTCCACTTCCTCTTCATCTCAACCGAGATAACCTCAATAGTAAACAAAATCGAACCCAATTGAAAGAGTAAATTTGAGTCACTAAACTCGGATTCATACATCAATAGCAAACCGAGCAAGGTGATGACACAAACCTTATTTCTTTTATAAGCTTCGCAACGCTTAATCAACATATTGGTGCCTCCTTGCATTAACGGGTATGATGAATTGCTTCGCGCATTTTCGCACCTGCTACTGGTCGTGGGATAGAGAGAAAGTGAGATGGTGGTGGTGGTGATTGTTGTAGTAGTGATGGTCCAGAGCTGGGGAGGGATGGATGGGAAAGAAGAGAGGTTAGAAAGACACAGGTGGTGCAGGTCCAAAGATGGGGAAAGGGCGTGGGTGGATGGAAAGAAGAGAGGTTAGAAAGAGAGAGGAAAAGTGCTGCTTGTTCAGAGGTAGGGGCGTGGGTAGGTCATGGGTGGGAAAGAAGAGATGTTACATAGAGAGCGTGGGTGGGTGGGTGGGTGGGTGGGTGGAAAGAGAGAATATAGATTTAGATAGAGGGGAAATGAGGAAGAAGGTGAGGTGGAGGTGACTGGGATAACTTTTTATTACTATTTTTTAATTTTAAACTGTCACTAAACGACGTCATTTTATAGCCACGCTATTTCTAATTTTGCCACGTCGGATTCGATTTGGAACAATTAAGTCTCATGGGATAAATCAAAAATCAAAAGTTTATGTATTATCACGCATATTTTAAAGTTCACGTCACAAATCGAATTTTATCAAATTTCGTGAATTTTACGGCAATTAACCCTTTACTATCTCTAGGGAAAACAGAGGCATATTTTTCTTTTCTTTCTATTTTTTGATCCCACGGGTACATATTTTCTAGTGGGTGCGTCTACTAAAATAGAAGATGACAAAGAATGTCATAAAGTGTGGAAATGGGAAACACGAGGCCACGGAAGTCAACATCTTTGAAAGGTTGCACTCCAACGTGTTCCCATATCCTTTCCAACTTTTGCACACTAGAGATGCTGATATTTTTGCTACCTTCCACAATTTTAAAGGGATTTACTACGTGATATGATCATCACCCCATTAATTTTTATTTATTTATGTCAATATCTTCCACATCAAAACAATATTCTTTATATGTGTCAAGCATTTCTGATTCTATACTCTTATATTAACATATGAAATTAGTCATACTCTTACATTAACACATGGGTCAAGCATTTCTGGTTCTTTACATTTGACGGCATTCATACTCTTATATTTGTTAGAAATTGGTACGTAGAAATACGAATATAACAAAGCTGGATAAAACCGAGGCAAGAGATAGACTTTTTCTCCGTAAGATAATTTTACTTCACTATAATGCACGCGGTTCAACATCAATTATCTTTAAGACACACGGTTTAACAAATACGAGTAGTTGCACTACTAGATGTATTTCCGGCGAACTACTTGATACTCGGGACAGAGAGGCTTTTAAAGAATGAATGTGATAGATTGATTATCTTCGTTTTGGTGTGTTTAATCATTTTATGCAGGTTCCCTTTTATAGCTCAATGTGGTTGTTCGTGAAGTAATGCGAAGGCCCAACCATCGGCCCGAACCAAGTGTGTCGATCCATGGTCGATCAGTTAGCCCGAACCGACGTGATGGTTCGTCCATGCATGAGTTCAACCACCCGCCTCGTGGTCGAGTTCGCCGTGTCGCCGAGCCATCTTTAGGTGCCAATGTTGGCAAAACTTTTGGCCCTCAAAGCTCCTTCTGGCGCGCCTAAAGAGCCCAATGCGACAAGTGCTCGTGCTCGGACTCTCGGACTCGGATGGTGCAAGCACCATCTCTCAGCCATTGGGTTAGCCATAAAATAGCTAATTAAAATCCACTAGGGCACCATGTAGATGGTGTCACTGATTATTCCTTATTGGTGTGAACTCATTTATATATAGCTTAGAGCTTCATTAATTTTTCAATGTGGGATAGAAAACTATTCCCAACCATTAAGAAGCCAACTTTGTGCATTAATTGTTCATTCATCCCACAATGGATTTGAACACATAAATACACTAAATTGATCTAAACAAAATGTAGATTCCAAATCTAATCTCATATACAATTTATTCCAACAATATTAACACATGTGTCAAACATTTCTGGTTCTTTACATTTGACATTTGACGGCAGTGGGCATTTAAAAAAGAATGGAAGAAATACTACTTATGAATGTTCTCATCAAAATTGATGATAATTTAAATTCCATTAACACATCAAAATTGATTTTTGAGTTTCTCGTTTCTTTTTAATTGCATTTAGCTGGAACAACACATTGGAAAACGGACGTAATGGGGTGATTCAAATGATATTGAATCCTGAAAATTGGTCAATTCAGACATAAGATGGATAGTATTTTATTTTGGAAGTGAAGTGTTGAAAGAAGATAGATATGTAATATGTGAGGGAAAGGGACGTAGCAGCTAATGGGGGACTGATAAGTCACGTTTGGCTGTAAATGCCGAAATGTGTCAGCAGTTATGGGGAGCCTCTTTCATATAAACCTTCTTATCACTTTGATCCAAACATCTATCCCCCCTTTTTCCATCTATCTTTTTCGCTCTTCCAATCACGCCCTTGTTTATATTCTTCACATTTAATTTCTTTTGTTAAGGTAAAAGGAGAAAGTTATTAAAGAAGAAGTGGTTTCAGATTCTTCATGCATTTCTCTATGCTTGTTACTTAATTGTGATTAATACGTAATGCTCCTTCCACACATATAAGGAAGTGATCGAGCGATGACAACCAGAAGGTGGGCTTGGAAGCAGCCATCCTTTGAAGAAAGCGTATAGCTCACTGGTCTAGCACACAAATTTTATTTCCTGTTGTTCCATATTTATAGACAAGTTTGTACTTTCTATTTTCATGTTTAATTTTCCATTACCTTAAATTTCACTATTATTGATTTGTGATATCAAGTCAAGTAAATGTAATACTTATCTTCGAAGTAGATGTAATAATACTCAAAAAGAGAAGAAACAAATGTGATTATTTCATATGGCATACCAACTCAAATCTAAATATTTTAGCTTTAGTTTTGACGATAAAAAATCATCCCAAACTGTCAACAGACTCACCACCTTCATAAAAAAGACATATCATAAAAAGACAAACCACTCAAATAAATAATGGATAAGTATTACTTTAAATCCCAAATTATACTTATTTTATCAAAAATATTTTGAATTTTAAAAAATATCATTTTAAACCCCAAACTATTAACATTTTATCGAAAATTTTGAGAAGTATCACTTTAAACCCCAACCTATTAGTTTTTTAGTAAAAATATTTTACATCCATTTTTAGCTCCCGAAATTGGAAGAGAAATATCTTCTTCTCATTCGATGAGCTAGTCACATCAAAATTTTGAAAGCAGAAAATAGATACGGGATATAGCTGATGAGCCACATCAGAAGATCTCTCGTCTAATTTCAAGAGCTAAAAAATGAATGTAGGATATTTTTTTAATAAAAAATAATAATTTGAGGTGTAAAGTGATACTTCTTAAGGTTTATGATTTTTTTGATAAAATATTAATTGTTTGAGATTTAAAATGATATTTTTTAAAAGTTTAGAATATTTTTGATAAGATGGATATAGTTTGGGATTTAAAGTGATATTTAAAGTGATAAAATGTTAATAGTTTGATATTTACTTTTAAATCATAATAACCGAATGAAATCTGTGAAGGAAGACTAATAGATGGGTATGAAGAGAGGCAATCTGCCATAGACGACTAGTGTAAGAGGGAGTGTCCGTCAAAGATGGCATGCAATGCAATGCGGCCATGCAGAGAGCGGGCCGTGGACCCGCAGCAGGGCCCTGAATGGTTGGCGGGCCTGCAACGTGGCTGACAGCCTACGGTTGAGATGTTGATAAGAATGTAAATGCACTCAATTCTATTGGGCCCCCTTTGCTTTAGGACTCTCTCACTTTGAGATTTAATATTAGCCCTCTCTCTTGCTTTCCATTTTTTTCCTATTCTTTTATTCAATGAATAATTCCGTTCCAGAATAAGTATCATCTTTTAGAAAAATGTGAAAAGTATTTTATGCTATAATTCTGTGTGAAAATCTCAGAAAATTCTATGTAAAAATGATATTAATTCATCAAATCTACTTTTATTTAGTTTTCTAATACTATTATGATTTGCCGAATTTTCATATTCGCTACAATAATTAAGAATAAAAAGAGTTTATTTCCTTATTTTTGGTATACGAATAAATGTCCCATTTCAATTATATGAAGAAAAACGATCTTTTCAATTTTTCAATACCGCTATGATTTTGCAATACCAAATTTCAGACTCCTATTCGATTTTTCAACACTACCACTATGATTTTGCATGCTTTTCATATTCTATTAGAGTTGGTTAACTTTGACCAAGTCTCCTCAATATAAGGAGTTAGATAATTTTAGTGTTTTGCATTTTCTTCTCTTTGGTGTGTGTAGGTTACGGATGTTTCAATCGAATGCGATGATAACACATCAAGAACATGGAAACGGATCAAAAGAGATAAGGATGGACTAAGTCGGTTGTTCGATTCCTATTTTCCAGAGCAAGTTGAGCGACTAACTACCACGACTTACTTACATCCTAGTGGGGCGAGATAGTGGTTCAAGACGTGCAATCGAAGGCCTCTCAACTCCTATAAAAGGAGAGGCAAATCGACAAAGAAATAGTGTGCAACTCTTAAAGTAGTCTCAAGATCTATTTATGTTGTTGAGTCTGTTTTGAACATTTTGATAATACACGAGTGTTTTAACTTCTAATTGTTTTAGAAGGTTGTTCTTTTAGTATACGAGTGGTGTGAGGAAATCTTTAGTATTTTTCATATATCTTGATAGATAGCTTTTCGACTCAACGTGTCCGACTTTATCATGTGATAAAGTAGTGAGTTTTGTAAAGTTCATTGTAAAGTTTATAGTGAATAATTTCGTCATAGTGGTATCTACAGATTATAATTTTAATCAGAAAAGTTATTTCAGTGTTCTTCAAGTTTTTAATTCATTGTTTTATCGTGTGTGGATAACAATCTACATAATGCTTTTGTGTTTAGACGAAGACACTTTCATATTCCTACAATAATTAAAATTCCACTTCTTTGGGATAAGTTTTTTTTATGATTGACGATACTTATTTAAGAATATTGGGAATCTACTATGCGTACGTAGATATACAGATATATTTTTGCTTATTGTACATGTATAAATAGTCCGAGGAGGCTGACAAAATTGTAATAAGTTGGATTTTAATTGACGCATTGTCATGGGCCTGTTCACAGCCCACGTGCGACACAGGCCCATGATGTCGCAAGAGCTGCCAAAAGTAGTACTAGTTGTCATTTCAGATCGCAGATGCGCTCTATGTATTTTTAGAAATCTCATCTTATGCACGCATTTCTCTGTCACTATTTAATGTTGATAAATTTTCAGTTGTGTACTGCGGCAGTGGGTTCTCCTTCGTTGTGATGACAAAGATGTGAGTTCTTGGCTGAGAGAGATAATGGAAATTGAAAGAGTCTGACGGCATTTCAACTTCAAGGATAGAAGACAGATGGTTTTTTTTTTTGACTTACTCATTTCCACAACTGGCAGTTGTAATTTGACTCATCTTGTGTTAACCATCAACATAATTTTCTCTCACTGCCAGAATTTGCTATTGGCTCTTAGCTTTAGTAATTGTGTAAGCTTACTAAGAACATATGAAAAGTAGAAATGAAGATGCAACATTACTATGAAAAGGTTACGATTCTAGCAGTAAATCACTGAAAAGAATCTCAAGAATGTAGTGTTGAGTGCATCAGCACACAATGCGAAGATTAGATCCCTAGCAAAATCTTCATGGTAAATCACTGGAACGTAACTACAAATACATATTTATTTTGTTGTTTTATGGCTTTTCTCTCACCTCCAAATATATAAATGTGTTTGTACTATTCATAAATATATTTATTTTTTAATTAAAAATTTTAAACTAATCAATTAATTGAAGAGAAATATACAGAGATATTCTTTTAAATTATAATTTGAATTTATAAATGGGGGATAAATTACTTTTTAATATAACAGTTACCTAAAAATAAAGGTAAATTTTGGTATTGAGAGTTGAAGATGACAATTTTTAATTTTTTCCTTTCCTTTTTCCAACAACGCTTTATTCTCTGCTCGAGAAATAGTTATTCTTATATTTTTAATCAAAAATAAATTTAAATTGTCAACGTCAATTGTACAAGACGCCATACAGACAGTGCAGGATACAACTACAATTTACTTAAAAGATAAATATATTACTTCATCCGTCCCATTTAAGATGATCTATTTTTCTTTTTGAATCGTCTATCCAAGATAATCTGCTTTCTTTTTAAGAAATAATTATATCTTCAAAATTATGGGATTTACTTACTTTTTATCAATTTAATCATACTATATCATTCTCCTAAATAACAGTATCGAAAAAATAGATCGCTTTGATGGGACGGAAGGAGTACTTGTTTCTTGTTTCATGGCTTTTAATCAATTAAATTAAGTTAGTTTTAATCAAGTTATCGAGAAATAAATGTGTTATACTTGGAATCACACACAGATTCCTACCGGTGGCAATTTTTTAAAATTTTCGAACATTTAATTTCTACATATTTATTTATTTATAGTAGATGAACTCCATAAAATTTATTACACAGTCAACCAACTTAATTACTTTTCCATCCAATAAAGCTTTGCAAGATTGTGTGTGTGTGTTGGCCAGTGGTAGAGTGGCCGAGACCAGCCGCCTTGCTCGAGTCCACCGCGACGCAACCTTTAAAATTTCAGACAATTGACCAAAAAAAAGCTTTGCAAGATTTTCGATGACGCTTTACCTACTAATTATTTAATAAAACTTAGATTATTAGTATTGTGATATCATGTGATAGTTGCAATTTTCCTCATCACAAATAAAGGGGAAAATCATGTGAGAATGCACGGTTGGTTGGCGAATAAAAGTTGAGCGTCCAATTGCTAATTCTTTGTCACATATTCCCTCCATACCTCAATTTATTTTCTAAATTTTTTAATAAAAGCTATTGAATATATTGTTAGTGGAATAAGAAATTCACATTAATATAATCTTAATTAACTAGTAATGGAATATAGATGATAGAATAAATAAATAAGTAGTATTTGTTAAGAGTAAGAAGGATAAATATTTGTGAGTTATGAATGATAATATGTATAAATAAAATATAGTGTTGATAGTAATAAATAAAAAGTATTTTGTGAGATAATTTTATAAATTATATAAAAGAAGTTTAAGAAGAAAAATTAAGAATGAAACTAAGGGATAAGGGAGTATAAATTAGGCCAACATTTGAGTTTGTTTTTGAAATATACATTTCATATATACATAACATATATACTAAAATATCTCAAATCTATAATTTACTATAAAATTATCCAAAATTAACTGAAATGATATAAAATCCCATGTTTTCCTCCAAAACCCAACACCCAACTCCGCAAAATACAGCGGCCAATCCCTCATAAATGGTTTAAGGAAAATCCCACCTGAAATGACATTTAATTGAACTTTTTTCTTCCATAAATGGTTTTAAGGAAAACTCAACAAACAGACAAAATTTCAAAACCTACTTCCTAAATTTCAACTTCATATGAAAGCCTATATCATAATTTTCAAAAGTTTACACAGTTTCCAAAAAATGTTTCCTGCCAAAAGAAAAAAAGAAAGTTTTACAATAATGTCAAATTGGATCATTAATAGTTATATTTAAGACTTCGATTACGACCTTGACATCAAAATTAATATTATAGTTTTTAAAATGCTTTTTTATTCATTCTAATTAAAAAGCGTTTACGCACATATAGGAAAACATGAACATATAGTGATACAGATAATTATAATACTACACGTTCGTATGTAAAGGTTGGTTTTAATCACATGCTGTTGTTTTATGTATTTTATAAAACACTAATTTATTTATTTCGACACGCATTCTTTTCTTGATTATATATATGTAAATGTTAATTTGGAAATATAATTCGAAACTAGATTTTCAAATAAGTTGATAACTTATCACTTTTCATCGGTTCATTATTATTATTCTCACTGTGTCGAAAAAGTAAAAGGATATTTTTCTTTCTTCCTTCTTTTCCCCCCTTTAGTGTGAGGTAACTTTATTGTCGCATCCATATGTCTAACTCAATTGATTAATACAGATTTAGAACAAAATTAAGGATCGAATTTTAAGTAGTCGTAGTGTGGGAGTTTCACTCTCTTTAGCCATTCTCATGGGGGTCTTATGTAAAAGTCATTCTAGATTCTTAACCGCTGAAATCACCGCGATTTACATTCTCACATTCTCACGGATTGGGATGTGAGGGCTCCTTAGGTAGAGCTTCCCTTTTGAAATAGGATTTTCATAGAACATATAAACGTACTTAATATTAATAAAATATTATCATGTGAGAACGTATATAATATACTTAAATATTCTATAGAATTTGTCTTTTGGAACAAGGTTACTTTATTGTCTTTAAAAGAAAAAGGAAAAGAATATAAATAGCGGTAAACGGTCATATATTTTGGTTGCGAGCGATGAGTCATCAAAGTGAAGTACCCCTGAATTCCAGAGCTGCCCATAGATTGTGATTGATTAACTTGTTTCCTTTGTTTTTTTGCGCTACCTCCTCCTCATTTCTTCTCTCTTTCATCTTTCCTTTGACTATTCTGCCCCTCATTTGTTATTTTTAACCTACCACCGTTTTTATCTCAAATTTTTTGGATTGTTAGGCACGACTCATAGGTATCATGCACATGCACATGCTCATTTAAACGAGCAAGAAGCTAGTTCCAATAAATTTTAAGCATTTTAGGTAAAGGTAAACTTTTATTACTTCAAAATACACTCAATTTATATATATATATATATATATAGGGTTGGGTTAAATACCCGGCCCCGATAGATGTAGACTCAATCCGCATACACATTTTGAACACGTGCCACACCACAACCGACACATGGCATCTCCTTTTCTTTTCCTTTTTCTTTTTAATTTTCGTAAAGGGTAAAATCGGAAGAAACAAATCAGTCTTCTTCTCCTCCTTGACGGCAGAGGACGACGGAGACGGACGGCGTCGGCAACACCGCCGTGACAAAGACAACAAGATACACAAACAACTACAAACAATGATTTTGAAAGAAAGAAAAGAAGAAAAAATTTGAGGAACAAAATTGATGGATTTTGAGAAAAATAAGATGAATTTGATAGATGATTGAAGAATCGAGAAAGATGGTGGTTATGACGGTGGTTCACGACTTAATTCATCGATAATCGATGAAAGAGACACTTAAATTGTTAGAGAATGATGGATGAGAGATTTGGTGTCGAAACCATAAAATGCATTGAACAAAACATGAAACCGCATTGAACAAAGCATAAAATGCATGTTCTACCCAAATGTAAACATGCATTTAACTTAACACGTTCACGCATTGATCAAAACATGTCAATGCATTTAACAAAACATGTTCATGTATTTAGCAAAACGTAAAATGCAGCCAATCCAATCGCGAGCGAGCGCCGAGCGACGCTACGAGCACGAAAGCACGCATTGGCATGCCCGCTAGCGCGCGAACTTCCAATCACATGCATTATTCTCGCTCAACCGCATGCATTTTTGGTCATTTGAATGCATTATTCAGCTCAACTAAATGCATTGTTTGTTTTTCGCAATCACATAACAAATCAAATTACTAATCTACCTTTAATGAAGCGAAAATCAGTGAAATTAAGCTTAAAAGTCCGAAAAAATCTTAACCATAGGATCTATGAGATAAGTAGATGAGATTGAGTACTACATACTATCTCTGGCCCGGGTACTATTTGATCCCTCCTATATATATATATAGAGTGGGTTCAAATAAGAACCAATTTTAACGTGAGAACTAAGAACTACGAAAATTCTTTACGAACAAAATGAATATGCTATGAAAGTTAATGAATACATCATGAAAGTTATCTTGAATCAAAAATTCGAATTTTCACCGGTTCGAATCCCATGAGAGACGAAAATTCTATTTTTTTATTCATTAACTTTCATAGCATATTCATTTTGTTTCACACCAATTCATCGTTTTGGTTCTCACGCTCACAATAAAAATAGTTCTCACGTTAACCTCCCTATATATATATATATATATATATATATATATATATATATATATATATTTAGTTAGAGATTATTAGGATATAATTTCGATCATTTACATGATATAATAAATATTAATAATTCCTGCATACTCAATTTATGGATTGATGACATAGAATTGAGGACAATATAATATATATATATATATATATATATATATATATATATATATATATATATATATATATCACTAAAAAGTACTTCATTCGTTTTGAAAAATATTTATTTAATTCAATTTGATTCATCCATAGAAAACGTTCATTTCTTTTTATAGACATAGTCCTCACATAAATCTCGTAACTTTTATCCATAATTAACCTATTTATTTACACAAAATTACTCATGATCTATATTTTTACTCACATAATATATCTTACAATGTGAGTTCCATTTTCATTCATTATACACTCATGAAATTTAATAAAATTAATGCTGCTAAAATCAAAGAATATATGTCAAAGATGGAGAATAAGTTATTCAAGTGAAAATATCTATAAGTCCTAATTTTGATACATGTAAATTATTTCTCCAGAGAATCTCAATCTCAATATTTATGACAATTTTATGTTGCATACTTACAGAGTTCTTTATTGCTTGAATGCCCTCGAAAACAAAAGTGTGTAACATATATTAAACGAAAACACTATAAATTATAAAATATTAATAGAAGTAGGAAAACAAATATTTAGATGAACAACCTAATTTGTATTTTATACACATTTGAGTAGTATTTATTTATTTAATATCGTAGTTATCTGCAGGTGCAATTTTCACTGATCAAATTTCTTGATTTTCTGTGATATGTTCAAAATACACAAAATAGGTAAACGTCAATTAATTTAAGTTATACATATATGAGAGCAAATTACAAAGTTAAAGGGCAGTATAGTAAATGCAGCAATACGAGTTCCACCCCAGCAAATAACTGGCATTGTTGTAATCCCCATCGAGCTATCAGGCTGCTCTTCCCATACAAGAATCTCTCTCTCTCTTCATAGTTTTCTTCACTCCAAAAATCATAACCTTAATACATCTCTCTCTCTCTCTTCATAGTTTTCTTCACTCCAAAAATCATAACCCTCTCTCTCTCTTCTCCTATTCTGCCGACCGATGATGGGTCTGAACCTTCCTCACTCCTGCATTTCCCTCGTCAACATGATGCTTGGCAATAGCACCACTTTCTTCCGTCACAAACCTTAATACATCTCTCTCTCTCTCTTCATAGTTTTCTTCACTCCAAAAATCATAACCCTCTCTCTCTCTTCTCCTATTCTGCCGACCGATGATGGGTCTGAACCTTCCTCACTCCTGCATTTCCCTCGTCAACATGATGCTTGGCAATAGCACCACTTTCTTCCGTCACAAACCTTAATACATCTCTCTCTCTCTCTCACTGCGACCCAACTTCTTGCAACCGAGATTTTCCCCAACAAAATTCACTCTTTTTCTGCAAAAAATCTATGGAGGGTGGAGGCGTTTACGACGATTCCCGCATGGCTAATCTTTTGCTCAAGAGGGAGAGTTCGGAGGTTCTTGATTCCCTCTGGGTTCCTAATTCTTCCCCTTCTTTTAAAGGTAATTCTCATTTTCTTGCATATTTTATTTTCTCACACTATTGCTTCTTAAATTATTTTTCTTTCCGAAATTTGTCTACTTCGATTGTGTTCATTTGCTTTTGTGCCATGACTTTCTGCTGCTGATTTAGTATTGCTTTGCCAATTGAAATAAATAAAAAAGTAGCTTTTTGATGAGTGCAATTTGTACATACCGTTCTAACATTGGAATCCAATGATGAGACAACTTTTCGATGTCGAATCACTTTATCTTCAACATTATTCAATCAGGAATTAACTGAGATTGTTAATTGTTGTTCTGTTTAAGGCTCTGCATCCATGGTGAGCTTCGAAGATGTCCGAGGAGAAAATACAAACACAAACAACATCAAACCGGAAAACTGCAATGACGATTTTGACCCTTGCTTCCACCAGCCGGAGAAGAAACGGCGGCTCTCACACGATCAAGTCCAGTTCCTTGAAAAGAGCTTCGAGGTCGAAAACAAGCTCGAACCGGAGAGAAAAATCCAGCTTGCTAAAGAAGTCGGTTTGCAGCCAAGGCAAGTCGCAATCTGGTTCCAAAATCGAAGAGCCCGCTACAAAACCAAGGTGCTCGAGAAAGAATACGCCGCTTTGAAAAGCAGCTACGACAAGCTCAGATCGGATTACGACACCCTCTTCAAAGAGAACGACAAGATGCGACACGAGGTCGAATTACTTCACACTTCACAATGGGTTTATTTTCTTGTCTGATTTCATGTTTTTGCTCACGAAATTTTCTCTGTTTTTTGGAATAGGTTAATCTGCTGACAGAGAAGTTGCTGATGAGAGCGAATGGGAAGGCCCAGGCGGTTAGTCCGTCGAATTCACAGGCGAAGAAGCCGGATTTCTCGGCGGCGGCGGTTGCTGCTCCGACGACGGACGCGGCGAGCTCTGCGAAGAGCGATGTATTTGATTCGGACAGCCCGCTTTATACCGATGGGAATCATTCGACGGCATTGGAGCCTACTGATTCTTCTCATGTTTTTGAGAGAGAGGCTTCGGATTTCTCTCAAGATGAAGACGACAGCCTCAGTAGAAGCCTTATGCCGCCGTGTTGTTTTCCTAAACTAGAAATCGAGTGCTACGATGATCTGCAGCCCAACTCCTGCAATTTGGGATTCCTGTTCAAGATCAAGGCACGTGGTTCTGGCAATATTGATTTGGGCATTTGAAATGGGATCCATTCTTTTGCTTAATTTGCATTTTGATGATGGTGTTCTTGATGCCAAAACCTTGTGTATATAAATGAATTTACATTTGCCCTTGTGCTGATCATGTTTGTATCATAGATAAATTTTGTTTTTCCTTTGTCACAGTTTCGACGTTTCTTGGAATTAATTTCATGTTAAAAGTTTGTGCATTGATGAAAGTTCACAGCATGCACAAGAAAACTACACGCATTTGATAAATTTTGGAACATGCAATTAGCATGTGCATACTTTAGGTAAAACTGTGTTCTTTTTACACTGGCTAAAAGCACACTTTTTTAAATAGTATGCAAACTACAAAATTATGTTTGATATGCAAATAATCAATAGAAATGTTGATAGAATTCGCATATGAAATTTTGGTTTTAGCATATGAAATTTTGGTTTTAGAAATACCGACTTGAGGAATACTACCAGTAGGTCTTCACTAAGGGGATATTCAATTCGATGTAATATTGAAAAATGGTAACGTGGGATGGGATGTTTGGTGCTTCTTAAAGGGAAAACTAGAGATGACTGGAGATCTTGGATCCGATTTAGATTTTAGATTCATATCTATTTTTCAGGATCTAGATTTTTAAAAAATAGGATTTGACGGATCTGGATCGGATATGAATAATCCCTTTTAAATTCGGATTTGGATCTAAATCTGGATCTTGGTTTTTAGATTCTAATCCGATCCATGTATCCATATTATATAGGGTTAATAGCGGCTAAATTCACGAACTTTAATACAATTCTGATTTATAACATGAACTTTGAAATTTGAATGACAATACATAAACTTTCGATTTTTCTAATTTTTCCCATGATGCCCAAATTAAATCCAACATGGCGAAAATCAGAAATGACGTGGCAATCAAGCGACGTCGTTTTGCTCAAAATGACGTCGTTTTGAATTGTCACATAAAATAAAATAAAAAATTACACATCACACCATCACCCTCATCTCTCCTCTTCCATCTCCTCCATCTCTCATCCCATCCAACCTCGTTCTCGACATTTTATAGGTCCTGACAAAATAAGGAATATAGGTCCTATTTTTAAAATTCATAGAAAACCCTCGTTATTATCTTTATTAGTACAAGGTAAAACTTATATTTATTTACAATAGCTTGCAAACGACACATGACGACTAAACTACACTTGAAAATTGGTGTATGATGACTTGAACCTAGAAAGACTATAGTGAGGTTTGAACTCGTGATCTTTACCACATAAACTCACTTTACCATTAGACCGCCTAAAAGGATATCTTTTATTATACTTATAAAATAAATCGAATTTGTAAATTTACGTAAAATTCAAGTGATCTACAAATAGAAATAGATAATAAAAATTATCAAAACATATACAACTTACTTTTCAACCTTATATTTCTATATCGCATTCTCATCTACAATACAATATCATAAAAATAATTTATTCGAGTATTTACAAATGCAAAACCATTAATAATCACATCAACATCAATATTTTCTAATATATTTTAGGAACAAATGAAGACATATATCTATATATAAAATATAAAAAGATTTAATAATTTGAACCTTTAAAAAAATTATTTAAGTTATACAATATTTTAGATAAAAATAAAATTATATATCTATATATAAAATTATTTTTTGAGATAATTTGGGCCCGCTAGATGGTGGGCCCTGGGCTATCGCCCAGGTTGCCTACCTCAGGGGCGGCACTGATCCCACCCAACCGATATCCTGCTTCCCCTCTCCGACGACCACCATCACTGGGGCAAACGGGCGGTGCCTTCTTTCTTCTCCATCATTCTCACACGTCTGTTATGTTCAACACCACAACTTTCTCTCTCTTCTTCAGATTGTTTCTCACGAACTCTCTTTCTCATCTCTCTCGCTCTCGTCTAAGAAAAATGGAACTAACAAGACATGTTTCCACTCTCAAATCCCTAAATTGATATCTCTCATTCTTCATCACTCTCTTCTGGCGACCTCCGTCGACCCGCCGCGGCCTCGTCTGATTACGCCACACAACAACCGGTCCACTTCCTCTTCATCTCAACCGGAGATAACCTCAATAGTAAACAAAAATCGAACCCAATTGAAAGAGTAAATTTGAGTCACTAAACTCGGATTCATACATCAATAGCAAACCGAGCAAGGCTGATGACACAAACCTTATTTCTTTTATAAGCTTCGCAACGCTTAATCAACATATTGGTGCCCTCCCTTGCATTAACGGGTATGATGAATTGCTTCGGCGCATTTTCGGCACCTGCTACTGGTCGTGGGATAGAGAGAAAGTGAGATGGTGGTGGTGGTGATTGTTGTAGTAGTGATGGTCCAGAGCTGGGGGGAGGGGATGGATGGGAAAGAAGAGAGGTTAGAAAGACACAGGTGGTGCAGGTCCAAAGATGGGGAAAGGGCGTGGGTGGATGGAAAGAAGAGAGGTTAGAAAGAGAGAGGGAAAAGTGCTGCTTGTTCAGAGGTAGGGGGCGTGGGTAGGTCATGGGTGGGAAAGAAGAGATGTTACATAGAGAGGCGTGGGTGGGTGGGTGGGTGGGTGGGTGGAAAGAGAGAATATAGATTTAGATAGAGGGGGGAAATGAGGAAGAAGGTGAGGTGGAGGTGACTGGGATAACTTTTTTTATTACTATTTTTTTAATTTTAAACTGTCACTAAAACGACGTCATTTTATAGCCACGTCATTTCTAATTTTGCCACGTCGGATTCGATTTGGAACAATTAAGTCTCATGGGATAAATCAAAAAAATCAAAAGTTTATGTATTATCATGCATATTTTAAAGTTCATGTCACAAATCAGAATTTTATCAAATTTCGTGAATTTTACGGCAATTAACCCTTTACTATCTCTAGGGAAAACAGAGGCATATTTTTCTTTTCTTTTTATTTTTTGATCCCACGGGTACATATTTTCTAGTGGGTGCGTCTACTAAAATAGAAGATGACAAAGAATGTCATAAAGTGTGGAAATGGGAAACACGAGGCCACGGAAGTCAACATCTTTGAAAGGTTGCACTCCAACGTGTTCCCATATCCTTTCCAACTTTGCACACTAGAGATGCTGATATTTTGCTACCTTCCACAATTTTAAAGGGATTTACTACGTGATATGATCATCACCCCATTAATTTTTATTTATTTATGTCAATATCTTCCACATCAAAACAATATTCTTTATATGTGTCAAGCATTTCTGATTCTATACTCTTATATTAACATATGAAATTAGTCATACTCTTACATTAACACATGGGTCAAGCATTTCTGGTTCTTTACATTTGACGGCATTCATACTCTTATATTTGTTAGAAATTGAGCGTAGAAATACGAATATAACAAAGTTGGATAAAACCGAGGCAAGAGATAGACTTTTCTCCGTAAGATAATTTTACTTCACTATAACGCACGCGGCTCAACATCAATTATCTTTAAGACACACGGTTTAACAAATACGAGTAGTTGCACTACTAGATGTATTTCCGTCGAACTACTTGATACTCGGGACAGAGAGGCTTTTAAAGAATGAATGTGATAGATTGATTATCTTCGTTTTGGTGTGTTTAATCATTTTATGCAGGTTCCCTTTTATAGCTCAATGTGGTTGTTCGTGAAGTAATGCGAAGGCCCAACTACTGGCCCGAACCAGTGTGTCGATCCATGGCTGATCAGGTTAGCCCGAACCGACGTGATGGTTCGTCCATGCATGAGTTCAACCACCCCGTCTCGTGGTCGAGTTCGCCGTGTCGCTCGAGCCATCTTTAGGTGCCAATGTTGGCAAAACTTTTGGCTCCTCAAAGCTCCTTGCGAAGTGCGCCTCTAAAGAGCCCAATGCGACAAGTGCTCGTGCTCGGACTCTCGGACTCGGATGGTGCGAAGCACCATCTCTCGTAGCCATTTGGGTTAGCCATAAAATAGCTAATTAAAAATCCACTAGGGAGCACCATAGATGGTGTACACTTGATTATTCCTTATTGGTGTGAACTCATTTATATATAGCTTAGAGCTTCATTAATTTTTCAATGTGGGATAGAAAACTATTCCCAACCATTAAGAAGCCAACTTTGTGCATTAATTGTTCATTCATCCCACAATGGATTTGAACACATAAATACACTAAATTGATCTAAACAAAATGTAGATTCCAAATCTAATCTCATATACAATTTATTCCAACAATATTAACACATGTGTCAAACATTTCTGGTTCTTTACATTTGACATTTGACGGCAGTGGGCATTTAAAAAAGAATGGAAGAAATACTACTTATGAATTTTCTAATCAAAATTTGATAATTTAAATTCCATTAACACATCAAAATTGATTTTTGAGTTTCTCGTTTCTTTTTAATTGCATTTAGCTGGAACAACACATTGGAAAACGGACCTAATGGGGTGATTCAAATGATATTGTAGTTAGATAAATCCTGAAAAATGGTCAATTCGGACATAAGATGGATAGTATTTTATTTTGGAAGTGAAGTGTTTACTATATTGTTGAAAGAAGATATATATGTAATAACTAATATGTGAGGGAAAGGGACGTAGCAGCTAATGGTGGACTGATAAGTCACGTTTGGGTAGTTTGGCTGTAAATGCCGAAATGTGTCAGCAGTTATGGGGAGCCTCTTTCATATAAACCTTCTTATCACTTTGATCCAAACATCAATCCCCCCTTTTTCCATCTATCTTTTTCACTCTTCCAATCACGCCCTTTCCTTGTTTATATTCCTCACATTTAATTTCTTTTGTTAAGGTAAAAGGAGAAAATTATTATAGAAGAAGTGGTTTAAGATTCTTCATGCATTTCTCTATGCTTGTTACTTAATTGTGATTAATAAGTAATGCTCCTTCCACACATATAAGGAAGTGATCGAGCGATGACAACCAGAAGGTGGGCTTGGAAGCAGCCATCCTTTGAAGAAAGCGTATAGCTCACTGGTCTAGCACACAAATTTTTATTTCCTGTTGTTCCATATTTATAGACAAGTTTGTACTTTCTATTTTCATGTTTAATTTTCCATTACCTTAAATTTCACTATTATTGATTTGTGATATCAAGTCAAGTAAATGTAATACTTATCTTCGAAGTAGATGTAATAATACTCAAAAAGAGAAGAAACAAATGTGATTATTTCATATGGCATACCAACTCAAATCTAAATATTTTAGCTTTAGTTTTGACGATAAAAATCATCCCAAACTGTCAACAGACTCACCACCTTCATAAAAAGACATATCATAAAAGACAAACCACTCAAATAAATAATGGATAGTATTACTTTAAATCCCAAATTATACTTATTTTATCAAAATATTTTGAATTTTAAAATATCATTTTAAACCCCAAACTATTAACATTTTATCGAAAATTTTGAGAAGTATCACTTTAAACCCCAACCTATTAGTTTTTAGTAAAAATATTTTACATCCATTTTAGCTCCCGAAATTGGAAGAAATATCTTCTTCTCATTCGATGAGCTAGTCACATCAAAATTTTGAAAGCGAGAAAATAGATACGGATATAGTGATGAGCCACATCGAAGATCTCGCCTAATTTCAAGAGCTAAAAATGAATGTAGGATATTTTTAATAAAAATAATAATTTGAGGTGTAAAGTGATACTTCTTAAGGTTTATGATTTTTTGATAAAATATTAATTGTTTGAGATTTAAAATGATATTTTTAAAAGTTTAGAATATTTTGATAAGATGGATATAGTTTGGGATTTAAAGTGATATTTAAAGTGATAAAATGTTAATAGTTTGATATTTACTTTTAAATCATAATAACCGAATGAAATCTGTGAAGGAAGACTAATAGATGGGTATGAAGAGAGGCAATCTGCCATAGACGACTAGTGTAAGAGGGAGTGTCCGTCAAAGATGGCATGCAATGCAATGCGGCCATGCAGAGAGCGGGCCGTGGACCCGCAGCAGGGCCCTGAATGGTTGGCGGGCCTGCAACGTGGCTAACAGCCTATGGTTGAGATGTTGATAAGAATGTAAATGCACTCAATTCTATTGGGCCCCCTTTGCTTTAGGACTCTCTCACTTTGAGATTTAATATTAGCCCTCTCTCTTGCTTTCCATTTTTTTCCTATTCTTTTATTCAATGAATAATTTCGTTCCAGAATAAGTATCATATTTTAGAAAAATGTGAAAAGTGTTTTATGCTATAATTCTGTGTGAAAATCTCCTAAAAGAAAGAGACAATTCTATGTAAAAATGAAATTAAGTCATCAAATCTACTTTTATTTTGATGATTTGCCGAATTTTCATATTCACTACAATAATTAAGAATAAAAAGTGTTTATTTCCCTTATTTTTTGGTATACGAATAAATGTCCCATTTCAATTATATGAAGAAAAAAACGATCTTTTTCAATTTTTCAATACCGCTATGATTTTGCAATACCAAATTTCAGACTCCTATTCGATTTTTCAACACTACCACTATGATTTTGCATGCTTTTCATATTCTATTAGAGTTGGTTAACTTTGACCAAGTCTCCTCAATATAAGGAGTTAGATAATTTTAGTGTTTTGCATTTTCTTCTCTTTGGTGTGTGTAGGTTACGGATGTTTCACTGAATGCGATGATAACACATCGAAGAACATGGGAAACGGATCAAAAGAGATAAGGATGGACTAAGTCAGTTGTTCAGTTCCTATTTTCCAGGAGCAAGTTGAGCGACTAACTACCACGACTTACTTACATCCTAGTGGGGCAGATAGTGGTCCAAGACGTGCAGTCGAAGGCCTCTCAACTCCTATAAAAGGAGAGGCAAATCGACAGCAAATAGTGTGCAACTCTTAAAGAAGTATCTGAAGATCTATTTATGTTGTTGAGTCTGTTTTCGTAACATTTTTGATAATACACGAGTGTTTTAACTTCTAATTGTTTTAGAAGGTTGTTCTTTTTAGTATACGAGTGGTGTGAGGAAATCTTTAGTATTTTTCATATATCTTGATAGATAGCTTTTCGGCTCAACGTGTCCGACTTTATCATGTGATAAAGTAGTGAGTTTTTGTAAAGTTCATTGTAAAGTTTATAGTGAATAATTTCGTCATAGTGGTATCTACAGATTATAATTTTAATCTGTAGAAAAGTTATTTCAGTGTTCTTCAAGTTTTTAATTCCGCTGTTTTACTGTGTGTGGATAACAATCTACATAACAGTTTTGTGTTTAGACGAAGACACTTTCATATTCCCTACAATAATTAAAATTCCACTTCTTTGGGATAAGTTTTTTTTATGATTGACGATACTTATTTAAGAATATTGGGAATCTACTATGCGTACGTAGATATACAGATATATTTTTGCTTATTGTACATGTATAAATAGTCCGAGGAGCCTGACAAAATTGTAATAAGTTGGATTTTAATTGACGCATTGTCATGGGCCTGTTCACAGCACACGTGCGACGCAGGCCCATGATGTCGCAAGAGCTGCCAAAAGTAGTACTAGTTGTCATTTCAGATCGCAGATGCGCTCTAGGTATTTTTAGAAATCTCATCTTATGCACGCATTTCTCTGTCACTATTTAATGTTGATAAATTTTTCAGTTGTGTACTGCGGCAGTGGGTTCTCCTTCGTCGTGATGACAAAGATGTGAGTTCTTGGCTGAGAGAGATAATGGAAATTGAAAAAGTCTGACGGCATTTCAACTTCAAGGAAAGAAGACAGAGGTTTTTTTTGACTTACTCATTTCCACAACTGGCAGTTGTAATTTGACTCATCTTGTGTTAACCATCAACATAATTTTGTCTCACTGCCAGAATTTGCTATTGATTGGCTCTTAGCTTTAGTAATTGTGTAAGCTTAGAACATATGAAAAGTAGAAATGAAGATGCAACATTACTATGAAAAGGTTACGATTCTAGCAGTAAATCACTGAAAAGAATCTCAAGAATGTAGTGTTGAGTGCATCAGCACACAATGCGAAGATTAGATCCCTAGCAAAATCTTCATGGTAAATCACTAGAAAGAATCGAAATGAATTTCCTACAGCTTACTTCTGCTTATGCGACAAACAGTATAACAAGCTGTACACCAGCACTTTTTTTGGTCTAACTTTCTCCTAGAATTGCAAGAAAATTTCTATACATATTCATGTAACGATGAAAAGGTTGTTTTTATATCCATTGTTGTTGACCATAGGGCGCAGAGGATCGAGTTTCCATTGTCCATCAACTATGAATTTGATCTGCAACACAATGGGACACTTTTGAGTATGAGACTGGACAAGTAATATAAGCAAGATGTGCCAACAACCTTACCTCGTATCTGCCCGGATACAGCTTCAAGGTTATCGAGAACACGCCCAACTTCGACCTCCGCATCCTTCTCTGCATCACATCAAACCCAAAACATATCAGTTATCCATACTAGCTACTCCAAATCAGTGGTATCTAAAATCCAAAACACATCACAAATATAATTCACCCACCAAATGATGGTTAAAGTTTGACCTACGGCCATGAACTTTTCCCAATTGTAACTTCCCACTTAACTTTGCTGTTGATGGAATCTTATACCAAAATTGAACTGAATAACGGGCACGCATGATGGACAAAACATTGCAGACAAACAAATACTAGTACATGCTGGCGCTAATAAAAGTATACAAGCATAGTCTTAACATTTTGAAACCAAAATGTCGATATATTGTTTAGGAAAGGCGGTAAAACCTCTTTATGTTTCATGCATGCAAGACAAACAACAGAATTCAGGGATAAAATTTTGTCAAAAGGTGGATATACTGGGTATTTCGCCAAAATTTTGCAAACTTGGATGGCTGAGTTGCAACTAGAAGAACTTCGATTGCAGTGCATTTTTTCTAATGGCATCACAAGGTTATGTTTGGATTCTCGGACAACCAACGTCCTTTCTAGAGCTTCTAATCTGATTTCTCAATGTGGCAAATGGGATTAACTAATCTAATTTCAAAAGTGGATCCACAAATTACAATAGAGATTATGTACATACAGAAGAAATCTAATCCTCCCAGTGCCTACTCACAGATGGAAGTGTTAGTGGCTCAGTTTGGTAAGACTAGATAATAGTATCATGCGGAGCTAGAGCAACCAAAAACTTGCTTCACAGCCAGCCCAATTACAGCACGCATGACATGAGGAATCAATATGATTATGTTGGGACGTAATAAATTAACAAGCTTAAGATAGTGACAGGAAGCTCAACTGCCCCCAAAGGAAAAGTGAGCTCCATTGACAATGAGCTCAACATATAAAGAAATATCTAACCTGGGTTGTCCAGCCATCAAAAGAGCCTGTCAAGAGAACCTCTGCAGCTGAATTAGGCCACACTATGCTGGTGGTCCGAAGAAGTTGCAACGATTTACGGGCATCACTTATATGTTTCTGCTTCACTTCTACTACCTTTTGTGCCTCACTGTGAGAAAAGAGCAGGCACATGACAACTGATATATAAAAGCAGCTAGATACGATCAAATGTATGAGTGTCGTACATTGTCGCTAATGTTAATTTCCCCTCTACTACAGCCAGCTTTGCTCTTAGTGATCTCAATCGCTGCTTCGCACTCATGACTTCATTCTCTTGGAACTCCACTGCATCAGAAAGAGACTGCAACTCCCTAGAGCTTCCAGTTACCTAGAAAAGAACAGGTGCATTGATGAAAATGAAATCCAAGAACCTTTTCCAGATATATTTGAAGAGCTGGACATGTTTTTCTCTGTAACTTCAGGTCTCAGTGTCAAACTCTCATTCTTCAAATGATTCTAGTTATGAGAAAAAGAACATAGAGTACAGAATATAAAAAACTTGAGTTATCACTTAAGATGGCACTGCTTTCTTGTTCATTGGTTACTGCAATTGCACTAACTCATATGGGGGCAGCACTGCATGTAAAATAAACGACAAAAGTGGAAGTTACAGAAACAATGCTGTACACCTTTTCTGAAATACTATCCTCCCTTTTAGATCTAATGGACCGAAGAGCTGTTGTGAGCTCAGATTCTAGACACCGAAGACGAGTTCGTACTTCATTGTAATTGATCTCTTTGTGTTGGTCCAAATCCTCAGCATATCCCTTGGTGGTTAGAGTTATTCCATCATTATAGCTCTCTTTACTAGTATCAACGGGATTTTTTTCCAAAGAAATCTCCGCAGCTGCAAATTCAGAGTTCAAACACCAATAAGAGAAAGTGGAACCAAAAAAAAGACTGATACAAAGACTACTACGAACATTTTAAGCACCTTCAAACTCAGAAAGCCCTGCTCGTCTCTTCATCCAACTTCTCCAAGTTTCTGGTTCAGCATAATGTCTATTGCTGTCACCAGATGAATCCGAAGTGCCTTTGGGGTGGTAAGTAGGCATTAGTCTGCTGTCTTGTTCAAGATTGATCCCACCTTTACAATTTTAGAAATGCCAAATCCCAAACTTTAGAATGCAATTGTAAGAACTATAAACAAGACAAATAATATATGTTATTATATTCCTCAATTGACAATCACATCCAGTAAATAACTAATCACATCCCTAATTCCGTTGGTACAGCAAACCACACCAGTCAAAGATTCACACAAAAATTCCTTGGTCTACCAAAATTCCCATAGTACAGACCAGCAAATAAAAACTCACCAAAACCTAAGGAGGTATCAGAATGCCTGTTATCTCCCTCATCTTTACTCTTGGATTGAGTTTCATATCCACTTTTCCCTAACTTGATTCCCGAGAATTCACTGTTCCTCTGCTTCTCCAATCTACTCAATATACCATCGATTCCAGCGTCTTCATCAGCAGGAAGTTGTCTATACCAGAAAAACATGTCTATAATTGACATATCCAGAAGGACCAGAACACTAACTGCAATAAAGCTACAGATATGGCAAGTAAAATTTAAGCTGATAGCTGTTCATCACATATGTAGAATTCTCCTTTTGCCCAAGAATCTTTTTGCTTCCTTGTTATAGCACTAAATAGCTGTAAAGACAAGTCCAGAACTCCACAAGATTTCTTTCTTTCTTTTTATAATGTTCGTATTGGTTTATTAAATTAATAATACTGAAAGTGGACAATCTTTAGTGAATAGACGTATATCCACAGAAAACAATAACAGAACCAGCAACATTCAAGAAAATAGAGAAGGATAAAATAACATATTATCCAGACTCAGGAAAAAGAAGAACAGAGAAAGAAATCTCACTGAGATGAATCCAATGAATATGAACCAGCCAGCTGCAGAGAATCCAAATTTTGAGGACTAGACCTTACTATACCCTCAGAGAAGCTCGAGGAACCACTCTGTTTACAACTTTCAATTCTCCTCTGGAATTCCGCAATATCATAATCCGTTGTTTCCTCCACATCGTCTCCCACATTTTCGACGTCCCAGCCAAGAGAATACCACCCGCCTCTCTTCTTTATAGCCTTCACCAAATCCAATCTCCCAGCTCTCACCAACTCCTCCTTCGTCGGGAACATCGAAGGTTTCTCCGACTTTGCCATGAAATTCATTATCTCCGCCTCCAATTCCACGTCCACTTCACCCTGATGGCACCCGAAACACCAAGAACTGTCGAGATTTGTCCCTAATTTGAGCGCCCTCCTCTCTTCTGTCAATCGGAAACCCAAATTTAAAGATTTCTTAAACTTCTTCTCCCGTTTCTCGGACTTCCACACGGAAATTAGAGCGGGAATGATACAAGCTTTCAAGCAAGATACGCGGTGGTCTGAGCTTGGGGTTTGGGTGTGAGCTGTGAGTGATAGCATCGTGCAGGCATTTCGTCGAACGCTTGGTGCGCGGTGGAATGGAAGAAGAAAGCGGAGAGAGAAGAGGAGAGACAGGAGGGAATTTACGAGTAAAAGCAACGAACAATGCAGCATGAAAAAACGTGACACTCATTCAATGAAGCGTTAACTGTTGCTTAATTTGTACTTCTACCTTGATGCGATTTTGATTATTTAACTGCATAAGTAATTGATTTCACTTATTATGTTACCTATAGATAATGGGATGCTAATTCATAATGCAATCTTTGTTTGTTGCAAACCAATGCGACGGATTAGAAGTTCGCACATTCATTTTATATAATGATGATGTCTTATACTTTGTTCTAAAAGATTGTTTGTTGTTGATTTTAAGTTTAATTTTTATTTTATTGCTTTTATTTGATGCGATTAGTGTTTATTAATTTATAATTAAGGTTTATTAATTCAAAGTTAGGATTAATTAATAATTATGGTTTATTATTCAAAATTAGGGCTTATTATTTTCAATTAGGTTTTATTAATTCAAAATTAGGGTTTATTATTTCCAATTAGGGTTTATTAATTCAAAGTTAGGGTTTATTAATTCATAATTATGATTTATTATTCAAAATTAGGGTTTATTATTTTCGGTTTATTAATTCAAAATTAGGGTTTATTAATTCATAATTAGGGTTTATTATTCAAAATTAGGGTTTATTATTTTCAATTAGGGTTTATTAATTCAAAATTAGATTCATTAATTCACAATTAGGATTTATTATTTCATAATTAGAGTTTACTAATTAAAAATTAAGATATATTAATTCAAAATTATTATTTATTAATTTATAATTAAATTTTATTAAACTAATTAATTTAATTAGAATTAATTAATTAATTTAATTAGACTTAATTAATTAAGATTAAGAATTAATTAATTAATTAATTAATTAAGGGGTGGTCTCACTGTGCACGCGCACAGGAGACCATCCCATAAAAGATTTAAGTAGTTAAATATCTCAATTTTGACTCAGGTGACTTAGAAGGGATTAAGGAGGCTTGGGTAGTTTCTAGAGGACCTTTTGTTTTATTTGAAGTTCACAAACTTTATTGTATTATTAATGTCTTATCTGTCGATTTTTTATGATAAATTATTTTATATAATAATTTATAATTTTTTTATATTGTGTTTATGATCAAATAGATGAAATAGTCTTTACATGAGCATGACTAATTCTGATCATTAGTATAACTATCCGTTATTGTCTCGAATTTGTATGATAATACCTACTAATCCCCCGAACTTATTTGAATTTATATAAAAAAATGATCATATAAATGGTTGTTTGTCTCAATAAAATTCAAACATTACATAATAAATATTAATAATAAATAATATAAATAAATAAAAACAATATGGGAGAGTCATTTACATGCTCTAATTGGTAAGTCCAAATGTTGAGGCTAGATTTTAACCACCAAACACGTATAGAATGTATATATATGTATTCGACTCAAATCCAATTAAAAAGTTACTTTATTATACTCGTTAATTACCCGAACTTGTTTGAATTTATAAATACAGGTTGATACAATAATTAGTTGTTCATCGCAATAACAACCCGAACATTACAAAGTAAATATAAATAATAAATATAATAAATAACAAAAGATTAAAAATAAGTGCATACATGTTCAAACCCATATATATCCCAAAAAATAATTCTAAAAATGATTTACTACTTGGTCCTGTCTCAAACAGTATAGCAATATCCATTAATTACCTCAATTTTTAAATTTATAAAATATCTATCTAATAAAATAAAAATTATTATAATAATTAGTTATACGCCTTAATAAATATACCGAACATCAGAGAGTAAAGTGAACAAGTGAAAACTTATAGGTTAATCAATTTTTTTCTAGATAACGTGGAGTAACTCACTTTGCTATGAACTCAAATATATTCTTTTGTCGCTACTGGTGCAATGCAAGGGATGTTATTTGTGTTAATTAATTTCCTGAAATGTATATTTTCACTATAATTTGTTATGTATGTGCAAGAATATTTTATTCATTTAGTTTTAAAATATAAATGAACTTATATCGCTCAAATTGTTATGAGAGTTGTAAGAAGATTCAATAAATTTATTAAATATTACTTGCTAATCTATTATATTTTTAATACAATTCACTATCTTTTATAGCAATATTTAAGCTAAAATTATTTATTTGGTCAAATTTAATTAAATAAACTTTTTATTTGATCAAAATAAATTGATTTTACAGTTTGAATGTAATTAATTTCACCCACTCCACCAAATAAATATAAACTTTTGGTTGGAAGGATCGAATTAAATTTTTATATAAGTTTTCATTTAGTGAAATCTCATAAAAAAATCGATATGAAATTGAAGATTTTAGAAAAATAAGGATTGATATGGTGCATTTGATCCATAATAGTAATTAGAAAAAATATATGTTGAGAATGATGACAAGATTTGATTTTAAAAAAATATACATGCCCAAAATCATTGTATGAAATCTACAAAATGTAGAAAAACTATTAAATTAATACAGGGTAAAATGACTTGATTTAAAATCATGTTGTGGCCTAGGCACCCCTAAATGATCCATGTACTAAATTAAATGCCTGCTGAACTATCTATGAATATTAGAACGATAATCATACGTGAATTCATTATACCAAAAAACATATATTATAAAGCTCAAATAAGCTATATATTGGAGCCTACAATGCATGCATATATTAGATTGGCTCGACTTTTAAAAAAATAAAAAAGTTATGCTATTAGCACAAGAATGGGCGATGCCTCTTTTTTCTTTTTCTTTTTGAAGGCAAAAATTCTTAGTATTGTAGCTAACCAGATAGAGATAGCCTTATATGTGATCAAAATAAATGTGAATAGTTTATTGATTGGCCAATTAGCTGTCCACTTCATGTTTTGAAATATTACTCTAAATCCAAAAAAGGAAAATATCTCAAATTCATAAATTGAAGTCCCTAAAAATTGGATGGATATATTTAAGTCCCTTAAAATTTAAAAGTCTCTCCATCCAAACGCAGAGTAAAGAAATGCCGATATTGTTTTTCGTAACTTCGGAATGAAATAATAAATCCTTGTTTTCCGCAGGAATGAAATAAAGTTCCACTTTTCCCTTTTCCTTGCGTGCTTGCCCCTTCTAGGAATTTCTCCTCCAATCAAATTTTAAGCAATGATTATTCTCTCAAATGATAACATTGTCCTTCACATTCATCTAATTTCTTTTTCGCAAGAGCTTTTGTTTTCACATGTCTTACCCTCTTATAAACACTGCAGAAAAAGGGGAACATCAAACTCAAAGGAATAAAATTGTCAAAAAATAACGAAATTGAATAAAAGATAATAGTTTGTAGAATATAGACAAAATTAATATTTTCTCTCAAAAGTGACCAATCTGAGTTCAGAAAATTAGTAACAAATGTGAATCATCTAGACAAAAACTAAAAGGACTTCGAGAAAAATCACAGGTTCAACCTATAAGAAATTGGTGGCTTCGAAGACATATTCTTGCCCACCAATCCATGAATAAATAATACCACCCATCCATGAATAGATAGTCATTTTTTTAGTGTAATTATCTCTTCAAAGTTATGGACCCTAACTTTTTATCACTTTAATCACTTTATCTCTTCTCCAAATAACCGTTGGGAAGGAGGAGTATTTGTGTAACGGAACGGAGGTAAATGAAGAAAATTTTGGACTCTATACAGTATATAGTCTATCCCAAAATCACCCAATATGAGAAGTACAATATTTTCTTATAAAAGTGTGCAAATTTAAATTTGGGGATCCACAATTTATAAATATGCTACAACTGGGCCTTATCGCAGCCCATTAGGTTGCAGGCTTTCATAAATGGGTTTCAAGCAGAAATTGTCGAACAAGTTGAGCCTACTTTGGAGAAGATCTTTTAATTGGCCCTTTTAGTTTTTTACTTAATCATGTTATTTTGTAAGAATTTAGTGACGTGTGTACTATAACTTTTTCTATAAAGTTTTATGACTTTTGGAGTTTTAATAAATATCGTGTCACCAAATTCTAGGGCTGAGCATTCAATTTTGATACGGATTGTTATCTATTTCGAATCGATTCGAAAGTTCAAATTTTGAGAGAGAAAAAATTCGATCCGAACC
This sequence comes from Salvia rosmarinus, assembly GCA_036937905.1. Lineage (NCBI taxonomy): Eukaryota > Viridiplantae > Streptophyta > Magnoliopsida > Lamiales > Lamiaceae > Salvia > Salvia rosmarinus. The sequence continues at coordinate 52,980,267 of CM072823.1, read as the reverse complement.
AAATATCCGAAAATCCAAATTTTTTATAAAAAAATTCGAACCGAATCGAAAAATCTAAAATTATGAAAAAATCGAAAATCCGAAACCAGTTTTATTAATTTTATATATATTTATATTAAATTTAATATGTACTTATATTAAATTTAAAATATTTAAATAAAATATTATTTGTTAGATATAAATTATATATAATTCGGATTTTTGGATTTTTTCGGATTAAAAAAATCCAATCCGATCCGAAAATCCAAAGTTTTGAAAAATTTCAATCCGATCCGATCCGAAAATCCGAACCGAATTTTAAATTTCGGTTTGATTCGGATCGGATATTCGATTTTCGGATTTTTTGCTCACCCTACCAAATTTTCAAATGAGACAAAATTACAAATAGTAGTTTCTATAATCAGGGCTTAACAAATTTTTAGCAATATGTTACAATTGGATATATGTAAAAATTTGAATTTTTTTGGCTATTATATAATTATAATAAAGACATCCTAATCCTAATACATTAATTTTGCCTGACTTTGTTATAAGATCAGAATACCTTAAACTTTGAGATGGATATTATCTTGCAGATATTATCTTGCATGCGCACCAGTCAAGGCCAAACATTTTAGGTACTGTTTGGCAAACTCCTACTCCAACTTTCTGTTCCCCCATACCGACATTGACACTGTTACTCCACTAATCTTGGATTAACAACTAAACACATACTTAAATATATATTATTTACTTGTTAATAGTGCCCTATTAATTAAAAAATTAATGCCCATTTCAGTAAATCACTTTTTAGCCTTAACTCAATTAAAGTCGTGATATATAGTTAAAGGAGAATAGAAAAACAAAGTAGCCTAACAATTATCAATTGCTAAGACAATGATTGGATGGTGACACTGTTTTCCACCATATCAAATACAAATTTTCTTTCTCTTTATATGTAAAAACAAATATGAATTCATAAAAATATTAATAAGGTCATGTTTACATTCAAAGTCCTTCCAACGGTCGGCATCCACATGAATATTTATTGCAGAGCAGTATCTGTTTATCGTCAAAATTATATTTAAAGAGGAGACGAAATGTCACAAACTCAAAATCTAATGTAGTCTACATTCAAATGGTTTTCCAACAATAAACGATCCTTTAACAACGATTTAAAAAAAAAGGTTGAACCTACTTTTATGGAGATTAGTCGTAAAATTACTAGTAATGTGTTGAAAATGAAACCGTCTAAAACTCCAGTATAATCAGCCCAAATATTTTGAGTATTAAGCGTGTTCGTTTAATATTTTATTTCATCTCAATAGTTTACAGGTATAATATACGTACTAGTGTGTAACCCGTCGAATTTTCGACGGGAAACTACTTTACGTTGTAATTTATAAGCAAAATTTTAAAATAATAATTCAAAAAATATGTCTAGGAGGATGTTTATCGATTTTTTACTTACTATATATACAAAAATCAATAGAAATTGAATTCAACATATATTTAAACATATAATAATAAAATATTATTCTAAATATAGAAAGTGAAGACTAATTTAATTTTTTTAAATTAGTTATTTTACTACCCATTCTCATCTAAAACCCATAGTGATATTTGTAATTACCAAAATCGTTTAAATTTATAAATATAAATTATTACAGTAATTGGTTATTCGTTTCAACAAAAACCCAACATGACAAATTAAAATCAATAATAGATAGTATAAACAACAAACTACTAAAAAATGTAGGCATGTCGATTAGAGTTCAGACTCATTTAAAAATGAGTTTATTACTCGGTCTCATAACTGTATAGTTTTAATTACTCGCTAATTATCCGAAGCTGTTAAATTTTATAAATATAAATTATTACAATTATGATTATCCATCTCAAAAAAAAAAATATATTATAAAATAAAAGTAAATAATAAATAGTACAAATAAAAAAGATCTAAAACTAAGAAAAATTCACATAGGCACTTTGATAAATGATTGAACCCATTTAAAAGTTTTATACTTCCAAACACTTTATTTATTTATAAAATATCTAGTAATCAAATATTAATTTATTATAATAATTGATTTTTGTTGAGGCTATAGTTCGAAGTCGTTGATCGTAGTGGGGCAAAGCGATTGACAAAATGACGAGGGCAAGATTCAACCCGTGTAGAATGTTTATATTCATACCTATCCAAAATCTAATTAAAACTACTACCCTTCTCGCCTCAAACTCGTATGGTGATATCCGTAATTACTCATTATTAAAATAATATATTATATATATTTAATATCTAGTAATCAAATATTAATTTATTATAATAATTGATTTTGTTGAGGCTATAGTTCAAGTCGTTGATCGTAGTGGGGCAAAGCGATTGACAAAAATGACGAGGGCAAGATTCAGCTATTTGGACCGTGTAGAATGTTTATATTCATACCTATCCAAAATCTAATTAAAACTACTACCCTTCTCGCCTCAAACTCGTATGATAAATTACTTGAATTTATAAATACAATTAAAATATATTATATATAAAGAATTTATAATTTTTAAGTCAATTAATTAATAACAAACAATATGATAAGTTTGAGAATGTATGCATCCTAAATAATAGTAAGATCATATAAAATTTATAATTATCTTCGAGCAATAGATAATGTTAGTAAATTTTATGGTAAATATAATACAATATATATACTTACATACTAATAATTTCAAGTTATATCAAATTTAACCTTTAAATAATAACATAAAATGAGTTTCTTAAACTATAATAGATTATTTTTACATTGCATATATCTTTGGTATATCAGTGTTGACATGTCCACTATTTATACTTCAAAAAGATCATCGCTTATTGCAGCAATTCAATCATAATAGCTATGTATTTCAAACTCTTCAGTGTGTCATTCATGTAATGTGACGAAAAGTGAGTTTTCTCATTTATTAAAATATATTATATATTAATGGATATAGCTTATAATTTATGAATTTTCTAACTATTAAAATTAATTAGTATTGATGCATTTTGTATAACATTGTTTTAGTTGGTTTATTATATTTAAACCATTATGTATAATGTAAAGTTTATGAGTTCATATTTTAAAACTATTTTCATAAGATTTATAAATGCACATATGTTATGGATTAATATTTCTTATACTTTTAAAATATTGCTAGAAAATAATAATTATGACATAAATAAAAAATAAATATATATCTATTATTAGTATATAGAGATTAATACAATATAAAGTATTAACATTATTACAACATGTTGACATTGTGATTGATTAATTGGTTGATTGTTTGCATGCTAGATCAATATTCGTTAAGTATAACTCGAACTATCAAAATATGATGGAAGATTTCTTAATGAATTTAAATATTAATCTCACAAATTTTATTTACAAAAATAAATAGTATACTTAAAATATATTATATTTCTAATAGATAAACAAAATAAAGGAATGATTTGATATGATACATTTCAACATAATTACAACACAATGATTTTAAATCAAATTGAAATTAAAGAATATCAATAATGATTTTTTAAGATTATAAATAGAATTAAATAAAAGTAATAAAGATATATAAACATTTAGAATACAACATTTAATATTAACATAACAATCAATCAACATATTAAATGATAAGTGGTTAAATAAGGAATTTTGTGACATTTAGAAAAATAAGAATGAAAAATCATAAAATATCACATATGATTGTAGATGAATATGATGTTTTAATATATAATGGAATTATATATTAATAATAGATAAGAATAGATATCAGTTTATGTCTTAACGTTTCGTAACTATTTAGATAACGTTTCAATTTAAACATATTATTTTAATTTTTAATATTCCAAAAATTAATTATAAATAAAAGAAATAGATGATTTTTTTTTGTCAATTAAATATAGAAATTTTAAAGGTCGCGTCACGGTGGACTCGAACCCGAGACCTTTGACCACATACATTAACCACTCAACCATTAGACCAACACACGCACACATAAATAGATGAATTTTTTTGTCAATTTAGTACGGAATTTAAAGACCGCGTCACGGTGGACTCGAACCCGAGACCTTTGATTTCGGGCACTAAACACTCTACCATTAGGCCAACACACACACACATATTTAAATAGATGATTTTTTTGATCGATTAAATACATAAATTTAAAGGTCGCGTCATGTGGACTCAAAAATAGATGAATTTTGATGTGCGGCAATGTGATGTTCAAATTTACGAGAAAGATGACAAGAATAAGAGTCGGCTGTTCGATTGCCCAAAATTCTGATTGGCAAAATTATCTCTTTTTCTGTAAGAACAAAAGTAATTTAATTTCAATCTTAAACGTGAAAATACCGACCTCATATGGCATGTTATATCATTCTTCAACAACCTTACACACTAAAAGCCCTATCCTACTACTTTTTAACATTCTATCACACAATTCTTCAAGTGGTAAGTTTGACTCAATTTTTTTTTATAAATTAATTTTTAAAAATTGTATGATGACAGATTCGATAAGTCTACTTTTGGTCACAATTTAGATATTAATTACTAGATCAACATATGCACAAACTCAAAACTATTCTCTCAACAATCACATACCTTTACAATTTCATTTTAATTTTTATTCAACATGGAAATAGGTATATCTTTTTTCGTGTTAGCTAAAAATCAATCGAAACCATTAATCTTTTATAATATATGTTTATCATAAAAAATAAGCATTATATAAAGAAAATGGTTCATAGTTTTTTTTTGAAGGACACATTTTCTTTTATAACCATCCCCATATTTAACAAATTTAATTGATATACTCCTCCATCCACAATATTTATTCATTTAAATTCATTTTGGTATGTCTACGAAAAATATTTACTTTTTGTTTTTATACATGCTCCCTTCACATAAATCCCATAATTTTTACCTCGAGTCTACCCACTTATTTACAAAATACAGCCTACATTTTTTAATCTCACTATCAATATCTATTAATTTATTATCTCATTAATACACTTTACATGTAAGTCCATTTCTCCATTCACTTGACACTCATTACGATATATTGGAACTTGTGCCACCAAAAATTGCTAAACAATTTTGGTAGACGGAAGAAATACATAATATGAATAATAGCATGTAGTATCGAATTTTGGTCAAATTTTGTGACTGATATCAATTTTAATGTGTTATATTGATAACATGGGATAAATTACTATTTACACGCTGTTTTAATTTTTCACATATTATATCATGTAATAACAACATGAGAAATAACATGGTTAAACTATTTTTTTTCTTTTATATATAAAAAGTTGGAAGTGATGGTAATGCTTTATCGATCGACAACGATTTTTGTTTTCTTACGTAATCCATGGAATCAGCCCCATGCTTACACCCCACTTCTCTCCCATTTTATGTATCTATATATACACATACGTTACTCATTCTTATTTACAGCTAATCAGTGCCGACTATGTGTGGCCAGATTCTAGTACACATATTCTATCTGTACACAACACACACACACACACACACAGAGACACGTATTTGAGAAGCAAATTTAATAAATAAAGCGAGAGAAGATGCAGGCATCAAAGGAGGATAAAGAAATGAAGTCTTCTTCATCTTCTTGGCTTGTGCGCTGCACTAATTCCCACTGCTTTCCAAGCAGAATTTTCTCTTCCAAGTCGCCGCCTTCTCCGGCGCCGGAAAATGGATACGACGAAGAAGCTAAGCCAACCCAGAAGCAGAGAACTCCGGGTGGCTGGAAGGCCATGCCTTTTGTTTTGGGTCTCTCTCTCAAACAAAGACACACACACACACACACACACAAGCATGGCCTAGTTTTTTTAAGAAAATCAGAGTTGAAGAACCCCTTTTCGCTCTTCATTTCATTTATCATTATTATTTGTGTGAGTGCAGGAAATGAAACTTTTGAGAGGTTGGCAGCAATTGGATTGATGGCAAATTTCATGGTATTTCTGCTAACACAGTTTCACATGGACCAAGTGTTGGCTTCGAATGTCCTAAACATTTGGTCGGGCGTCACGAATTTCGCTCCTTTAATTGGTGCATACATTTCAGATGCCCATTTGGGCAGATTCAGAACTATTGCTTATGCTACCTTTTCTGCTTTCACGGTACGTACCACATATATCCATTTTGCACCTTAATCAAATGCCAAGTGATTAACGGCCGTAATTCTTTTTAAGTGGCTTATTTGATGGAGTGCTCCAATTTGAACTCGAACGGCTTAACCAGACTATTTAGAAGGTGTTTGGCTGAGCTTATAAACTCTCAAGATAATTAAATCACACTAGTATCTACGGTGGTCCATCTTTCGTCTTCCTTATCTATGTTTTGGATGTATATAAATAGAATGTAGGGGTCGGAATTCGGGAGTCAGCAAAATTTGATACCTGCAACTGCAGGGGCTATTATTTTTCGACTTAAACTTTGGTTTATACACATGGCGTGTGTGTGATAGGTTTGAACTTTCTCACTAGCTAATTAGCGCCAAAGTAAGCCCTTTTAGTCCCTTAAAAATTAAAATGATTCCCCAGTGTCTGTGAAAGATGTTAGTATTATATTGCTTTATAGAATCTGGATCTCTTATTTTTACATGAATGGTTTAGGTTAAAATAGCAAAACTGAATGATAAATGACAAGTATAATATTTATTTTTTGCTAATTTACAATTCCAGCTTTCAATGTCAGAATCATACAAAAAAAGTTGGACACAGATAGCTATTTGTTCCCGACCTTATCATAGAAAGTTATTGCAACCTAACTATATATAAATATATGATCAATCACCTTCCTAACCTCTTATATATTTAAGGTCAATTTGGTCCTCAATATTTCCATAAGAAGTTACACATTATTATTCAACTTTTGCCTTCCAATTTATGGGTCGAAATGCAAACGAAAAAATAATTTGGAGTTAGCACCACAAATTTGGGAAACAATAATTGAAAATTTACGCAGACCAATTAGAGAAAATCTAGAACGGCACACTCCAAAATAAATAACTTACATATATACATATGTCCTTGTTAACCAATTTTAGCTGTTACTTCCAATGATCATCAAATAATCTTGTCCACATCCAAAATCTTGGAAATCAGAGATGGTGATGTACAACATAAGATGTTTTAGATTTTTAATTTTTTTTATTAATATAAGATATTTTTTTCTATCAATTCTATATTTTCCAACTCTCTCATTAAATACCCAATATTTTTCTTCTCTTTTACCTTTCTAAAATGCCTCTTAAGTGAGAGAAAATACAAAAGTATATCGACTTTGATGTTAAATAATTTTTTTTAATTGTAGTGAAAAATATTAAAAAATCTTATATTGAGAAACAGGGACTAATTAAATTTATTGGTGAAACGCGCAGGGCATGCTAACGTTGACCATAATAGCATGGCTTCCTCAGCTGCGTCCCCCTCCATGCAAGGTACAAACCCATCAATGCACGGCTCCGACCAAATCCCAGCTCGGAGTTCTGGCGCTCGCCCTCGGCTTCATCTCCATTGGCTCCGGCGGCATCAGGCCGTGCAGCATCCCTTTTGGCGTCGACCAGTTCGACGCCTCCACAGAGGAAGGGAGGAGAGGGATCAACAGTTTCTTCAACTGGTATTACATGTCGTTCACCGTCGTCATGATGATCGCTCTCACCTTGGTGGTGTACATTCAAGATTCCGTTAGCTGGGTGTGGGGATTCGGAATTCCGACGGCGCTCATGCTCGCCGCCATCGTGTTGTTCTTCGTCGGGACCAATTTCTATGTGTACGTGGTGCCGGAAGGCAGCGTCTTCACCGGCATCGTGCAGGTGGTAGCCGCCGCATACAAGAAAAGAAAGCTGAAGCTCCCCGAAGGAGACAGCAGTGTTGACGTCTTCTATTTTGATCCGCCGTTGAAGGGGACGGTGGTGACGAAACTCGCTTTGACCGATAAGTTCAGGTAAGAGAAATCACGTTATCTATTTTATCATAATAATGTGTGTTGGATCATCCAAGTTAGGGATGTCAATCGGGCCAACCCGCTGGGTTCGGGCTAACCCACTCGGGTTGTCGGCTATTCGGTTCGGTTATATTCGGTTGACATTTTTTCTGTTAGAAAAATTCAACCCTAACCCTAAACTCTCGGGTTTCGCCAACCCATCGGGCGTAAAGCTTAAAATATATATATATATATATATATATATATATATATCAAATATTTTATATTAAGCGTTGGAGTAAAACAAATAATTGAAAAATAAATATAATACACTCCACAAGTTCTTTTTTAATCTAATTATACTAACTTTGAATAGCAAACAATAACAATTAAAAATAGTGCTCATAATTAAATTCTTTTTTTCTAATATGTTTTAATGTCCGCATTCCATGTAACTAAATGATCTCTAATAATATAATACAATTATAGCGAATTAAAACTAATATCTAGAAAAATTTTAATAACTTAATTCAATATAATACTATTTAAAATATATTACAATATCAAAATTAGAAAATAATGCTCACAACTAAATTATTTTTTAATATATCCGAATATTCATATTCCATAATAGCTAATTCACTATTTTTTGTAACTTTTAACAACACTATGAATATCTTCTATAATTTCAGATAGTTGTAGGGATGTTAATCGGCCAACCCGCTCGAGTTCGAGCTAACCCACTCGGGTTGTCGGGCTATCGGTTCGTGCTATTCGGTTGACGTTTTTTGGTTATAAAATCCAACCCTAACCTCTAATTTTATCATTATTCGGTCACCCGTGGGCTTCGACCCATATTGACATCCCTAATCCAAGTACATATTTAGTGACATATTTGTAAATATAAGCGTGTATGAGAAGGTCTATTCAAGATGTACATGTACTACACCAACTCATTGATTTTTGCAACACATGGCAATTGGACCCGTGTAGTATATATATGTACATGTTGGATATAATTTCAAACTGTTCAAAACATTCAAAAGATTTTACGTGAAATTTCCTTATAAGGAGTATTGTCTGACGAACTACGACTCTTTTCATTCAGGTTCTTTAACAAAGCCGCCTTGATAACCGAGGGCGAAGTAGGGGTAGATGCGTCCAACTCCAACCCATGGAGGCTATGCAGCATCCAAAAAGTGGAAGAAACCAAATGTCTATTCAAAATCATCCCAATTTGGGCGTCGGGGATTATCTGTTTTACTGCCATTGTACAGCAGGGCACATTCACGTTGTCTCAAGCCCTGACAATGGACCGTCAACTCGGTCCGAAGTTCGAGATCCCGGCCGGGTCGCTCACGGTTATCTCGATGATCACGGTCGCGCTATGGATCCCAGTGTACGACCGAATTGTGGTGCCGTCCGTCAGGAAGGTCACGAGGCTCGAAGGAGGCATAACCTTGCTTCAGAGGATGGGGATCGGGATGGTGTTCTCCATCCTCTCAATGGTAGTGGCCGGCCTAGTCGAGCGAATGAGAAGGGCCTCAGCCCTAGCTCATGCTAGACCAGATGGGACCACTCCCCTAACGGTCTTTTGGCTAGCCCCGCAGCTGATGCTGATGGGGTTTGCCGAGGCATTCAATATTATTGGGCAAATTGAGTTTTATAATAAGGAGTTTCCAGAAAACATGAGGAGTTTGGCTAACTCGTTGTTCTCGTGTACTATGGCTGGGGCTAATTATCTTAGCGCCGCATTGGTGAACATCGTGCACGATACAACGGGCGGTCGGGACCATCCCGATTGGTTGACCAAAGACATTAACGCGGGAAGAGTCGAAAATTTGTATTTTTTGATCGCCGGATTGGGCGCGTTGAATTTGGGATACTTTATTTGGGCGGCGCGTGGGTATCAGTACAAGAGCAAAATCAGAATTGGTGACGACGAAGATCGTGATTATGATGTTGAGCTTGTTAATGTTGTTAAGAAAGAAAGTCAAAAATCACTAGTATGATAGATTTTTAGTGCTTTTAGTATAATGTGACATGCTACTAGTAGTCGTACAACCCTCGACGCAAGTTGTTGCTGCAGTAGCATAATGTATTAGTTTTGGCATTTTCTCCTTCGGGATAATACTAAAAAAAGAAGTTTTAAATTAAGTTGTGTTGACTCTTTTTATGTTATTGAACAAGGACAAACACTTGTGTGCGCTCGCGTAGTTTTGTTATTTATTTTAGTTTTGTTATTTATTTTATTATTTTATATTTTATTTATTAATTCATAATTAGGGTTTATTAATTCAAAATTAGGGTTTTATTAATTCAAAATTATGGTTTATTATTTCCAATTAGGGTTTATTAATTCAAAATTAGGGTTTATTATTCAAAATTAGGGTTTATTAATTAACAATTAGGGTTTATTAATTCAAAGTTAGGGTTTATTAATTCATAATTAGGGTTTATTATTCAAAATTAGGGTTTATTATTCAAAATTGGGGTTTATTAATTCAAAATTAGAGTTTATTAATTCCAAATAGGGTTTATTAATTCAAATTAGGGTTTATTAATTCAAAATTAGGGTTTATTAATTTATAATTAGGCTTTATTATTCAAAATTAGAATTTATTAATTCAAAATTAAGATTATTAATTTAAAATTATATTTATTAATTTACAATTAAAATTTATTAAATTAATTAATTTTAATTAGATTTAATTTAATTAATTACTTAATTAAGATTAATTAACTCATTAATTAAATAAGGTGGTCTCACTGTGCGCGAACAAGACACCACCACTGCTTCATGATATGTCCCTTTTTCTATTTCTCGAATGACGCGATAAAAAAAATCGATAAATCTTATTTTTGTATAATAGCTCGAAAGAAAATCACACTAGAAATGTGATATCTATTTTTTAACGTACACATCATCAAAGTTTCACGGGATTTTCTGTTATATATTTTGGTAGGTGGATCTCATCTCTCTTAATATTGGTCATGTATGTTGAATGAAATCATAAACACATGTAATTTGATTTAATGTATGAGAAGCCAAGACAATTTGTTATTAACCTTTTTTTTAGGCACATGTTTTATTTTATGATACAACAAGTTGAATATCTTATTTAGGAAATAAACGAACTTTAAATTTTATATATCTTATGTGTGTGTCACTTTATTTATCATTTTATTCTTTACCTATCAAAAAGTGAAGTCCTATTCTTTTCCTTCTCAAGTAATAAAATTTGTAGTGCCCATCTATAGTGTCTTTTCCTTTGTTAAAAATTAAATGGAGTGTCAATCAAATAATCAAAGCAAGCAATCTATTTCATTGAGAAGTTAGTGGTGTCATTTAATTTACATAAGATTTGATAAGATTACCAAGATAAATGTTTATGAGTGGGAAAGCGTATACATATCTTTCATATACGGTTAAAACTTTATTTTGTTTTATTCTAGTTGTTCTTATTTTTCTTTTCTTTTCTTTTCTTTTCTTTTGATGAAGATTTACTAATCAATTCAGCAGTTATGTATGACCGATTGCATGTCACATCGTTAAGTGTGAACTCTCTTGGTATAGTTGATGGACAATTTGATTATTACGTGTATTGGATTTTAATTAATAAAATCTTTTGGCGTATGAATCATATAAATCTTAAGCAATCTCCCATGTCGAACGAAGTATTTAAACTTCCAAATTATTGAAGAACGGTTGATAAACATATTGATGAATTTCGATTCATATTGTATAAGGAGGAGAAGTACTTCTGATCAATAATATTGTAATGTTGTTTGACTCATATTTTGTACTCTTCATATCCATCAAAAACTTATATTTAATTTCTTTTCAAGCCCTTTATCAAAATATTTCATATTATATTTTTCGAAACATCATCTCTATCATTTTTATCCTCAATCTATCTACTTATTTACAAAAAAAAAAATAGACGACCCATCTTTTTTACTTTCACTATCTATTAATATATTCATTTATTATCTATATTGTGCACTTTTTAAATCCACTATATATTAATCTATTTATTTATTGTCTTCACTTAATTTATACTCTTTAAAATTTATTAAAATTCCTATCACTATTACAATTTATTATCCGCATTGCTTTCGGTGAATGAAGGAGTACAATTTTTGAACTTTGCCTTTTATTTTATAGATTTTTTTTAGGTATATAAAATTTAAACTTATACAAACAAAATGGCCAACTATTTAGAGACAGAGATGACCCTACCTCTGCATGAATTTGAAAGCATAAATTGGAAGCAAGCTTACTTGTCATGCAGATACAAAATTAATTAATATGAAGGGAAAATCATTTTTTCAAATCTGGAACAGGAGCATTAATTATGGGAAGATTTTTATAGACTATAAACAAATGATATTGGACCAGAATTCGTAATGGATGTAAGAGAGTATAAATATATCTATTCCATATTAAATTATGTCCATCGAATTAATTGTCAGTATTTACTAAAATGAAGACATGTCACATAGCTAGGGGTAGGAAACGATGACTCATAAAAAAGTATTATTAATGAATTAATTATAAATCAATCTGAACCATTGATTTTTGTATAACTTAAGATTATCATAAAAATAAATATTAACATGATGCATGACCATAGCAAAAACAGCATTATTATTTTATAAAAGGAAATATTAATTAACATAAAGAATATTATCATAAAGAAGTATGATTATCTTTATAAAAGTTATGTTCCTACATCTAAGCACTAGGAGTGGTTCCTATAAGAACCCATCCAAATAGTGAAATAGAGGTAACTGAAATTTCCTTATGCACAAAAAGATTATTTCCTTTTAGAAGGAAGCAGAACAATATTATTATAAAAATGAATTCACATGTACAATATCTAGCTAGAAACCACAACCGGTTCGACTCCCAAATTATTACACACCAAGCGAATCCGCATGCACAAACATATCATTTCTAAATATTTATGTTTGTTTACCAAATAATTTGGGTTTGCCATAAATAATGTGATACATTGCACAAACCCTAAAAACCGTGCACGGATGATGTATATTTACCAAATAATATGGGTTTGTCATAAATTATTATAAAGTGAATGGTTGGTGAATATATATTTCCTTCATCCACGTGATTCAGGATAGGACTAAAGACTTTCGTCACTCTCCAATCTAAGTAAATCTTTGAGCATCTCCAAGGTTCAATTATTTGAAGAAATGTGCATACACAAGAAGCATATGTGATCTTCAAATAGAATCATAATTGTGGTTTTATGATTCTGATTCATTTAGACATCTCTATAGTGAGACGGACTCATACAATATTTCTCACATCTTACAGTTATGTAGATCGGTCAATTAATTTAATTCAATCTCCAATTTTTCCTTTCCAACTTATATAAAAAAGGGTAACATTGATCGAGATGCTCTCAATAATTTAAATCGTAATGAATTTACAATACTATAATTGAATGTCGTAAATATATTCAAGTGAAAAAATTTATGAGACAAGATTTAGAGTATGTTTGACTGAGCCTATAAACGCCCTAAAAGAGCTTATAAACAAACACCCTCTCACTCAAATTTCAGCCGGCATTATTTTAGTGACAGTGAAAAATAAAATGCGGCGTGACTGGAAAATGACATAACTTTTGATGTTACTTTTTCCTGGAATATGAAATAATCATAATTTAATTAACTTGTATATCTCGACGGGCATTGAATGGCGTGTGCTTGATAATAATATGCCTTAAATTTAATCATATTGCCCACTACAGCAATAGGATAGGGCTTGCCCACTTGGTTTCGTTGTAAAAGTGGAGATATATCGATAAGGTCAGAAGTCGCAAGAACTGGGAATTTAGATGTTATTATATTGATTATGTACTATTTATTATATATGATTAATATAATAAAGACAAAACACTTTCTTAACTCCTTGTATTCTTATTTTTTGTTTCGTTAGATCACTGTACAATTTTTGTGTTTTAATACATTTGAGATCATCAAGTCCATATTTAACAGAGATTAACAGATTTTTTTAACTTTATTAAATGACTAGTCTTATAGTTTTATTTAATAAAATTTGATATAATATCCAAATTGAATAACCTAATAAAAGAAGATTGATGCTATTCGGCCATAATGTGGTCCATCCATAATCAGCTTTATTGAATGAAAAAATCATTTATTTAATATTTGATATATTAAAAAATTAATTTTAAATTAAAACAATCTGATGGAATTACATTTTTGCCCGTATCGAATGAAAAAAATTAAATTTAAATTTAAAATTAATGAATTTATTAATTTTCAGAATAGGTGGGAAAAGAGTATTTATGTAAAAATAATTAACATATTAATTTAATATTATTATTTTGTTAATTAACTATATTAGTAATTACTAAAATATTTGTTATGGCCAACCATAATATGACCGCATAGCTTTATTGATAAAAATTTGTCATTTAAGTTAATTTGAGTGGACCTTCCTTATATAACGGAAGATGTTTTAGATTTGCTTTTCCAATCTAAAAAAAAAGAAGTATATAATGAATTATATACAGGCATTAGGGAACAGATAAATTATCACCAAAATTTAATAAGAAAATAAAATCCCACCACAATATCATTTCTAGGCACTTTTCTGCAGCCTGCAGATACAGTACCTCATCCTTCTCTCAAACCAACTATCCACCATGTTTATCATAAAAAAATTGTTCCCTAATGATTAAAAGATAATTGAGTTTGGCTTCTTGCACGAATTTGATTGTAAATTACTGTATTAATATATTTATTATACGATTATATTGAAGTATGTTTTATATAGACTATGGAAATTTATAATAGTTTACTAGAAATGACCAAGTCAAATAAAAGCATCATAAATTATGACGAAAATGAAAATAAAATTATTAAAAGGTTATTATTGCATAAATACACTAACTTTGGGTCAATTTTGGTTTTTTCCACGAACTTTAAAAATTATCACAAAATATACAAACTTAGACTTTAGTGTTTTTACCACGATTTCAAATTCAGACCAAATTAGATCTGACTTGGCATTTCAAAAATTTACTATAGACTAAACAACATCGTAGAGAGATGAAATAAAACATTGTCGTTCCATCAAAATAAATCAGATTTTTTGATTTCTAGGTTTCATCACGTCAACCCTCATTACAAAAATCAACTCTTCTTATTTGTTTTATTGTCTGATTCTAGTTGGGATCAAAACAATCGATATTCTCTCTATACGATGTCGTTTATATCACTTACCGTTTTGTTTATAGTAAATTTTTGAGATGTCAAGTCAAATTTAATTTAGCTTAAATTTGAAATCGTGGTAAAATCACTAAAGTCATTAAGTTTGTGTGTTTTGTGACAATTTTTAAAGTTTGTGGTAAAAATCAAAATTGGCCTAAATTTTATGAATTTATGCGCCAATAACCCATTGGTAAATAGATAATTATTTTCATTTATCACAAAGTGGACTTATAGAAAGATAATAACAACAAAAACAAAAATGAAACAATAATAAAGAAATAACGAATATTCCAATGCAAAGAATTAAAAAACCCATTCCAAATTATAGGTCGGTGTGTGCATACAAAATCATTTGCAAGATGGTTTTTTCATATCTATGTAGATATTTTTCAAATTATACCCTAAAATTTGAGACGGAAACAATTAAATTTGAAAGGAAAAAGAAGATGAACATCGAGATGGTACCAAATGATTGAAGACAATATAATCCCACCATTGACCAAACTCTTTTGTCTTCCTCACCGTCTAAAATCGACCATTCCATTAAATCATTAGGCAAACAAAATATCAACTCTTCAATCTGCGTCACAAAACTCAATCAAAACCCATCTTCGAAATCTTACCATCTTCCACGCATATGTAAAAGATAAGAATTCTATTGTACAGACCCTTCTTAATTATGATGTCCTCTCACAAAAATATTCATTTTTCTCACTTTCCATTTGTCTTGTTTGGTGACAAGAAAGATTATCACACATGATCACACCACTTTGTGGGATTCTTCTCACACTCTTGGTCTTCTAAAAAATTCGTATGCAAATCAAAACTTGCAATATGTGACATCTTATCTGCGTAAATTTAAGTTGGATCAATTGAAAAAGTTTGTACGTCTCTTTCATGATTATAACATATATTGTTGCACCTCCACCTTTTCATAATGAGTGTCTATTGAGATATGGTGGGAGCGAATTTGTGGCCTTTGATCATTCTTTTTGGTTTGTCCATATTGATATATAGGTTAAGCTATTTGACGTGTTTTATATGATTTATAAAGCATAAAACTATTCAATTTAAAAAAGGTGATAGTCTAGCTTGTATTGTATTGCCTAGTATGTTTTGGTGTTCATTGATGTTGGGGCACTCGACGACTTTAAAGAAAGAATTATTCTTGTCCATTCGGGACAACTCGGTGGTAAAGTGGGTTCATATGATCAAAATACTATAGGTTCGAACTCTACTAACATCTCTACGGCCTAGCCTCATCATATCCGATTTTTCAGTGTGGTTTCTGAGAATGTGTTGTTTGCAGTTTATCATATAACAATGTGATCGAAAGTAACGACTGCGAGTTTCCATGAATTCAAAGAAAAATAAAAGAAAGAATTATGCTGCTCATCTTAATTTGTTTCTATCGTAGATATTATCACGGAGTCCCATCATCAACAATTCAACATACGCATTAAGCTCTATATATTAAATGATAGACATATGTGTCGTGTTCATATCAGTTGACAATGTTGTCGAGCATTTTGTCTATTAGTGGTAGGATAGCATTTTTGGGTTCTCCATACCCACAAAATAAAAATAAGTATAGCTAAATATATGATGTCACACAATCAACCATATCACATTGGTTATATGTTTATACATATCTACTAGTGTTATAGTATATTTTGGTGAATTCAGAAATAAAACAATAAGATATTTCGGTAAATTCAGAAATAAAATTAATTGGATTCACATTACTCTAGGTGATCCAAAAAGCATAATTTAGTGGCAAACTAGGCCATGCCTTTTAAAATTCAAGTACTTTCAGGCCGGGCTGAGCCGTCCAAATTCTCTTCTTCGCCTGAATAAAATACACTATATGATCTGCCATTATTCTTTAATTACGATACATTTTGTTGAAATAATTAAAAATATGGTACTCAAATATGATTAAGAAAGTATTGGATCGTATCAGATTGAAGCTCAGTAATCTTTTATCTTAAGAAAAAGGTTTACACATATTTACTACTCCATCCATCCTACCGAACTTGGTCTGTATTCATTTTCGGGTTGTTCCACCCAATCTGACTCATTTCATTTTTAAGTAATAATTATTTATTAAAAAAAATGTAGACTTTACCTACTTTCTATTATTTTATTACTTTATACTATTCTCATCATTTTTCTAAATAACCGTACGAAAGAAAAGGTATCATGTTGGGAGGATGGGGGAATATCTTCTTGCAGTTTAAATTACCATTATAAAAGCAGTTTTAATAGAGAGATCCAGCTTCTTTTTGTATCACCAATCCTTTCGGAGCTTTCATCAAGATTGTCGGGCCTGGAGTTGGGCTATCTTGTAGTGGTTTTATCAATTGAGCCCAAACCAAGACCAAACCCAAATTATATGTGATGATTGAGCCCGCTTTAGGTTCTTTACTCATCTCATCACAGCTCAGCCACTCTTTCATCCATCTTTAAGGTGCCATACGATGGCCTAAAACAAAAGGGAGCCAAAAACTTTCCCATTATAGAGTAAAGTTGAATTTAGGCTAATAATGGTGCCTTATAAGATTCTAAGCTACTTTGCGACTTATAAAGTTAAGGCACGTTCTTCAAGATTTCATAATCTAATTTATGTGAATGCTGCGAGATTTATAAGCAATAAAGAACACCTGACTTTTACGTGGTTCGATCGTTAATGAGATCTACGTCCACGGAGGAATGATTCCTCAATACTTTTACTAGAGCTTTTAAATGCAGAGTATTGGTTCATGCTTTTGTATTCGATGAAATTGCTAACCCTTCTAACATCGGTTTTCCTTCTATTTATACGACCTTGCCTCGAAGCGCGCCCGACCTCCATTGGTCGTGGTGTGACTCTTCCTCTGGCGTGCTCTCCATTGGCCGAGCCGGACCGTTCGCCTTCGTGCGCCACGTGGAGGTGGCGCGACATTGGTTCCGGGCGTCCTCTCCATCGCCGAGGCGTGATTGGAGGCTGGGGCTTGTGCAATGATTAAAAGCTCGACTTGGGCTCGACCGCGGGCTGCTTATCAATGTTAGGCCCACTCGCTTGGGCTCGTTAGTGGGCCCATTCGGTTGGGCTATATCCCATCATAGCCCCCGAATAGTCGAGGACGATGGGCCGAGGTGGAGTGAAGGCCGAAAGGTGAGTGTGGCTTGGCCAAGTTGTTTCTTGGACGTGAGGGTCTTCGTGCCGATCCGAGTTGGGTTGTTTATTGTCCGTCCGCTGGAGAAAGATGTGGCACCGGGCAAGTCAAGTCCGACTGGATAACGCCAAGCGTTGGTTATGCCGAGGTGCGGTGCGGCGGTATTACTCCGTGGTTGCCGCCGTGTTCGACCGAGCGACCGCCTTTTCGGGATGCCGTGGTGTGTCTCCGGCCGCAGACTCTGCGGCACGGTTGGCCGAGGTCCGATCTGTTGGCGAGGTCCGATCCGGTGTCCGGCGGCGCCGAGGTCCGGCGTGGATTTCCTTGACATTTGTGGGAAGGACGGGCGCGACACAGCGCCGCCATCTAGAGGACGCCGGGTCCGTATGATGATTGCTAGGTCGATCGGCGGCCCGTCCTATCTCGGCGTCGCCGACGCGCCAGTGGTAGTTGGGCACTCAACAGCGCGCTGTAACGCACATCCAATCACGTGTAGGCACGTGTTGAATTTAAACGGCAATTTGCGGCGCCCTAGTCTTATAAATAGGCGCAAAGAGGCAATCGCTCACTTTCTTCTTCTTCGACACTTAAAATTATGAGAGAATTTGTGAGAGATTTTACGAGCCCGATTTTTATTGAAGTAGCCGTATACTCGCCTAAAAAGTAAGTATGTTTTCTTCATCTTCTTCGCCCGAAAGTTCTCTTTCCGCGCCGGGTTCGGGGCGTGAGTTGCCTGGTGTAGAGACTATATGTGCTACAATGGGTTGGGTAGGTCCGTAGGGTCGAGTCCTAGTATTCGCCGTATCCTCTCATGGGATGACCGAAGGTGGGCGGCGAGGTCGGATTGGCGTTGGAGGAACTCTTTGAGGTTGTGAGGAGCACCGATTCGGGAGGCGTGGTGGTGTCGCGCGATCCGGACGATAGGCGATGGCCCTCCGGAGGGTTTATATCGCCTATGTAGGCAGTTTGAGGCAGGTCTTAGGTACCCTCATCCCCCATTTACCTTAGCCTTCAAGAGTATTTCCGGATCCCCATTTGTCAATTGACCCGAATTCGTTAGGTCGTTGGTGGGGTGGGGCTCTCTTGCTATGGCATTGCCGGCGAGCTGTCCTTCGAGGTTTTGATGCGCTTTTTAGCGTGAAGACCATAGGAGGGTGTACTATCATCACCCCGCTAAAATTTAAGGTAACCGCCCCTCCAAGGTGTCCCATTGGCGGAATAGGTATTTCTTCTGGGCCGAGGGGCGAGGTATGAGTGGGGTATCGCACGCTAGTGGACCCAAAATCAAGCCCTTGGGCCATATGGAGGAGTTGTTGAGCAGCCTGGTGAGATCTCATCCATAAATTACTCCGAGGACGATCCGAAGAGGGTCGGTGAGTGTTTTCAATCAAGCGTCGGGACCGGTCTCGACTCAAGTGAGGCATCCTCTTTCTTAGTCATTATTTGTCTTATTTCTTGAGGTAATGTTTCTTTCTCTTTTGTGTGCAGTGAGGTTGAGGGATGAGGTGGGCTCACCATCGCCAAGTGAGCCGAAGAAAGAAAAAGCAGAGGCGGCCGGACCTAGTAGGGCCCGAAGAAGGGGACAGATGGGCCACCGATGAGTGGGCTCGAGCCGGGTCCACCCGGCCTGAGTCGCGGCCTCAGGCCGCTGAGCACGGGTACCGCCCCAAGCTTGGTCGCATCCTCCCGAGGTACGTAGTTTCTTTTTTTTAGATTTGTTTGCTTGCAATCGGTGACCGACTTGTGCATCTCTTTTTCGTGGGGGAGCTCTATGATGGGGCCTCAGCTACCGCTTGGAGCTGCAGTCGCCGCCAGCTTGCCGAGAGCTCACCCAGAAGAGGCGCTGAACGGATCTTGCCGCGAGGGCGGAAGCCGAGATCGCTGTGGCCGCGCTGGCGGAAGCCGAGGCCGCTGTGGTCGCCGAGGCCGGAGGGGCGGCCGCCGCCGCCTCGAAGAAGAGGCACTGGCACCGAGGCCGCCGGGAGGTCGAGGAGCCGGAAGAGAGCTGGCCGGGCGAAGGAGGAACTCCCTAAGTCCGAATGAGGCTATGTATAGTACATGACCTGTATGTAGATATACATGTATTTAGACTGTCAAGTGTATATTTTCCTCCTCGAGAGGTACAAACATAACTTAGGACTTCGCTTTGGTCATAAATGTATTTATACCGATACATAGGTGTGTATTTTCCCAAATAAAGGGTATAAACGAGCTCAAGCCCGCTTGTCTTGATATGTCTTGGTACTTTGTTTGTAGTCGTTAATGCATTTAGACTTTGTACCGAGTGCATATCTTCCCAAATAAAGGGGTATGAGTCAAGAGATCGGTCTCGGATGTCGCGTGCATGTAGACGCCCAACTTAATGGGTAATCTATATGCTTGCATGTAGACGCCCAACTTAATGGGTAATCAGATGCTTTGCGTAGACGCCCAACTTAATGGGTAATCTGTACGCTACCCTACTTGGTGGGATTTTCATCTTCGTAAGGCGCCCCTCAGAAGGTTTAGATGTGGTATATCCGAATGGATGTTCACATAGACGTAAGACGAACGGTGAAATACTCATTAGAAAACAAACGCTTTATTAAACAAGTAAACAAAGATCGCATATCACCAAAACAATAGTGAGGGCTAACATGTCGCCGATCTAAAATCAAAGCTATGTAAAATACCTCCTTAGATGAGTTATGTGCCGTGTTCGGGAATAAGTGCCCCACAAGTGGGCGAGCTTGTAGCCCCTTTGCCGAGGTCCTCGTGAACGCGGTAGGTCCTTCCCATGTCGGATCATGGCTCGGTCCACCTTTTCTTCAATCCTTGCACGATCGTAGCGGTTCGTCACCCTTGTCCCGACCATTTGCTTGCGGCGTGCGATCGGTGAAGCGTTGATCGATCCAAGTTCTTCGCACCACCCTCAAGTTTTTGTCGACGAATTGGGTGCCGCTGTCCTTTTGTGAAGTAGTCATGGCTACGACTAAATATCGGCCGACCGGTGCTCGGCCGAATGGGCCAACGATGTCGATTCCCACCGCATGAAAGGCCACGGACTCGCAGTCGCCGGATCGCCCGAGGCGCTGACCGCGGAGTGATCCGCACCGCACTTTCGACGAGCTCGGCCGAATCTTGCATAATTCGGTCCTCCTCGCCTCGCATCGCTTAACACCGGTTCACGACGACTGGAATCGCCAAGATTTGGATCTCATCCACCCTTAGCTCCTTAGCGACGCGGAGTCCCGAGATTAGGCCTCATACTCCACCTCGTTGTTGGTGGTGGGAAGGTAAACCGGAGCGCGAGGTGACTTCCCGCTATCTCGGGCCGAGGAAGAATGCCCGCTCACGCCTGCTTTGCACGGTGCCCGCCCACGCACATCCGCCAAGAACCATCGTGGGCGAGGTCCTGCCTCCGCAGGGAGGAGCTAATCTTAGCGGTCGACCGAGCTCAGAAACTGGCTTCTACCAGAAATCGCCGGGGCTTGCCTTTATGGCTTGGCCAGTGAGACGAGATATCGTGCTCGCCAAGCCCGTGGCCCACTGGCTATTCGTCCGATGACCTGTGTTTTGATAAGACTTGCCTGTGGTAGGTCGGTCAAGACTGGATGGAGTGAGCCTCAAAGTAGGCCTGAGCTGCCGCTAGCATTCACCGCGCAGTACCTACCTTTTCGCCGGCGTACTTTGCCTCCCGGCCTCGAGTGCTCGGGCCGATGAAGTAGATAGAAAGCTCGTCCGAGGTCGCCAAGTACAGGAGAGGCTACTCCGGCCCTCCTCAAGATTTTAAAGAAGGGAGCCGCTTCTGCAGCCCGAGAGAGAACCCACCGAGGCGGCCAGCACCGTAAGTTTGTGGACCTCGCGAATGGTTTTGCACGACCTTGGTGGGGTTCGCCTTCAAGCCTTCTTCGAAACCCAACACCCCAAGAATTTCCTTTACCATGAAAGTGCATTGGGGTTAAGTTAGGTCATCGGCGCAGCCTCCGCTTTCTAACTTTGACTACTATGTCGCCGACGAGACCTCACGATCTCCCGATGTGGTCTTTGAATGTTGCATCCACCATCCTCCGTAAGTGGCCCCGCGTTCCGTGAAGTCGAACATCTCGTGGCCCACCAAAGCCTCCACCTTCTTGTCAATATCGCGGCGGGTAGCAATCTTTTGGGCGGCTTGTTGAGGTCGGTATAATCGACGACATGCGCCATCCTCCGCCAAGCTTTGGCCATCCAGCCTCGAAGTCGAGTCACCGTCCCTAACGACCGGCCAGCCCGCCGAATATCCTTTTCTTCACGGACCGCTTGGTGGTCGGGTCGATGTTGAGGCGCGAGTTCGGGCGACACCCGGTCATATCGAGGGGACCAAGCAAACACGTCCCTATATTCTTTCGTGTCGATGACGTGTCATATAGTTGGAGGTCCCGGTCGTCATCCCGGTGTCGGCCTCCGGGCTCATTGCCCGGGCGAGGCCAGATGAGTTGAGAGCCGTAGGCATTCTTTTTGGCCGCTTGTCCCTCGATGCCGAGCACTCCCACCGGGGGAATCTCGTTTTTGGCGTATAATGTTGTACGGAGAGGGCCTGACTAGGAAGAATCGGATGGCCCCGCGACCGACTGGAGCCCGCCTACGGACCGGGCGGTAATGACCCCTGGCCGGACCGCTTTCGAGTGAAGCTCCGTAGCCGGGAGGCGCGAAGCACCAATGCCTCCGACCAAGCTTATCCGCATAGCCCGGAAGATGATGTCGACGGAGGCTCCAATGTCGATATAGACCCGGTGGACGTTTTGTTGCCCACCGCACTGTATGGCGATGGCGCCCTGCGCGGCATGATCTTGGGCACGGGTCCTCCTCGAGAACGTTATGTTCTCACCATCCCGAGTCGCTGTTCTTCGGCTCTTCGCGGCCGGCCCGGCATCGTTCTTCGGCCCATAGCGCTGGGACCTTCGCCCTCGCCGCCTTCGGGGTCGCCACCGGGTCGGCCCGCAGCTGTTGCCGCCCATTCCTTCTCGCCTCGCTTCTGACCAGCTCGTCCGAGGTATTTTGAGGGCCCAACGGTCGTTATTAGACTTAATTTAGACTTAATTATCAGTTGTTTGTGAGATTTGAAGTTGATTTTTTGGAGGTTCAAACTATCCGACCAATAGGTAATATTTAGTAAATAGTGAATATTGACTAACAATTGATCATTTTTTTGGTGTAAATGAGCAGAATCTGTGTTTTTGTAATCGAGAGGACACTAATTGTTATGCGAAGTGAGTTTATATAAATTTTCTAGTTACGGAAGATATAATTGCAGATATTACTCAAGCACCTTTATACACTTATTCAACCTCTCTCATACGCGGCCATCCGTTAAAAGTTTTTCTTTCATTTTTCTTATCGATGAGCATATTAATATTATCCAAGTATTAGTGGACAGGACACATCACAATCACAATCACATACTCATTAATGTAAATTTTAGTGTACGTAATTGATTATTTATTTAGCCCAACTAACATATGCTGCCATGTGGCTATGCGCGAAATTCCCTCTAAAGTCTCTTTTTTCTACATGTAAGTATGTAACATATGACACCGCATATCAATTAATAATTAACGTCTCTTTTTTCTACATGCAAGTATGTAACATATGACACCGCATATCAATTAATAATTAATGTGTCACTGATTTATCTAAAACTTATTAATAGATTATTAGTTTTTTATTCCGAGTAAACCCTAACCTAGAAACATAAATTTGTTGTATCTTATAAGTATTACTCGTATATCGATATTACCAATCTATATACTTTTATAGTTTTATTATCTCACAGGAATATTTCATATTTTAGGTTGGACTTTATATGTAAGCTAGTCAAGAACTTACCCTTCGCAGTGATCGAAAGCTAAGAGAGCAAAATATTGTTTTTTTATCAATTTAATACAGAAATTTAAAAGTCACGTTACAGTGGATTTGAACGCGAGACATTTAACTCGAACATTAATCACTTTACCACTGACAACACGTACACACAAACAGCTGTAGAACTGTATTTAAACAACAAAGACATATAATCTGAAACGGGATTTAATTTTAATATATATATATATATATATATATATATATATATAAATTCAAGGATTCGACTAAATTACCGTACTATCCTTCATCACTCTATTTTCTGTGTATGAAATGAAACAGGTGCATTATCACCTCCGCCTTCATTCATAAACCCCTAACTAAAACCTCCAACACACACGATGTATTCACCACCGCCACCATTCTCGCCGGTTTCGTCTGCCCAGCTGGCGGTGGCGGCGTTGTTCGGAGCTTCCGTCATGGCTATTTCCGCATTCTACATCCACAAACGCAGCGTCAATCAAGTCCTCGATCGTCTCATCAACATCCGCCATCACCGCCATCCTCACCTTCTATCCGACGATGAACATTGTGAATTTTCGGATTCTGAAGAGATCTCAGAGACTGATAGGAACGTGATTTTGTGGAGAA
Organism: Salvia rosmarinus; assembly: GCA_036937905.1. Lineage (NCBI taxonomy): Eukaryota > Viridiplantae > Streptophyta > Magnoliopsida > Lamiales > Lamiaceae > Salvia > Salvia rosmarinus. The sequence goes on along the minus strand of CM072823.1, from coordinate 52,955,417 downwards.
GTAGGAATAAGTTGTTGAGTTCTTCTGAAGGTCATATTCAGGATGGTGAATCTGACGCGGTGAGGGATTACCGAGTTTCATCTTCGATGCCTAATCACAGTACTCTGAAGAATGAGCGCGGCGGTGAGGAAGCCGAGACCGGTGTGTATCCGACGCTGCCGAATTCTTTGGGTAAAATAGATTCGATTTCTTCGGATTTACCACCAGTCCGGACTGGTCAGAGGGATGGTATGGTTGTTTATTTTGTTTCTTTATTTTTCATTAAGCAAGGTTACTTTGCAAAATCATCAGTAGTTCTGAAGTTTTGATGGTATATTTAGCCTTTCATGATATGTTTTATGATGGAGCTTTAGGCATCTCTAGTCTTGAGTTCATAAAATTTTCTCTGCCTGAGGGTTTGTGAATATGTTATCATAGTTTTATGTTGTTATAGTTTGTTTTCTAATGTATCTTGAGTTTTCCTCTGTCAGTTGGCTATTGAGCACTTTAATAATGATAACAAGATATAGTATTGCATTCAGAAATAGTCCCGACATGTCTTGACATTTATGCCTTGGTAGTTCTGATATCGTGTATGCACTTGACATTTATGCTTTGGTAGTTTTAGGTTTTGCTATACATTTTAATTTACTTAATTTATATACTCGGTAATTCTTAACATGTTTTTCTGTAGTTTTTGGAATAAGCTGTTTTATCCTATTTGCTCCTTGTAGAAGAAGAGCAATATGGTAATCATTCTGGTACAAGTATGAGGGTTGGTTCAGTTGGTAGGTTTGTCGCTTCTGGATCAGCCTGTGGTTATGCTTTTGAAAGAACAGGGGATTCTGACGATGAAGGAACCGAACTCGAAGTGGAGGAGGATGGCTCATCCTATCAAAATGTAAATTTGATCTGTATTTTGATTTTTCTTACCAATGTCATGTGTGCATGCATATTCACAATTGTTTTTCTTTTAGGGGATGGGATGAGGCATAATTTTGAAATGACTTACCAAGTACCAGATCATATGCCAGCACTAGGAACAAATTGTTTGTATTTTTGGAGTTTGTGTTTTACAAATGTAATGGGACTTCTAGAAAACATTGCAGCAATCTGGAACTTCCATTTGAAAGTCACTAAACTGAAATAGCATGGAACTGGGCACATATTGGTAAGACAAAGTATAGAGTCAAGAAGGCTATACTAATTTAAACCACCTGTTGCATGTGCTTGACTCACACCATGTATTGATTTACATCACATTTCCCTTTTGTATTGAACCTGATCTTCAGTATCATATGGCTATTCTTTTTGGAGGCCCCATCTGCCCAGTCGGTCATATTTTTAAATATTGGTTTCTCTTACTCATATCTCTTTGCTTTTTCCTCCCTTAAAGCTCAACTATATCTGCTTTGATAATTTCCAACCGTTATTCTTGTAAATTTGCAGGATATAAATCTAACAACTCAAAATCAACATATTCTTCCGACACAAGCCTCAAATGGGATTTACATTCATGTTCAAGAATCTGAAGAAATTGTTACTGAGGCAAAGCCTGATACAGATCACGCTGACAGAAATATTGATGTAACTCCAGCAAATGATCCTGTATTTAGCAACAACATTTTTCCACCAATAACTACATTACATGGTATTTAAAGTTTCCTGGACCTCAAGGACTTTGTATTATTTAAATTGGAATCTTGTGTTAGCTCTTTGCCTGCATGCTTGTCTTATTTTCTGGTGCTCATTCTATAGTACTAAGTTCTGTTTCTGGTGCTCTTCAAAATATGAAATCAGAATCAATAAGTGTTGAAGAACAAGAAGTCACAAGGATGATTCGTGAATGTTTAGATTTGAGGGGAAAATATGTTTTCAGGGAAACTGTTGATCCATGGGCAAAGAGTACCCAAAAAACTGGTTTACCAGAGGTCAACAGCGATCCATTTAACTTTGTCCCTGTTGAAGCGTCTTCTGTGAGTTCTTCCTTGTAACTTTTCAGAAGCTATCAAGTTAAACCTTTTATTCTATGCCAGCTAATTATCTGGTACGATTTCTATGATGGGCAAGCAGCATTTCTTCAGAATGGAAGATGGTGTAGTGCGTGTTTTTGCCAATGAAAGGGGTAAGCTTTGAGGAGCTTGTCGTGGAAAAATACTGTATTAATCTCTCTTCTATGATGCCTTAAAGATTATTTATTTACTTTGGATAATATAGATTCTGAAGAACTGTTTCCTGTTGCGAGTTCAACATCCTTTTTCACTGACATGCATCATCTCCTGAAAGTGATGTCCATTGGAAATGTCCGCTCTGCATGCCATCATCGGTTACGTTTTCTTGAGGAAGTAATATTCATCGATACCAATACACTGTATTCATTTCATTCTATGTTGACCATTTGTTTGGATGCTTAGTAAATTTCACTCTTTGCAGAAATTCCGCCTTCATTTGTTGGTGAATGCAGATAAGGAATTTGTAGCACAGAAAAGCGCACCTCATCGTGATTTCTACAATATAAGGAAAGTAGATACTCATGTGCATCATTCTGCTTGCATGAACCAAAAGCATCTTCTCCGGTTCATCAAGTCAAAGTTAAAAAAAGAACCAGATGAGGTGTGAATTTATGAGGCTTTGATCTAAAGGTTCTATCTTCAACAAAGCTGTAAATGTTTAAGTCACAGTTGAAGTTTTATTAGAAGTCCTCCATTTGATGCTCTGATATCACGCTGTCCTTATTATGTTGCAGGTTGTTATCTACCGTGATGGCCAGTATCTTACACTGAAAGAAGTCTTTGATAGCCTGGACTTAACAGGGTTTGTGTTACTTTATTCAATCTACATTTTTTCATGCCCTTAAGTCCTAGCAGTCTTTCATTTCAGTGGACTTGCTCATTGCAGGTACGATCTTAGTGTTGATTTGTTGGATGTGCATGCAGACAAGAGTACCTTCCATCGTTTTGATAAATTCAATCTCAAGTACAATCCTTGCGGACAAAGTAGGCTTAGAGAAATATTTCTGAAGCAGGATAATCTCATCCAAGGTTAGTTTCTTACAGAAAAAGGTAAACAAGCATGCAAGGTTTCTGACATGTCTGAATTATAGGAAATTGATTTGCTGAAAACATCAACCCATTCTTGTTTGTCCAACATTCTCTTCAAATGTATTCTCTATATGAACTCTTCACTTAATGATAATGTGATATAGATTCTATGTCAAAGATGATCATGTAATTTGATTAATGTGATGAAAAGTAGCATGGCCCTTTAGTGATGATACATTTTAGATTAGTCTTCCCTGTTTCAGGATGTGTTACAATTTATGAGCATAAACTGAACCAGGGTAGTCATTGAATTGTTTGAACAATATCTTAAGCACCAATCAAGTGGATAAAATGAAGAGATGTGCACCAAACACTTCTCTGGTTCTAACTTTGACAGAAAAGGAACTGCTGTTTATAGCATAACTTTAAATGCTTAAAATCACTCAACCATGTCACTGTTTGTATAGTTGTTTGAAACGATTATTGAGTGATTTTTCTTCTATTACCAGGACGTTTTCTGGCTGATGTGACAAAGCAGGTTCTATCAGATTTGGAAGCAAGTAAATACCAGGTCTGGTTGTGTGTCTAGTATATTTTTTACTTGTGAGGCGAATGTTGTCACATGATTTGGTAAAGCTCTGATGTATTATGCTTGCTTTTGGGGGTAATGCTCTGTTAGTGAGAAAGAGAAATGGAGGCATGCTGGTAATTTGTTTAATGGAATCTGTGTGCCTCATATGCAATGGCTGTGTGTTCATTCTTTATTGGAATATTTCAGTTTAATCCATGAAGAAGAAAGAGTGCAGAGAGAAACCATTCATTGCAATCATACATGCACGTGTAATTGTTTCTCCATAACCAGTTATATATATCATTGTGGTTGTTTCAAAACAAGAGCCTTTTAGGTAGTTAGTGTCCAGATTGAAATCATTCAATTGTTTCTCTTTAACCAGATTTTACATATATTATTGTGGTTCCTGTTTCAAAACAAGAGCCTTTTAGGTATTAAAAGTCTAGATTGAAGAACAAATGATTGTTGATCTCAGATTACTCAATTACTTACTGGTTATGATACTAAAATTTTAATTTCACTATGCCCCTTTCAGTTGGCTGAGTACCGAATTTCAATTTATGGGAGGAAACAGAGTGAGTGGGATCAGCTGGCAAGTTGGGTTGTAAACAACAGAATTTACAGTGAAAATGCTGTTTGGTTGATTCAGGTAATGTGTGAATGATTTAATGAATGGGTCTCTCTTGTCCTACCAAATTGAATTATATTGTTGACGGTCACAACTTCAGAAGTTCTTTTCTTCAGCATCCTAGTTGAGGGCTAAGAATACATTTATTGCTGGTTTACTCTTCTGGGTCTTTTTGATCCTTTGGCCTCTGTACTGATTTAGGAATGAGTCACTTTTTCGTACTTGTCAATGCCTTGAATATCTACTTTGCTGCATTGAGATATCTGGGGATCCCACCGAGGAAGTGTCTACTGTCTAGTCCTGATGTAGAGGATGCAGAATGAGGGAAGCAGCCATCTCAACGTCTATCCTTCATCTGTTTATCTCATTTTCCTTTCTTATAGTCATTTGCTGATTTTGTTATTAAAGGACAACGTTGTTTATAGAACGACTGGTATAATGTGTCTCTAGACATTGAACTTAAATTTTACATTTATACCACAAGTCATTGGAAAAGAACAGTTTCTAATTTGTAATATTATTTTAACTGGCTCACTCACTCTGATTGCTCCTGATGGTACTTTCTAATTAGTTTTCATGGTTGAGCTGTGCAGTTGCCCAGGTTATACAACATTTACAGAAGTATGGGAACAGTAACATCCTTTCAGAACATACTCGATAACATCTTCATTCCACTTTTTGAAGTCACAGTGGATCCAAATTCCCACCCTCATTTGCATCTTTTCTTATTGCAGGTATGCTTGGGAAATTAGAATATATACATCTTGTTCTTAAAGCATAATATATTCTTTATTACGCATTCTGCATTTGCTAGAGAGATTATTTCATGTGTAACCATATCAAAATTGAGACTCCTGTGCTGATAATTCCAACAATAAGCAAATAGTTATTCCTCTCGTACAGGATTACATTTTGAATGTATTAGTTGAACTAAAAACCATTCATATGATTAATGGGAAATCAAATTTGTCTATTCTCACTTATGCATGCTCACTAGTTTTTTTGCTCTCTCATCGTATATGATGTTCTGCAATGCAGGTTGTAGGCTTTGACATGGTTGATGATGAAAGTAAACCTGAGAGGCGGCCAACAAAGCATATGCCAACTCCATCACAATGGACAAATGAATTCAATCCGGCCTTTTCTTACTATGCTTACTATTGCTATGCAAATTTGTATACACTTAACAGGGTTAGTCTGATTCTTTTGTTGAGTTTACTGCATCAGATTGTTACCACAAAAACTTCTTATCAACCTCACAGCATTAGTGTTGTTCATGTTTATATTTACGTATGTTGGAAAAGTCTTTATAGCAGTATTAGTCTTCTTTGCCTGATGAAATATTTTATATGGAAGTTATGGGAACAAGTAGCTTAGACTTAGAAATTAAGAAATACGGCTATATTGATTGCAAACTGCAAACTGAGAGAACTGATAATTATAAGCTAGCAAATCATATCTCCCCCCACCACCCACCTCAAAATTTTGAGATTTAAACTAACTGCAGTTTGTGGTAAATGTTGGACTGGTCCATACAATATTGTGCCTAACATTTATTTGTCTTGTAATTTACACTCAGCTACGTGAATCAAAAGGATTACCAACAATTAGATTTCGGCCTCACTGCGGAGAGGTGGTTTTCTTTTTACCTTTCTCTCATATGAAGATACCTTATACTTTTCCAAAATACTTACTGAAACAAGTCATGCAGGCTGGAGACGTTGACCATTTAGCTGCTGGGTTTCTCCTATGTCATAATATATCACATGGAATAAACTTGCGGAAATCTCCAGTGTTGCAATATCTATACTATCTAGCTCAGGTTTGTTAATCAACTTCATTTTGGCTTATGACCTTACTGATGTGGGTGTTCACTCATTTCTGAATGGGAACTGATTTGACTTGCAGATTGGTTTAGCAATGTCGCCACTCAGCAACAACTCACTCTTCTTGGACTATCATCGCAACCCATTTCCAATTTTCTTCCAGCGCGGCATGAATGTCTCCCTTTCAACTGATGATCCTCTACAAATCCATTTGACTAAGGAGCCTCTAGTCGAGGAATATAGTGTAGCCGCAAAGGTTTGTTGCTTTCTTCTTCCTTTCTCTATTACCAATATATGCATCTAGATAATCCTAGTCTTTCCCTTATCAGGTATGGAAACTCAGTTCGTGTGACCTTTGTGAGATTGCCAGAAATTCTGTTTATCAGTCTGGATTCCCTCATGCTTCAAAGGTTAGAACTCTAAAATGTTGATTTACAGCTAAGCTATTAATTTGACATGTAGTGTTGCTTCTCTAAATAAATTTTGACAGATCCAAGGATTTAGTGAGTAATATAAATCTGAAGCAAAACTTATCTTTCTTCTTTGTAACTTTTGTTGGGTTAGAAAAGTATTTTCCATTTTCTTCATCCCTTCTCCTAAATATTGCTGCTTCTTTTCCTCGAGTTGTCTCTTAGTTCAAACCTAACAAGTATTATTTGGATTGTCTTCTTAGTTGCACTGGCTTGGAGATGATTACTTTAAAAGAGGCCCTAAAGGAAATGTAATACACAAGACCAATATGCCAAATATTAGGATCGACTTCAGACACGAGGTGAGCTACACTTTTTTTGGTCTTGTCAATTATATTTGAACGGATGAATAAACAAACAAGTGGGATGTTTGCAGACATGGAAGGCGGAGATGCAGTATGTGTATTCCGGGAAAGCCATACTTCCTGAGGAGATCGAACACTGACTCCATAGAATTCTTACACAATTTTGGGTAAATTACATCTCTTCAGATGCGAGTATTAACCACATTTCGACTGGATTGAAGAGTTGGAAGATGCAGTGGCAGTCTCAACTGCCCTGCCAATTTTTGTTCTACAGATGGTTTACATCAAATTTGAATGATGATTAGAATTCTGAAATACAACGCTTTCTTCGGTGGAGCTGGAGACTTTGATCTTCCTGCTGCACACTAATTTTAAACTATGTATTAGGTGTACTGAAAACTGTTACATTATTTATTGAATTTTTTGTTTTTATATTATATGATCTAAATGGAAAATAATATATAAATATATATATATATATGGATAATTTGGAATGAACTCGAGCCTTTGACTCAATGAGATTTAATTTCATGTGCTACGCTTTATGTTGTGTGTGCTACTTTTGTACGGCATTATAACCCTTCTTGTGCTACACAGAAAAGATGCTAAACTAATATATTTAACATATGTGCATAAGAATATGTAAACTAATATGAAGATGAATGCTACAAAATATGAAAGATATGCTGACTTACATATCTATTCCTATTTCTTACACTTATTTCCATTCTCAAACTATCCCCTATATATATATTATATATATATATATATATAGTTGTGTATTTAACATCTTATTTTAATCGTTTTCGCATATGTTAATTTAGACATATTTCATCCATTCGTAGTTTTATTATTAGTCAACTTTATAAGAAGATATACAATAATCCGTAGTAGACAAAACTCAGAAGATCTCAAAATTAAATTTCAACCATTAATATAGCAAATCAAAGGTTCGATCCAAAATTATACATTCTTATCCCATATATATATATATATATATATATATATATATATATATAGAATGGATTCAAATAAGAACCATCTTTAACGAGAACTAAGAACTAACAAAATGATATGCTATGAAGATAAGAACATCAAGAAAGTTAATGAATCCAAAATTGAATTTTCACCGGTTCGAATCCCATGAGAGGCTTAAATTAACGTGAGAACTAAGAACTACGAAAACAAAATAATTTTAGAAAGTTTTTGTTAAAGTTACAACCAAAATTTATAATCCGAGAGGCTTAAAATTCTATTTTTTTATCATCTTCAACGTCTTACTTTCATAGATATTCGCTCTCAGTCAGCAAAAAAAAATGTTTTTACGTTAACTCCCTATTTGATCCTATCTATATATATATATATATATAGGGTAAATCATCATTCATTATGGTCTGTAATCCAATTTTAAAAATGTGATCTTTGAAAAATATCAAGTCAGTAATAACCAATTTTTTGACTTGTTTCAACTCTTAACACAATGATCAAAATATGACAATTTGAAAAAAATGATGCGGAGAGACAAAATCCTTTGCGTTGAATCCGATTCATCAGTCATCTTCTTTTATAAACTTTTGTTGTCATTGCATGAAACGAAAGTAGAATTTTTAGGGCACCGGCACCGCTTAAACAATATAGACAAATAGATTGTCAAGAATTCGTCATGAGACGTTTAATTCTCTAAACCCTAAGAAATAGAAATGAGGTGAAATAGAAATGAGGTGAGCTTTGATCTCAGACAACTAATTAAATTGATTTAGAACATTCGGATCAAACGATCTCAAATTGAACCGAATTTGAAAAATTTGAATCCAAATTGATTTAAAAAATTCATATCGAACCAAACTGTTTTTTACTTACTCAAATAGTTGAACCATCTTTCAGTTTTTTCATTTGGTTCGGTTCAATTATTCATTCAAATTGAATATATATATATATATATATATATATATATATATATATAGAAGACACAAAACACAAAATCGAAGACACCCAAAAATTAAATCTCAATCATTGATATAGAAATCAAAGTCCAGATTCATTCATATTTCCTACCAAATTATCATTTCCTACCGATCCATCTCCTATATATGTATATATTGGTTCATGTGAAATGAAATAAGTGTAATAAATAAGATCCACATCTTTCCCAAATCAATGATCCAGATTAAAGGTAATATATTAAATGGTTTCTGATTTTTTTTTATAAATTCGTCTAAGGGTATAATAGGAATATAAAATAAAAATTACATCATTATCTTCCACATTCCTTAGCATTCGATGCAACTATTCATCTTCTAGAACTCATATCCCTTAATTGTAGAGATTCAAAACATGCTTGTATATCTTCAGTTTCACATCAATTATGTAGCATAAATAATGCATCGCATAACATTTTTTAAACATAGTGTAACATTTAAAACTCGCATGTTTATTATATTCAAATGTGCTACAATTAAACAAAGAGTGTCACATACATTCTATATATATGCTACAAAATTATGTTAAAAGTACTATACAAGAAGTCATTATAATAATATATATGTGAGAATGAAAAAATATCAAATTAATTGATATATAATTGTGCTAAGTATGTAAATAAAAAGTACTACAAAAATAAAATTTATGCAACTCTACAGAAACAATTTATATGCAAAATGAGCTAACATTTTTGTGTAATATTATTAATGAATATGTGTTACATAATATATGTATATGTAAAAAAAAACTCAAACATAACAAAAAACTAATAAACACAATATGTATAGAACAAAGAATCCTATTAACCGACAATAATTTACAAACTTTTAGTATATGTGGGAAAAAAAAAAATATGCTACGAATATGTTTCAACAATGCAATAAATACTGAAAAGCACGTAAAATGAATATATAAACTTTTTTACATGCATATGTGCAAAATAAATACGCTAAAAATGCTACAAAAATATTCCATCAGTGCAATAACTGAAGCAATATGAATGAATATATAATTTTTTTTACCTACATATGTGCAAAATGAATTTGTTAAAAATGCAACAAAAATATTCCACAAGTGCAATAACTGAAAAACAAGTATGAATCAATACATATATTTTAATACTTGCATTTTACATTGATTATGTAGCTTGAATCATAAATTAATTTGTATAGATTAAGGATTGAAATTGAAATAATCTATTTAAAATAATAAGTTAAAGGATAGATTATAAGAAATCCCTAAAAATAAAGATAAAACTATGTGTTACCTAGATTTAAGGAAAAACAAGTTTTTTATAATATTAAATTACTGATCTAACCTTGGGTAAAAAATTTACAACAAAAAAAATTATCACACACATATCTACTATTTGTAACACAATGAAAAATAATCTTGTCCATAGATTTATTAAAATCAATGACTTAGATTTATTCTTATTTCTTACAAATAAAATCATCATATATGATCCATCATATATATATATATATATATAAGAACAATTTTTAACGTAAGAATTAAGAATCATAAAATTTCGCTATAAACAATATCAGTAACTTTATCATCGGATGCATTAATTTTTATTGCGAATCCATTTTGTTCAAAGCAAATTTTCGTGGTTCATAGTTCTCACGTTAAAAATGATTCTTATTTGAACCTTACTATATATATGTGTGTGTGTGTGTGTCTACATGAATTTCTCTCAATGCAATGATTCTTCAATCTTCTAACGAGTTTTGAGTTACGTTCTTGAAGGTCGTCGTCGACTTCACCGCCTCGTGGTGCGGTCTTTGCAAGCAAATTCCACCGACGATCAACGAGTTTACCGAGAAATACACAGACGTTGATTTCATCAAGATCGACGTCAACGAGTTAGATGTATGTAGAAATGGCAATGGATCTCGGACTCGGTCCAGATCCACATCCATTTTTCAGGATCTGGATCCTCAAAAATTTGGACTCGATGGATCTGGATCCTACCCCCATATTTTGGATCTTGATCGTGATTTATTTTTGAGATCCGATCTGGTCCGATCCGCCCGCGGATCCGTTAGTTTTATTTTATTATATATATATATATATATATATATATATATATATTATTTTTATTATAATTAAACATCTAACCCCAACTTAAAACTCTTTAGTTTCATTTTCAAATTCTCCCAAAACAAATCTGCTTCCAATTTCATTTCAAATTCTCCCAATTATGTATCAGTCGATATTCACGGCGGGTCGTGTCACTTACACCACCGACGATCGAGTTGTTTATTGTTTCCTACCTTATAGTAAATTTGTAACTTACGTCTTCCAATATAGTGATAATTGTAGAAATTTTAAATAATTGTTATAGTATTATTGTGTATTTAGATTTTTATGGTATTACTGTGAATTATAGTTGATTTAGAATTTATTTTAGAAGCGAAAACATATGGATCCAGGTCTAAAGCCTGGACCCTGCTGATCTTATGGATCTGGATCTAATTTTTTTGAACCCAATGAATCTGGATCGGATCCGGATCCAAGTAAAAAAAATCAGATCTGGATCTGGACCTAACAAGATTCGGTCCAGATCCGACCCATTGCCATTCCTAGATGTATGTATTTTTCATTTGCACTTTCTTTCTTTCGTAACAATAAAATTACCTTAAATTTTTTTAATGATTTTTGATTAACAATGTGAACAGGATTTGGTTGAGGAATATGATGTTCAAGCAATGCCGACTTTCATACTGATAAAGAAAGGAAAACAAGTATCCTCATTGCTTAATTCAAGATTGGATTAATTAAGAATGTTAATCCTATTTGGAAGTTTCACATTCTTAAGGGACCAATGATCGAATTTTAACAACCGCATATCGAGTTTTCATATTTCTTTAGATTGATGACTCCTTGAATAGCTTCCCTTTGAAAAGAAAAGGAAACGAGTGGATAAGATTGTAGGGCCAAGAAAGATGATCGTCAAATCAGAAACACAGATTCTAATCTCCTTTTTTTTTGATATCACGAACCCGCAGCCGAAATTGAGGTACGAGGGCTCTCGGAGAACTTCTTCTTTTGAAACAAAGAAAGGAAAAAAAATGGATAAGGTTGTGGGGCCCAATAAATATGATCTTCAAAATTGAGAAACACAAATTCTAAATTTCTGATTGATATAATGAGCATCCATACCTTTGGCTTTTTTGCTGCAATAATCTTGGTTTACGGCTTCTTTTCATAATGTATGTTAATGTAATGTAGATTTTATTTACATAATTGAGGCAGTGAGATATGTAAGACTATGAGGGGTCGTTTATATCTTACACATAAAAACGTACATGATTACATATTTTTATCGATTTCTTCAACCTTATCCTATTTTTCAAATAGATTAGCTTAAATTGTATTCCCACATTCCTCTTATTCTTTTTTGGGTTATCTCATCTAAGATGATCTATTTCCTTGTTAGGAAATAATTATCTCTTCAAAAGTGTTAAACCTATCTAGTTTTTATCACTTTATATATTTTTATATTCAAATAATTTATTAAAATCGAAAAGAAATGTAATCAAAGAATAAATGGTGAAAATGAAAAATATAAATTATAAAGGGTCATCTTGAAGAATATATTATTCAATAATAAACGCATCTTGAAGAAAGAGCTTCCCATTTCAGAGGCATTACTATATATAACAGATTTTACATTGCAGAAAGTTTTTGACAGCAGAAAAAGAAAGCTGTGCTATAACTGGAAAATAATTCTAAATATCGAAGATAAATAAAAACTGAAGTGGATATTTGTTCTACTATGCACAGTAGATTATCTAGTCTCGATAGGTTAAGTATATACACTTGACTAGAGTTATATAACTACTTAACTTAGGCGTTCGCCCTGCCCAAAACCCTTCTCAAATCCGATTTCTGCTCGGCAGTAAGCCTTGATGGGAACTTGATATCAAATTTGATCCTGAGCTTGCCATTCTTGCTAGGCTCTTTGGATATCGGCATCCCTTCGTTTTCAATCACCATTTCTTGCCCTGGTTTGATGACACCCAATACTTTGAGAGGTAGATCCCTTCCGTCCAAGGTTGTTATATAGAGTGTATTGCTCGTGAGAGCATCTAGTAAGGAAATCTTGTGGTTGATGAGTAGATCGTTTCCGTCTCTCTTGAAAATTGGATGTGGCTTCTCTTCGATGACAAAGATGAGGTCACCGGGGGTGGCACCGGCTTCATGGTTACCTTTCTCGGGGAAAGTGATCTTTGTGCCCTCCTTCCAACCAGGCTTGATGTTTATAGCCAACACCTCTTCGAGAGTGACAGGTTTACTGCAATAATAGAACTTCACATCACTACACTCTGAAAATGAATCAAATGATAACCAAATCAATCAATTTAAGTTGAAATCTTGAGCATTTCCTGCCATCCAACTCATGATGCTCACACGCTAGACTAGAAAAAACTATTTTTCCCTCGACCTTTTTTTTTCTATCTTTTGGACTAATTGAGTATAAGTAATATTTGTTAGGTGAAACAGGGCCATTGGGAAAAAATGGGAAACAATGACGAAAAGCAGAGTAGTAAAACCTGTATCCACTGAGAACAAAAGCTTATAAAAGCTACAGAGCACTAGAATAAATGCTATACATAGAGAAAAGGGCAAAATATTCCACCATAAAATTGCATACTAGTAATATCCTGTCACTAGTCATAGTTTCAAGCGGAACTACTTGTGAAATCATGAATCAAATTACGTGAAAAGACATAGATTATACAACCAAAACATCAGTATTTAGTCGCATGAATGAAACAAACATCCAAATATAAATCTAAATTCCTGATGTAAATCACTTTTTCCAAAAGTTCTTAGTCGCATGCTTGCAAGTCTCAGAAACTTCAACTCTACTTTTCTCCAGCTGTTTCCAAATATGCTATACAGCATATGTCAGCAATTTCTCCCAAGTTCTAACCAATAACTCACAGACAACCACCAAAACTTTTGACTCTCTAAAAAGAATATTACGCGTCCAAAAAAGAAATAAACAGCAGACAGTATCAATTCTGCATCAACAGGATAAAAGTAAAACACCTCAGATTAACCTAAGGCACCAAAAATGGATGTAACTCAAACAGTCTCCGACTTTCCTATATTCAGCTAAAGAATGAAAAGATTCAAGCAATGCAAAAGCACTCAATTCCTTTTCCACGCAAATGTACCTAAGAACTACCTGCAACCTATTCATCTCTCAGTTTGATTGTATTCCAAAATAATGCAACTGTGCAAGCATTCAGCAGCCACACAACACAAAACTTCATCTTTCGGAAAATTATAGGTCGAATATCTAACCTAATTGACAAAATGAGATTTTTAAAAATATTGAAGTTACTAATCAACAGGCATGAATGAAAACTCATCAAAGACGAAGAGTAATTCAGAAAACCACTCAATTCCTGTGATGAACACCTTCCTCAGCTTATCAAATTGTCTAAAACCAAAACAAAATCTAAGGTCAAATATATCAATTCATATAAAACCAGAAAACAGATTGTTGAAGTGGCAAATGTACCAACCCGGACTCATCAAGCACGACTCTTGCTATCTGCATCTTCCTTCTCGACCCCTTGTACAGCTCCTCCAAGCTACACGGCAGCTTACTCTCCATCGCCGCCGCCTTCTTCAACCTTCCGCTGCCGCCGCTCTTCCCTTTCCCAACATTGGACGCCCAAAAAAACTCCTCAAAAATATCCTCCGCATTCTTAGGGCTGAACTTAAACCCCCGACCCCCTCCGGCGTCCCTCTCCTTCGAACTCGGCGGCGGCGGGTAAACACTGGATTTCAGCCCTTCCTCACCGTACACATCGTAGATCTGCCGCTTCTGCGGATCGCTCAACACATCGTACGCCTCGCTAATCTGCTTGAATTTCGCCTCCGCTTCCTTAGTGTTCACCGCATTCTTATCCGGATGCCATTTCATAGCCAATTTCTTGTACGATTTCTTCAAATCCTCTTCAGTTGCATTCCTCGAGACTTTCAGGATATTGTAATAATCGACCCCCATTTATGACGGAAAAAAGAAGGTTTCGCCTTTATTCCTTTCTTCTCTGCAGTAAACCTTTATTAAATCGAAAAGAAGAGGCGGAATGTTAATAAGCTGAGTATATACAAGTAATGGGAGAAGATTTGTATAGGGTTCTAGAGAAGGAGAGAGAGTTCCGACGGGTAAGGCGGTGGTCAACGTTGGGGAGTCCGGATGCGCAGGCTAGCGGAATGGCGGGGGATGCGCTAAGGTACGCGCAAGTAGCGATATTTTTAACGAGTTGTGAGGCGCGGAGAAGGTAGTCACTTACAGAATGGAAGAAAGCGATGATCTGGAGGCGTGATGTTATAGGCTTAGGGCGTGTTTGGGAATGTTTTTCAGAATTACTCCATAATATATAGTAGTACAAGAATTTAAGAAATTTTATGAAAAGAAGAAGCATGTTCTTTTCTTTCTTCTTTATTTTTAAAGGAATTAAAAAGAGAATTTTTTATCTGCGAATTATTTTTGTTGGGGATTGTCTAAGTTCATAATCATTGTGCAGTAATTTCTATTAGAAATTACGAGTATGTGATAATCTTCATTACAATTAAGAACTTAGTGGCCTCAATTATGTGTGCCTCTGTGTCTAATTTTTTTTATTTTTTGGCGTGCTTATGCCCTTAAACTTTAACTTGAAGGAGGTGAAACAATTGGAGTGTAATTGAATTAAGGAATTTGAGAGAAGGATAAGAATACTGTATTGATTTGGTAATTAATTTCAAAACGGTTAAATTAGTAAATAAAAGAAAGTTGAAGATATATAGGATAAATTATAAATATCTAGTAAATTATATCGTTTACATGCTAGTAAATTATATCGTTTACATGCTATAATTTATAATTAAAAATATATTTGAAAAATTAAATATAACAGAATTAGACTTATAAAAGTGTTATGGATTCCAAACCAAGACTTTTAACACTAGAAATAAACACTTCAGGTCATCCCAAAAACTTTCAAATTAGATAGCTTTTATTCACTCATGATTTACTTCTATTGCATTTTGAATAATTTAGTTATCATTTGGAACTTCAATTTCTAAAAAACCCACTTATATTTGAGAGTTGAGTATAGTATACTTACATGTTTTATGAAATTTTCATTTTATGGACAGTTATCCTTAACTTGACAGGCATGTAAACGGGATGCAGGAACGTAGTGAATTTCGGGTTGTCGCTATTTATTCGGTTCGGTATTCGGGTTGACATTTTTTCTGTTAGAAAAATTCAACCCTAACCCTAAACTCTCGGGTTTGCTAACCCATCGCCGTAAAGCTTATATATATATATATATATATATATATATATATATATATATCTCAAATATTTTATATTAAGCGTTGGAGTAAAACAAATAATTGAAAATAAATATAATACATTCCACAAGTTCTTTTTTAATTTTATTATACTAACTTTGAATAGCAAACAATAAAAATTAAAAATAGTGCTCATAATTAAATTCTTTTTTCTAATATGCTTTAATGTCCGCATTCCATGTAACTAAATGATCTCTAATAATATAATACAATTATAGCGAAATTAAAACTAATATCTAGAAAAATTTTAATAAGTTAATTCAATATAATACTATTTAAAATATATTACAATATCAAAATTAGATAATAATGCTCACAACTAAATTATTTTTTAATATATCCGAATATTCATATTCCATAATAAATAATTCACTATTTTTTGTAACTTTTAACAACACTATGAATATCTTCTATAATTTCTTGATAGTTGTAGGGATGTTAATCGCCAACCCGCTGTGTTAATTAACCCACTTTTGTCGGTATTCTTGTCGGTTATTATTCGGGTTCGTTTTTTTGGTTATAAAATCCAACCCCAACCTCTAATTTTATCGCTTATTCGCCAGTATTTGAAACCGACCCATATTGACATCCCTAGATGCAGGAACGTAGAGAATGGGGAAAGCGAGCGGTTACCTTAACAAGAATCTCTTATGGCGTCGGTTGGTGGCAGTTTTGGGACAGACGACGCCGTGGCTTTTGTCGCGTTTGGTGCGTGTGGTTGGTTAGTCGGAGTTGCGTGGGGCTTGGAGCTGAATATGATTGGACAAAATATGGCCCAATAAAGGAGTCAATTAATGGGCTTAATTTATGTGGGGATGACCCAATTGCAGTAATAATTGAACCACAATTGGACGCTTCCAACCAAGAGAAGGATCCTATTTTAGATAATTGCAATCAAAGTTGAAACATACTATTTTTCATAATTTTATTGTGATTTCTGATCGTTTCGTCATCTGTGACTGTAACATCTCTCAACTAACTAGTATAGTGAGTTGTTTCATTTAGTTCGTCACGATTTTGTGGTGGGAGTTCCCCATCCTTTTTCTTTTATTTATTTATTAATTTATGAGCGCGATTTTGACGGTGCAGTTGAGCTTGTGCAATTTCTGCGACTTATTTTTCTAAAATTCCAATTATTATATTGTAAATCAAACGAATTTGGTTTTATTTTGTATTTTTTTTCTTGCTAAAAATAAACTAGCCTCACCTCTCTTACTAACACAATTTTTTATATACCCAACGGGATAAAACACGCAAAATCGCAGAGGTTTATATTGTATGGACAAATATACCCTCATGTTCGACTTTGTTTTCTCGTAAAATAACGAGCGATTAAAAAATGGAAATGTGTTATTGAGAGCTCGGCCGGATTCGATCGAGCGACCTAATCCGACTCAGAGAAGAATCGATCGAATCCGATCGTCCGATCGGATTCCACTTCCGAACATTTGCTTTGTTTTTCAAGGTCAATCCGATCGGATCCGATCGGTAGAAGAATCCGATCCGATCCGGCCGTCCGACGGATTCAACTACCAATCAATATTCAACATTGGCGCAATTTTTCATTTTTAAGTCAACTCGCCTCTCGACAATGTTTTTTCGCGCTATTTGGGATATCTCTTCCCGATTTTGCATGTTTTATAACGACGATTTGTTCATACATTTTATGATTTGTGTAGTTTTCCTATTGACACATTTTTTATCAAGAGTCATGACTCTATTAGTGTGGAAATGTACATGAGTTTTGGCAATACATATTCAACAAATAAATATATTCAAACTCAAGATAGAACGTCTAGACTTTGACTATATAAATCACAAACCTTAGGAAGTAAACATAAATCGTGAATATAATAATAAGATTTGTTATAATACATATTATTTTAAACTTTATATATGATATTAGTAAGTCGAACTAACTCGTGAGCTATTCAAACTGTTTCAAAAAATCCCGAAATTAGTTGAAATTCAAGCTCAACAATAGTAAGCTCTATAGGCTCGTAAGCCTTACTCGACCTTCAGGATAATTATAGGTTTACCCTTAATATTGTGATTATTATACCCTCAATAATTTAACCATGTTTTGATTTAATAAAAATAATTATTGTTGACTTTTTATTACCATTATAAGAAATCAATTGGAGTTGAACTTGTCAAATTTGTTATGAGTCGAGTTTGAACTAAAGCTTGAGAAACCAAAATTTGAAACAAGCTCACTCGTGACTACTTGGTTCGACCAGACTTGATTACATTCCTCGATTGTTTTCCATAATAGCATTTTTTGATCATATATACATACTAATTTCTTTAGGCGACTTAAAAACATGATATACTAATTGAAAGAAAGTATCTTACCAACTGAACCGTACTTCAACATTAATAATAATATTTTTAATTGCATTTGTTTAGACCAGTAACTTCTATATGGGACGATAAGAATTCTCAATTTTTCTAATTTTGGGCCAAAACAATTTGGCCCTAAAAAGATTCTGATGGTTAAAAGTCGTTAAAATCAGCACTAATTCGCGGGAGATGAAGTTGGAAATATCTATGCTTTTAGCCACTACACCACCGGCTGATTTCTCCACCGCACCGCGCCACCCCTATCGCCACCGAGTCCTCCACATTTTAACTCAATCCACCACCGTTCCTCTCCGTCACCTCAAACAAATACACGCGAAAACATTCGCACCGCTCCGCTGCCGCACCAGAGCTCCGAAACTGTCTATCTCTACAGCAGGCTACTGCACTTTTCCGCCTTCAAGACCTAATCTACACACTGCAACTCTTTCATCAAATTCCAAACCCTAACACCTTCATCTACAAACTGTGATAAGATCTTACGCTCACAGAAAACGCCATAAAAAGCTAGCCTTTTCCGTCTTTCAGGAGCTTCTGGAACAAGAGTCTGCTTCCTGATAAGCGCACAATCCGTTTGTCACAAAGCTAGCGGGTTTTAGGGGAAAAAACTCACGCACAAGTTGTGAAACGTGGTTTCGCCTCGGATGTGTACGTGAGAAACAGCTTGATCCATTTCTACGCCTCGTGTGGCCTACCGGACAATGAAAGCAATTCGACGAAATGCCTGAGAGAAGCTCGGTGTTGTGGAATGCGATCATCGATGCGCTTCTGCAGATGGGAGAGTTCGATTAAGCGTTGCGAATGTTCGCGAAGATGATGCTGTCGTTTGAGCTGGACGGGTACACGGTGCAAAGTGTGATGGACGCCGGCGCCGGTTTTGGGGCATTATCCATGGGCATGTGGCGGCACGCATATGTGTTGAAAAACTGTGAGATTCATCCTAAATTTGATATCCTTGTGAATAACTCTTTGATGGAGATGTACTGCAAATGTGGATCGATGAGAATGGCTCTTTAAGTTCTTCAATCAATGCGTAGGCGCGACGTGAATTCGTGGAGCACGGCGATTTTAGGGCTCGCAGTTCATGGAGAAGCAGAGAGTGTTTGAACATTTTGATCGAATGATCTACGAAGACAAACTTTACCCTAATTCCATCACCTTTATTGGCTTGTTGAGCGCTTGCAATCACAGAGGGTTGGTTAACGAGGGCTGTAAATACTTCGATTTGATGGCGAACGAGGTCAACGTGGAGCCGGTCTTGCAGCACTACGGCTGCCTGATCGACCTCTTGCACGCAGGGGACATATAGACGAAGTACTCAACATCGAGTCAAGCATAACTGTGAAGCCGGATGATGTGATCTGGAGAAGCCTTCTCGATGCTAGCTGCAAGCAAGGCGAAGGGATCGATCTGAGCCAGTAAATGGCGAAGCGGCTGATGGAAATGGATGGGGGTGGAAGCAGCGGAGGTTATGTGATTCTTTCAGGAGTGTTTGCATCTACTAATAAGTGGGATGAAGTGGATTGATCAGGAAACAGATGATGGACAAGTGTGTTGGTAAAGAACCCGGTTGCAGCTCAGCCGAGGTCGATGGCGTCGTCCACTGAATTTGTTGCTGGAGACACGACACATCCGGGCAGCAGAGTGATTTACCAGTTCTTGAGGTGGATGGAGGGCAGGGTACGTTCATGACTTGTCACAATCGTCTCTGGCCGACATGGCTCGACGGGAAGGGGGATTCTCTCAGGCTGCATAGTGAGAGGCTAGCGATTGCTTTCGCTCTGCTGAATGCGAAGGAAGCCACAGGGGCAGCTGCGCCTGTACGTGTTTTCAAGAATCTGCGTGTCTGCAACGACTGCTATAACTTTATCAAATTGGTTTCCAGTGTTTCGACTCTGGAGATTATCATGAGAGATCGCCTTCGTGTCCATTGTTTCAGCAACGGTTCTTGTTCTTGCATGGATTTCTGGTAATGTTTTCACCACCACTTCACATCTATTTTGTGTACTAAGTGAGTAAATTGGCCAATAAAATTATAAACAATCATTCCAACACATGTTTATTTGCTTCTATTCACTAGCCAAAATGCTAAAGATATCAAGAAAAAACCAAAATTTCAGTGATTCACATACCATAATACACTGATTCGCTACCAAATCATTCCAAAAAGAGGGTCAAAAGAATAAAGAATGAGAGCAAACTATAAGCTGCTAATCAAACACTTGATACTTCATATACATATAGATAATGCCTTTTGCATCTGAGTTTTTCTTTACAAGCATACGGAGAAGGCAGAGGCAGGATGTACAAAAACAGGCAGCGCTTGCAGAATTCATATCTTTCTTCAGCGAAATTGTCAAAAATCTTCGATTTGCTCCAAGATCAGCAAAGACTGATACATTAAAAAGCAGAAAAGTGGTGAGCTACTCGTTGACATATGATCATAAAAAATAGCAATTATAATACAAGTTGCAGATGGAGGTGAGTAAGATATGAATCTGTCAGTACCTATGATGATGGTGGAACTACAACTACGTGCATGGTCGCATTATTGGGAGGAAGCTGCAAATGAAGAGGGAAAAGGTTCCCGTTTAACGGACTTCTTGCACATACACTAACACGTTCAATTCCCAGCTCCTCTTCCAGCCTCTGTGTTAATTCATCCACACCAGTGCCCTTGAATGTAATGCTGAGCTCCTCAAAACCTTCGTCTACTCGACCATTTTCATCAGCAATGTGGAAGTATATTAGCCTTCCTTCATTACCATTCGGAGGCGAGCTCAAGTGAGTATCATGTGACTGCACAAGATTTTATAGTGAGAGGCCATATATATACATCAAGAAATTAAATATATACTAACTGAATGACTGTTTGAATGCATACAAATCAGCAACTGAGTCTCAACTCAACTTTCTTCAAGTTTCTTCACAATTAATCTGGTTTCTTCAGATTATTATATACTAAAAGCAGACCAAATATTAATTGTTCATCAAGATTCTTTGTTTTCCACATAGATTGATCACTTAGAAACTAGAATACTACATATAATATTTCAATCCTTATCTCATGCAAATTGTGAAAAAGCATGATTTGAATATTCAATCAACTTGCGTCTTCATTTATATAAAGTGTGCCTTTTGAATATTCTATATCTTTTCATAAAAATCCAAACAGTATACCCCGAATATCTTAACAAATTCAATATTAAACATATAATTGATTACGTACAAATAAAATATTAATTTAATTACCTGCTGTCTGGAAAAGGAAAAGCTAGCGGGCCTCGAAGAATAGCTGGCAGCCGGTGCCTCCACCTCCGTCGCAAAAGGCTCCTCCTCCACCACGAGAGGCGGCGTCGGTTTCCCCGCCGGCGAATTCGCCACGACGATATCCACCACATCCACCTCCCACAGAATCCACTTCTTGGTGGCCGTGCGATGCGGGATGTCGTGCGTGACCGAGTTCCTCCAAGGCGGCACGCCGCCGTTGGCCCTCATGAACTGGCCGTACCTGGTCTTGAGCTTGACGGCGGCGCCTTGATCCCGCACGGGCTCCCACTCGACGGAGCTGTCGAGGCGGCGCGGGCGCGTCTGCAGCACCTTCTGCCCCGTCATGCCGAGGAGGAACGGCTGGTTGGACGCCGTGAGGTAGTTTCCGTAGCAGCTCTTGAGGTGGATGATGCCGTCAGAGTTCTCGATGAACTCGACGGTCCATTTGGACGACGGACTCCTCATCTTCGTCGGCGGTTAGGTACTTGTCGTGGCAGCTCTTGAGGCGGACGATCTTCGCGTTCAGGAATTGCTCCATTGCTGCTGCTGTTGTTGGGACCGCAGGGTGTTTTTGGGTTGCTTCTGGCGGCGGCAATGAAATGGGATTGGGTTGACATGTTCTACTATGCGTATTTAAAGAGGAGATAAGAGAGAGAAAGCTGTCAGAACGCGGTATTGGAGGTGAAATTTTTGACATTCCACGTGTACAAGACGAGTTTGACTATACGGTACCTAGAGACGCACCAGGTAAAATTAAGTCCCGCCCGTCTAGAATGTCATTAATGTAATGTGTTTAATCTAATTAAAAATTAAATTATTAAAAAATTCTCTACTGGATTTTTTCACTGCACAATATTTAGGGTGTGCATCGGTTACCGAATCGAATCAAATTTTCAAAACCGAAACCGAACCGACCAAAATTTTCAAAACCGAACCGAACTGATTAAATTTCGAACCGATCGAAAACCGAACCGAAATCGATCGGTTTCGATTGGACCAAAACCGACCGAAATATAAATTATATATATATATTTTAAATAAACATATTTTATCCTAATTATTTAATTAAAATACTAATTATTTATTATATAAAATATATAAATATATTAAAATAATAGTTTAAAACGTAAACCGAAAACCGAACCAAAACCGATTTTATATAAAATTTTGACCGAACCGAAAACCGACCATTTATCGATAGGCAGACCGAACCCGACGGTTTCACTGCACATACTGCACATGCTTGTTTATTTTATTCAATCAGTACAATTTGGTGATCTATGTAAGCGGATAAGGAGGTGAGCGCACCAATTGGACCTATCCAAATTTTGTAGGGAAGTCAGGTGGTTGTTGAATACTGAAGGATGAAGCATGAAATTTTTGGCCAAAAACAAACAACAAAAAGTGAGAGAAAGTCACACGTATCATTTTCAGTTGTGTATAGAGATCGTATATAGGCATCTTCTCCGGACCTGTTGTGTTTTGCATTTGACTTGTAATACCAATAAATATATTGTTCGATGATATTTCTTGAATACCTAAGTAGGCCATGTTTATGTAAATTCACTATTTAAAAGGTCACTCTAATAAATAAGCTAACTTAGGCTTCATTGTGATTTTATATAAAAATTATACCTCTTGGTATGACAATAAGGGATCAAATGCCTAATTTTGACATACAGGAAAACATACCAACTTCATTTTTATTAAATAAAGAAAAAATGTTTAAGATCCAATTAAAGAAAAGTAAAATTATAGAGCTGAAAGATAAAATTACGGATACTCGTTTCAAAAAATAAAATTAAGAAAATAAAAACTGAAATGTATACCTACCTTGCTCATTTCCTAAAATTATTATTTTAAGATGGAATTTGAATTAATAACATTGCTACGTGGGCTAGGATGGGCTTGGGCTGCTTGCCTAACTATTTCAACTCGTTGAAGAAATGATATGCTAGTAATCTTTGTTAAGTACATTTCGTGAGCATGTTCATTTATTAGTTTATATTAGCATTTTTTGTACATTTATTTTAATTTTAATACTTTAAAAATTGATATTGAGATCAAAAGACTTATGAATTGCATACACATCAATGCTTGATTCTTTGTTTTTATACATTAAGTCGAAGTTCAAGGGAAAAAATTAATCAAGTTTTGATTTTTATGTAATTTATAAATTTTTTATGTCAATAACAATTTCTAAGGTATTATAATCAAAACAACTATATATATATATAAAATATAAATTAATGCTAACATAGCCTAAACGAATAATGCTCACGAA
This sequence comes from Salvia rosmarinus, assembly GCA_036937905.1. Taxonomy (NCBI): domain Eukaryota; kingdom Viridiplantae; phylum Streptophyta; class Magnoliopsida; order Lamiales; family Lamiaceae; genus Salvia; species Salvia rosmarinus. Next base: position 52,931,331 of record CM072823.1, on the reverse strand, counting down.
AGATGAGTCGCATAAAATTTGCTCATCATGTTGGGTAATAATATATTGCTGACATAATCTATTAAGGTCCGAATATTTTTGGGCGGTCCGATCAAGTCGGAAATAATGAGACTCATCATGCTCAAAATACGATTTATAGTGTAAAATCCAAGGTCAGGTTAGATGCGCTTGAGTTAACTGAACTTTTGATCACTTTGGATGGGCTCGATCCGACCCAATATTCTATTGGGCCTAAAACCGTCCAAAACCAAACAATCCAAGTCGAGTCAAACTTGTTTTGCTAGCTCTAGATACATATCAGTTAACGATTATATCTTTGTATCAACAATATTTCACATGAGTCGGGATCTGTTTCACGAGTTTGGATTTTCTAAGGCACTTGTCTGTTTAAATGGATTGAGGAAGTTCTGGATTGTTTCATCTTCATATCAATCCACAAATCCAACAAACAACTTAATTGCATAAAATACACGCAACAATAACAACATAGCTAGTTGTTTGTTCATGCATGCACGGTGCAGAAATTATCATATATATATAGCACTTAATTCCGGTGACTAAAACGCACCTTCATCAAATGCCACCTCGGTGACGGCGACGCCGAGCCAGAGAAACTCGCCGTGAACGTTGACCCGAGCTCGAGATCACACGAAACCGACGAGCAGCTCCAAATCATCGACAAAATCCGCCATGGCCTCATCCTACGGCAACTCCACCGCCTCCACATCCCACACCACTCAATCGTGCGTCGCCGGTTCCTCCACGGCGGCGTTCCGCCCATCGCCCGCAGGAACGTGCCGTTGAACGCTCTCAGCTTCACCTGAAACCGTCCCTGATCGGCCGCCACTCGATCGCTGGATCCTTTTGGTTGTTTCCTTGTAGGGGATGGAGCACTTTGCGGCCCGTCATGCCGAGTAAGAATGGGGCGTTGGGGCAGTGACGTAGCGGTGGTGAGAGCTTTTGTGGCGGACGACGCCGCTGTTGTGGTCGACGAGCTCCACAAGCCACCGCGCCTTCCTGGCGGCGCCTCACCTGCTCTGCCGCGTGGAGATCTGATCGTCGTATGCGATTAAGTACTTGATTAAGTGGCTTTTTAGCCTGTCTGCCTTTCTTTTGGTAAGGAATTCCATTAGGCTCGATTGATTATTGTGTGTGTGGATTAAAGGAAATTAAAGAGAGACAGAGATCTTAATCTGTTCATATTACATATTTATAGGCATACATTATAATTTATACATATGCTTGAATATTTTGAATGAATATATATGTTGTAAAATAATTATATGGAGCTATAAAAACGATAATGGCTTCCCATACTAAACACCATTTTTTTTTGGCTTATTGTGTCGATGGATTTACGTCCTCAAAAATTTGTCAAAAAATGGTTTATACCGAGAGATAATAAATATATTACAAAGCCTGAATTTCAACTTTTAAGATTAATATCTTGGATAAGAAGATGTGGGGTTTCAATTTTAAAATAATGTTTCACATGGCATATGATTTTAAACCAAATTATGGAATTGAATCACCTCATTTAAACTATAATTCATGTGAGAAGGCGAGATGATTCAATATTTCATCGTTGAAATCTATATAACGAGACATTTTTCAAAATCTGTTAAAATTGTAGACATTTAAATATATAAACTTAAGTTGAAAATATTTTTAAAAATATCATAAAAGATGGGATATTTTTCAAAATATCGTAAAAGTTGTGACATAGTTTATGCTTATTCCTTAATCATATATCTACTAAAAATAGAAACCTTATTATTTGAATAAATGTCATATTATAATTAATTTATCATGATTACTACACATGTTACTAAGATACAATGATACACTGATTACTGAAACATTTTGAGAGAGAAAAGCATATTCTGATAATTAAATGTTACTTTCTTCTTCCTGTTAGTCCCCGGCATTATGAAAACATAAAGTTGAGTATTATCAAGTAAAATTATTGCATGTGTAATCGAGCATACATCTATACTTGTTATCTTACTTGATATACATATGATTATCTTCTTCATATATCCAAATATTATCAAGAAAGGACAAATTGTTTTTCTTTCTCATTTCATCAATTAATTTGAAGTCTGAACAACGTTCAATTATGTAGAATATTCAGAGCCGTCAATTTCAATTTGGTACGACACGTTTATTTTGGGCCGGGCTGGACTAACAGAAAACACTTTCCAGTCCGAATTGGCTGGCCACACTATTGTTTAGTTTTCAAGCTGGGGCTGAAAAAACAAGGCCCAATCAATTTCCAGACCAGGTCGATCTGGGCCGAAATTTATATCAATTCTATGTGCCCAATTCAATCTGATGACTTTGACAAGTGACGACTCTATAAATACCTATAGTCATCTCAAAATAGTGATGATCAAAATAAAGTCTGAAATCGCTTATTTACTAAAAAGGTGCTTCCATTTTGTAATTAGTTTCATTTAATTTCTTGCATTCATTTGCCAACCCCCATCTCTATTATGTAAATGATCACATACCTAAATATTTTATAGTTTTGGCTATAAAAGTCATAGTTGAAGATGCGACTATTTTCCCTCTTTCTTTTTCTTCTTAGGTGCATTCATGGAAATATGCGCCCACTATCTTTTTGTGTTCATTATTTATATTTTGCTTTTACCTTCCTTTTGTTATTCTACCCTCGTTAGTTTGTACATAAATTCCGCTACCATATAATAATTCATAAACTATATCAAATATAAACTGTATTGAAAAAAATAATGTATAGTAAGCGTTGGTGGAATAAAAGGATTTCGATATTTATTAAGAAAAAGGAGGCAGTATTCATAGTGGACCAGTGTCGACCAACGCACATCCCCAACCCCAACCCCAACAAAAGTGGGGCATAAGTGTAGAAAGTAAGCAAGTAATCATACACGTTCTCTCTTTCAAAGTTTGGTCGATAATCTTTCAAATCTCTACATATACATCTCTCTTTTGAATTTCTTAATTTTAATTATTTTTTGTCTTCATTGCACTCGTTTCACGTGAGCCCCCCACTTTTCCCTCTCCTCGAGACCCCCTCCAGAGGTAGGGCCACCCAAAATAGATCATGATTTAGATCTTTACTCCCCTCATTCATGACTTCATTTACCATTTTGGCTCCACCACCATGCCACCACCTGCTCCGCCACCTCCCTCCGCCGCATTCCTCTGTCTTTTACCTCTCATCCCATTATTTGCCACACTAGCATCCTCCCACACCTGCTCTCCGCCGCCGCCGCCGGAGACTAAAATCCTCTGCCCGCCTTTCACCTCCCCGCCGCCGTTCCCCTTCTCCCTCTCCCCCGGCTGCGGCCACCCCTCCTTCCAAATCCACTGCTCCCCCTCCGCCGCCGCCTCCATCTCCATCAACAACCTCACCTTCTCACTCCTCCTCTACGAACCCAACTCCACCTCCCTCACCGTCTCCCTCACCCCACCGCCACACCCCCACCGCAACTGCACCTCCACCGCCGCCATCTCCACTCTCAACAGATCCATTTCCTTTTCCGGGTCGCCGTTCCGGGTCGCCGATTCCTCCTGCTCCCGCCTTTCGGTTCTCAAACCCTGCCCGCCCCCAAATCTTCCCAACTGCAGCCTCTGCGCCTTCGAATGCAAGCTCATTAAGAACCCTGTCCACCTCATCCACGAATGCGGCGCCGCCGCCGCCCGCCACCGCGAGGATTTCCAACCGGAGTGCCAAGGCGACGTCCTCGGAGTCCTCGACAGCATTCTCAGGATAGGGTTTGAAGTGGAGTGGGATGAAGATCAAGACCCCTATTTCTCCAGCTGCAAATCCTGCAGAGCCAACAATGGATTCTGCGGCTTCAATTCGTCGGATTCGAGGAAACAATTCGTTTGCTTCTCACCGAATGCAATGATCCGACAACAAAGCCCTAACAAAATCGCGATTCTGACGATTATTTCTTTGTTTCTATGCTTATTGATTGCGCTCTCCATCGCCTTCGTCGTGGTTAGGTCAAAAAGAAGAGCTTTACTTGACTCAGAGGAAGATCCGACCATCATTTTCCTCCGCCGCCACCGCTCCGCCAGCCTACTCCCGCCGGTGTTCACCTACGAGGAGCTCGACGCATCCACCAATCATTTCGACCCCAAACGCAAAATCGGCGACGGAGGATTCGGTTCGGTGTTTCTAGGGCAACTTTTCGACGGCAGATTGGTAGCCGTCAAACACCTCCATAAACACAACTCCGCCGGCGGCGGAGAAAAGGGCTTCTCAAAGAAGTCATTTTGTAACGAAATCTTGATATTGTCATCGATTAATCACCCAAATTTAGTGAAGCTCCATGGATATTGCAGTGATCCGAGAGGTTTGCTATTGGTGTATGATTACGTGCCTAATGGCACTCTCGCCGATCATCTCCACGGCAAGCAGAGTCTGTACAGAAAAGGGGCGCTGACGTGGAGCACGAGAGTCGATATCGCGCTGCAGACGGCGATGGCCGTCGAGTACCTGCACTTCTCCGTCGTGCCGCCGGTGGTCCACCGAGACATCACCTCCGCCAACATTTTCGCGGATAAGGACATGAAGGTTAAAGTCGGCGATTTCGGGCTATCGAGGCTGCTCGTGTGCTCCGACACCACAGCGGCGTCGGGCAACACCTCAGAGGGCGTCTGCACAGGGCCGCAGGGCACGCCGGGGTACTTGGACCCCGACTACTACAGGTCGTTCCGACTGAACGAGAAGAGCGACATCTACAGCTTTGGAGTTGTGCTGCTCGAGCTGATCACCGGGATGAGAGCTGTCGATCAGAGCCGGGAGATGAGGGAGATGACATTGGCGGATATGGTGGTGCCAAGGATTCAGATGGGGCTGCTGCACCAGGTTGTGGACCCTGTTTTGGTGGTGGATGGAGAGTCCATGGAGGGGGCTGCTGCCGTGGCGGAGCTCGCCTTCCGCTGTGTCGCGGCTGACAAGGACGACCGGCCGGATGCGCGGGAAGTAACGATGGAACTGCGGAGGATCAAGGGCCGCGGGAAGAGTGGTAGCGGCATGTTGAGGAGTTCGAACTCTAGCAATGTGGTTGTTCCTGATGATGATGGGGTTGGAGTTAGAGTTGGAGTTGGAGGGCTAATGATTTGAATTGGGATTTTTGGTGAAACATAATGTAAATCAGATGTAATCCTTTTGTCTTTTTTTTACTTTTAAGTGAATTTAACTTCCCTTTTTCAGTATTCGAGCTTGCAGAAATTGGATTGTTAATATGATCATCATGCCCATTATGAGGCTGGTTATCAAGTTAAGTCGTATACCAATTATGATTAAACAAATTCATCTAATTCGGACATCGACTAGTCACTGTTCACCTAAATTTGGACATCCCAAACATTCAAACCCATTACTACTGATAGATCGAATTAATTATTAGACCATAGAGCATTTCAAAAAATTAAAAAAACTATGCCATAGAGTTGTGTAATCAAAAAAATGAAACAGGTTGTCAAAGTGTTCCCTCTTACAATAATTTCTCACGTGGCATATCGCTCTTATTCTAACCTCTCTTATATTATTACACTACATAATACATAGATGGTGTCGATGTTATTCTATATAACCTCTCTGATGTTACAATACACACAACATGCTGTGTGCAAGTTCAGCTAAGTGAAGTATGCAGCTTCTAATTGCTTGGCTTTCTGACCATAACCTGCTGCTTCCTCCCTTCCTAACATCAAACATGCTTTCTCCTATATTGCAACAACTTGTATAAATACATGAAACTTGACTGCAAAAGATCACTCAATATACACATGCACTAGCTGAAAACCTTGAACCGGACACGTACCAGCAGAGACCATAGAAATGGTACACCTTCCCGTTTGTTCAACTGTATTTCGATAGCTTGTATAGCTACAACGGCCCAAGTCATTGTTATTATAACAAACCAATTATTGCAGTCATCAGGAAAAAGTTCAGCAAATACCTGCAGATGCTTCTCCAGTTTCTAGCAGCAAACTGATGTGTACTTCAGTGAATACATCGAGCTGTTCATCAGATGCCCCGATTATCTAGCACAACATAGCAGCTATTGCGTTGATCTACTTAGTATAAATTAAAGTAGATGATCGATTAGGTGCTTTCCTCAGTACCTTGTAGTTAATGGCATCGAAGTTATGCCCAAGAAGTTCTAAAGCCTCCTTATAATCACCCTTCCCGTATCTATAGAGAGCTTCTGCAAGCTAGAAGCATGAACATATATTTATTAAAAAATTATGGGTGTGTGCCGGTTCTAAGTAGTTCAACATGTGTGTGTGTGTGAACATAGAAAGCATATGCTAGCTTAGATTATCATCTATGCTTCATACAGCACATTTAGATTTGTTTTCATTTCTATCTAAAACTAGAGTTCACAACAGTGCAAAATTAGACAAGATGATTTGCTTGTGACAATAAAATTAATGCCTTGTCACTGAACAGCGAAATTCACTCAAATTATATATAAAGAAACAAATTGAACTTTTTTCATGAGAAACAGTTCAAGAAGGAGTTACTTTATTTGGAGAATAACGGATCCTTAGAATTCTAATATAGGCTTAGGCATCACATATAAAAGTTAATGAACTTCTCACAATAAAACTCCAGAGTATATTGCAGAGGATATGAATATAGAAAATGATGTTTAGCAAAGGTGAATGACAGAAACAAACAGCAAGTCCTCTGTGCATCTTTTGTTGTTTCTTCTTGCTCATCATTGAAACCCTGCAAAGAGAGAATGTGCATTGAAGGGAATCAATAGACTACTATCAATCATAGGAAGAGGTTGCAAAGTCTCTGAACCTGGATTTCAATCCCTTGAGTAAATCTTCTGCTTTGTTAAATCTTCCAGTGCAAGATAAGGCCCATAATATCAAAATGTCAAGGTGCCACTCCAGAAACCAGAAGGCCTGAGCTACGAAGTTTTAAGTATGAATTGCGAAAACAACTTGAACAGGATGAAGACAAACGAAGAAGATAAGAAAAATGTGAATGTAAGTAATTAATGTAAGCCACTTCATGCATTGCAACATCCAACTTACTAACAAGGGCCGAAATGTAACTCAACTTTTGGTATTTATCAAGAAAAGTAAATATTTAACATTATGTGGAACAACAACTACAAGGGTATCGCAAATTGGAAACTCACTTGATCTGTCACACAATTAGCTAACTCATTTAGACGATCCTTGAGAATATCATGTGCACCTCGTACATACAGATGCAATAACAATCCAGCGGCATTTAAATATACCTGTATATATAAGATGAAATTAGATAAAGCATATATGGCAGTACGATGGAAAGAAGTGTTCTAAGAGAAAAACGTATCGTCGTAGACCTCGGGTGCAGTGGCATCACTTCTTTCCAATTCTTTCCAAATGCGCTCATCATATATCTCTTCTATTTTTTTTATAGGAGCATGGCCTTCCAAGTAACATAGAGCAACGTGCCACCAATTGTGTGTATACCTAATAAAATAGTCTTCTTTAGCTAGCTAAAAGATGACAAGAATAACTTGGTAGCTGATTGTGATATATCACACACATAAAAGATGACAAAGAACCCCATGATTGTGCACAATTAATCATGAACTCCACTGCTTCTTTGAAACGACACTCGTACTGGTATACATGGCAAAGCTGCACGTGTTAGAAAATAATAAGAACCAGTAAGGATATTAGTACTAAGTCAATATTTAATGATATCACTATGTAGGGATGTCAATGGATGAGTTTTACCCGGACCGATCCGGAACCGCTCATAGCCCATTAAATTTTAAAGCAACGGTTCCGGTTCCAGACCCGCTTTAGACCCGGACCGTTTAGACCCAAAGTTTGATGGTCCAGTCTGGTCCGGTTCCGATTCCGGTTCCAGAACCATAACTGATACTTATTTATTGGTTCTGGTTCGAGTAAAACCCGTCTATTGACAAGCCTAAGCTTAAGTATGCTTGTCAATGAGCAGATTTTACCCATATCGATCCGGAATCACTCATAGTTCATTAAATTCTAAAGCAACGATTTCGGTTCGAGTTTTGGTCCGGTTCTGGTTCAATACTTGTTCAGATTCGGACCGCTTCAGACCCATAGTTGATGGTCCAGGTTCGGTCGGGATCCAGTATCTAATGGGTCGGTTACAGAACCAGAATCGATACTTATTTATTGATTTTGGTCTGGATAAAACCCTCCGATTGACATCCCTATCACTATGTTTGCAGATTTTTAACTTTAGTCATATGACTCTTCTCATGCCCTAAACATAGACCAATTATTCCTACATTGTTGTTTTGAATTTCATTCTTAAGGGAATGTTTAAGACTCAATTTGACATCTGTGGTCTTTGTTGACCTAGCACGTTACTTTTGCCTTAAACTATGAGTAGAGGAAATGACAATCAGAAACTCACTGAATGTTGTGACCAAGCATCATCTTTATTGAGCTCATATCCCATTTTTCCTGCTTTCTCCGCATCTTCCATTCGACCAAGCTCTAGTAATGCAAATGCAAGCATGCCATATATATAATCCTCACGGTCATTCATTGGCAGGACCTGTTGGTTATATGTTATTCGGTAGATCCAAAATGAAAGGAATACTAGAAGAGTGTAAGTGTAGTTCTTCTATTATTTTCCAAAAGGATGGAAAGTGTAAAGTAAAAAAGTGGACAATAGATAATGGACATGTTATTGAAACCTAATAATTGCAATTTGATTCTTAAAAAATGAATACCTGTTCAACAAGTTCCAGAAATAGATCTAATCGACCCATATAAAAGCATAGCACTTGGGCTCTCTTCAGTGAAACAAGATCTCTGGGGAAATCTTGTAAAAGCTGTAACCAAGTCAATACTCAGAAAGTCAGGTTTCCCATAATTTCTCTAAACCAAGGCATGCACATAATGATTTCAAGAAACATGGTGTACTCTTACTCCCTGATTCAATTACCATTTAAGCATTTAAATTACACTTTCATATGTTGATTATATGATTTTCAAAGCAAAACAATAAATAGTTAATGGGATATAAATTATCTTAGCATCATGTTGCAGGTATTATTTGAGATGTTTCTGGCTGTCTAACTAGGATAATCCATTTACTGTCAAATCTGACTGAATAACATGATATTCTACCAATTAAAGTTTCTTCTTCAAGTACTGTAATTCCTTTACACTCTACCTAGATATGCAATATAATTATAAGCAGAAGTAGAAACACACAAAGAAAACACAACATCATCAGCTAAAATTCATAGAACTTGAAACACACACACCTTTAGATGAAGTAGAAACACATAAATGCCCCTCGTCTACAGAGAAAGAGAGATATCCAAATATATTGCCAAAAATCTTGAAGACAGAAATGACTACCTTGGAATGCAGCTGCACGGCCAGATCATCATCTCTATCTGAAGAAATTAAATAATTGATGACTTCAAACACAGCTTTCTCATATGAGCTAGCATATTCCTGCCCAGATTCCCAGAACAAAAAAATACTCACAAAGAGGATCAGAAGCCAGGACATGTTGAATTTCAAGAACCTTATTAAAACTATAAATTTACGATAAGAAAATTGAATCATACGAGACGAGACTTGGCTGCATCGACGAATTCAGTAGCACGGGATGGATCAGCTGAGCAGAGAAAATGGGCAGCCAAAATGTTGCCTAGGACACACTCTGGATCACTTTTTGGAGCTTCTAATATTACTGACCTATTCCTTTCATAACTAAGCACCTAAAATCCGAAAAATGAAAAATAAGAAAGACAAGTTTTTCCGTGTCAACAATTCAACAAACTTAGCTAAAACTAACTTATCAGTAAGCATTTTCTAAGGACTCAGAAAAACTTGCAATACTGAATACTAGGTTTCCACAATGTGCACCTAAATTGCTCAAATTCTATAGCAAATATCTAACAAAAAGTAACCCAGAAAAAAAAAGAGAACAAAGAAGAAGACAATAACAGGTAGAACTAAGAATTAGTGCATATACGAACCATAAACCGTAGACTAAATATCATCTCAAAGAAATTTACGAGAAAACTGTAAAACAATTCAACCATAAAATTAAAGCCACTCGATCAATCTCAGCAAACTCGAAGGAGGCAAAAGATATTGGGTTAAAAATGAACCTGGTGATAGTAAGAGTTGATAGCAGATATACAAGCATCGGAACAAGTCCTAACATGGTAGCCCCATCTGTCCAGTTTCATCTCTGGTTCCATCTTCAACAAAGAGCTTTCGTCTAACTTTTCTCGTGTCACGAAAATCACTGCTTATTTAAGTTGATTACGTTTTGGTTTTGCTACGACTTGCAACGAAATTAAGCGCTGTGTCAATATATCAAGTTTCGGATGTGATGATGACGTGGCTCTCTCTTTCTATCCTCTCTATATGAAAATATACAGGTTTCTGAACTCAGATCGGATCCTGAACTATCCCATTCCCAATACCCAGATGGTTAACTTTGGCCCATTTTTTTGTATTTTTTGTTTTCTTAACAAAAAGCCCATTTACTCTCAAGAAAATAGAAATAGAAATGGCCCATTATGCTTTCCTTTCCATTGCACGTGTAAGAGCATCCAAGGCGGTCTATTTTTATTATAAGCCGTAGAGCCGACAAAATCGGCCAGGTTCGAAGTGGGCCAGGTTCGAAGTACTCAGAATTAGAATCAGACTAGACTCGTAAAAATATAGGTCCGAAAAAATTGGACCTAAAAAATCCGTTCACATTGCCCGACAGGTCTACTGGACTTTGGAGCTAAAGAACTTGTCTAACGCCGATTCATGTAATACATAATAAGACGCTTATATAAGCATCTTGTTAGGTATATTATCGTCTTATTAGAAATATATGAACTTAATATGATGCTTATAAGTGTCTTACTACATAATATATTTGTTATATTACAATACTTAATAAGACGCATATAAGTATAGTTTTGTTATATTACAATACTTAATAAGACGCATATAAGTATAGTAAAAAATACCTTCAAGTATCATACTATTAACTAATATAACACATACAAATATCCTACTACCTGGTGGGCGGGTTTAGCCTTATGGCCCGGATGGTGTTGGGTCGGGCTCTTAAACTTACGGCCCGGTAGCATTATACCAGCCGATTGGCCCGACCCACATATTACCTAAAGCCTGTCGGGCTGGGTCAGGCCTGTCAGACCTGACCCGATACTTTTACCAACTCTATGAATAAATGTCTTTAATCGTTAGAATACATATGCCGACAAAGTGTTAATTTACTTCATCACTAATTATTGTATGAAAAGTTGAAAAAACGAATAATTTGTAACGATTACAAGGGTAAAATGGGGAAATTTTGCATGAGTTATTGGTATATAAATACACGAATTTTGATGTGATTTTAGTTTTGCACACGAACTTTAAAAATAATATATAAATACACGAATTTTGATATAATTTTGATTTTGCACAAAAACTTTAAGAGATACACAAACTTATTAATTTTAGTAATTTTATCACGATTTCTTTTTTTTGATTAAATTGAAACTGACATGACATTAGATATAATGAGTTGATAACGACGTGAAAATAAATTAATAAATAAAATATAAAAGAAACATTTACACTTGACAAAACACGCACATTAACTCATTAACATACACAAAACACATATATATTTCACGAGAAAGAAAGAAAAAAATAAAGAAATATAACATAAACATACAAAACGAAGAGAGCACTTCAAATCTTAAACTCACCATTTGTAAATGGAGTAAATAACGAACAAGTTAGCTACTACAAATGTCTTTTTCTTCTTCACACACGAATTTTAATATTTCCACATCGTTGCCAACTCATCATATCCAATGACATGTCAGTTTCAATTTGATCAGAAAAATAAATTGTTGTAAATTTACTATAATTAATAAGTTCGTGTATTTATATACTCCTTTTAAAATTCGTATGTAAACCCAAAATCACATTTAAGTTTTTGTATTTATATGCCAATAATTCTTTTTTTTACCATAAACTTATGAAATTACACACTTATTCAGAGATCATTTTCAAAGAAAATGCTTATTCGAAGAACGCAGAAAATATATCATTACTATAGCTTCACTGCCACATAAACACATCCGATTCTCCAACTTTCTACTTATAAAACATTCATTTGTTCAAGCTTTTGTGGGTTGAACCATGATGTCAAACTCTAAAAGTTTATGAGCACCTGACAAGACATCCTTAGCTGCATCATCCAAAGCAAGCCTCTCAGCCTAGCTTGCCAATCTAGGAGTTCTCACTTCCTCAAAAACTTTCAGACCCGATGCAGATTCTGTTAGCTCAATCCATCCCAAATAGCTCCCCAACACAACACCAATGTAGCCAAGGCTGTCTCCACCAAAGTAAGCCCTGTATTTGCTGTCTTTCACAAAAGCGGCCTCTAACAACATTGCTCCTTCATCTATCCTCTCAAGTCTCAATGATAAAGCCTCTAGCCTCGTCCCCCCGATGCCTTCTCAAGCTCCTTGAATGCCAGAAACACTGAAAAACCAAAAATACCAAAGCCATGTGTCAAAAGGGATATGTATATACTACTTGTAAAAATTGAGCAAAAACTAGACCTTTTCATCAGCATATGCTGCCCAAAGACGTGCCATGGCACCATCATAGGGGTCGGAGGGGAGGATGGGTGCGCCATTGCAAGGACAGGCTTCGTCAATGTATTGGGGAAGGATTAGGGACTCAGATATAGGCTTGCGATCATGGATCAGAACTGGGATTCATAAGGAATGGATTTGAGATTGAGAGCAGCTATTTGCACTCTGATTGAGTATGGGCTTCCTCATGCTCCAAGTAGCTCAACTCCACTTGTTGCTGTTCTTTTTATTGATCAAGACCACCAAGTTTGAACCCAGAAAATATTGTGCCTTGATTATGTAAGAAGATATCTCATCTTGAAATGATACTAGTATACATAATGCAAATTGTGTTAGCTATGTAATAAGTTAGGTATCCCTTTTCTGTTTAATATCGCTAGCAGATTAGACTTTTGAGCTGCAAATGAATTATTTTCTACTGAATTCATAATTAGCATAATCCCAAGCCTAGCTACTAGTAGTTACGTTTAATTAACATTTCACCATTCCTATTCTTGCATAATAAGAAATAGAATGCAGATTGTTGAGCTTGGACTTTTGAGCTGCAAATGCAGATTGTTGCAGATTAGACTTTTGAGCTGATTCTTGAAGATTAGACTTTTGAGCTGCAAATGCAGATTGTTGAGCTTGGAAAATTGGTTTCTGTCATTTGCAGACTGAAAAATCTGTATCATTTGATATATCCATCATTTTTTTCAGTTAGAAATAGAATTTATTCAACCTAACTAAAAAAATTCATGTAAGCTGTAAAAGTATCTATTCTTGCATAATAAGAAGCTATATTAAGATTCAGAAGTGAACATTCCTAGCTTAAAAAAGTCTCATTAATAGATTCAAAGTCACTAGAAAAAGATAATCTGATAAGAAAGAAAGATAGGACAACACTGATAAAATACAAAACCGACAACACTGATAAAACACAAAACCAAACAACGAAAACAATCTTTTCAATCAGAAGCAGCTTTTGACATTGCCTGAATCTTCTTGTGAGCTTCTAGATTTCCTGAAGATCCAGCATAACATCCTTAACAAGGCTGTCGGAGTAAAGCCTCTCGGCCCATCCGACCAGACGAGGGGTCTTAGTTTCTTCGAGGATGTTAGTTCCATTCATCATCTCAGCCACCTTTATAGCTCCAAAAAAACTCCTTAGTGCTATATCAAGGTGACCAACATCATCTACACCAAAGAAAGCTTTGCCTTTGCTGCAGCTGATGAATGCCTCCTCCAATAACATAAATGCTTCAAATACTTTCTCAAAAACCAACGTGTTAGCCTCCTCCCCTTCGATTTTGAGTACCGGAACCAACTGAAGAAACCATTTTAACTAAGTAATTTTTATTTAAACTGCGATTTGGTGTGCTTTGTGGGAAGCTGAAAAAGGAAGGGAAAAATGGATCTGTGGCACGGTCATAGGGGTCGGGAGGAAGGATGGAGGGGCCATTAGTCCATGCATCATCAATATATCGAACAATGATGAGAGACTCACATATTGACATATCACCATGAATGAGCACTGGGATTTTCTTGTGAACAGGATTGCTTTTGATGAAAATTTAGGTGTACTCTTCATTGGTTTTATCAGGCTGCACTTCACATTGCATTCATTTATTGAAATTGATTGTCACTTTATTCGTGACTAACTCATAATCTCTTTACTAAGCATTTAATCTCAAGTGCAATCACGACCCTATTAACAAATGGACTCTGCTTGCTCCTAAAAGCTTTAAACCATTTGTTGCCATGGATGAAAGTGGAAATTTGAGCAAGCTTGGTTTTATCTGCTGCTATGTAGACATATGAGAAGCCAATCACCATGAATGAGAACTGGGATCTTCTTATGAAGGGGATTGGTTTTGATAAGAAGCTCGGGTTTTAGGTATCGATTCATTGTATTAACTCATAATCGACGGATTTCATTTTGAGTAACATATGAGCTTGCAGTGGATGAAGTGAAAATCTGGCTGCAATATAGACATATGAAAAGTTTTTAACTTTGAAGTCATCAAAGTTAAAGGGAGGATTTAACTATCATGATGCTATATAAACAAATGAAAAGTCTTTTTTTCATTAAAGTTAATATCATGATGGATAAAGGGAGCATTTAACTAGATTTCAACACTCATAAAGACTTGCAGAAACCATTTTTTCTTTTACTGCTGCAGTTGTAATGAAGGTAAAAAAATATTATCTTTGACTGAAGAAAGTGCTTAACTTTATTATCCCAACTCAAGAACAAAAGAAATATATAAAACTTGCATTATTGGACTAATAATTTCATTCCAAACCACCTACTTTAACCAGTCCTCTTTTGTGGAATTTTCTATTCATTCAAAAGAATTAAGTAATGCTGTAGTCATTTTCATGTTATTTGTCTGACCTCGAGAAAAAGAAGGCAATCAAGCTGCACAATTGGTCCACATGTAGTCACCTCATTATTAGATCTGTGGTAACACTAGTTAATTTAGATGAAAGTTGTCAATCTGCATCATCAAAATTCATAAGTACATTTTACTTAAGTTCACTTATATAACATTTGAATTTGGTAAATTGAATGAACAGCTTATCAGTATTTTCCAAACAACCTAGTATACTGACTGGCTGGAGCAGCAGTTATCACAATCACCTCAACAAATTGTTCGAACCAAATACACATAAAGATAATCTGATAAGAAAGAAACATAGACAATCATCCCAATAACACACTGACAGACACAAAACTGGACAATGAAAACAAACTTTCAATCAGAAGCAGCTTTTGAAATGGCTTGGAACTTCTTGAGAAGTTCCAGAAGTTTCTGAGGATCCAGCATAACATCCTTAACAAGACTGTCTGAGTAAAGCCTCTCAGCCCATCCGACCAGACGAGGAGTCTTGGTTTCATCGAGGATTTTATAAGTTCCATCCATCATCTCAATCACCCTTAAATGTCCAACAAAACTCCCTAGAGCTATATCAAGGTAACCAACATTATCTCCACCGAAGAAAGCTTTGCCTTTGCTGCAGTTGATGAATGCCTCCTCCAACAACACAAATGCTTCAAGTATTTTCTCAAAAACCACCATTTTAGCCTCCTCCCCTGCGGCCTCCCACATTTGCCACAGTAATGAAATAAACTGACATCATTTCAACTTTGTTAGCAGACTATAATAAATTTTCTTTGTGGAAGCTAAAAAAGAAGAGGAAAAGTGTACCTTGTCATCAACAAAAGCAGCCCAGAATCGAGCTATGGCACGGTCATAGGGATCGGTAGGAAGGATGGAGGGGCCATTAGTCCATGCATCATCAATATATTGAACAATGATGAGAGACTCACAGATTGGCTTATCACCATGAATGGGCACTGGGATTTTCTTGTGGACAGGATTGATTTTGATGAGAAGCTCGGGGTTTTCGTGTGGGTTCATTTCGACTAGCTCATACTCGACAGATTTAATCTCAAGTGCCATCACAACCCTGTTAACATATAGGCTCAGCCGCCCTCCAAAAAGCTTTACACCACTTGTTGCCATAGCTGATGCTAGAATCCGAGCAAGACTACTACTGATCTTATCTCTGCTATATAGACATGAAAAGTCTCTCACTTTGAAAGTCATCGATTCCTCTTTCTTCACTACATGATGGAGAAAGGGAGGACTTAACAAGATGTCAACGCTCCTATAAACTAGCAAAATCATTTTTTTGTTTATTGTTTTTGAAGTTGACCAAAAATAATCTCTAGCACAGGAGGTGGCGTTTGTTGCTGCCGGCCAATGAAGATCAAAACGAACTCTTAAATTAAGTTGCATTATTAGACTAATACTGTCATATTAAACCACCTACTTAACTACTCCTCTTTTGTGAACTTTTCTGTTCATTCAAAATAATTTTTTAATGTTGGAATCATTTTGATGTTACTATTACCTTGAGATTAGTTCCTATACGCTACCGGACAAACATTATTAAATTCGCACTAGTAGCAAATTTTTTTTTTTTTTGAGATATGCACTTTTAGTAGCATTTGGATTAGATGAAAATCATGTAACTCCGCAGCATCATAATCCATGACTACATTTTGCTCAATTTCATTAATATATCATTTATATTGGTAAATTTTAAATGAACCAGATCAACGTATCAGTAACTTTCAAACAACCTAGTATACATAAATTAGCACATTTACTTTCTGAGTGCAATTCACAAAGATTGTCTTATCTTACCATAGTTTTGGTTGATAATTAGTTATAACCTAATGCAAAAAGTTATTTATGGCCATAAATTTCAAAGTTGAAACTAATCTTTTTACAAGATAAAAATTGATACAATTTGGCCTAATTACAGGAAATCAAAAGTTGTATTGAAGCATGCTTTAATTCAGGGTTTCACCATGAATAAACCACATAGCATGCCTACATATTAATTCCTTGACCATAGGTCCATAACAGATCCCATGAAGTCCAAAGTCTAAATCGTAGTATACACGTATTTAACGAAGCATAGAGTGTTTTCAGCATAAACATTGTTACTAATATAAAGTTTATTCGGTAAACTTAAACAGAAGAGCTTATCGTTACAACTTACATGAACTGAAAAAAACAGAATTAATAAAAACCATCAATTACAGCATTTACAGCCATTTTTCTCACTTAGCAGATTTAAGAAAAGCTTGAATCAACTGATCATGAAGTTCCATGAACCTGTCAGTGTTTGGAAAGACGGCCTTAACCTTCTCGTCTAAGCATAATCTCTTGGCCCATTTCGCCAGTTGAGGAGCCTTGGCTCGATCCTCAGCTCGACTCCAACAACTCTCTCCGTCACCCTCAGCCACGCCAAGCAGGATCCAAGAATGAGGTCGACATAACCTATTGTATCTCACAAGCTCTGTTCGTTCCTCTTCCTCGTCTGACTGTCTGAGCACTTTGATCAAGGGATACCACTGTATAATAGTTACATTGGTCATTTAAGTTAATTAGAAGCTATTTTTTGAGTAAATGTGGCAATCATTTTAATGTAACTTGTCATCGATGTAGGCTGGCCAGGAACGGGTTAAGGCCCAACCATAGGCATCAGAAGGGAGGATCAATGGGCCGGTAGCAAAGGCATCAGCGATGTACTCCACAATGATGCATGACTCACAAGCAGATTTATCTCCATGGATTAGAAATGGGATTTTCTTGTGAACAGGGAGGGTTGTATTTGAGCAGCATATTGCTTTTCTGTAGAGTATTCTCTTCGATGAACTCATACTAGCTCAATCGACATCATGCACAACACGAGCTGGGTCTGGTTCACGTATGGGCATGAGCACATTCCCAAAAGTTTTTACATCACTAGCAACCATCCATGATCAAAATCCAAGAATCTGTGGGATTGATGTGAAGGTTTGAAATGACGCTAGACATTATATAAACCTGACTCAGCCAAGTGATGGTAGTATTTTCCGACAGCGGCTGCCTGCAAGTGCAAGAGACACAAAAAAGCGATACAAATAATGTATTATTGCAAAAGTAGATTGATCATCTTAATACCCCAATTTTTTGTAGAAATGGGTCATTCACCCCCTTAAAAGGCCTAATGAGAGAGGAGGGTTATCCAAACTTATATAGGAGACATGATCATCACCAAGTCCATGTTGGACAACAAACAGTGAGTTTAAAATAATCAAGTAATGAAAATGCAGCAAATATGAGCAACTCTAAGATACTGCCAAACACTACATTATCAAATACCATAAAAATCAAAATCATTGGACTTAACAAAGACATACATAAATATTACATTAGCAGAAAGCAATGTTTTAAAATATTTTCCAACTATTCCGATCTGCTTGAGGTATTACAGGCATAATAAATATCGACTAAACACCTAATACTCTATCCACTAATCTTTCTTGTAAAATGAGTTGTACAATATTGAATAACCATCAATTTTCTAATGCATTTCTTCTTTCAAGTAGTAATGTTCATTCTTCTTAGAAGTACTAATCCTTCCGAAATCCTGGTTCATGCTTCTCCATTAATTTAAAGTTTTTAGTAGACTTACAAGACTTATAACTGATTCTTTATTCAGCAAAACACTACAAGACTTTAAAAACAACAAAACACAAGAAATGAGAATGCTACTCATTCATAGCCAGTAATTTATTCTTGCAGTATGAGTAAGATCAACGATCCTTAAGCTTTTGGCAGTGCAGCAATAAGATCCACGAGCTTTTGTGTAGTGGGAATAACATCTTTGACAATGCTGTCTGAACACAACCTCTCAGCCCAAGCCACCAAGCCGGGGCTCGTGTTCTTATCCAAGAACTCAACATCCATGACTATCTCTATCGCTCTCATCAATCCCAAGTAGCACCCAAGAACAATATCAACGTACCCAACGTGGGCCCCACCGAAGAATTCTTTCCCTTCGCCACAGCTGACGAAAGCACTCTCCAACAACCTCAAATTTTCAGACATTTTCTTGATGATAGCTCTTTGTGCATCCTTCTCCTTTTCCACTTTCAGCTCCTTGAACAACGGCAGCAGCTGCAACAGTTTCAAGAATGTATTCATCAACATTAATGCTCCATGCAAAAGTGAACTGATTCAATTCATTTATCCAAACTTTTTCTCTGATTTTTTTTCCCCGAGCATTATGCATAATTTTGACCCAAAATTGTCACTAAATCACTTATGCTTTTTAACACAATTTTTTTTCGAGCATTATGCATAAATTTTGACCCAAAATTATCACTAAATCACTTGTTCTTTTTTAACGTAATTTCTTTTCGAGCATTATGCATAATTTTCAATTTTTGTTTTTGATATAACAAGACTGAAGCATCATATAAGGAATAATCATCAAAACAAAAAGACAGGTTACCTTGTATCAACGTATGCTGCCCAAAAACGCGCTAGGGAACGCTGGTAAGGATCAGAGGGGAGAATCGAGGGGCCATCGCCCCAGACATCATCAATATACTGAATAATGACACGGGACTCGCAAATAGGCCTGTCTCCATGGATCAACACTGGGATTTTTTTGTGAACGGGATTGGTTTTGAGAAGGAGCTCGTTCTTGTTGTAAGGGTCCGTCTCAACAAACTCGTATTCAACGGCCTTCAACTTGAGAGCCATTTGTACCCGAATCACGAAGGGGAATATACCTAATCAGTTGTCCCTTTTGGTTTGGAAGTAACGAGTAGAGCCAAAACTGATTTATTGCAATGATCATGAGAAATAATGCTTTAAGCATAGGCATAAGAAGAACTGGGATCTTCTTATGAATGAGATTGGTTTTGATAAGAAGCTCGGGTTTTAGGTATCGATTCATTTTATTAACTCATAATCGACGGATTTCATTTTGAGCGCCATCATAACCCTGTTAACATATGAGCTTGCAGTGGATGAAGTGAAAATCTGAGCAAGCATGCTTGGTCCTATCTGCTGCTATATAGACATATGAAAAGTCTTTTAACTTTGAAGTCATCAAAGTTAAAGGGCGGATTTAACTATCATGATGCTATATAAACAAATGAAAAGTCTTTTTTTCTTTCATTAAAGTTAATATCATGATGGATAAAGGGAGGATTTAAGTTTAACTAGATTTCAACACTCATAAAGACTTGCAAAAACCATTTTTTCTTTTACTACTGCAGTTGTAATGAAGATAAAAAAATACTATTATCTTTGACTATGACGAAAGTGCTTAACTTTATTATCCCAACTCAAGAACAAAAGAAATATATAAAACTTGCATTATTGGACTAATAATTTCATACCAAACCACCTACTTTAACCTGTCCCCTTTTGTGGAATTTTCTATTCATTTAAAAGAATTAAGTAATGCTGTAGTCGTTTTCATGTTATTTGTATAACCTTGAGAAAAAGAAGGCAATCAAGCTGCACAATTGGCCCACATGTAGCCACCTCATTATTAGATCTGTGGTAACACTAGTTAATTTAGATGAAAGTTGTCACTCTGCATCATCATAATTCATAAGTACATTTTACTTGAGTTCACTGATATAACATTTGAATTTGGTAAATTGAATGAACAGCTAATCAGTATTTTCCAAACAACCTAGTGTACTGACTGGCTGGAGCAGCAGTTTTCACAATCACCTCAACAAATTGTTCGAACCAAATACACATAAAGATAATCGATAAGAAAGAAACATAGACAATCATCCCAATAACACACCGATGACACAAAACGGACAATGAAAACAAACTTTCAATCGAGCGACTTTTGAAATGGCTTGGAACTTTGAGAAGTTCCGAAGTTTCGAGGATCCAAGATAACATCCTTAACAAGACTGTTCGAGTAAAGCCTCTCACCCATCCGACCGCACGAGGAGTCTTGGTTTCATCGAGGATTTTATAAGTTCCATCCATCATCTCAATCACCCTTAAATGTCCAACAAAACTCCCAAGAGCTATATCAAGGTAACCAACATTATCTCCACCAAGAAAGCTTTGCCTTTGTCGCAGCTTGATGAATGCCTCCTCCAACAACACAAATGCTTCAAGTATTTTCTCAAAACCACCATTTTAGCCTCCTCCCTCGCGGCCTCCCTCATTTGCCTCAAGAATGGAATAAACCGACACCATTTCAACTATGTTAGCGGACTATAATAAATTTTCTTTGTGGAAGCTAAAAAGAAGAGGAAAAGTTGTACCTTGTCATCAACAAAAGCAATTTTAATCGAGCTATGGCACGGTCATAGGGATCGGTAGGAAGGATGCAGGGCCATTAGTCCATGCATCATCAATATATTGAACAATGATGAGACTCACATATCGCTTATCACCATGAATGAGCACTGGATTTTCTTGTGGATAGGATTGATTTTGATGAGAAGCTCGTGTTTTTCGTGTGGGTTCATTTCTACTAGCTCATACTCGATGATTTCATCTCAGTGCCATCACAACCCTGTTGACATATGGGCTCGGCCGCCCTCCAAAAAGCTTTACACCACTTGTTGCCATAGCTGATGCTAGAATCCGAGCAAGCTTACTACTGATCTTATCTCTGCTATATAAACATGAAAAGTCTCTCACTTTGAAGTCATCGATTCCTCTTTCTTCACTACATGATGGAGAAAGGGAGGGCTTAACTAGTTGTTGTTTTTGGTCGCCTACCAATGAAGATAAAAAAATCTCTTGAAGTAAGTTGCATTATTAGACTAATAATGTCATACTAAACCACCTACTTAACTAGTCATCTTTTGTGAACTTTCGTATTTTTAGACATTTAAAAATTGTTAACAAATAATATTACATCACGTGTAAATTACAAATTAAATAATTAATTATAATTTTATTTTATTTATGGAATTTATTCAAAAATTAATAGATTATGGTGAATATTTAATTTTATCGACAAATAGGAGTACGACATGTGACAATGACACCTCCGAGATGAATAACAACTCAAATTGACGCCACATTGCCCTAAAATGCCACATAAGTCCAAAGTCATAAAGCTCACAAAGCCCACTAGCCAATAAAGCCCACAAAGCCCACTAGCTCACATCTATAAATATGGGTGTTGGAGCTTCATAAATGAGAGGGTGAAGTGAGGTGAAGACAAGTGAAGATAAGTGGAAGCTGGAAGAGTTCAAGATAGTCCAAGAATTCTCTATAAAGTCTTCTCCGACATTCGAAGTCTTCTTCAGCATTCAAGGCATTATTCGTGCAAATCACCACGTTCTTTGTCAAAATCATCCTCCAAGTTATTACAGAATGATGTTCAATTCGGAAACAAGGTAAAAACCTTCCGCATTGACATTCAAAGTTGAAGATCTTCAAGGCGTTCATCAACACATCAAATCAAATTCAACAGTTGTTCTGAAAACAAGATCAAAGTCCTTCAGATCAACGTCATCAAATTCAAACTTCAAGTTTAAGGAGATCAAGGAACCACATCCCCTCAACAACTTAAAGAATATTCAAAGATCGTTTAAGAACTCATAATAGAATCAGATGATAAATAGAAGATTGAACTCATCACAAATATATTTTAATAAAAAAATATTGATTTTGCATACAATTTCGTGTTTAGAGAATTATGTAAAAAAAAGGCAAAAATTTGTGTTACACTATTCATTCAAAATAATTTTTTAATGTTGGAATCATTATCATGCTATTATCACCTTGAGATTGATCCATAAGTAGCCAATACACTACCGGACAAACATGATTAGAGGGTGTTTGGCTAAGTTTATTTTAAAGAGCTTATAAGATGTTTGAAGAGCTTATAAGACATAATGTTTGAAGAGCTTATAAATTATCAAAGTGTTTGGGTAATTTAGCTTATAAGCTAGAGAAAGAATCGTGAGTTAGAGAGAAAATCATAGTTAGAGAGATAAAATTGACGAGAGGTGAAGTCGATAGTAAATATGTAGATTATAACGAATCATAGTAAGGTTATTTTGGTAAATTCAATGTTACTTGTAAGCTTATGAAAAAATAAGTTGGGGTTGAGCTACTTATTTTTAAGTGAACTTATAAGCTGTTGGAGCTTATTTTCACAGCTTATAAACCGTTTAGAGGCTTATTTTGCCAAAAACTTTGCATGAGCTTATAAGCTCCTAAACAAATTATAAGTCGCTTTGAAGAGTTGAGAGCTAGCCAAACATCCTCTAAGGAGGTGTTTGGCTAAGCTTATTTTAAAGAGCTTATAAACTCCAAAAGCTTAGAAGATGTTTCAAGAGTTTATAAGTTGTTAAAGTGTTTGGATAACTGATCTTATAAGTTAGAGAAAGAATCGTGAATTAAAGAGATAAAGTTGACGAGAAATGAAGTTGGTAGTGTATATGTAGGAAATAACGAACTGTAATAAGATTATTTTGGAAATTCATGGTTGCTTATAAACTTATGAAAAATAAGTTGGATTTGAGCAACTTATTTTAGGGGAGCTTATAAGCTGTTGGAACTCATTTTCACAGCTTATAAGTTGTTTAGGAGTTTATTTTGTCAAACACTTTGCAACAGCTTATAAGCTCCTAAACAGCTTATAAGCTGTTTTAAAGAGCTTATAAGCTCAGCCAAATACCCTCTAAATCCGCTCTAGCAGATGAACTCATACTCGCTCGACTTCATGCACAACGCGAGCTGAGCCCGGTTCACGTATGGGCAAGACCACATTCCCAAAAGTTTTTACATCACTGGCAGCAATCCATGATCAAAATACAAGAATCTGTGGGATTGATGTGAAGGTTTGAAATGAGGCTAGAAATTATATAAACCTGATTTAGGCCAAGTGATTATAGTATTTTCCGAGAGCGGCTGCCTGCAAGTGCTAGAGACATAAAAAGCGATACAAATAATGTATTATTGAAAAAGTAGATTGATCATCTGTATATTTCAATTTTTTGCAGAAAAAGCCACCCCCTTAAAAGGCCTAATGAGAGAGGAGGGTTATCCAAACTTATATATAGGAGACAAGGTCGTTACCAAGCCTGTGGGACAACAAACAAATGACTTTAAAATAATCAAGTTATGAAAATGCAAAGAAATGAGCAACTCTAAGATACGACCAAACACTACATTATCAAATGCCATAAAATCAAAATTGTTGGACTTAACAAAGACATACATAATATCACATAAGCGTAAAGCAATGTTTTAAAATATTTTCCAACAATTCCTATCTCGCTTGTGTATGACAAGCATAATAAATATCGACTAAACACCTAATATTCTATCCATTATTCTTTCTTGTAAATGAGTTGTACATTATCAATTACCATCAATTTTCAAATGCACTTCTTCTTTCAATTGTAGTATTGTTTATTCTTCTTAGATTAAGTACTAATCCTTCGTAAATCTCGGTTCATGCTTCTCCATTAATATAAAGTTTTTAGTAGACTTACAAGACTTATAACCGATTCTTTATTCAAAGAAACACTACAAGACTTTATAAACAACAAAACACAAGAAATGAGAATGCTACTCATTCATAGCCGAATTTATTCTTGCAGTATGAGTAAGATCAACGATCCTTAAGCTTTTGGCAAGGTGCAATAAGATCCACGAGCTTTTGTGTAGTGGGAATAACATCTTCGACAATGCCGTGTCGAACACAACCTCTCACCAAGCCACCAAGTCGGGCTCGTGTTCTTATCCAAGAACTCAACATCCATGACTATCTCTATCGCTCTCATCAATCCCAAGTAGCACCCAAGAACAATATCAACGCATCCAACGTGGGCCCCACCGAAGAATTCTTTCCTTCGCCACACCGACGAAAGCACCTCCAACAACCTCAAAATTTCCGACATTTGCTTGATGATAGCTCTTTGTGCATCCTTCTCCTTAACCACTTTCACTCCTTGAACAACGGCAAGAAATGCAATGCTTCAAGAATGTATTCATCAACATTAATGCTCCATGCAAAAGTGAACTGATTCAATTCATTTATCCAAACTTTTCTCGATTTTTTCCCGAGCATTGTGCATAATTTTGACCCAAAATTGTCACTAAATCACTTATGCTTTTAACACAATTTTTTTCGATTATTATGCATAAATTTTGACCCAAAATTATCACTAAATCACTTATTATTTTCAATTATATTTTTGATATAACAAAATCAAGCATAATTATGCAATTTATCTTTAAATGGATGTTCTCAATTCTCATATATATCGAGTATATTCGCAATCTTATCAAAAATACATTTTATCACATATTACATATATAAATGACATTATTGTTTATATTTGCTTTTTAGTTAAAACTTTTGCACTTTCACACTCACGCACATTAGGTGATTCGAACCTCAATTTATTAATTGAAGGAAAATATCTTACAATTGAGTCGAACTTCATCGTCACAATATTGTTTGTATAATTTCATAAAATTTCATCGTAGATGTAAGAAACTAATTCGCACTAATGGGTCAAGTTTATTTTATGATGGCTTAACAGCTTGTAGTTATTCCTCTTTCTAAGTCATCAATCATTTTACGTAATGATTGGAACTTTGACAATAGGTCGTATCGACTATTATTAGCATAGCTTAAATATATGAGAATTATAAATGAATTATAATTAGTCCACATGTAGCCACCTCATTATTAGATCGTGGTAACACTAGTTAATTTAGATGAAAGTTGTCACTCGCATCATCATAATTCATAAGTACATTTTACTTAAGTTCACCGATATAAGATTTGAATTTGGTAAATTGAATGAACAACTTATCAAGATTTTCCAAACAACCTAGTATACTTGATCGGCCGAGCAAAGAAGCTATCACAATCACCACAACAAATTGTTCGAACCAAATACACATAAAGATAATCGATAAGAAAGAAACACGCATAATCATCCCAATAACACACCGACAGACACAAACCGACAATGAAAACAAACTTTCAATCGAGCGACTTTTGAATGGCTTGGAACTTCTTGAGAAGTTCCGAAGTTTCGAGGATCCAAGATAACATCCTTAACAAGATCGTTCGAGTAAAGCCTCTCACCCATCCGACTGCACGAGGAGTCTTGGTTTCATCGAGGATTTTATAAGTTCCATCCATCATCTCAATCACCCTTAAATGTCCAACAAAACTCCCAAGAGCTATATCAAGGTAACCAACATTATCTCCATCAAGAAAGCTTTTTGCCGCAGCTTGATGAATGCCTCCAACAACACAAATGCTTCAAGTATTTTCTCAAACACCACCATTTTAGCCTCCTCCCTGCGGCTCCCTCATTTGCCTCAAGAATGGAATAAACCGACACCATTTCAACTATGTTAGCGACTATAATAAATTTTCTTTGTGGAAGCTAAAAGAAGAGGAAAAGTGTACCTTGTCATCAACAAAAGCGACCCGTAATCGAGCTATGGCACGGTCATAGGGATCGGTAGGAAGGATGGAGGGCCATTAGTCCATGCATCATCAATATATTGAACAATGATGAGAGACTCACATATTGGCTTATCACCATGAATGAGCACTGGATTTTCTTGTGATGTGATTGATTTTGATGAAGCTCGTGTTTTCGTGTGGGTTCATTTCTACTAGCTCATACTCCACGATTTCATCTCAAGTGCCATCACAACCCCTGTTGACATATGGGCTCGGCCGCCTCCAAAAGCTTTACACCACTTGTTGCCATAGTCGATGCTAGAATCGAGTAAGCTTACTACCGATCTTATCTCGCTATATAGACATGAAAAGTCTCACTTTGAAGTCATCGATTCCTCTTTCTTCACTACATGATGGAGAAAGGAGGACTTAACTAGATGTCAACACCCTATAAACGAGCAAATTTTTTTTTTTTTAAGTTGTTTTTTTTCACTACCAATGAAGATAAAAAAAATCTCTTGAAGTGAGTTACATTATTAGACTAATAATGTCATACTAAACTACCTACTTAACTAGTCCTCTTTTGTGAACTTTCGTATTTGTAGATAATTGAAAATTGTTAGCAAATATATTGCATCACGTGTAAATTACAAATTAAATAATTAATTATAATTTTATTTTATTAATGGAATTTATTCAAAAATTAATAGACATTGGTTAATATTTAATTTTATCGGCAAGCAGAGAACGACATGTGGCAATGACACATCGGACATGAATAACCACTCAAATTGACGCCACATAAACCTTAATTACCACATAAGCCCTAAAATACCACATAAACCCAAAAGTCATAAAGCTCACAAAGCCCACTAACCCATAAAGCCCACAAAGCCCACTACCTCACGTCTATAAATAGGGATGTTGGAGCTTCATAAATGAGAGGGTGAAGTGAGGTGAAGACAAGTGAAGAGAAGTGTAAGATGGAAGAGTTCAAGACAAGAAACATTAGAATTCTTCTTCAAGATTGAAGGCGCTCTTCATGCAAATCATCACGTTCTTCGCTAAAATCATCCTCCAAGTCATTACAGGATGGTGTTCAATTCGAAATAAGGTGAAAACTCTCTACATTGACATTCAAGATTGAAGATCTTCAAGGCATTCATCAACACATCAAATCAAATCCAACATTTGTTCAAAATAAGACCAAAGTCCTTCATATCCACGCCATCAAATTCAAACTTCAAGTTTAAGGAAATCAAGAACTCAAAATAGAATCGATGATAAATAGAAGATCGAACTCATCAACCATCACAAATATATTTTAATAAAAATTATTGATTTTGTATACAATTTCGTGTTTAGAGAATTAAATGCTAAAATTTGTGTCAGCACTATTCATTCAAAATAATTTTTAATGTTGGAATCATTATCATGCTATTATCACCTTGAGATTGGTCCTTAAGTAGCCAATACACTACCGGACAAACATGATTAAATCCGCTCTAGCGAGATGAACTCATACTCACTCGACTTGAGCACGTATGAAATGGCCCTGCTCACGACGGGCAAGACCACATTCCAAAAAGTTTTTACATCACTAGCAGCAATCCATGATCAAAATACAAGAATCAGTGGGATTGATATGAAGGTTTGAAATGAGGCTAGAAATTATATAAACCTGACTTAGGCCAAGTGATTATAGTATTTTCCGAGAGCGGTCACTGCAAAGTGCTAGAGACATAAAAGCGATACAAATAATGTATTATTGAAAAGTAGATTGATCATCTGTATACTCCAATTTTTTGCAGAAACAACCACCCCCTTAAAAGGCCTAATGACAGAGGAGTGTTATCCAAACTTATATATAGGAGACAAGGTCGTTACCAAGTCTGTGTGACAACAAACAGTGACTTTAAAAATAATCAAGTTATAAAAATGCAGCAAAAATGAGCAACTCTAAGATACAGCCAAACACTACATTATCAAATGCCATAAAATCAAAATTGTTGGACTTAACAAAGACATACATAAATATCACATAAGCAGTGTTTTAAAATATTTTCCAACAATTCCTATCTCGCTTGTGTATGACAAGCATAATAAATATCGACTAAACACCTAATATTCTATCCATTATTCTTTCTTGTAAAATGAGTTGTACATTATCAATTACCATCAATTTTCAAATGCACTTCTTCTTTCAATTGTAGTAATGTTTATTCTTCTTAGAATTAAGTACTAATCCTTCGAAATCTCGGTTCATGCTTCTTCATTAATTTAAAGTTGTTAGTAGACTTACAAGACTTATAACTCGATTCTTTATTCAAAGAAACACTACAAGACTTTAAGAACAACAAAACACAAGAAATGAGAATGCTACTCATTCATAGCCGATAATTTATTCTTGCGATGCGAGTAAGATCAACGATCCTTAAGCTTTTAGCGCAAAGAATAAGATCCACGAGCTTTTGTGTAGTGGGAATAACATCTTTGACAATGCCGTCGAACACAACCTCTCACCAAGCCACCAAGCGGGCTCGTGTTCTTATCCAAGAACTCAACATCCATGACTATCTCTATCGCTCTCATCAATCCCAAGTAGCACCCAAGAACAATATCAACGCATCCAACGTGGGCCCCACCGAAGAATTCTTTCCCTTCGCCACACGGTGACCTAAAGCACCTCCAACAACCTCAAAATTTCCGACATTTGCTTGATGATAGCTCTTTGTGCATCCTTCTCCTTAACCACTTTCAGCCTCCTCGAACAACGGCAAGAATGCAATAGCTTTCAAGAATGTATTCATCAACATTAATGCTCCATGCAAAAGTGAACTGATTCAATTCATTTATCCAAACTTTTTCTCTGATTTTTTTTCCCCGAGCATTGTGCATAATTTTGACCCAAAATTGTCACTAAATCACTTATGCTTTTTAACACAATTTTTTTTCGATTATTATGCATAAATTTTGACCCAAAATTATCACTAAATCACTTATTATTTTCAATTATATTTTTTTGATATAACAAAACTGAAGCATAATTATGCAATTTATCTTTAAATGGATGTTCTCAATTCTCATATATATCGAGTATATTCGCAATCTTATCAAAAATACATTTTATCACATATTACATATATAAATGACATTATTGTTTATATTTGCTTTTTTTAGTTAAAACTTTTGCACTTTCACACTCACGCACATTAGGTGATTCGAACCTCAATTTATTAATTGAAGGAAAAATATCTTACAATTGAGTCGAACTTCATCGTCACAATATTGTTTGTATAATTTCATAAAATTTCATCGTAGATGTAAGAAACTAATTCCGTACTAATGGGTCAGAAGTTTATTTTATGATGGCTTAACAGTTGTAGTTATTCCCTCTTTCTAAGCTGTCAATCATTTTACGTAATGATTGGAACTTTGACAATAGGTCGTATCGACTATTATTAGCATAGCTTAAATATATGAGAATTATAAATGAATTATAATTAGTCCACATGTAGCCACCTCATTATTAGATCTGTGGTAACACTAGTTAATTTAGATGAAAGTTGTCACTCTGCATCATCATAATTCATAAGTACATTTTACTTAAGTTCACTGATATAAGATTTGAATTTGGTAAATTGAATGAACAGCTTATCAGTATTTTCCAAACAACCTAGTATACTTGATCGGTCGGAGCAAAGAAGTTATCACAATCACCACAACAAATTGTTCGAACCAAATACACATAAAGATAATCGATAAGAAAGAAACACGCATAATCATCCCAATAACACACCGATGCACACAAAATCGACAATGAAAACAAACTTTCAATCGTAAGCGACTTTTGAAATGGCTTGGAACTTCTTGAGAAGTTCCGAAGTTTCGAGGATCCAAGATAACATCCTTAACAAGATCGTTCGAGTAAAGCCTCTCACCCATCCGACCAGACGAGGAGTCTTGGTTTCATCGAGATTTTATAAGTTCCATCCATCATCTCAATCACCCTTAAATGTCCAACAAAACTCCCAAGAGCTATATCAAGGTAACCAACATTATCTCCACCGAAGAAAGCTTTGCCTTTCTTTGCGCAGTTGATGAATGCCTCCTCCAACAACACAAATGCTTCAAGTATTTTCTCAAACACCACCATTTTAGCCTCCTCCCTGCGGCCTCCTCATTTGCCTCAAGAATGGAA
Organism: Salvia rosmarinus; assembly: GCA_036937905.1. Taxonomy (NCBI): domain Eukaryota; kingdom Viridiplantae; phylum Streptophyta; class Magnoliopsida; order Lamiales; family Lamiaceae; genus Salvia; species Salvia rosmarinus. The sequence goes on along the minus strand of CM072823.1, from coordinate 52,900,701 downwards.
TAAACCGACACCATTTCAACTATGTTAGCGACTATAATAAATTTTCTTTGTGGAAGCTAAAAGAAGAGGAAAAGTGTACCTTGTCATCAACAAAAGCGACCCGAATCGAGCTATGGCACGGTCATAGGGATCGGTAGGAAGGATGGAGGGCCATTAGTCCATGCATCATCAATATATTGAACAATGATGAGAGACTCACATATTGGCTTATCACCATGAATGAGCACTGGGATTTTCTTGTGGATAGGATTGATTTTGATGAGAAGCTCAGGTTTTTCGTGTGGGTTCATTTCTACTAGCTCATACTCCACAGATTTCATCTCAAGTGCCATCACAACCTGTTGACATATGGGCTCGGCCGCCTCCAAAAGCTTTACACCACTTGTTGCCATAGCTGATGCTAGAATCCGAGTAAGCTTACTACTGATCTTATCTCTGCTATATAGACATGAAAAGTCTCTCACTTTGAAGTCATCGATTCCTCTTTCTTCACTACATGATGGAGAAAGGGAGGACTTAACTAGATGTCAACACTCCTATAAACGAGCAAATTTTTTTTTTTTAAGTTGTTTTTTTTCGTCACCTACCAATGAAGATAAAAAAAATCTCTTGAAGTGAGTTACATTATTAGACTAATAATGTCATACTAAACTACCTACTTAACTAGTCCTCTTTTGTGAACTTTCGTATTTGTAGATAATTGAAAATTGTTAGCAAATATATTGCATCACGTAAATTACAAATTAAATAATTAATTATAATTTTATTTTATTAATGGAATTTATTCAAAAATTAATAGACATTGGTTAATATTTAATTTTATCGGCAAACAGGAGAACGACATGTGGCAATGACACATCGGACATGAATAACCACTCAAATTGACGCCACATAAACCTTAATTACCACATAAGCCCTAAAATACCACATAAACCCAAAAGTCATAAAGCTCACAAAGCCCACTAACCCATAAAGCCCACAAAGCCCACTACCTCACGTCTATAAATAGGGATGTTGGAGCTTCATAAATGAGAGGGTGAAGTGAGGTGAAGACAAGTGAAGAGAAGTGTAAGATGGAAGAGTTCAAGACAAGAAACATTAGAATTCTTCTTCAAAGATTGAAGGCGTTCTTCATGCAAATCATCACGTTCTTCGCTAAAATCATCCTCCAAGTCATTACAGGATGGTGTTCAATTCGAAATAAGGTGAAAACTCTACATTGACATTCAAGATTGAAGATCTTCAAGGCATTCATCAACACATCAAATCAAATCCAACATTTGTTCGAAAATAAGACCAAAGTCCTTCATATCCACGCCATCAAATTCAAACTTCAAGTTTAAGGAAATCAAGAACTCAAAATAGAATCGATGATAAATAGAAGATCGAACTCATCAACCATCACAAATATATTTTAATAAAAAATTATTGATTTTGTATACAATTTCGTGTTTAGAGAATTAAATGCGAAAATTTGTGTTGCACTATTCATTCAAAATAATTTTAATGTTGGAATCATTATCATGCTATTATCACCTTGAGATTGGTCCTTAAGTAGCCAATACACTACCGGACAAACATGATTAAATCCGCTCTAGCAGATGAACTCATACTCACTCGACTTGAGCACAGCATGAAGTGAGCTTGCTTCACGTATAGGCGAGACCACATTCCAAAAGTTTTACATCACTAGCGACAATCCATGATCAAAATACAAGAATCATGGGATTGATATGAAGGTTTGAAATGAGGCTAGAAATTATATAAACCCGACTTAGGCCAAGTGATTATAGTATTTTCCGAGAGCGGTACGCAAAGTGCTAGAGACATAAAAGCGATACAAATAATGTATTATTGAAAAAGTAGATTGATCATCAGATACTCCAATTTTTGCGAAACAACCACCCCTTAAAAGGCCTAATGACGAGGAGTGTTATCCAAACTTATATAGGAGACAAGGTCGTTACCAAGTCGTGTGACAACAAACAAAGTGACTTTAAAAATAATCAAGTTATAAAATGCAGCAAAATGAGCAACTCTAAGATACAAACAAACACTACATTATCAAATGCCATAAAATCAAAATTGTTGGACTTAACAAAGACATACATAAATATCACATAAGCGGTGTTTTAAAATATTTTCCAACAATTCCTATCTGCTTGTATGACAAGCATAATAAATATCGACTAAACACCTAATATTCTATCCATTATTCTTTCTTGTAAAATGAGTTGTACATTATTGAATTACCATCAATTTTCAAATGCACTTCTTCTTTCAATTGTAGTAATGTTTATTCTTCTTAGAATTAAGTACTAATCCTTCGAAATCTCGGTTCATGCTTCTTCATTAATTTAAAGTTGTTAGTAGACTTACAAGACTTATAACCGATTCTTTATTCAAAGAAACACTACAAGACTTTAAGAACAACAAAACACAAGAAATGAGAATGCTACTCATTCATAGCCGATAATTTATTCTTGCGATGACGAGTAAGATCAACGATCCTTAAGCTTTTAGCGGTCAAAGAATAAGATCCACGAGCTTTTGTGTAGTGGGAATAACATCTTTGACAATGTCGTCGAACACAACCTCTCACCAAGCCACCAAGCCGGGGCTCGTGTTCTTATCCAAGAACTCAACATCCATGACTATCTCTATCGCTCTCATCAATCCCAAGTAGCACCCAAGAACAATATCAACGCATCCAACGTGGGCCCCACCAAGAATTCTTTCCCTTCGCCACGGTGACGAAAGCACCTCCAACAACCTCAAAATTTCCGACATTTGCTTGATGATAGCTCTTTGTGCATCCTTCTCCTTAACCACTTTCAGCTCCTTGAACAACGGCAAGAAATGCAGTTTCAAGAATGTATTCATCAACATTAATGCTCCATGCAAAAGTGAACCGATTCAATTCATTTATCCAAACTTTTCTCTCGATTTTTTTCCCGAGCATTGTGCATAATTTTGACCCAAAATTGTCACTAAATCACTTATGCTTTTAACACAATTTTTTCGATTATTATGCATAAATTTTGACCCAAAATTATCACTAAATCACTTATTATTTTCAATTATATTTTTGATATAACAAAACCAAGCATAATTATGCAATTTATCTTTAAATGGATGTTCTCAATTCTCATATATATCGAGTATATTCGCAATCTTATCAAAAATACATTTTATCACATATTACATATATAAATGACATTATTGTTTATATTTGCTTTTTAGTTAAAACTTTTGCACTTTCACACTCACGCACATTAGGTGATTCGAACCTCAATTTATTAATTGAAGGAAAATATCTTACAATTGAGTCGAACTTCATCGTCACAATATTGTTTGTATAATTTCATAAAATTTCATCGTAGATGTAAGAAACTAATTCGCACTAATGGGTCAAGTTTATTTTATGATGGCTTAACAAATTGTAGTTATTCCTCTTTCTAAGTCACAATCATTTTACGTAATGATTGGAACTTTGACAATAGGTCGTATCGACTATTATTAGCATAGCTTAAATATATGAGAATTATAAATGAATTATAATTAGTCCACATGTAGCCACCTCATTATTAGATCTGTGGTAACACTAGTTAATTTAGATGAAAGTTGTCACTCGCATCATCATAATTCATAAGTACATTTTACTTAAGTTCACCGATATAAGATTTGAATTTGGTAAATTGAATGAACGACTTATCGGATTTTCCAAACAACCTAGTATAATTGATCGGCTGGAGCAAAGAAGCTATCACAATCACCACAACAAATTGTTCGAACCAAATACACATAAAGATAATCGATAAGAAAGAAACACGCACAATCATCCCAATAACACACCGATGACACAAACGGACAATGAAAACAAACTTTCAATCGAAGCAGCTTTTGAAATGGCTTGGAACTTCTTGAAGTTCCGAAGTTTCGAGGATCCAAGATAACATCCTTAACAAGACTGTCGAGTAAAGCCTCTCACCCATCCGACCAGCACGAGGAGTCTTGGTTTCATCGAGGATTTTATAAGTTCCATCCATCATCTCAATCACCCTTAAATGTCCAACAAAACTCCCAAGAGCTATATCAAGGTAACCAACATTATCTCCACCGAAGAAAGCTTTGCCTTTGCTGCAGTTGATGAATGCCTCCTCCAACAACACAAATGCTTCAAGTATTTTCTCAAACACCACCATTTTAGCCTCCTCCCCTGCGGCCTCCCTCATTTGCCTCAGTAATGGAATAAACTGACACCATTTCAACTATGTTAGCAGACTATAATAAATTTTCTTTGTGGAAGCTAAAAAGAAGAGGAAAAGTGTACCTTGTCATCAACAAAAGCAGCCCAGAATCGAGCTATGGCACGGTCATAGGGATCGGTAGGAAGGATGGAGGGGCCATTAGTCCATGCATCATCAATATATTGAACAATGATGAGACTCACATATTGGCTTATCACCATGAATGAGCACCGGGATTTTCTTGTGGGCGAGATTGATTTTGATGAGAAGCTCGGGTTTTTCGTGTGGGTTCATTTCTACTAGCTCATACTCCATAGATTTCATCTCAAGTGCCATCACAACCCTGTTGACATATGGGCTCGGCCGCCCTCCAAAAAGCTTTACACCACTTGTTGCCATAGCTGATGCTAGAATCCGAGTAAGCTTACTACTGATCTTATCTCTGCTATATAGACATGAAAAGTCTCTCACTTTGAAGTCATCGATTCCTCTTTCTTCACTACATGATGGAGAAAGGGAGGACTTAACTAGATGTCAACACTCCTATAAACGAGCAAATTTTTTTTTTTTTAAGTTGTTTTTTTTTTGGCTGCCGGCCAATGAAGATAAAAAAAATCTCTTGAAGTGAGTTACATTATTAGACTAATAATGTCATACTAAACTACCTACTTAACTAGTCCTCTTTTGTGAACTTTCGTATTTGTAGATAATTGAAAATTGTTAGCAAATATATTGCATCACGTGTAAATTACAAATTAAATAATTAATTATAATTTTATTTTATTAATGGAATTTATTCAAAAATTAATAGACATTGGTTAATATTTAATTTTATCGGCAAACAGGAGAACGACATGTGGCAATGACACATCGGACATGAATAACCACTCAAATTGACGCCACATAAACCTTAATTACCACATAAGCCCTAAAATACCACATAAACCCAAAAGTCATCAAGCTCACAAAGCCCACTAACCCATAAAGCCCACAAAGCCCACTACCTCACGTCTATAAATAGGGATGTTGGAGCTTCATAAATGAGAGGGTGAAGTGAGGTGAAGACAAGTGAAGAGAAGTGTAAGATGGAAGAGTTCAAGACAAGAAACATTAGAATTCTTCTTCAGCATTGAAGGCGTTCTTCATGCAAATCATCACGTTCTTCGCTAAAATCATCCTCCAAGTCATTACAGGATGGTGTTCAATTCGGAAATAAGGTGAAAACTCTCTACATTGACATTCAAGATTGAAGATCTTCAAGGCATTCATCAACACATCAAATCAAATCCAACATTTGTTCTGAAAATAAGACCAAAGTCCTTCATATCCACGTCATCAAATTCAAACTTCAAGTTTAAGGAAATCAAGAACTCAAAATAGAATCAGATGATAAATAGAAGATCGAACTCATCAACCATCACAAATATATTTTAATAAAAAATTATTGATTTTGTATACAATTTCGTGTTTAGAGAATTAAATGCGAAAATTTGTGTTGCACTATTCATTCAAAATAATTTTTAATGTTGGAATCATTATCATGCTATTATCACCTTGAGATTGGTCCTTAAGTAGCCAATACACTACCGGACAAACATGATTAAATCCGCTCTAGCAGATGAACTCATACTCACTCGACTTGAGCACATGAAATGAGTGGCTTGCTCACGTATGGGCAAGACCACATTCCAAAAAGTTTTTACATCACTAGCAGCAATCCATGATCAAAATACAAGAATCTGTGGGATTGATATGAAGGTTTGAAATGAGGCTAGAAATTATATAAACCCCGACTTAGGCCAAGTGATTATAGTATTTTCCGAGAGCGGTACTGCAAGTGCTAGAGACATAAAAGCGATACAAATAATGTATTATTGAAAAGTAGATTGATCATCCAGATACTCCAATTTTTTGCGAAACAACCACCCCTTAAAAGGCCTAATGACGGAGGAGTGTTATCCAAACTTATATAGGAGACAAGGTCGTTACCAAGTCTCGTGTGACAACAAAAAGTGACTTTAAAAATAATCAAGTTATAAAATGCAAAAAAATGAGCAACTCTAAGATACACCAAACACTACATTATCAAATGCCATAAAATCAAAATTGTTGGACTTAACAAAGACATACATAAATATCACATAAGCGTGTTTTAAAATATTTTCCAACAATTCCTATCTGCTTGTGTATGACAAGCATAATAAATATCGACTAAACACCTAATATTCTATCCATTATTCTTTCTTGTAAAATGAGTTGTACATTATTGAATTACCATCAATTTTCAAATGCACTTCTTCTTTCAATTGTAGTAATGTTTATTCTTCTTAGAATTAAGTACTAATCCTTCGAAATCTCGGTTCATGCTTCTTCATTAATTTAAAGTTGTTAGTAGACTTACAAGACTTATAAGCGATTCTTTATTCAAGAAAACACTACAAGACTTTAAGAACAACAAAACACAAGAAATGAGAATGCTACTCATTCATAGCCGAGAATTTATTCTTGCGATGACGAGTAAGATCAACGATCCTTAAGCTTTTGGCGGTCAGCAAGAATAAGATCCACGAGCTTTTGTGTAGTGGGAATAACATCTTTGACAATGCCGTCGAACACAACCTCTCACCAAGCCACCAAGCCGGGCTCGTGTTCTTATCCAAGAACTCAACATCCATGACTATCTCTATCGCTCTCATCAATCCCAAGTAGCACCCAAGAACAATATCAACGTACCCAACGTGGGCCCCAATCAAGAATTCTTTCCCGCCACACCGACTAAAGCACCCTCCAACAACCTCAAAATTTCCGACATTTGCTTGATGATAGCTCTTTGTGCATCCTTCTCCTTAACCACTTTCACCTCCTTGAACAACGGCAAAGAATGTAATAGCTTCAAGAATGTATTCATCAACATTAATGCTCCATGCAAAAGTGAACTGATTCAATTCATTTATCCAAACTTTTCTCTGATTTTTTTTCCCCGAGCATTGTGCATAATTTTGACCCAAAATTGTCACTAAATCACTTATGCTTTTTAACACAATTTTTTTTCGAGCATTATGCATAAATTTTGACCCAAAATTATCACTAAATCACTTATTATTTTCAATTATATTTTTTTGATATAACAAAACTGAAGCATAATTATGCAATTTATCTTTAAATGGATGTTCTCAATTCTCATATATATCGAGTATATTCGCAATCTTATCAAAAATACATTTTATCACATATTACATATATAAATGACATTATTGTTTATATTTGCTTTTTTTAGTTAAAACTTTTGCACTTTCACACTCACGCACATTAGGTGATTCGAACCTCAATTTATTAATTGAAGGAAAAATATCTTACAATTGAGTCGAACTTCATCGTCACAATATTGTTTGTATAATTTCATAAAATTTCATCGTAGATGTAAGAAACTAATTCCGTACTAATGGGTCAGAAGTTTATTTTATGATGGCTTAACAGTTGTAGTTATTCCCTCTTTCTAAGCTCACAATCATTTTACGTAATGATTGGAACTTTGACAATAGGTCGACGACTATTATTAGCATAGCTTAAATATATGAGAATTATAAATGAATTATAATTAGTCCACATGTAGCCACCTCATTATTAGATCCGTGGTAACACTAGTTAATTTAGATGAAAGTTGTCACTCTGCATCATCATAATTCATAAGTACATTTTACTTAAGTTCACCGATATAAGATTTGAATTTGGTAAATTGAATGAACAGACTTATCGATTTTTCCAAACAACCTAGTATACTTGACCGGCCGGAGCAGATTATCACAATCACCACAACAAATTGTTCGAACCAAATACACATAAAGATAATCGATAAGAAAGAAACACGCACAATCATCCCAATAACACACCGATGCACACAAACGGACAATGAAAACAAACTTTCAATCGAGCGGCTTTTGAAATGGCTTGGAACTTTTGAGAAGTTCCGAAGTTTCGAGGATCCAAGATAACATCCTTAACAAGGCATTCGAGTAAAGCCTCTCACCCATCCGACTGCACGAGGAGTCTTGGTTTCATCGAGGATTTTATAAGTTCCATCCATCATCTCAATCACCCTTAAATGTCCAACAAAACTCCCAAGAGCTATATCAAGGTAACCAACATTATCTCCACCGAAGAAAGCTTTGCCTTTTTGCAGCTTGATGAATGCCTCCTCCAACAACACAAATGCTTCAAGTATTTTCTCAAACACCACCATTTTAGCCTCCTCCCTGCGGCCTCCTCATTTGCCTCAAGAATGGAATAAACCGACACCATTTCAACTATGTTAGCGACTATAATAAATTTTCTTTGTGGAAGCTAAAAAGAAGAGGAAAAGTGTACCTTGTCATCAACAAAAGCAGCCCAGAATCGAGCTATGGCACGGTCATAGGGATCGGTAGGAAGGATGGAGGGGCCATTAGTCCATGCATCATCAATATATTGAACAATGATGAGAGACTCACATATTGGCTTATCACCATGAATGAGCACTGGGATTTTCTTGTGGACAGGATTGATTTTGATGAGAAGCTCAGGTTTTTCGTGTGGGTTCATTTCTACTAGCTCATACTCCACAGATTTCATCTCAAGTGCCATCACAACCCTGTTGACATATGGGCTCGGCCGCCCTCCAAAAAGCTTTACACCACTTGTTGCCATAGCTGATGCTAGAATCCGAGTAAGCTTACTACTGATCTTATCTCTGCTATATAGACATGAAAAGTCTCTCACTTTGAAGTCATCGATTCCTCTTTCTTCACTACATGATGGAGAAAGGGAGGACTTAACTAGATGTCAACACTCCTATAAACGAGCAAATTTTTTTTTTTAAGTTGTTTTTTTTCGCTTACCAATGAAGATAAAAAATCTCTTGAAGTGAGTTACATTATTAGACTAATAATGTCATACTAAACTACCTACTTAACTAGTCCTCTTTTGTGAACTTTCGTATTTGTAGATAATTGAAAATTGTTAGCAAATATATTGCATCACGTAAATTACAAATTAAATAATTAATTATAATTTTATTTTATTAATGGAATTTATTCAAAATTAATAGACATTGGTTAATATTTAATTTTATCGGCAACAGAGAACGACATGTGGCAATGACACATCGGACATGAATAACCACTCAAATTGACGCCACATAAACCTTAATTACCACATAAGCCCTAAAATACCACATAAACCCAAAAGTCATAAAGCTCACAAAGCCCACTAACCCATAAAGCCCACAAAGCCCACTACCTCACGTCTATAAATAGGGATGTTGGAGCTTCATAAATGAGAGGGTGAAGTGAGGTGAAGACAAGTGAAGAGAAGTGTAAGATGGAAGAGTTCAAGACAAGAAACATTAGAATTCTTCTTCAGCATTGAAGGCGTTCTTCATGCAAATCATCACGTTCTTCGCTAAAATCATCCTCCAAGTCATTACAGGATGGTGTTCAATTCGAAATAAGGTGAAAACTCTACATTGACATTCAAGATTGAAGATCTTCAAGGCATTCATCAACACATCAAATCAAATCCAACATTTGTTCTGAAAATAAGACCAAAGTCCTTCATATCCACGTCATCAAATTCAAACTTCAAGTTTAAGGAAATCAAGAACTCAAAATAGAATCAGATGATAAATAGAAGATCGAACTCATCAACCATCACAAATATATTTTAATAAAAAATTATTGATTTTGTATACAATTTCGTGTTTAGAGAATTAAATGCGAAAATTTGTGTTGCACTATTCATTCAAAATAATTTTTAATGTTGGAATCATTATCATGCTATTATCACCTTGAGATTGGTCCTTAAGTAGCCAATACACTACCGGACAAACATGATTAAATCCGCTCTAGCAGATGAACTCATACTCACTCGACTTCAGGCACAGCGCGAGCTGAGCCCGGTTCACGTATGGGCAAGACCACATTCCAAAAAGTTTTTACATCACTAGCAGCAATCCATGATCAAAATACAAGAATCTGTGGGATTGATATGAAGGTTTGAAATGAGGCTAGAAATTATATAAACCTGACTTAGGCCAAGTGATTATAGTATTTTCCGAGAGCGGCTGCCTGCAAGTGCTAGAGACATAAAAAGCGATACAAATAATGTATTATTGAAAAAGTAGATTGATCATCTGTATACTCCAATTTTTTGCAGAAACAGCCACCCCCTTAAAAGGCCTAATGACAGAGGAGTGTTATCCAAACTTATATATAGGAGACAAGGTCGTTACCAAGTCTGTGTGACAACAAACAGTGACTTTAAAAATAATCAAGTTATAAAAATGCAGCAAAAATGAGCAACTCTAAGATACAGCCAAACACTACATTATCAAATGCCATAAAAATCAAAATTGTTGGACTTAACAAAGACATACATAAATATCACATAAGCAGTGTTTTAAAATATTTTCCAACAATTCCTATCTGCTTCAGGTATGACAAGCATAATAAATATCGACTAAACACCTAATATTCTATCCATTATTCTTTCTTGTAAAATGAGTTGTACATTATTGAATTACCATCAATTTTCAAATGCACTTCTTCTTTCAATTGTAGTAATGTTTATTCTTCTTAGAATTAAGTACTAATCCTTCAGAAATCCTGGTTCATGCTTCTTCATTAATTTAAAGTTGTTAGTAGACTTACAAGACTTATAACTGATTCTTTATTCAGCAAAACACTACAAGACTTTAAGAACAACAAAACACAAGAAATGAGAATGCTACTCATTCATAGCCAGTAATTTATTCTTGCAGTACGAGTAAGATCAACGATCCTTAAGCTTTTGGCAGTGCAGCAATAAGATCCACGAGCTTTTGTGTAGTGGGAATAACATCTTTGACAATGCTTTGTCGAACACAACCTCTCACCAAGCCACCAAGCGGGGCTCGTGTTCTTATCCAAGAACTCAACATCCATGACTATCTCTATCGCTCTCATCAATCCCAAGTAGCACCCAAGAACAATATCAACGTACCCAACGTGGGCCCCACCGAAGAATTCTTTCCCTTCGCCACAGCTGACGAAAGCACCCTCCAACAACCTCAAATTTTCCGACATTTTCTTGATGATAGCTCTTCGTGCATCCTTCTCCTTTTCCACTTTCAGCTCCTTGAACAACGGCAGCAGCTGCAACAGTTTCAAGAATGTATTCATCAACATTAATGCTCCATACAAAAGTGAACTGATTCAATTCATTTATCCAAACTTGTTCTCTGATTTTTTTTCCCCGAGCATTATGCATAATTTTGACCCAAAATTGTCACTAAATCACTTATGCTTTTTAACACAATTTTTTTTCGAGCATTATGCATAAATTTTGACCCAAAATTATCACTAAATCACTTGTTCTTTTTTAATTTAATTTCTTTTCGAGCATTATGCATAATTTTCAATTATATATTTTTTTATAAAACAAGACTGAAGCATCATATAAGGAATAATCATCAAAACAAAAAGACAGGTTACCTTGTCATCAACGTATGCTGCCCAAAAACGTGCTAGGGAACGCTGGTGAGGATCAGAGGGGAGAATCGAGGGGCCATCGCCCCAGACATCATCAATATACTGAATAATGACAAGGGACTCGCAAATAGGCCTGTCTCCATGGATCAACACTGGGATTTTTTTGTGAACGGGATTGGTTTTGAGAAGGAGCTCGTTCTTGTTGTAAGGGTCCGTCTCAACAAACTCGTATTCAACGGCCTTCAACTTGAGAGCCATTTGTACCCGAATCACGAAGGGGCTTGGCCATAATCCTAAAAGCTTCACATCATTAGCTGCCATATCCAATTCAGATCAGTTCAGACAATATAGCTGCAGTCATGAATGATCATGTCTTAAGCAGTTCTACTTGTCATAGTTATTCTCGCTATGCTAAGTAGTATTATAATAAAAATCTTGGCTTTCATGCTTAGGAAGAAACAAAATGCACTTTACATTGACGGCAGAATCTCAGGAATATACCTAATCAGTTATCCCTTTTGGTTTGGAAGTAACGAGTAAAGCCAAAACTGATTTATTGCAATGATCATGAGATAAATAATGCTTTAAGCATAGGCAAAACAGAGGATTCAAGAAAAGCAATATATATGTTAATGAAGATGGATTGTTGTTGCAGCACATTTTTCTGCAAGCTGTTTTTTTTTCTGTAATTTAATTTAAACCTCCTCATGTATATTCATGTCTATTTCTTCCAGAAATGAATAGGGAGAAAAAAGATAACTAACTTCTAGTAGAGGCTTTGTGATAGGGGAGTCCAAAATCAAAATTCCACAAATGAGTTAGAAAAGTCCAATTTGAATAACATTTAACTAAAATGGACACTTAAATTGGGAGTCATGCTACAAACTTGAATAATCAAAACTCCATATTTGAGTGGAATTCCATGCTACATGCTACAAACTTGAATAATCAAAACTCCATGCTACAAACTTGAATAATCAAACACGAAGATAGAGTGGAATTCCGAACACAACGTTCCTACTTGAGACCTATAAATTGCATGGCCCGCTATGCAATAATCTATACCGAAATAATGGCTTCTAATGAAGTGAAACTCTTGGGTTCGTGGCAAAGCCCGTTTGCATTTCAGGCCCGAATCGCCCTCAACTTCAAGTCAGTCGCATATGATTTCAACAGGAAGAGGTTTTAACGGCCAAGAGCAATCTCCTCCTACAATCCAGTCCCGTTCACAAAAAAATCCCAGTTCTCATCCATAATGGTAGAGCTATTTCAGCGAGCTGATTATTCTTGAGTAGAAGAGCTGTGGAGTTTTGGAAGAATTTGAAAAAACTAGACTAATTTTATTATTTTAATTTTTGGAAGAAAGTATGTACGAATTTTATTACTCTTAAATACATGGAAAATAAAGAAAACCCTCCACAATCTTGGGAGGTTCATACTATTATATTTAAAAAGAATTTTTTTTAAAAATTCTAACTAATCTGTGAGCTATAATAACATCAGCTTCACGTTCAGTGTGTCTAACTCGTACAAGAAGTCATGTACTAGAATTTCCTAGCAATTTGCTCAAGTTGGAAACCAATTAACGGACGTTATATATACATTGCAGAGGTCGTATGTGATTTAAGAGGGTATGTGTTCAGTTCAAGTCCTGTGTATATATGGTATATATATGTGTCCTATTCTTACAATCTTTGGATGTCAAAAACTTTTTGTGAATGATAAAAACTGGTCCACATTTCTATGCATGACCTTTATGCAATCGATTATCTACACACTCCACATGATTCCTCCTATTTATATTCTCCACAATCAATCTTTCTTGGCTGTACAACTCAAACTCTGGGCTTTCACGGAAGGAAAGTATGCTGGCTCGAATCGCCCACAATATCAAATCTGTTTGCGTATGATTTTCATCACGAACACGTTCTAGTTGCCAAAAGTGACCTCCTCCTTCAATCCAACCTGATTCACAAAAAAGTCCCGGCGCATCTATGTAGGGGCTGCATCGGACTCCAGTTCAAGTTCAGCAAGTCCCAAACTTTTTCTTCTGCCTATGTGTTATATTAGTCCAATCTAAAATTAATCCAGTTCAAAATAATTAAGAAATAAAAATAAAGTTGAATTGCCAACTTAGATCTTATAGATTCTTTCAAATCACTCAATAGTAATGATATTTGAAAGCTTACGAGAAAATAATATCATAAATATTTCACTGACTAAGACATTATTTTATTAGAATACGAGTTAAAACATTATAAAAATAATGTGATGACGATGCAAGAATTTCAAGTTTCTACACTACCTTATGTTAACTAGACTAATTCATCTAATTTTGAGGTTGCAAGTTATTACTGCTATAACTGAACAAATATTTTTTGCAATGAAACATGTGGAGATGACATTTCTTAACAAGATGAAGGATGATTTACGTGACGATTCATTGATGCTTTATATTGAAAGATTCTTTATTAATATAGATATATACTCAATTATTGATTAATTTTATATAGTAAAATCTTGCAAGGCACAATTTATTAAAAACATAAAAATATTTTAATATTTATGAAATTTAATGCGATCAAATACTTTTTTTTCAAGTTACCCTATTATCGATTTCTAGATCTACCCTTGCTCTCATTTATAGAGGCAAGCCCATATGTGAATCATTCATCATCATACAGTACATAGACGAAGTTTGGGCTTCTGGGCTCGGAATCCTCCCTTCTGGTCCCCCACGGTCGGCCATAGACCCTTTTTGGGCCTCACACATCGACAAAGTATACAGTAAGTACCTCATTCCATCTCGTAATTAATTGTGTTAATATATATATATACCCATGGTTTTAATATATATACACACATGAAAACACACACAAACACAAACAACAATCCACATGAAGCGCTTTCTTCCTTTCTTAGTTATAATTTATTGGAAATTTGATATGGAGGTATAGGGGTAAACTCGTATATATATTAACAAAGAGTGCGCCAACCGACAGACCAAACAGTTGGGCTGACATTAGTGTGGCCGCTGCAGTTAAAGCCCACCTTCAAACCCAACCACAAACCCAAACCCTAATCAGCGCCACCGCACGGCTAAGCGTCCTCTGGTGAAGGCTAAGAGCCCATATGGGCGATAGGAGCAGTCTTCACGTGCGAGAGGAAGAGTCCCTACATGGGAGGATCGATCCCTTAAGGGTCCCGGATATGTATAAATAGGAGTAAAATCGAAGGTAGAGGTTAGAAGAATTTGAATACTAAGAACTTTTACTACACTCACTATAATTAAATCATAGTGAAAGTATTGAGGAATCACTCCTCCGTGGACGTAGATCTCATTAACGATCGAACCACGTAAAAGCTTTGGTGTTCTTTACTGGTTTACATAAATCTTGCATAGTAACATATACTAGATTTATCAATCTACTTATATTTTTGTCCCAAATCTACTTATATTTTTATTATTACTTTTAAATGAAGCTATAGAAAAATGATGACTATTTATAGAATCACCATATTATTTATTTATTCTTGTGGATTCAATGGCCAACTAGCGACGCACTACCACTGGTTTTGCCGATTTCTTTCAGCTGATAAACGAATTATAAAAAATAAATAAAAACATACCTGTTCCTGACAGATAAGCGATGATGTGATTGTCCATTTCTTGGGTTTATTCGGTTTCTTTAACGTGTCTAATAATATAAATATCTGTGTCCCCATACAGCATCACTGCAAGTAATGGCATCCCAATAAATAAATATCTGTGTCTAACCCTTTTATGAATCTTATCGATATGATATGATCTGATGATCCCAATAAAAATTTGCATTTCATTTGTCTCTAACATACTTTTTATCGTATTGGACCAATATTAAGCTTTTAAATATTGTGAGTGAAGAGTAGGAATAATACAAAAAAAACCTCGGGTGGGGGGAATTTAATAGAGCCACTATTAGAAATTGACTAAGGACATTAAGGTGATTGCTTTTAAAACCTTTTTGAAAACTCAAAAGCGGTATGAAATAAGTAAAGTCAGATTGAAAAGGAAGGCCAAAAAAATGATAAAGTGTGCAGTTAGTGTGACCAACAATCACCCACCAATTATGAATGCATTTATTTGGTCTCAATTCTCAAACATTATTGGGTTTCCTTTTGAACCACTTCCATCCGCTGAGATTTTGTACAAAACCAAGTGCAAGGAAATTATGTCCACCACCACTTGGCCTCAAAGTCCAAACTCCTTTTACATCAAACTTACCTTTCAGCTTTAGCTCCCCACCCATTCATGAGAAACACAGAGAGGGAGGGAGTTTTCTTCTCATGAAGAAATATGAAAAGTTCAATTGCTTCTGGATAATCACTTGAATATTTTATTCAAATCCCGCTTTCCCAGTTTTAGCATTTATAGTTGAAGTGCAGAAGATAAGGATTTGGTCGCAATTGGCACGAGCGGTTTCTGCATGTGAATATTTCCCTCTCCATCTCATTCAGACATGGAAACGGTTCTCACAAATTTGCTCGTATTCTGCCTGCTGCTCTTGCTTTCTCCTTCTTCTCCATATCCGCTCTGCACAAACTTGAGTAAGTGTGTGTTTTTGGTGTCATTTCTAGTGTTTTTTTTCTTGGACTAATGTGTGTGTGTGCAGGGCAACCCAGCAGCAAATCGGGGGGTTTGTCATTCTGTCCGTACAATGGGAAAGTCTGTTGCAGCAGAGCACAAGATCTGCAGTTGCAGAAGCAGTTTGAGGCCATGAACATTTCTCACACTTCCTGCGCTTCTGCTGTCAAATCTATCCTCTGCGCAGTCAGTATTTTCTTCAAACTTTCCTATTTTTCCTTCAAAGATACTAGTTTCGAGAAGAATATCTGTTTGTATAATACAAATGTCACAGAGTATTTACCTGTTGAAATATTTGCCTGTGATGATATGAATCCATTTTTGATGAATATATTCAACAATTTTCATGTGTCAGACTTGTGATCCATTCTCAGCAAAGTTATTCCACGTCGATTCAGAGCCTCGATCAGTCCCAATTCTCTGCAATTCCACAGCAGCATCGTTGTCAAGCCAGAGAAACGATAATTTTTGCTTAACTGTATGGGAATCATGCCAAGATGTACGGATTTTTAATTCCCCGTTCGCCCCCGCGCTGCAGAGCAAGGCTGAAGTTCCACGGAATGCGACTCTGTCCAAGTTAACCGACCTCTGGCAATCCGAATCCGACTTCTGCAATGCATTTGGCGGCCCCTCCGGTGAGAGCTCTCCTTGCTTCAATGGAGAACCCGTCTCACTCAACAAAACAGACGTGCTGCCTCCGCCAAAGGGCATGTGCCTTGAGAAAATCGGCAATGGCTCTTACATCAACATGGTTGCTCATCCTGACGGATCCAACCGCGCTTTCTTCTCCAACCTGGCGGGCAAAATCTGGTTAGCCACGGTACCGGAGCAGGATTCCGGTGAGGTATTGGGAGTCGATGAGTCAAGCCCGTTTGTTGACTTGACGGATCAAGTATACCTGGATACGAGCTTCGGAATGATGGGAATGGCATTTCATCCCAACTTTGCTACGAACGGGAGGTTCTTTGCATCCTTCAACTGCGACAAGGAGAAGTCTCTAGGATGCAGCGGGAGGTGCGCCTGCAACTCAGACGTCGCGTGTGACCCTTCTCAGTTAGGCTCCTTGGATTCAGGGGAGGTCTGCAAATATCACACCGTTGTTGCTGAGTATACCGCCAATGGAACTGCTTCAAGCCCATCAATGGTAAACACTATATCACATTATAAACAGATATTCCATATGCAGATTGAACAAGAAAATGAATAATGCATCTGAGTTAACATATGATGGATCTCAAGGCAGAGAAAGCAAGACCAAGAGAGGTACAGAGGATTTTCACATTGGGGCTGCCCTTCTCAGCAAATCATGGTGGCCAAATTCTCTTTGGCCCAGATGATGGCCACCTGTATATCATGTTGGGAGACGGAGGAAGCAAAGGCGATCCCTATAATTTCGCTCAGAACAAGAAATCGCTTCTTGGGAAGATTATGAGGGTCGACGTCGACAACTTTCCAAGTAAGTGATCAAGATAAGGAATCTATAAAACCCTGAATCTTTTTCATCTGAACTCAAATTTCACAGAATCATGTGTTTGATTACTCAGGCGAAGAGGAGATGGCTAAACTAGACCTGTGGGGAAACTATTCCATCCCCAAGATAACCCTTATTTAGAAGACAAAGAGATGCAACCGGAAATTTGGGCTTACGGCCTCAGAAATCCATGGCGCTGTAGCTTCGACTCAGAGAGACCTTCTTACTTCATGTGTGCTGATGTTGGACAGGTTCAAAGATACTCCTATGAACAAAACCTTTTTGAATATCTATTTTTTGCGAAGATTAATATGCTTACCTTTTGGTGGTATCTCTACAGGATCAATATGAAGAAGTTGATATCATCTCCAAGGGGGGAAACTACGGATGGCGTGTCTACGAAGGCCCCCAAGGGTTCGAGCCTCAGAAGACTCCGGGGGGCAATACTTCTGTAGATTCCATTGATCCCATCTTCCCAGTGCTGGGATACAGTCACTCCAATATTAATAAACTAGGATCTGCAGCAATATCAGGTGGATACTTCTATCGCTCCCAGACCGATCCGTGCACCTATGGAAGGTAAAATCACAAGAAATCATATCTGTTTCTTTGAATAAACATTGCTTATACATGTCAGCTTATTTACCTTTGCTTATACATCGTGTTCAGTTACCTGTACGGAGATCTTTACGCGAGCCATATTTGGGCAGCATCAGAAACTCCTCGTAACAGTGGGAACTTCACAACCAGCGACACTCCTTTCAGCTGCGCTTCGGATTCTCCCATTAAGTGTGACTTGGTGCCCAACAGCAATCTTCCTGCTTTAGAGTATATATTTTCCTTCGGACAAGATAACAAGAGAGATATCTACATTTTAACACAGAGTGGTGTGTACAGAATAGTTCGTCCAAGTCGATGCAATTATGCATGCTCCAAGGAAGTTGCGACTTCCAGAAATCCTCCTGCAGCTGCTCCATCTCATGGCTACTTTCTTCAGCCACGTTCTGTAATGAAGCTTCTTTTTCGGGGTTTTTGTTTTTCCTAGTGCTTTTCCTGTGACATGTTAGCTTTCTTGTACTGAACCTGAGAGGACACTAATGAATAAGAAAACATTCCTCAAAATTTTCACGGATACTTCCCAGTGATGATCGCAATTTCAACAGCAACTAACCTTACTTGCACTTTGCAATGCAATCAAATGAATACATAGATAATACAAACTAAAGATAGAGAGACGGACAATGATAAAACACCATCTAGTGTGATTTTAAGGTATTCGTGAAATTAATTATTTCATTGAGGAAACAGCACAAGTATCGGCATCATCAAGGGGCCAACCTTTGGTATTACACGTACAACACAAGATAAACGGCAAAAGAGATTAATTATAGGACACAAATTCCTGCTCTGTCAAGCCATTTATACATACATTTTGGCAATTTCTGCCAAGTGGCAGCTGTAACACCAGTATCTGCAGTTTCACTTAAAATTTACAAATTCCTCAACTTCCTCCCAAATCCATGCAACGAGTATATTGGCTTCATAACACTAGTTTAGTAGACCAGGCATCGGCTGAAAGTTAAGCCAAATAACTCGTTCACAAAATGCTGGCAACATAAGGGCATATAAAACAACAATGCCTCCAATCACTTGGATGGGATTCCATCTCAAGCTTTTCATGATGGCCGATTCCAATTTTCATCATCATCTCTATTCATGCATAAAAACCTCCATGGCAAACCACACCAACCTCTTTGCTGAAGAGTCTGTTCATGATCACCAGAAACCGAATCCAATTCTTTGTCCTTCGTAAACTGAGTGAAATATTCAAGATAGAATTCATCAACTATCTGCTCTCTCACTCCAGAAAAATCCTTACTCTTGGCTCTTCGTGTGACTAGTTAATCAAATTCAACATATTGCAACATCTACATTCCTTCTCAATGGAGTTTCAGATGCCAATTATACAAAAAATAGTTGCAACCCCCATTTCCAAGAATCCGTAGCTTTGGCACTGGTCTTGAAAAATTTGACCTCTTTATCCAGAAGGCATCATAAAGTCAGACCTCGGGGGCAATTTGCAAGTTTCAGTACACATATACTTCTGCAGGCAAAACTCATCCTGCCTCCTTTCCATCACCAGAGCCCAAAGATCCAACAACTTCCTGTACAGCATGGTAGCAGATGAGTTATAAAAGAGTTCACAATGTTAGTTCTAGTCAAAGATTTAAGAAACGAGCATACCTTGGTCCCGTTATGTCATAAACTTTAATCTTGACACAACTAACAGTTCTCCACTTTAAGCAGCCTAGAGAGAAACGAATGAATATAAGAGATGTTAAAAGAGAAGTAGAAAAAGGTCAGAAACTTCAATTTGAAAAGTGACTGTTTAAACTGACTAGCATAATAATATATTAAATAAAAAAAATCTACGAGAAAGGGAATCCAACAGTTAGTTGGGTCATTCATGTCTCATCATATTAAAATAAGTTGGTTATGGCAGTATATCAGAAGAAATTGAAACAGAGACGTCAGCCAAGGGACTCAAATAACACAGGTTCCACATGTTTAATAGCTTTGAAAAGAAAATAGCATAAAAATCATAACTTACCAATGTTCTGCAATGCTCAATTGCCAGAACGCCACAAATATCAACACGAAGCTATAAGAGTTACCCCTTTCTGCCTCACAACGCTTAATGGCACACCTCTCCACTGCTTCATCACAGAACACCAATGTCAAATCAATGTTCCCCTCGTCATAGCTCATATCCGCAAAGGTGCAGTATGTATTCTTCATCTGCTGATAGTCCCTTCTTTCTCATCTCATCAAAAAGTTCTCTAGTCTCCCTATACTTCTTCCTCTTAATAAATCCCTTAATTAATGAATTATAGGTCTCAACAGTGAGATCGAATCCCTTCTCAACCATTTCCATAAGCAAAAACCATGCTTCTTTCATATTCCTTGCTTTGCAATGCCCTCGAATCAGTATATTGTAGGTATTTCCATCTGGTAACACTCCTTGATCACACATATCCGGGTAAGTTTGAGTAGCTGCACGCATATCATTTCTGATATATTGTTGTTTGATAAGTGAATTACAAGTGGTGGAGTTAGGCATTATACCATTATCCAGCTTAGCAGCTTCTGCCCATCTTCCAGCATCCCTGACATACAAAATCCATTCATAAGGACATTGAATGTAACAATAGTTGGTTTAATCCCTCTCTATAACATATCATTTTGGAGCTTGTGTGCCAGAATCATTTGACCAGATTTGCAAAGCATCCATTAGAGTAGTATAGGTAAAAGCATCAGGCTGTATCCCAGCCACTTCCATATCTTTCATTAACTTCACTGCCTGTGCTATATTCCCAGATTTGCAAAGACCATTGTGAAGTGCATTCCATGTGTAGATATTGTGAACAAGTCCTCTTTCACGCACCTCATGAAGAAGTTCATTTGCTGTTTCAACCTCCCCTTGTTTACACAGCCCATCAACCAGTGCAGTGTATGTGACGACATTAGGATTCAACTCCATTGTGATCATCTCATTGTGCAGAGAAAATGCTTTTTTAATATCACCTGCCTTGCAATAACCATCGATGAGTGTTGTATAAATAAATTCATCTGCCTTTAACCCATTATTTAGCAATTCATTAAAAACTGATCTGCATCTGTCACTTTTCCATTCTGATAAAAGGCACAAATTAGAGCAGTATATGCAATAAAATCAGGAACAATTTTCTGACTCTGCATTTCATTAAACATTCTGAATGCAGAAGAAGCATTCCCAAGTTTTCTAAAACCATCAATAAGTGTTGTGTAGACTACATTATCAGGAAAGACTCCCTGCGAAGTCATCTTCCTCAAAATCTTCTCAGCATCAACCATTTTACCAGTCTTGCATAGGAGAACAATTATACAGGCTTCAAGCCTTTCTGCAGCATAGCTTCAGCAACTTTTAGCACTGCCTGGAGTTCTCCTTCATTACAATATCCATTGAACTATACTGTAACTTACAGCATCAGGAAAGCAACCTCTTAACTCCATTTGTAGAAGTAAGTTATGAGCTTCTTTGGTTTTTCTTAATCGACAAAGTGAGTTTATAACTATATTATACGATACAGTATTCCAGTTAATACCCACTTCAGAGAATTCTTGGAACACTTTTAACGAAATTAGAGGACATTCAATGTCTTTTGAAACTCTGGAAAGAAACAGGTTACAGGAATCAAGAGAGAGACCACACCATAGTTCAACATCTTATCAAAGAGCTTTCGTGCATCTTCAAGGTGTCCGGTTTTGGTAAGAACTTGGAAAAAGATGTCAAAGACATAGGGAGTTGAACCCCAATCTTTGTAGGTGTATATTAACTTTTCAAGAAACTGGGAGACCAAGGTATTGCCATCAGTACTAGGACCTGTCCAGAATTCATGAAAAAGCTTCTGAGCCGTGTTTAGATCATTAGCTGTAACAGCAAGATGAATAATGATGCAACGAGCCTCAAGTGATGGGTGCCTTCTTATATACGACCAGTTGAATAAATTCATAACTAGTCTGTAATCATTTTTAATTTCCATGAGAATCCAAACCAGATGGTCAGGCCTGAATTTGGTCTCAAAGGACCTCAGAATTTGTCGAAGGGGCTCATAGCAGCGTTGCTTGAGAATACTTGAGATATGGTGGACGAATTCAGAATCTTTTATAGAAGGTTTCTTTGGTGAATAATTGGGAAAAGATCGCCGACCAGATGACCCCAACAGAGAAAAACTTGAAAAGCATGTGAATGAGAGATGACCTCTGCTTGAACTTGGCTGTAGGCAACAAGAAAGTACGATGGGGCTCCTCTTCATGCTGTCGGAAGAGGTCCGTCAACATAAATTTCAAAAAACACATATCTGGTCCAAGTGGCTGCCCTTCGAGCTTTCTAACCATTGTATCATCTAATACATGCAAATATTAACCCAAAATAATTCACTATGTCGATAGCTCAACATTCGGTTAAAAAAAACTACTATACACGAGTGCAGACAAAGAACCAAGCAGTTACAAACAACATATGCCCTTCTAGAAAAATCATGCATTGATGTCTCAACATCTGTCCAACTAATGATTTTGTCTCACTTTTGCAAATTTCATTTAAAGAATGCAAGTATACCAAACCACTGACTAAACATCTGGCGCTAAGAGATTAATTTCATAAATAACTCTAACAACAACAGCAATCTTCCATCAAGAAGCAACTTAGTACCTAAAATTCAAGTTTTTCTGCATATGCTAATTTGAAATCTTTTCATGATTGAAGCACGGTTTACATAGTCTAGTGCTCTATACTTTTCTTTGAAAGTTTGCAGCTAGTAAAACATCTGGCACCCACACCTCTATCGAATAATAAACAGCAGTATTCAAGAAATTGTTGGAAATCAAGCGTATATATATATAATATTATATATGTGGTCAAGTTGCCAGGAAGCTACTTTGACCAAGATTTTGAGTGACGTAACATTTAATTTTGTGAAATTAAATGGCATAGGATCGATCTACGTTTTGAGTAGATGATCGTGGTGTATTCACATTCTCAAATCCGATTTCCGGTGAGTGAGAAATAGTGGATCAAAGTTGGTCACTTAAAACATGGAGTTTTGTGCTTAAGGGGATAAGCATGGATTAATTAATCCTTATCCCACATTGATTAATGTACCTTCATTAATTGTCTATATAAGTGGTTCATTGAACACTTAGTATAATTATGTGCACAAGTGATGGGCTGGAAAGCCCACGCTGCACGCCGCCGCCGCCGCCGCCCGCCACCGCGCCGGCTCCGGCTCGGGTCCGTGGTCCGTGGATCTTGGATCTTGGCAATTTGTCTTTGGGTGGTCTTTGGGCCGGTTCCGTGGCCCATTGCCCTTACATTTTGGATCAACGTTTGATCGAGCCCAAAGATGGAGTTGGTCCGGGCCCAACTCGTGTGGCCCAATCCGTTGGGCTGCTTGTGCTTGAAGAGACGTCCGGATCGTCCAATGAACCCGACGCACGCGTTGTCCGTATTCGTCAGTAACCGCCGATGCGCCCGACATGATGGCTCTGCGGGAAACGTGCCCACGTTGTCTCCAGAAACCGCCGCGCACTCAATAGGGGACATAACTCCGTAACACCCGACATCAATGCGGGTGTTGACTCCAGCATGCTCCCCATGAGGGGGACGACGCCTATAAATAGGACATGTCTCCCCAGCATTAGCACCCTACTGTCAACTGCATTCCAGCATTCCAAACTCTCTGCATACTTAGCTCGTGTCCAAGCTTTGTCCTCGCCTCCGTCCAGTTCGCCGGAGCTCGTTGGTCTGCGGTGCTGCCACCTTCGAGACGTTTGTCGTTTTATCTTTGGAGACGATACGCCAGAACCGAGAGCACTACCGGGGCGTATCTCGTCTTGCGGAAAGAGGACTCCTCGACTCGGCATTAGATTACGGTTATCTGTAATTTTCTATTCAGTTTTTCTTCTTTTCAAATTCATTGTTAGTTTTGATCTTCTACTTCTACATTTCTGTTTCGAATTGTAACACGTCCGGCAAATCTGTACTGTTATGTACACCTTTTTCTGACAGAAATATCACATGTGCACAAATGTTTCAACGAGATTTATGCCCCCAGCCACACATAAAACTCAAGGCAATTCATCAAATACGTAATGAGCGTACAATACAGTTATACAGTTCCTAATGTACGTATGTCAGGCAACTGAATTTCATTAAAAGGGATACATTGTGCATGAAAGTACATCACCACACATCAAACTCAAGGAAATTCTGCATACAATACAATGCATCTCATACTATCAACAGAAGCTCGAACCACCAAAAACTTTATCACATCAGAACATGTCTGAACCATAGTTGAAAATCATCAATCTTTGTATAGCACAAAAGAGATTTTGGCAATTAAAAATCTCCTCAATTTCCTCGGAGGAAGAAAAATGAAAAGTGAAGTTTTCAACAGAGGAAGTTGGACTAAAAAATAAAATAATAACAAGCCCCAGCTCATCAAATTCAATACATATTTATGATCAAAAATCCCAAGCTCCACGCGTTCTGTGAGGTAACCTCTAACCTGTAAGAGTAAGAGGAGAGATTTCTGAAGAAGGCAAAATTGTTGCAGAAGCAGAAATTTTGTTAATTTTCACAGTAGTTCATATTGTTCGAATTAGAACTAAGATTTTAGTTGATGGGCTTTTATTTTTGGGAGCCATAGATATTCAGGCCATAATGAATCCAGTTGACAAGGAAAAAAGTGTCTATGAAACTGTTTTGTATATTTTATGTTCAGTCTTTTGTTATACTTCGTTCCATATTTTACTTTTTGTCAAAATATATATATATGTATATATTCAATGGCAGATATATAAAATATCGCGATTACTTGATTTTTCTTCTCAGTTCTTAACCAATGAGTATCAAATAGGTTTCAAATACTGTTTGGATATATGGAACTAGAAAATGGTTCTTTCTCTGAAAAAAAATTCTTTTATGGGGGGATTCTTTTATTTCTTAACAGAAATTCACAAATATATACTCCTCCGTATCATTCAAGACAGTTCATTTCTTTTCGACACGATTATTTAGGAGAAGTGTATAAAGTGATAAAAAAATAGATAGATCCCATAATTTTTGAATAGATAATTATTTCTTAAAAATGAAAGAGACCATCTTGGGTGGAATAACTCAAAAATGAATACATACCATCTTGGATGAGACGGAGAGAGTAATATTAAAACAAAAAGTAGAGGTAAGAAAAAAAATGTAAGATTCATTACTTTCATGGGATTAAAAAATCTCTGCAATTGTAACTTAATTGCTAATCAGGCCGAAAACTTATATGGATTAATTATATTAAAGTATATTAAATATATCTACTAAAGATGATTAAAGTAATCACATATCTATAAAATAGATTTGCAGCCAGCCATGACTCAAAAGTTCAGACCTTCCCGAATCGGCATAGCTACTTGGGATCTCAACTTACATAATTAATAGCCAGTCATGTATAAATATTTCCATTTTATTTACCTTTGGTTCTGTATAATATAAAACATGTTACTTTTTCAGGTCTTTAAACACATCATATCATATACACGAGAACTTGTGTAAAACTATTCTACAAATATAGACCCGTAAGTATGATACATTTGTAGATTTGTTGAAATTAGAATTTAAATCTTGACCCATCCTCCTATATATTTTTAACCAATATAATATCTATATATACAAAACCAACAACTGGCCTAGTCTTGCACTTATTTTTCCATCACTCTCCTACTTTACAGATTGAAGTCACAATGAAGGCCAAGAACTCATTCATCACTCACATTTATTCATTCATCATCATCACTCTTCCATACACAGTCTCATCCCAAACCTGCCAAATAAAATGCGGTGGAACTCCCAATCAAGTACCCCTTCCGCACCGGCGCCGGCAACCCGCGCTTCATGCCCTACGTCACCTGCGTCGGCGAGCAGCTAAAGTTCACCACCCATACTAGCTACTACACCGTCACCACCATCGACTACACCAACCAAGTCATCTACATTTCTGACCCCACCATGTCGACCTGCTCTTGCACGCAGCCCAGCAAAGGCTTCGGCCTCGACTGGGATGCCCATTCAGCTTCCACGACAGCACGGTCTTCACACTGCTCGACTGCTCCACGGCCTCCTTGCCGATCTACAGTGGAAGCAATGCCACCTTCCCCATGTGCGACTCCGAGGGGGGGCCCATCTGCAACCAGCCCTACTCCTGCGAGGCCATCGGCAGGCTGAGCCTGCCAATCACGACATGCTTCGTGTACATGCCTGTGGACCTCGGGCCCTCCTTCGAGATGGACCTGCAGAAGCTTCACTGCGCGTCTTACTCAGCGCTGTACAGATTCAACGGCCAAGAATCCAACCCCGCGGGGTGGAAATATGGGATTGCGATTAAGTACAAGTTCAACTACAACAATGATTACCCGACATTGTGCTGCCTGCGAGAACATTGGTGGAGACTGCAGATACAACAGCAGCCGCGATAAGGCGTTCGCTTGCAACTGCCCCAATGGCTTGAACACAACGACGTATTGTTTCTATGGAGGATCGTTGAGCCACAGTTCGAGATTTCTTTGGAAAGCTGGTAAGAAGTTTTACCTTGAAATTTAGCTTCTTCCTTGTTAGCTGATATGATATTTGCACTTGCAGAGGCTCTGTCGCTCCTCTCTTTCACATGGCTCGTCATGCTTGTCTTCGTCTAGACTGTCACCCGTCATCTTGAATAACTCGACAAGTCTCTGCAAACGGGTGCCAGTTGATGTAAATTGCGTTTCTAATGTAAAAAGATCATGTAAGGCAGATGTTCAATTCCTTTACCATGTGTTCTTATTAGCTGCGAGTATGTACTACTATTCAGTCAAGAAAATCGCTACGTGTTCTCTGTTTGTCAGTTACAAGATAATCCATTGATTAGAATATTCTCATGAAACAAAATTAAATCCCAAAAAGCAGTCAGTCATCTTCACAAAAATTCCGATCATTCTATCAGTTCCCAAAGCACGAAACTTTAAAGTCAAATTCGACTTTATCTCATAACCATCAAAATTCTTGTTCACCATAAACTGTGGGTCAAGACAATAGCAAAATAGTAGCACAGCTAGCAAAAAGTAGAGTTTCAAGCCTCAAGAAATTAAATAAAATAAGATGCAACAATAATATAAGAATATATTCCTTGTTTAAAGCGCCACAACTCAAAGGGAAAACACTTTCTTCTCAAATGTTCTTTCTTTTCCCAAATTCCATCAAAGTTCACCATCCACCATTTGCTCTGGTATCATTTGCATCCCCACTAGACGATCAGTCCCGGGGCACTCCAGAAAACGCTCCACCTGCTTCTTCAAAGGAAAAGCTTCAGTTGATCAGATTATGCATTCACTTAGAAGCGGCTACAACCAGATGAGGAAAACAAACATATCACCATCAAGTGCAAGAATGGTTAGAGCTGTAAAAGAAAGGGCTGCTTTGAGCAGCAGATTACTTAAGCACAATCAACACAACATTCAGAGCAGAAGAAGCATGTTAGCAAAACCATCTGATTCTTGAGAACAATACGACAAGGTATATACAACCAGCACCAAGAATAAAATCACACAGAAATCGAACATTTGATTTCTCAAGAGGATAACATATAGGCATATCTAGTCTTACATCTTAATCTGGTCAGCTTTGCTAAGGAAAATGGAAAAATAGAATGTGTGTATAAGTGGAACGAGGCAGAGTGAAGTACATCAGAATTATAATGTTAATGTTACAATGACTGCTATCGACTACAAGAGTAGTTGATATTACTTTCACATAGTCCTAATATGAGAACAATTACAAAAATGGGGCCCTGAAACATGGTGGATCAGGAAATGAATGAACTAGAAAAATAGCAGAAACGACCCCAAGGCTCAGGTACTCGAGTTATGTACAGGTCACAGTCGCGATTAGTCCATCTTCATCACAAGGGGTCATCTGATGTTGCAGCATCGTGGTATCCCGTGAAGTTGCAACTTTTTCCATAAGCAGATCATCTGTCTAGGAGATTGGTAATGTGAAGTATAATAACCCTCAACACATCCAAATTGACAGAACTTCAAGCTGTGGACGTACTCAACCGGCCTCGAGCTGTTGAATTTTTCAACCCACATTCCCATGCTAACATCTTCCATCTTGAATAACTGAGTCAGATGAAAGAAAAGCTTGATTTAGTCAGCACATCAAGAACAACCAACAGCAAAGTAGTACAAGTGTAAAACTGAAATCAAAGGAACTGGTGCGGGACATACACTCCAATCCATAATCACCAACATTGTACTTACCGAGTCAAACCCCATTCAAACCCTAAACACATGCATATGGACGATTGTTAAAACAAGCCAGAAGCTTACCCTAAGTTTATGTTCCTTAAACTTGAATGCAACGTACTCTGCTATGTCAGATGACAGAATATAACCAGGGCCATTTGCATATGGTGGATACACCTCCTCCGGCCATTCCTGCGTAGGGTTCAGTTGATTATCATACATTACTTTTAAAAGTGAAAATATAGACTAAACCATATAGAAAAGAAGCAAAGATGAATTCAAAGTTGGCCCAAACCAAAGCTCGACTACCAAAGAAATAGCATGTGCATTTTGACTCTAAAACGTAGAAGCCAAAAATATAAAAATAAAGGTGACGAAGTTGCTCCATGTAATTACTTGAAGACTACAAACAAGATCCATATTATATAGCTCTAGTGGCAAAATTACACTAAATATCCATACCTCATAAGTAACGGCCCATTTACCATGCCTTAAAGGGTTGTGATAGTAGTTGATATTTCCAATGTAGAAGCTTCTACCACTTTGTTTGTTCACTTCCCTCATAACAGCATCAACCCTCACGAATGTATCATCATCACATTTCATAATATACTTAGCTGCCACCGAGTGAACCTAACAACCAGACACATGAACGATATAGGAAGATCACGGGACAATGGCAAAGAATCTGAAACAACGAATAGCATGGACTCACCCCATAGTCGCAAATTGCAATAGTCTTCAGCACAACAAGATCATAATTGTCCATGTAAGGCACCATAACTATATCACCAAAATAATCTGCTTCTTTCATGAGTTCCACATTCACTTCCTTTCTGCCATGCTGCCAAGATGCGAATTCAAGAAACAAAAAGACCGTTAAATAAAGGCTTCCGCATAGGATAGACTTCAACTGACATTTCCATATGTTACAGAGACTTACCACTGCCACAAAAAACCGAGCGACAACATTTGCAGACTTGACTAATTCATACTGCATCCAAGATTTTCTGACAGCCATCCGCTCAGCAAAATGATTGCCAGCAGAAAGGATGCCGATAAAGAGATCTACCGGTTCAGTGGGCAGACTCGGGGCTTTCCACTTAATGGACATATCCAGATGCTCCCTGGGGGCAGCACTTGGGTGTGAAGTAGGCAGAGCAGCAGCAACGATGGAATGAACGTCAATATCCCCATTGAGAAACAGCCCCGTAGCATCCTCGAGAGTGAAACCCTGTCGACATCATACAGTCTCTGAGATGTCAACATACATCAGAACTTCTCCAAATAAAGAATTGCTAGATAAGAGTACTCACGGGACGATATGGAAAGGATAAAATATGTCTCCCATCTACATTGATGTGATACCCTTCCAAACCAGTAATAAGTGTAAGCACAAACAATTTGTTCTCTGCAAAAGGAAAGGGCCAATCAACGGTGACCTTCTTTGTCCTCCCAATCAGCCTTTTTAACCACCATGTGGCCTTTGATTCTTCGGAACCACTATCATCACGAATCCATTTCTCGCATTTCACTTGTCCATCAACTTCATTCAATCAAAGAAGTCAAGAAAAACACATTATTTGCAGGGCAAAACCACAATTTGAAGATCCAGGATATAATTTACTTTTTAGAACATAAATGTTGCATAATATTTCTGAGATTTGCTTAAGCAACTGATCAACTGTAATAATTCAACAACTGGTAGGAACTACCTAATTAATAGAAAGTGTAACACGACTCTAGAATGTGATAGTAACTATCAATTACTTCACCTCCATTATTCGAAGGGAAAAAGCCACAACTATACAGTGTATGAACAATTGAAACCACAGATCTATATAATCAACAACCATCAACAAATATTAAAAGCCACAGAAAATGAACACCAGACGAATATACGAGCAATTAACTTGCACATAAATTTCACATAAGACGCGTCTCACCAGTTTCCTCATCAGCCATCGACTTCCAGCCTTGACATCGCTGAGAAGTCCCCCACTGCATCCTATAACAGGTATTCAGCTCAATCACAGGGTGCCCGCTCCAGTCCCCCTTTAACCTCGGATTGAAATGCAGTATCCTAGGCGGCGCCTCTCCATCCACAGCTCTCAACCCCTGCAGCTCCATTAGGAACTGTGAGACCACTTTGCTCCCTCCACCATCCTTCCTCAGCCCCGCGCTTGACTCCTCATCGATATGGGCCCACCGTGGGGTCCCAACAAGTGTGATGTGGGAACCCAGCGACAAACCACACGGTATCACCGTTATTTTCCCTCTCCTCACCAAATCTTCCCTAGACAACACCACCGAACTAGGGCAGGGCTCCTCTGTTCTATTCAGAGTCGCCCGATTTTCCAGCTCTCTCTGCATCTTTCCTGACTTCAAATCCTCCATCCATTTATTTCCTAGAGCAAATGCATCCCGAGCTACCTTGTGCAGCTCAGAAAACTCATCTTTACTCACACTATTCAACGCATTATCGTCGAAATTCATACCCGAAATATTCTTAAACTCATCGATTTGCACCCCCTGCGCCCGAAACACCAAATTTTCTTTCTCTTTTGGTCTTGATAGCTGATTATCATTTTCCGCTTTCATTATTGGATGTGAAATAAGAGGTATAGTAGACTCTGCCTCGGGGATTCTAACCCTAACCCAGCTCTCAAAACCATGGGAATCTCAAAGCTAACGAAAATCAAATACAAAAACAGCAACCCTGTGAACACTTGAATCGATCGGAGTCGACTCAGTGAGATCAGCGAGTCTATCTTAGCTCGCCTATTCAAACCCATCTCTACGTGGATATCAAACTAACTAATAAAACCCAAAAAAAGCAAAATTTCTGGGTTTCGGATCTTAATAGGAACCAATCGCAGATCAAGATTTTATTTTCCTATTCAAGGACGGTTTCCCCCAATTAGTATTGAGGTAATTTCATACACAAGTACAAGAATTTGACCAATAATCCAAAGTGGGGAGAGGTGAATCCAATGCTGAAAGAATGGCTTCAAAGATGAAGGTTTTTTTTAAAGTTGCAACTGCAACAGATCAGGTGCGGTTAAGGAGGAATATTTGAAAAAGGCACACGTCGGCGCGTGGTAGTAAAGACTGAGCGACGCCGTTTACCTGTCGTCGACTACTGTTTCAATGGTTGTATTAACCAATAATTTAAGAGTAGGCTTAATAAATTATTGACAGGAGAGACAGGTGCGTTGTTGTGGGTTAAACGCTCATGAGTCTTGATGTTGTTCTTTCTTAAATATTCTTGTTTTGAGTCTTGAGTTTTGGCTCTTTATTGAAGGCGAAAGGGTAAGGGATGTTGAATTTTCGTTAGTTGTAATTAATGTTTAATTAAGGAATGTTTAGCTAAAAGTTAGTTGAAAATTTCAATTGTGGTATAGCTAGTCTTATGCGATGCAGTCTCGAACGACTGTTTGTGTTCAATTTTTTGACTCACTATAGTAATATAATCATAATTCTCTTTTAGAAATATTACTTTTTGTATATCTGTTTTTTAAACTTCTCTTTGGAAATTAGGTTCTTGTGGATTTCTAATGATATATATTGGACAATGATTCACTTCTAAAGAATAAGGTTTAATTCATAAATTGGCTAAGAGCCGATCTTGTGTGCATAGTGTGTATATCAAAAAATCAACGATTTTTAAAATTACAGTCATGCATACGGGTAGGAGTTTTTATGATTGGCTTAATATTTCGAGTTTCTGTATTGAAGACAACCATAGTTTAGTAATAGAATCATAAAATTTCTATAAATATTATTTTATAACGTTATTTTTTTGTAGGACACATACATGTGACTTTCCAATGTTATAGGCCATTGAATCGTAATTTATTTATTAAGAAAAAATATTTGATATTTATACCTGAAAAAAGGTTTGTTGAACAGTTTTGAAATAGAATAAGATTAATAGAACTTTCCAATGGTATTTGAATTAAAACAATTTAAATTTTATTCTTCAATAACAAACTAAATTTTGCGGCTATAAAGGATAAAATACGGACGGTCCAACAAGAAGTTAAAGTGATAATTTGCTAAAAGAGGTGGGCCTACTTAAAACGGTCCGTGTAGCACGCCCAATGGCAGGCCTTCTTTACAAGGCCTAAATAATTAAACCTATCATTCGAGTTTTGTGCTTTTAATTTAGGTAGACTGTAGTGTAGATGGTTGCGATTTGGGTAGTTCTTCATTTTTGTCAAAATTAAATAATTTCTCGATCCAACACCTTTCTTACAACACCTAATAACATATATAACTTATATTTTTTAGACACACACTAACTATTTTAATGATTTGAATCTCGACCTACTAATTAAAAAGTAAGTCTCTTATCAATTAAGTTGTGTTTCATCGTTATATACAACTTAGTTAATCAAGAAATTTTGCCTGAAAGACTTGTCAAGAATATTCTGATTGAATTCACCAAATTTCATCTTTAACTATTCTAATAAGAAAAATGCGAAAATCCCTTACATCCTGTGACACGAATTTTTGTATTTAAATTTTATAAATACAAAATTATATAAAAATCAATTTGATTTGGATTTGATACATTTGTAGTGAATTCGGTCTCTATTTTATCATATAATTCTTCTCTTCAATTTGGATTCTTGAACGATCTTGAATGTTCTTCGAGTTGTTTGGAGATGATGTGATTCCTTGATCCCCTTGAACTTGAAGTTTGGATTTGATGATATTGATCTGAAGGACCTTGGCCTTATTTTCAGAGCAATTGTCGGATTTGGTTTGATGTGTTGAAGAACGTTTGAAAATCTTCAAGTTTGAGCGCCAATGCGGAGGGTTTTCACCATATTTCCTAATTGAATATCGCCTTTGATTTGATTTGGAGGATGATCTTGGCGACGAATGCGGCGATTTGCACGAAGAACGTCTTGAATGTTGAAGAAGACTTCGAAGCTTCTTGAAGACTTCGCCGATGATTCTTCGAGTGTCTTGAGTTCTTCGAATCTTCACTCCTCTTCACTTCACTTCACCTCACTTCTTCTCGTCCCATTTATGAAGACCTTCCACCCCTATTTATAGATTTAGGCTAGTGGGCTTAGTGGCCTTTTGGGCTTATGGGCCTTTTGGGCCACCAAATCTTGGGTTTGAGCTTAGGCTTGGACTTATGGGCTTTTTGGGCCACCAAATCATGGGCTTGAGCTTGAGCTTATCATGGGCTTGAGCTTGAGCTTGGGCTTTGGCTTATAGGTCTTTTGGGCCACCAAATCATGGGCTTGAGCTTGGGTTTATAGGCCTTTTGGGTGAATTTGGCGTAGTTTGAGCGTTTATCCTTCTTCGATGTGTCGTTGCCACATGTCATTCTCCCATTTTTCGATAAAATTAAACATTAACCATATATCTATTAATATTGGAATAAATTCCATTAATAAAAATAGAAATATATTTAATTATTTAATTTGTGATTTACACGTGGCACAATATAATTTGCTAACAATTTTTAATTGTCTACCAAAAATTTGTAACACAAATTTTTGTATTTAAATTTTATAAATACAAAATTGTATACAAAATCAATTGAATTTGGATTTGATATATTTGAGATGAGTTCGATCTCTATCTATCCTCTGATTCTTCTCTTCGACTTGAATTCTTGAACGATCTTGAATATTCTTCAAGTTGTTTGGAGGGGATATGATTCCTTGATCTCCTTGAACTTGAAGGTTGAGCTTGATGATGTTGATCTGAATGACTCCAGTCTTGTTTTCAGAGCAATTGTCGGATTTGGTTTGATTTGTTGAAGAACGTTTGAAGATCTTCAAGATTGAGCACCAATACGGAGGGTTTTCACCATATTTTCGAATTGAATGACATCTTTGGAATGATTTGACGGATGATTTTGGCGAAGAACGTGATGATTTGCATGAAGAACGTCTTGAATACTTGAAGAAGACTTCGAATGTTAGAGAAGACTTCACCGATGATTTTCGAGTGTCTTGAGCTCTTCAAATCTTCACATTCCTTCACTTCACTTCACCTCACTTATGAAGACCTTCACTTCCTATTTATAGATTTAGGCTAGTGGGTGATGGGTGATAAACGCGCATTTACACGTTTATTGCGATATTTAAAGATGAGTTTAGATCGTTTAATGTGCGTTTATGTATCGATTCTTATTGTTTCATCTATTTCTAGAAGATATTGCTCTTGGGTGTTATTTTGTTGTTTTGTGGGTTATGTATTGAAAATCGAGCAAGGAACGAAGCACGAACAAAATGAACAATCGCTTAGCTTAGCGACCGACTGGCGGTCGCTAGGTTGGTCATGACGAGGCAAGCCAACGAGCACCCGAAGAGCATGGCACGACCTCGTGCCATGCGATGCCTAGCGTCGAGAATTCACCGGACGATTTCTCGCGACCGATTCATAATGGCTAGCGACCGCTAGCCGGTCGCGAGGTTCAAAGCGAGCGCAAGAAGCGAGCGAGCGAGAAGAACGCGAGACTTACCTAGCGATCGCGAGGACCGGTCATGGTAGCGGCGAGAGAAATTGGGTTTCCACCTTTTCTATAAATAGGGATCACCCCACTCGCGCCTCCTCGAGACCCAACACGCCTGCACTAGTTTTACTTCGTTTTTCCTCGGTTTTCAATTCTTTAGCTTTAGTTTTCGTTTAGTTTAATTCTAGTATTATTTTTCCGTTGTTCTAGTTTAGTTTATTATTTCGTTATCGATCGGAACGTTTTGTCCGATCGTTTTCCGTTGTTATCCGTTCGTTCGCTTGGGATTGGATTCAAGACCAACCTTTGTTCATCCGACGCTTCCTACGGGTTTTATATTTTAATTTCGCTTTTATGGTTAAATCGTTTTCATTCCGTTTATTATGTCCGCTAGTTTTCTATTCTAATCCTAGGGTTTGCATGATCCGATCCTATATGTTGTGATTCCTGCTATTGTTATTTACCTTCCGTGCATTGATTCATGATTCTTGGTGCTTATTTATATGTATTGATTTCTAATCAATTTTGATGCATATCATAGTTGCCGCTTAATTACGTAATCTGCTTTAATTGTCAATCGATCTTGAATGCATGATACGAATAAGCCTCGAGTCGTGGCGAGATAGGACATTCGTAGGAAGCTTAGTCTTAGTGATCCATTTGGGTTGCTTATTTTCCTCTAGAGGCGAATCGTAATAGGAAAATTAGTAATCAATCGCCGCAATTGTCGTGAATCAAGTTGTTGGTTATATATGTGATCTTCCGTCTTGTCTGGATTAAAACGGTTAGTAATAAGCAGGATAAACATCGTTGTGGATAGGATTGGTGCATCCCTAGGGTTAGTCTTTCTTTATAGTTTTCTATCGTGTTTTTATTGCGTTATTTATATTTCTGTTTGGTTACCTTTGCTTTGGATTAATTTCCGAAGCCCTAAAACCTCTCACCCTTTATCTGTGCTTGAATAATGATGAATAATCGTTGAGCTAGCTTCTATGTTTTCGTGATACAATCTACGTGGATACGATACTGCTACTCCTATCATTACACTTTTACGTGTGAAAAGGAAATGATCAATGGGATATGGCCCAACCGGCTAGGCCCACTAAGAGGCCCAAACGAGTTGGGCCTGACGTCGATAGCGAGCCCGCACGGTTGAGCCCAAGGCTAGCCCTAATCAGCTCCCAAAACCCTAGCCCCAGAACCAAAAGCCAGACGCCACCTTCCACGTGGCTTGCACCCCTGGCTCGGCCAATGGAGGACACGCCCCAGAGCCGAAGTCAGGCGCCACCCTCGACCAATGGAAGACACGCCCCAGAACCCGAGTCAGGCGCCACCCACCACGTGGGCGCCGTAGTGAAGCGGCCCCTGCCCGCCAATGGAGAGCACGCCAGAGGAAGGGTCACGACCAATGGAGGGGTTGGGCACGCCTTCAGTTGCAGGTTGAGGATGGTATAAATAGAAGGAAAATTGACAATAGAAGGGTTGGCAACTTATCGAATACTAAGAGCTTTTAACTACACTGCATTATAGTGAAAGTATTGAGGAAACACTCCTCCGTGGACGTAGATCTCATTAACGATCGAACCACGTAAAAGCCTTGGTGTTCTTTATTGCTTTTCATAAATCTCACACACTCACTTAACCAGATTTATCATTGGCGCCGTCTGTGGGAACCGCTGAACAAAAAGCTTCACCGTCCCTACAAATCAATGGCAAGAACACGCACAACCGCCGTCCACGCTGACAACAACCTGCGAGGGCGATCAGCGGTCACCAAGATCGCGGGAAGGAGATCGCCGACGCCACAAGCGCCCACACTCCTGAGGGCAACATGGAAAACGTCTCCATACACCCCGGGACCGCCTCCCTAACGTGGGGGGATGCCGACCTCAACGAGGATGAACAAACAGCTCATTCGTCCCACGAGGCCCTCGGCGGCTGTTTCGAGTTCCTCAACGCAAACCTCGGCCGCCTGTGGCTTCCTCCGCCAAAGGATCGAATGGGCGGGCACCTCTCGAATGCCCGAGCTGCAGCCGATGGTGCCCGAGGTCATTCACCCCATCGACCGCTAACGCCACCTCGGCACGACAAATGAGAACGCGTCGTCGCCGAGCCGCGCGAGCGAGCTCCCCCCGCCAAAGTGGTCGCAACCTTCGCCCGCCGCAACAGACCCGCCGCGCCGCCGAATTCCACCCCGGGAACGAAGGGATGAAAGGCGAGAGACACGCAATTAACTCCTCTCGAGGAGACGACAGCGTCGTTCACGGTCCCTACACCCCGGAGAGATGGTAGCGATCTCC
Organism: Salvia rosmarinus; assembly: GCA_036937905.1. NCBI lineage: Eukaryota > Viridiplantae > Streptophyta > Magnoliopsida > Lamiales > Lamiaceae > Salvia > Salvia rosmarinus. Next base: position 52,863,198 of record CM072823.1, on the reverse strand, counting down.
GGGGTTCGACCGACACGGAGAATCATCTCCCTTCTCCAGAGAAATTCGACGCGCCCCGCCCGCGATACGGGCGCCCAACATCGCGCCACGATGGTCTTAGAGATCCTCCGACTTCCTCTTCGCCACACCACCAATATGGCGAACCAAGGAATGGAGGACTTCCACATGTGCAAGATCTTCCACGAGGTGCTAATCTCCAACGCCCGACGTTGGTTCACCTCACTCCGCCAAAACAGCGTGCCGCTTGAAGGATCTCATGGATCAATTCAAATGGCGCTTCTACCAGAAGATGCCGGCCCAGCAACCCGCGTCCGACCTGCTCACCGTCCGCCAAGGACGGGATGAAACAACGTCGAACTTCATCTCGAGGTTCGTCCAGGAGTCCCTGAAAATCGATGAGAGCAACGACCTCTACATCATCAACGCGTTCAAGAACGGGATCCGACCCGGCGCGTTGAACAAAGAGATCACCAGGGAGAAGCCGAAGATGGTCAGCCGCCTCTGGACCCTGGTCGACAACTTCGTCAAAGGCGACGAATCAGACCGGAAGAAGAGGGAGGTGCGAACGAGCAGAGGGCTGAAAGGAAAAAGCCGACGACCGAGGCGAAGCGCCTCACGGGCGCCCGAGAGAATCGAAGGGCCCGATGGAGTCCAGGCTCGGACCTCGGCCAAACCCAGGCAACCACACACCTCGCCTGCTCAAGTCGAGGCGAGATATTCGAGCTCCACGCCGAGCTCTTCCCTAAGCCCCCTCCCATGAAGGGAGGGCCCAAAAGAAGCAACGGAAAAGTATTGTGACTACCACCGGGTGCAGTCACGATCTTGAGGAGTCTGAAACCCGAGCTCGCAGATCGACGAGCTCGTCGAGAAGAACATCGAAGAAGTACCTCGGCCGACTGGCCGAGGAATAAAAAGCGCAAAGGCGGAGGCGGAAACAATCGCGGCCAACCTCAACAACGACCCAACCCGAGGACGACGGGACGAAGGTCCCAATGCCATGGAGCGGTATATGTAATAACCGGGCTGCGAATCGGGCGACGAGGCGTCGTTGAAGAGCGGCTTCGAGGCCGCCACCGAGGAGCCAAGAACAAGCGACTCGAGGCGGTGAGAACATAACGTTCTCCAGGAGGACCCGTGCCGTGGATCATGCCGCACGAGGATGCCATCACCATACAGCCGTGGTGGGCAACAAGAACGTTCACCGGTCTATATCGACATCGGAGCCTCCGTCAAGATCATCTTCCGTAGCTGCTGGATAAGCTTGAGGTCGGAGGTATTCAGTACTTCCCGCCCTCCCAGCCATGAGCTTCACCAAGAGGCGATCCAGCCGAGGGGTCATTACCTTCCGGTTATGGTAGGCGAGCCCCTGTGTCGGTCACCAGGCCCATTCGGTTCTTCCTAGTCCGAGCTCCTCTCCGTACAACATCATCCTAGGGAGAGATTGGTATCGCCACCAAGGCCGTCTGTTGGTCTACCACCTCACCGTCAAGATTCCCGTCCGGTGGGAGTGCTCGGCGTCCGGGGTGACCAAACGGCGAGAAAGGAATGCTGCGAGTCTCAACCAGGGCCGCACCTCGCCGCAAGCATAGCAATTACAGAATCCCCAAAGCGCCGCCTCGGATGACTGACCGAGAACATTCAATTTCACGACGACGACCCGTCCAAAGTTGTCAAGGTCGGCAACCGTGGCCCGGCTAATGTTCGCAAAGCGTCGAGCGACTTGAGAAAGACAGGGGGCGTCTTCGCATGGTCTCCGCTCGAGATGATCGGGTGCCGCCCGAACTCATAACCCATCGCCTCAATATGACCCGGCAACCAAGCGGTCAAGCGAAAAAGAAGGGTGTTTGCGGCGAGAGCGAGCCAGTCGTAAGGGACGGGTGACTCGACTTGAAGGCAAGATCATGTTCGAAGTCGAATATCCGACACGGATGGCCAATCCGTCGTGGTTCGAAAGCCGGTGGGGGTGGCGCGTGTGCGTCGATTACAAACCGACCTCAACAAGCACCGCCCAAAGATTGCTATCCCTCCCGACATTGATAAAAGGTGGGGGCATTGGTGGGCCACGAGATGTTCACTTCGGACTGTATAAAGGTACCACCAAGTCCTCGATGAGCGGAGGATGCCCCTAAACGGCGTTCATAATCGACTTGGTGTCTTCGCATACCGAAGATGTCTTCGCCTGAAAACGCCGGGCAACCTACCAAAGGATGGTAGACGCGATATTCGGGGATCACATAGGGAAATCGTCGAGGTCTCGTCGGCGACATCGTAGTCAAGAGCCAAAAGGCGGAAGGCTGCGTCGGCGACCTCGGAACCATCCTCCAGCCTCCTCGGTCGGCCAACCTCAAACTTAACCCCAAAATGCACGTTCATTGTGAAAGCGGGAAGTTCTTAGGGTCTTTGGGTTTCCCAAGAAGGCTTAAAGCGAACCCCACCAAGGTAAAGGCGGTGCTCGACATGCAAGTGTCAAAACCATCCGCGAGGTCCACAAACTCACCGGTGCCCGCCGCCTCGGTGGTTCCTTTCCGGCCGCCGGCGGCTCCTTCTTTAAGATCTTAAGGAGGGCTCGGGACTTCGCTGGCGGGAAGAGCACCACGTCGCCTTCACACGCCTAAAAGAGTACCTCGCCGACCTGCCCACTGTTCCAACTAAAAGTATACTCTTAATTGACTCACAATCGAATGAGGTGTTGTAATAGGGAAAGCTAACCCTAGTCGTCTCTCAAGGAAAACTTAATGTATGCTTACTAAGTTGCAACACAAAAAACAATTAAAATCCTAAACACTCTACTCTCAAAAGGGTTGATAGATTACCTAGGCAAGAAATTATTAACGAAAGAAAAACGAATTAACTAGGCAGAAATTGATAAAGCAGATAAATTATCTAAGCAAGAATTAAACCCTAAATCAAAGAACATGAAATTGAAATTATAAACCCTAGGCATGAATCTAAAATAATTGAACGAAGACAAGATTACTCGGATAAATATCAAAATAAATCATAAACCAACGAAGAAATCAATAATAATAAAATACGAAACGATTAACGGAATAAAGCAATAGAAGAAACTTACGAATAATCAAACGATGAAATAGATAATGCAAACTTCTGGTTCGAATCCAATATCCGTACAATATTCTTGAATCGATCAAAAGAAAAGAGTAGGAAAAGCAATGGAAAGAAAAGAAATCAGAAATCTCTCTGTTCTCTCAAAACACCAAAGACGGCAAAAAGAAAAATAATCAAAAGGTAGGGTTTTCAGCGTTGAAAAACGTATATATATCGGCCCAAAATTAACGCGCAGCGCCGGACGCGATCCCAGCGCCGGACGCGTGCGCTCGCAAACAAGGACCTCCCAGCGCCGGACTCATTCCAAGCGCCGGACGCGCGAAGCCTCGGATCGGCTAGCCAGCGCCGGACGCAATGAGGCGCCGGACTCGTCGAGCTTCTGGATGAAAAATTGATAAGCGCAGCCACGGACGCGATGAGGCCGGACGCAGGACTCGGGCCAATCTTGCGAATGCAACCCAACACGGACGGAGCCGAGGCCGGACGCGAATGCTCTCTCGAGGCGTGCTGGCGGGACGTACGCAACGTCGGACGCGCTTTCCTTCGAGCGGGCGGCAGCTGCGCCCCAAGCGGCTCACCCGAGTCCGACGCTTGGGTGCGCTCTTGGCAACAAAAGCTCAACGCAATCCTACCCTACACAAAACACCAACGAACATGATTCGATAAAAGATATTCAAATATAACGAGAAAGGAATCAAAGCGACGACAACAAAACAAAGAAAACAAAACAAAACATGCGAAACACCACCTGACCGCCAGAAGAAGCGAACTCCTCTCCTCAGCTTGGCACCTCGGACGAGGCAATCAATGTGATCTTGATGCGGGATGAGGTCGGACGGCGACTTCCTATCTACTTCATCACCGAGCACTCAAAGGACCGGAGACAAGGTACACGGCCTTGAAAAGGTAGGCTGGCATGGTGAATGCCAAGCGACGACTCAGGCCTACTTTCGGGCTCACTCCATCCAGTCTTGACCGACTTACCCACGAGACAAGTCTTGTCAAAACACGAGTCATCACAGACGAATAGCAGTGGGCACTAGAGCTCGGCGAGCACGATATCTCATACTCCCCTGCACCGCCATAAAGGGCAAGCTCTGCGATTTCTGGTAGAAGCCAGTTTGCCGAGCCGGTCTAACCGCTAAGAGTGGCTCCTCCAATGCCTCAGTCTCGGTCATTCCGGCCCACTTGCGGAGGAACCCGACCCCAACCCACCGATAATTGCTTTGGCGGATGTGCGTGGATGGGGCCTCATGCAAACGCAGGCAATGGAGCGGCATCCTTCTCCTCGGCCCGGATAAGCAAGAAGTCACCTCACCTCCGGTTCACCTTCCCGACCACCAACAACGAGGTAGAGTACGAGGCCACGATCTCCGGACTCCGCCGCCAAGGAACCGGGATTGGACAAGATTCAATCTTGAGATTCCGGTCGTGGTGAACAGTGTTAGGCAAATCGAGGCGAGAAGACCGAATGAAACAATACCTCGAGAAGGCGAAGGAGATCTTGACCTCCCTCAGTACTTCAAGATTCACGGATCCCAGGAAAACAGTAATGTGCCGTCCTCGGCAAGTTAGCGGCGTCGTCAACAAGTCCACCAAGGAGGAGGTCCATTCCGAGCGTCGCGAGTCCCACGTCGGCATTATCACCGAGATAGAGCCGAGCGGATGTCTCCATGAAGGCTATCCGGAAGGCGGCGCACTACCTCAAGATCGGCTCGAAGCCAAAAATGATGGCGAAATCCGAAGTATCTCATGCATGAGGCGCTCTCTGCGAAGTCTTACCTTCAACCCTCCCGAGGTGCCTCGGGCGGAAGAAGCCGACTACGTGCTCAGCGAGATTCACAGAGGATCTTGCGGAAGCCACGTCGGATCGCGAGCTCTCTCAAAGAAAACACTAAGGTCGATATCTCCGGCTACCTCATTCAAGATTCGGCCGAACTCGTCAAAAGTGCCCGAGTGCGAATCCTCCCACGGTCAAAAGCTTCCTCGAGACCGATCTAAGCGACCTCTGAGTCCGTGGCCTTTCATGCGGTGGGGATCGACATCGTCGGTCCGTTCGACCGAACACCGGTCGGCTTCGATACTTAGTCATAGGCGTAGACTACTTCACAAAATGGGTCGAGGCCGAGCCACCGTCGAGCCTCACAAGCAAAAGGATTGAGACCTTCGTGTGGAAGAATATAGTCCGCCGGGATACCGCAAATTCGGTCTCGGACAACGGCACCCGGTTCGTTGACAAAATTTCAAGGAATGGTGTGAAGAGCTCCGGATCGGACAACGATTCACCTCGGTTGCGCACCCACGCGAGCGATCAGACCAAGTAACGAACCGCACGATCGTCTGAGGGCTAAAAAGAGGCTAGACCGGCTAAAGGCGATGGGTCGAAAACCTCCTCAAGTCCTCTGTCCTGAGAACTACACCTCGGACTTCGCACGGGGAAACGCCCTTCAGCCTGGTCTACGGCACCGAGGCCGTCATACCGGCTGAGATCGGTTGCACCGAGCCCGCGCACTCTTCACTTCAACCGGAGGACAACGAGGAAGACATCTGAGTCAATCTTGGCGCCTGGAGGAGAAGCGCGAGCTGGCCTTCATAAACGAAGCCAAGTATAAGAGCCAGGTCGCGCACTACTACAACAAGAGAGTAAAGGCCTCCACACTCCAAGTAGGCGACCTCGTCCTGCGGAATAATGAAGCCAGCCGAACTGAGCGTCTTAACAAGCTAGATCCGGCATGGGAAGGACCATACCGCGTTCACGAGGACCTCGGCAAAGGGGCCTATAAGCTTGCTCACCTCTCCGGAGTACTTATTCCCCGAACCTGGCACATAGCTCATCTAAGGAGGTATTTTACATAGCTTTGATTTCGGATCGGCAACATGTTAGCCTCCTATTGCTTTGACCGATGTGCGATCTGTTCACTTATTTAATGAAACATTTGTTTTTCTAATGAGCATTTCACTTCGTTTCGTCTTACATCTATGTGAACATCCATTTGGATAAACCACAATTAACCTTCAAAAGGGGACGCCCTTACGAAGATGACAAACCCACTAAGTAGAATGCAGCATCGAGACTACTCATTAATTTGAACGTCTACATGCAAGGCATACAGACTACCCATTAAGTTGGACGTCTACATGCGAGGCATACAGACTACCCATTAAGTTGGACGTCTACATGCGAAGCATACAGATTACCCATTAAGTTGGACGTCTACATGCACGCGACATCGCATGGATCTCGCCAACTTGTACCCTTTATTTGGGAAGATATGCACTCCGGTACACAGTCTAAATGCATTAACGACTACAAACCGAGTTCCAAGCCATATACAAGTCAACCGGGCTTCCGAGCTCGTTTATGCCCCTTTATTTGGGAAGATATACACTTCGGTAAACAGTATGAATACATTTACGGCAAAAAAAAAGAAACCAAGTCATGAGCTATATTTGTACCTCTCTAGGGGGAAAATATACACTTCGGTACAAGCCTAAATACATTCAATACTATACACCAAGTCCTAAGCTATATACAGGTTACTCGGGCTTCCGACCTCCTCTTCGCCAGGTCTCACTGAAGCTGCACCAGTTCTGTACAAAATCTCCAGGTCGGCGATGAACACCTGGAACGAACTCGGTGCCTTCAACCCAGTCGATAAGGCCGGAATCACCACGGCCTACTCCCGAAGCGCTCGGAACGGGCTCGGGGGCAGCCCGGACAGAAGTTTCGACTCCAGGGTCACCTTCACCCACTCCTGGGACACTTGAGTGGCGCGGCGCCAATCTGAGCATTAGGGGTGGGGATGCACCCGAGGTCACACCCCGACCCCCCTCACCGGACACCGGGCCGGGAGTACGACCTCGCCCCCTACCCGCCGCTCTTCCCCGCCGACCTGAGGTCCTCGGTCGCCGTCCGCTCCCAGAGGATCGCCCTCTGAATGATCCGCTCCCAGCCGGACCCATCAACCGGAGCACTTCGGCATGATCGGAGTAGCCGCCCTCCTCTGCGGGTTCTTTTATGATCGGGTCAGCGGAGCCCGCTGTGGCCTTGTTGCTGGGCCGAGGCATGCGTCGTTTACGGACGATGTCATACATCTCCATATACTTCACGACGGAGTTGACACGAAGCTTTCAACTTCTTCTTTTGGGCCCTCCTCATCCCTCGGACCATACCCTATGCCGGCGGGCTCGAACTCGGCCGTCGACTTGGATATGGTAGTCCCACCACTCGACGGATGCCTCTCGTACTCCATGCTCCTCCGACACCCGAGCTAGCCTCTCCGCAGTCAGTTCGAGTCGCTCCTCACACTGCATCAAACGCCCTTGGATAGCGTCGGCAGATGAGTCCGCCCCCTCGACTCCGTCCTGCGCGATCCTCAACTTCAGGGCCTCGTTCTCGGCCGGAGGCGGGCCACTTCCGATCGCCTCGTCTAACTTCTTCTTCGCCGCGTGACGCCGAGGCCGACATCCATCTTGACCAAAACTTGGGTCACCGCATCGACTTCCTCCGAAAAGCACCTCTTCGTCCTTCTCGGCTAAGGCACCTCGGGCCTCTTTCAATTTGGTCGTGAGATAATGATCAAGCCCGACGTATTGAGAATCGAGTGCTAAAGTAAAAGACAACACACATTTCGAATCAGCAAATGCTTTCATTCATAATCGAAAAAATTTTACAAGGCCGGGTCCTATCGACCACAGCAAATCAGCCTATTACAACCGGCCCATCGACCTCGGTCTCCTGCGGATTCGCCGACCTCCGGTTTCTCTTCTTCTTTGCCGGCTCCTGCAACTGCTGCGGTTAACCGTCCGGAAGGAAGCTCAGAGCTCGGCTCACCTCCTCCCTCCTCCTCCTCAACCAACATGGCCGGCCCGTACCTCGGCATGAAGCTCACGAAGCTCGTGATCTTCATCCACCCTACACTGGACACGGCCTCGGCCGTCGGGAGGCAGTCGAGAGGAAGCCAAGCCTCCACCACAGGGAATGTGGCCGCCTCGGCTATCACGCTGGCGTCTTCTTGTACACCGACACAGGGTCCACCTCGGACCACCCGCCTTCACCTTATCAAACTCGGGCATCGCGGCCGCCAACTTCTCCGGTGGGTAGATATCACTGCGCCTCATCACGGCGGCGGATCGAGATAAAGGCGGAGAAGGTCTCGACTCGACAACCTTGGTGGTGAAGGCCTTCAACATTGGCCTCGCCCGCCAAGCAAGTTACTCGTCGATCGGCAAGTTTCCTCTCCGCCTCGGCCGCCGCCTCACGAGCACCTCCACCGCGGCGCGGGCGGCCATGAGCTGCGAGCCGGTCGCTTCTGTGGCAACCTCGGCTGCCCTCGCTTCGCCTGTTCCTCACGGGCCACCCCGCCTGTTCCTCGCGGCGGCCAACGAGGACTCGGCGGCCGCCTCCGTTCCACTCCTCGTGCCGGAGGCCACGGCGCCACCAGCGGGCGTACCTCGCCGCCGCCAGGGCACGTCCCGAGAGTCAAACGGTCGATGGCGAATAACAAGGAGACACTACCCTAGGAAAGGAACAGAGATGTTTGGAGATCGATACCTCGCGGTTCACCGTGCGCGCCTCTATCTCCATGCCTGTGCTCTGGATCGGCTGAGGACCCGGCAGCAGATCGCTCAAGCGCTCCACTACCACAGGCTGCTTGGTAGGTCCACCCCGCCTCGCCTTCTTTCTTGGTGGAGACTCCCGCCCAGATGGAGCAGAGCGAGGAGTGGCTGGTGCCTTGCCTTCCTTCTCGTGATTAAGCTTCACTGCAAGACAGAAGAAAGACCGCGTTAACACAATGAGACCGGAATTCTAGGAATAAGAAGGGAAGGTGCCCTCGCGATTCGGACCCCACCGGGACCTTCGACCCATGCATGCTCAGTCCGGCCTTATTAAGGTCGTCCTCGGTAAATCTAACAGAAACTTCACCGAGCCGATTGAGCTCTTCCTCTACGAAGCCGAGGGGCTTCAATTTCAAATCCTTCATCTTACCCAACCCCATTCATGGGTGGATGCCTTCCGCCTCAAAAGAAAAATTTATTCGCCACCGCAACTTTGAGGGTTGCTTAACCTAACCGGTGACGAGGAGAGAAATAGTACGTCCTCTCGTGAACTTGGCTAAAAATCGCATCGAGGGCTCGGGTGAATTTCTCCGCTCGCCAGTAATGTGAAAGCCCCATCTCGACCATCGATCTAATGGAGTTCGGGTAAACCGATGATTGGAATTTGGAAATATTCCTGAATCTGCAAAAAAATAGGGGCTAAAGGGAACCTAAGACCTGCCCTCAACGCATCTACGTACACTGTTATGAAACCCTCTGGAGGGGCTACCGCTCTATCACCAGGGTGGGGAACACACCACAAGGCGTCTACCGGGATGCGGCATTCCCTCCCTACCTTTACTATATCGCTAGAGGTCAGAGACGATTTTGCGTCACGATCGTAAACAAGTTCCACGAGGCGACATTGCGGGAATCTGGCGCTAAGCATTTTAGATTCACCCAACAAGGTATGGCACCATAATCCCTAACCTCGACTTCCTATCCGGGGCGAAGGCGATCGGTTCGTCCGGAGACTTCATGGGAGATGAGCGACACACGGATGAAGGGAATCGGAGCAGGAGGAAGAAGACATACTTACTTTTTTTCGGCATCGGGTTCGGAAGATGGTCGAGAGCTTCTCCGAGTTGAAAGTTTTCTATGGAGGAGATGAAAAGTTTCGAAAGAATGTGAACAGTGGCCCTAGCACGGCATATTTAAAGTGCAGATGGGCGCCCAAAACCGTCATCGAGCTTTCCACGTGCCTCGCTGAGATTGGACGTGGGCTACACGCCCGCACGTGTTTCGAGCGAACAACAACCACCTGCCACAGTGACGTATCCTACGACGCGGCGACAGACACCCAAAAGCGCAATCATCACTTTAACTCCGCACCCCGGCATGGCTCACGCAAGTATCGCCATCGAGATCGGGCCTCGATCGCCCGTAGGATATTGCTACCCAGATCGGTCTACGGCCCTCCCTGCAGAACGACTACGTTCGATGACGGGCATCTCAGATCGCTCTTCGGCAAGCGGCGCGAGCCCAACCGACCTCTCTGTCCGCGTCCAAAAATCTAGATCGAGCCTCGGCGCTACCTAGGCGGTAATCTTTGTTCGGATCGCCACCTCCTCCCAACAGATATCACTATCCGCATCGCACTTTCGGCCGTCCGAGATAGCTCGCCTGCACCAACCCATGCTATCCAGGTCGGACCCCAGCATCCCCCTGCAGGACATCTTTTCCCAACAACAGACGACTCAGTTCGGTCTTCGACAAGCGATGCATGCCGAGCAATCCAGACCACCCACTGAGCCGGATCCGGACACGGACAAACCCTCACGCCAAAAAGACACCACCTTCAAAACAACGTCGGTAGAGCCACACCTCACTTTCGGCGCGCCCTTCACTCCACCTCGGCATCGCTGTCCCTCGACTATTCGGGGCTATGATGGGATATGGCCCAACCGGCTGGGCCCACTAAGAGGCCCAAACGAGTTGGGCTCGCGTCGATAGCGAGGTGGCACGGTTGAGCCCAAGGCTAGCCCTAATCAGCTCCCAAAACCCTAGCCCCAGAACCAAAAGCCAGACGCCACCTTCCACGTGGCTTGCACCCCTGGCTCGGCCAATGGAGGACACGCCCCAGAGCCGAAGTCAGGCGCCACCCTCGACCAATGGAAGACACGCCCCAGAACCCGAGTCAGGCGCCACCCACCACGTGGCGCACGTAAGGCGAAGCGTCCCTGCTCCGGCCAATGGAGAGCACGCCAGAGGAAGGGTCACGACCAATGGAGGGGTTGGGCACGCCTTCAGTTGCAGGTTGAGGATGGTATAAATAGAAGGAAAATTGACAATAGAAGGGTTGACAACTTATCGAATACTAAGAGCTTGTAACTACACTGCATTATAGTGAAAGTATTGAGGAAACACTCCTCCGTGGACGTAGATCTCATTAACGATCGAACCACGTAAAAGCCTTGGTGTTCTTTATTGCTTTTCATAAATCTCACACACTCACTTAACCAGATTTATCAGTGGGCTTATGGGCCTTTTGGGCCATCAAGCCATGAGCTTGGGCCATCAAACTATAAGCTTGAGGTTATGGGCCTTTTATGGCTCATTTGGCAGAATTTGAGTGATTATTCATCTCCGAGGCGTCGTTTCCACATGTCGTTCTCCTATTTACCGTTAAAATTAAACATTAACTATATATCTATTTATTTTGGAATAAATTCCATTAATAAAATAGAAATATAATTAATTATTTTATAATTTACACGTTGTACGATCTCATTTGATCTCATTTGCTAACAATTTTAATTGTCTACACATCCTTATTTACAAGTAACCCCATTTCTTTTACACTATTGATGCAGCATATGCATATTTTTAAACTGAAAACTAACTTTTTTAGAAATTAAATTTAGAGAAGATTTAAATGAGGTGTGCATCTGAATGCACGCACCATGACGCCGTAAGAGTGAAATAGTTTGAATTATTTCTACCTCATCCCCACATAAAATAAATTTCCTTTATATTTTGCATAATTTATTTCTGGGAAACTGAAAAGGATGAAATTCGGATTGCCTATGAAATGCAGCAATTCATAGGCATTACCTTAAACTTATCAAAAGTCAAAACCCGTATCTATATATTTGTCTTTATTTTAAATTAATGTGAATTTAACCATCTGAAAAATCAAGACCGTTCACCATGTCAAGAAAATGATGAATCCAAAATTCTTTTGAAGTGAATAAAAACGAAACTGGTGATAAATATAGTTGAAGTTTTAGTTAAATAACGCCAGTTTTGGGTTGTTGAGGTCAAGAATTGAGTAGTGGACTTTTGTGATAGAGCCGGTGACAATGGTGGCGGTTTGTGGCTATGCTGACGGAGGCGTTGGCAGTGGCTGCCGATTTGTGGTTGTGATGAAGGTCCGTTTTGATCGTCGAGGCGTGCATGGCGTTATTCCTCGCAGATTCTGGTATATATTGAACAACATCGTAATTTTATACTTGTCGTTCATTAATACACTTGCGATGCTATGGCTTTTTTTTTGTCTCATTATTTTTTATTATTATTTTCCCCGATTTTAAATGTCTGCACTTTTGTTTAATTTTATAATTATATTCAATTAGGATTCTAATTATTTTTAACATTTAATTTCCAATATCTTAGTTAATTATCTATAACTAAAAACTTTTCTAACTTTAATTTTCTTATAATAAATATTAATTATGGTTCACTAATAATATAATAAATACTACTTGAAAATAGTAAATTTAATATGGGAACACAAGTTTGAGAAGATAGAGGTTTTGTAACGTCCTTCAGTGTATTTCTTAAAATAAGGGTATGGTATATTAAATAGTTGAATAGTAGTTGTAATAGAAAAAAAAAATATTGGAGAAGAATCAGCTGCCGGAGGGATTGAACGACACTACGATTGTTCTCATTCCTAAAGTGGACAATCCTAGCAACATGAAAGATCTTAGACCTATTTCTCTTTGCAACGTGCTGTATAAAATATTGTCGAAGGTGTTATGCAATAGGCTGAAGAAGGTTCTGCCGTCGTTGATAGGGGCTGCCCAATCTGCTTTTGTTGAAGGCAGATCCATTCAGGACAATATTCTTATAGCGTTCGAGGCTATTCACTCCATGAAACGTAAAACGAGGGGCAAGAGAGGAGAGATCGCGCTGAAAGTGGATATCAGTAAAGCTTACGATAGGGTGAACTGGGGGTATCTTGATGCGGTGCTTGAGAGGCTCGGTTTTTGTGGTACATGGAGGAATTGGATGCGCTTGTGCATTGAGACGGTAAAATATAAGGCCCTTGTGAATGGGGAGCTGGTAGGTCCGATTTACCCAAGAAGAGGGCTCCGTCAAGGAGACCCTTTGTCGCCTTATCTTTTTATTTTATGTGCGGAAGGGCTGTCCGCATGTTTGAACTATGAGGTCAATGCAGGGGAATCTTCATGGTATCTGGCTCGGCCGTGCCCCCCATCTCCCATCTTATGTTTGCCGATGATTGTATGTTCTTTTGTAGAGCGTCCCGAATGAGTGCGAAACTTAAGGCGGCTTCGGATAGCTACGAAGAGGCCTCGGGCAAGCCATCAATTACCGTAAATCGGGATCTTTTTCAGCAAGAATGTTGATGAGGGTGAGCAGAGGATCCTCTCAGATATTTTAGGCGTCTTCCAACCTCTGAACACGGGGAGATATCTGGGGCTGCCGTCTCTCATTGGCAGAAAAAAGAAGGAGATTTTTGGTTATCTTAGAGAGAGGTTATGGAAGCGGATTAAGGGCTGGCAAGGGAAGAAGCTGTCGCGTGCCGGTAAGGAGGTCCTTCTAAAGGGGGTGGCGCAAGCCATTCCAGCTTACTGCATGTCTATTTTTTTGCTGCCGAGTGGACTTACGGATGAGCTGGAAAAGCTGATGAATAGTTTTTGGTGGGGGAGAAGTGGTGGGTCGAGAGGAGGTATTAGCTGGATGAAGTGGGAGCGCCTTTGTGTGGATAAAGATAGAGGGGGTATGGGTTTCAGAAGCTTGCAACTTTTCAACTTGGCCATGCTGGGAAAGATGGGCTGGCGTCTTATGATGGAGCCAAGCACCCTGGTGTGTCGAGTTCTAAAGTCTAAGTACTTTCCTAGGGATGATTTCTTATCTGCCCAGGTAGGAAACAGTCCTAGCTTCACTTGGAGAAGCATTTGCTCGGCACAGGATTTGGTTAAAAGGGGGGTTAGATGGAGGGTGGGAAATGGTGTTAATATCAGGGTTATGGATGACCCTTGGTTGCGGAGAGATTCAGACTTTTATATCTCCAATATCAGGCATGATGATTTTCGGAATGCAAAAGTGTGTGAGTTGATGATCCCGGGAGTTAAGGCGTGGGATGTTGATTTAGTGGAGGATCTGTTCGAGGAGTGCGACGCGAAAGAGATCATTAATTCTCCTATCCCATCGACGAACACTGAGGACATGAGGATCTGGCATTTCACTAACAATGGGATCTTCTCGGTGAAATCGGCTTACCAGCTAGCATGCTCGCTCACCATTAATAATACTTGGGCATCTGAGGGGAGCTGGAGGGTTATCTGGAGGTTGCAGGTACCCCCCAAAGTGAAGATCTTCCTGTGGAGGGCGGGCAGTAACAATCTGCCGACGAAGGAGAAGCTAGGCAGTAGGGGGGTGAAAGTTGAAGAGGTATGCAGCATTTGCAAAAGAGATGTTGAAACTGTATGGCATACGTTTATGGACTGCCCCTTTGCCAAGGAATGCTGGAAGGAGATGGGGATGGAAAACGCTATGAGAGATATTAGGAGCAGATCAAGGTGCTTTAAGGGGGCTCTTTTTTCGCTCCTTAGACAGGCGGATATTGATATTGCTGTCAAGGCCAGTATGATGCTTTGGCAAATATGGAGAGATAGGAACTTAGTGGTCTGGGAAGGGATTTACCCTTCCCGGTGAGGTCTTGCGTTATAGCGGGAAGCTGCAGGAAGGAGTGGGAGGTAGCTCAGAAGGCGAGACTTCAGGTGAATGGTAATTTGAGTAGCGAGAGACGGAGAAGGTGTGGAGGATGGCACGACCTGGCGGAGGGGTGGTTTAAATGTAACGTTGATGCAGCGTTCTTCAAGGATGCCAACTCATTCGGCATTGGCATTTGCTTGCGCGATTACAAGGGCAAGTTCATCGCGGCTAAGACTATTAGGAACTGGGGAATGGTTAGAGTGGAGGAAGCTGAGATGATCGGTATTCAGGAAGCTCTCTCGTGGATTAAAAATCTCAAAATAACCAAGTGCATGATAGAGAGTGATAGCAAGTTAGCTTGCGACGCTATCCTATCTCGAGCACCTAACATCTCGGAGCTCGGGTGTATTGCTTCTATTTGCCGGGATCTTATGGCTTTTTCGGATGATATTTCTGTTTTGTTTATTCGTAGGGAGTTCAATAAGACTGCTCACAGTCTGGCTAGAGTAGCCATCGATTTTGATTCTACGCATGTTTGGGAGGAACCCCCGGTGTTTGTGGAGGGTCTTCTTCGCACCCCATGCTCTTGCTAATAAACTTATTTCTTATCAAAAAAAAAAAAAAAAAAAAAATATTACGTAACAATAAATTAGTAATTTAGATGGCAAAGAAGAAGAAAAAAAACGAAAAAATTGCCCAAATTGGTAAAAAATTATTTAAAATACTCATAATTGTTCATCTTAAACTACTCGAGCAATACTATAAAATAACAACTTATACCCCTACGAATTTAACACTCAATCAATTAAAAGTTAACAATTTGAAATAGAAATAACAATGTCATTCCAAATAATCCATCTACAACATATGAGAATTGAGATGAAACCGATCACATTACCCTACTGATCATTTGCATTTAGATCAATAGCAAATTCGCACTTAACAAAAATTCTTACGTAGCAATCGATCTCGTCGTCGTACTGAAATTCATCCCGCGTCTCGATCGTCATCTTTTTTCTCTCTCATTTTCTAGCATATTTTGGATCTGATACGTAAATTTGATTGCAGAGAGGTGATTTCAATATACAGAAATAGAAAGAGGCAATGGCCTTCTCGTCGATGCAAGGATCCATCGATTTCGACGCCGAGATGACACTGAGTGACAAGCTCAAAGTCTTCAAATCCAACAATTTCGATCCTCAATCCTACTTCCACAGCAACAGCGGCGGCATGAGCGAAAAGGTCAATCTTCTTCCTCACAATTTTGGCATTGTTAATGCTTTGGCGCTCATACAACTTGTTTCATATTATTCCGGGGAAACCTAAATAAATCTATATATTTTAGGAAAAGCTTACAGCATGTTTGTCGTTAGTATTGACTTTTGCAGATGTTTATAATAATTGTCTTTGGGAGTGAAATCTGAAGTACAGAGTTAGAATTTCTAACTAAATCCGTGCATCTGGGGCAGGAAATTAGGCAACTGTGCATGCACCTTGAGAGATTGAAGAGGGCTTCTGCAGAAGAAATGCGGAAAAGTGTCTATGCCAATTATGCATCTTTCATAAGGCGAGTGATCGTTTTACACAAATAATAATAGTTTTTCTGTTTTATGTTTACCACATTGTTGCAACTTTGAGTGTGTGATGATGCTGTTTTATCTCTTGGAAGCCTTTTAAGCAACTTGAGACAGTTTACCGATATGTTTGTACATTTTTCAGGACATCAAGAGAAATTTCTGATCTTGAAGGGGAGCTTGTTTCCTTGAAAAACCTCTTGTCGTCGCGAGCAAACATCATCCACAAGATAGCTGATGGAGTCCGCATTGAGTCCTTGCCCGACGGGACTGATCACGCCAGAGATGCTGCAGATTTAGAATTCGAAGACTCGGAGCCTCCAAAATATGAGAAGTGGCTGTCACAGTTTATGGAGAAGATTGAGGTCTTACTGGCTGAGAGAAGAATTGATCAAGCCTTGGCAATTCTAGACGAAGGCGAGGTTCTAGCCGAGGAGGCCAAGGAGACTAGAGCAATGACTACCAAAGCAATACTCTCATTAGAGCACTCCATCATGTTAAACAGGCAAAAGCTAGCAGATCAACTAGCTGATGCGACCTGCCAGGCTTCCACAAACGGGGTCGAACTTCGTTCAGCAGTTCAAGCGATGAAAAAGATCGGAGATGGCCCTCGAGCACACACATTGTTGCTCAAGTCTCACCAGCAGAAGCTGCACAGAAATATGCAGTCCCTGCAGCCATCTAGCACTACATATGGACCAGCATACACCACTGCACTTGCACACCTCGTTTTCTCGACTATTGCTCAGGCATCTAATGATTCCTTGACTATATTTGATGACGAGCCGGCTTTTACATCTGAGCTTGTGACTTGGGCAGTTAATCAAACACTGGCTTTTGCACAGCTTATCAAGAGGAACGTTGTGGCGACTCCAGCAGCGTCTGGATGCCTAAGGATTGTTGCTGAGTGCATTCATATATGCTTGGGGCACTCGTTGCTGCTGGAGGATCGCGGACTGGCTCTTTGGCCGACTGTTTTGAATTTCTTCAGGCCATTCTTGGAGCAGGCCCTCACCACGACCTTAAAAAAGATCGATCTGTGTATAGCTGCGCTTGCTGCATCTGAAGAATGGTTGCTCTGCCATTCTCCGATTGCCGGCCGTTCTTGGGGAAGTGCTTCGGTTAGCATGGCCACCTCTCACCAGAAGCTTTCAAACACAGCGCACAGGTTCCATACAATGATTCAGGTGATTATAACACGAATCCCCCGCCCCCTCTCTTTTGATATTGGAGATGTGCTAGTTTGTAGAACTGAATCTTGGTTTAGGAGCTCTGTGAAGATATTGGCTCTCTTGAGATCTTGCATTTATCCGAGCAAGCTCTGGAAGGCGTCCTGCAGTCATTCAACGAATATGTTAGCTTGCTGGTAAACGCATTGCCTAGTTCTGCAGAGACTGAGAACTTGGAGGGCAGTGGAAGAAGAATAGTTAGAATAGCAGAAACTGAAACTCAACAGGTAGCTTTGCTAGCTAATGCAGTGTTGCTGGCAGACGAGCTTCTCCCTCGTGCAACCATCAAGTTGTGTTCCACCATCAGAGGTGATGACCCGCAACAGAGGGATGGTGACATGAAAAACCGCCCTCCAGAGCAAAGAGAGCTGAAGAAAAGGCTTCAACGCTCGGTTGAACAACTGAGAGATAGCTTCTGCCGCCAGCATGCTCTCGAACTCATAGTCACTGAAGATGGAGGTGTTCGTTTGAGTGCTGAGATGTATATAAGCATGGACGAAAGCAAGGAAGAACCTGAATGGTTTCCATCTCCTATATATCAGGTGATGAATTAGTACAGTTAAGTCCTCAAAAAATTGGAGTGTATTTTCACATTTTGGTCTGAACACTTATTCAGGAACTGTTTGCTAAGCTCACAAGGCTAGGCAGCATCGCATCTGATGTATTTGTGGGGAGAGAGAGATTTGCGACTATTCTGTTGATGAGACTCACAGAGACTGTGATCCTATGGTTTTCTGAGGATCAAAACTTTTGGGACGAGATCCAAGGAGCGCAGAGGCCGTTGGGACCTCTGGGGCTTCAACAGGTCTCATCTTCATCTCATTTTCCAGTCATGGAAATTGAAATCTACAAAAACACAGAAATTTCCTAACAAAGAATCTGTATTCTTGTGAAGTTCTATTTGGATATGGAGTTTGTGATACTTTTCGCATCTCAAGGGCGCTACTTATCACGGAATCTGCATCAAGTGATGAAGAATGTTATTGCCAGAGCTATTGAAGCAGTTCAGGCAAACAACATTGATCCATATAGGTGGACAGCAATTTCCTCAGCAATAGCTTCTAATCTTGTCCAACATCAAATATGTTCTGCTCTAAACTTGTTCAATTTTGCAGTGTATTGCCCGAAGACGAATGGTTCGCTGATGTTGCTCAAATTGCGATAAAAATGATGCTGGGACAAACCAATTTTGATAACCTGGACCACGATATCACTAGTCCGACAGCGTCCATGTCGGCTAGATCTGTATCATCTATCCGTTCTCATGGAAGTCAATAGCATCAGCTCAGGATTTAGGAAAAAGTTTTCTGATTAGTCAGGGATGTTGATATGTATCTTCATCCGTCAATGAGTTTAAATTATTAGGACATCTTAAAACCTGATTACAAACAGCATTTGTTATATCCCACCAGAGTTTTGTTTATGTTGAGACTTGCAGAAATGAGAAAACAATGGGAGAAAGCTTCTCAAGAAACTGCATTTATTTTGGTATAATCTATGATGCTTTACACTTTTAGTTCTTTATACCTATTCAAGGGTTTGCTCAGATAACCCAAGCTGATTATAGTTTAGATAATCGACTTCGTTCACACGTATACAACACAAGATCTGTTCTGGCAACTCCTCAGCTTTGTTACCCTGGCAACAATCGTAGGAAGCATGTATTAACAACTAAAGTTCTGTTCTGTAATAAGAGTGGTTATACACTATGTACTTGCCTGGATTGTTAATCCAAAATCCATCACACACAGCTTTAGCCTGTCGAAGAATGTCTCAAAACCCTTTCTAGAAATGTAGCCGAATCTATGCATGTCCAAGTCTATCTCAAAATAATTTTCACCCTGCAGCAAGAAGAGAAAAAAGGAAACAAGAATAAATTGCTACCCCTGATTAAAGGAAGATATACATCAGTAGCATATCAGTTTCATGTGATACAAGCCAAAGAGGTCCCCAGACTAGTTTCATTGTTGCTATTCAAGTTACAACGAAGCAAAATTAAGCATATTTTATTGTTAATTACGCTCAAACTTACAGAGTAAAAGTCATGTTGAGGACGAGAAAGAACAGGCTTCTCGTTGTATGCATGCATGAGTTTTCTCTCTGCAGCACTTAGAGGTAGGTCCTCCATGTTTGCTATGCGTCCCAATATCTTTAGTCTTTCCCTGAAAGGCGCAACTGAGTCTACTGCAAAACCTCTGACCTTTTCTACTTCGTCATCAATTAGTCTCTGAAATTAAAACTGAGTGTTAGGTGCATGGCAATTGAATACAACAAAATTCAATCAGAAGTGCCTAAAAGAAAAAAACAAATATTGAGCTGCTGTATCTGCAAGAGAGCCCTGGCGCACATAAAATCGTGACTGACTCTCACTGGTAATGGCAAAGATAAACCAACTGTTTTCTTGAATTCATTCAGAAGCATAGTAAATCATCATTGCTCATAATGGGGCACGTTAACATGAACATGAGATTCATCAACGTACTCACCCTAATATTTTCTTGAAAATGGGCTGAATGTTCGTTTGCAAAGCTTTCAGAAAGCTGGAAATACAAAACATAGCTTATGCCTTCACCATCTGTTTCACCTTGAAAAAGTGTTGCAGGATATAATGGTATCTGTAAAACCAGAAAAACGAGCCATTATTACTATCAAGAAGACAAAAGTAAGTCCGGCATTATGTCCAATACTTTTATGGTTTCATCAAAAAGGGACCCTTATACAATTTCTTTGCTATGGCACATGCTCATACTTGTACATTTCACATCAGATATCCTATTTCGACAAACTTGCTAAAATCATTAACATTGCTATTGCTGTCTGCAGTAGCAGGGTTACCTGAACATTTACAACAAGAATGGGGGGAAGTTTTCCAGAAGAATGAATAGCTGGAAGCTCCACAAATCGAGCAACGTGATTGATTTTCCTCTGAGATAAAAATACATCAAGACCAAAAGGATTATATGCAGCACAATTGCGAGCAAACTCTTTTCTTTTATCCCTGCACAGTAAATGTGCAATATGAAGACCGAGGTAGAACAAAAACAATAATCAGATACACAAATTTATAGGCCTTGCTTAACCACCAGAGGTGTAGAGCTGACAAGTGCAAGCTCGTTACCTAAAGTAATTCGGCCCCCTAATCTTGAAAGTCCGGGTCCAATGTCCGACCAACTATCAGGTATTTTCTTCCCGAGGGGGCAGAAGGGAACCTGCGAACCAGCTATCGGTCGTTGCAGCAGCGCCTTTGAAGAAACTGCAACGTACACAAGACAAGATACATGTGAAATCTCACTATTTCATAAACCTCTACATCTTTAGGGATTTGTTTTTATAACAAATTAAAACAAAATGATATAAACTGACATAAAGAGGCCGCAGTGTGCTCTTCCTTCCATTTGAGTGGGAGCTTCAAGGATGTCTTCTTCCTTGTACTCGGAGGGCTAGAGTTAAGGGATCTTCTCCTTTCAACGGGAGAAACAGTCGAAGCCAAACATGGCAAGCAGTTGTTTGGAAGGATTCCACAGTTATCCAATAAATTATCCTCCTTATTAGTGTTTTCTCTAGAAGATCCCGATATCTCATCAAGGTATACAGGCTGTACATCACTCGTATGTCCGTCATTTCTCATGCTGATATCAGAAGCGCTACTAGAAACCGAGCTCCTAGCTGCTTCACCAACAAAATTGCACGCACCATTGCCTGTTGATGAACGAGCACCATCTGTGTGGGAAGTATCTCTCTGAGAAACAGTGCCAGTTTTTGAAGCGCCATCAAAGCCACTAAGAGAGATCACGTCTACACAAATAAATCCCAATTTGATTTGAGAATTAGAATGATGAATCAAATGCAGCTTGAAAGACAAATTTAAGTTTTCGACATACCATCAGGAAGGCTTTGGAAATCTTCATCGCTCCAGTCAGATTCTAGTACTGCAGCAGAATCATACCATGCTTCATCCACACCTCCTGCTAGTACCAAAATCTAATGTTATTAAGTCGATTGTGCAAAAATCTTACACGTTTAAGACTAAAGAACTTGTTTCATCATCTTCAAATGAAGGATCCAAAACACATTGGCAGGAAAAGCTCCTCTGCTCATATTACCCTATCACTCTTTTTACTGATTCCTAAACTAAAAGGGACTCATCAATCTTTCTAACAAGCCCAAAGAAACCATAAACGAGACATAACCCGAAAACTGATCAGTTCCTCGAGATAGATACATAAGTAGATGCGGTATTTGACTTAATCAAGAAGGCTACAAGCCTACAATGCATCATTTCATAGTTTGAGCATTCAAAGGCTTCTCTAAGTACTAATTTTCGCAAATTTTCCTCTACTCACATTCACCACACAACAGAGCAATTTTCAGATTTAAATCATCTTCGTCAACGAGTAAATCGTCCCACCTAGAGCTCCAGCAAACAATATTAAACGCAAATTCAAAAATAGATACAAAAATCATTTCCACTCCAGCTTCCGATCTTCAAGAAATCTATCCAGATTTAGTTCCCACGTTTTCAAATTCCAATGGCATTTAGTCAAAATAAGTGCTTATCACATTCCGAACATTCACATTGAACTAAGATACAAAATCAAAAATCACAGCATCATTGCTCATCAATGATAATAATAATATTAATAATAATAAATCTAATCCAGACAAAGAGTTGGAGGAGTGAACCTTGAAAAGTGGGATTGGTGAAAGATGGAAACTTGTCAACTTTATCATTAGAGAGATGAGAATGAAGCCTTCTCTTCAACGCTTTTCTTCTCTTTCTACTTTTCTTCTTCTTCCTCGAAACTCCAAATTTACCTCCCACGCAATTTTCTGGCCGAGACACACACGCCCCCATCTCTCTCTAAATCAATTTTTATTTAGTAAATAAACTAATGGCAGAAGGGGGCTAAGACAGAGAGAACTCAGATATGCTCACATCACCCTCCTCTCTACCTCAGTACAAGATCAGAATCGGTACATTCCAGAGAGAGAAAATCGTGAAGAGGAGGAGCGCCCAATCAACCCACCCTCCTCTTCCTTCCAGTTCCCACTCTACGCTCACATCCACTCCTCAATAAATTCTTCGCCATTAAATCTCTTCCATGTCCATAGAGATCCACAAAACTCACACTCGCATAATTAATGATGATAAAACAAATTTATAAACCTTTGATTCTCAGAGCTCAAGCTCGAGAAAGGAAGTTATGCCAACATCACCAGTCAAATCTAATTAATGCGCAGGCGATTTCCATATTCTCTAATCATGGAAATAAAATATAGGTAAGAGAGATTATCGAAACGGAGACGGCAGTTGAGACTTTAAATGCAATATCCGAGACACGTGTCGGAATTTTAAGGGGGGTCAAGCGTGTGCAAGTAGAGTTCTCACTTCTCAGATTCGTACGTGTGCGAGAGTTCTAACGTTGCTGTCCTTCAGGTCGGTAGTCAGAACAAAATCTCACATTTTGTACAGTTCACTTATCTATATATTAAATCCAAACTGCTATTTTATTTTTGGGTAGTTCTCTTTTATCGAATTAAAACATGCGAATGTTTTTATTTCAGTTGTATATGCAGTCATTTTTCTCGTAAATTGTATTTGTATCTGGTAATCGAAAATAAGTTCAGTTATAAAGAGTTCAATTGATAAAGTTAAGATCTGTAACAATAAATCAATTGAGGTCAACATTTAGTCTGATACTAATTCATAGCAAATTTGCGGATAAGTTTGTGAGTTTACTTGGAAAAAATAAAAGTTGTTAATTCTACATCTAACAACTAGCATAAATTTACATTTTTAAAAGTAAAAAATAAAGTATTTAAGGGCATATTTATCGTACCTTGTCTATATGTATAATGTGATCTGTAAGTTATTTAATTTGGCAAAGTAACTATCAATGAACTGACAGGATTGAGGCCTTTTTCTATTGACAGTTCAACCAATGTACAAAGTGAGAGCCTTTTGTGTTATGAGAAACGGAGGAAGTTTAACAACAACAAAAAAAGATGTAATATTATACTTCCTCCGTTCTGCATAAAGTGTCTCATTTCTTTTGGGCACGGGTATTTAAGAGAAATGTATAAAGTAGTTAAAGTGTTAAAAAGTGGGTAGGGTCCATACTTTTTGAAGGGATAATTATTTTCTAAAATTGAATGAGACATTTGTAATGAGACAATCAAAAAAGGAAAGTGAGATATTTTAAATGAGACATGGGAGTAGTATATAATTTAAAGGAGAAAAAAATGGGTTGTGAAAATAATAGTTGTGATAAGCAAGGGATGGGCCGCTTATATGTGGGCTTAACTTAAATATGGGCTTACTTCTTATGAGCCTCCCAAATGAAGTTTTCAAATGGGAGTTAATAGTTTTATACTCTCTTACAAAACTTTTGATTCTTCTTTCTTCTTTTTTAGAGGGATTAATTTTCTTCTTTAGTTCTAAAATTTATGAGATATTATATTTTATTTTCTAAGTATAGCTTTCTAAAATTTCAGAAAAATAAATTATAAGTCTAAAAATATATTAATGAAAATTATATTAAAACAAATGGGTTTGTTATTAAAGGGGCTTACAAAGTCATAACATCTTGTTAGAGATTTTCGTACTTGTTACTAAATTTTTACTTAGACATATCTTATAAAATATTTTAAGTAGAATATCCAATAAAACCTTTTATCAATAATTAAAACATTCACCTCCTTATAAAATTAAAACATTTATATAATTCGATCATGATATACTCCCTCCGTCCACCAAATAAGTTCATTTAATTATATTTTGATATGTCCACAAAAAAGTTCATTTTTCTTTTTTGGAAACAGTAACTCATAGTTTTTATCCTAAATCTCTTCACTTATTTACAAAAAATTGACTCATGACCCACTTTTTTACATTCATTATCTATTAATAAATTCATTTATTATCTATACGGTCCAATTTTTAATCTCACTATCTATTAATTTATTCATTTGTTATTTTCACTTACTTTACACTCATTATAATTTATATCACCAAAATCAAATAACGAATATTGTAGACAAGGGAGTATAAAAAGGAGAATGTAGGGGGTATTATTATTTTTTTGGGGGGTAGTGATTTCTGAAATTCCAAATTGAAAAGCTTATGATTATTTCCCCACAGCTAGGGTAGGGGTCCAAGGAGGACAATTTCCGTATGCCTTATCTTTGGCATTACAACAACATTGGTGCCATTGAATCATGTTGCAGTTTTTTATTATTATTCTTTAATTTAATTTAAATTTTGCATGGACCAAAAACCCCACGAGTTTTATTCACATATTATGCATCAATGTTTTCAATAATTAGAGCTCAAAAAGGGTCCATTTAATACAAATTATGATGGTTGCAGCTGTAGGTGTCTGCATTTTGGGGTCCTTGAGTTTCATTTCATCTCAACATCTATCCCTATTGCAGTTGGCAACCCATCTCTAATCAAGCTTTTGCATTATACCACATGACCCTCCAAAAATCTTCTAAATCATAAATCACAATTCATAAGCTTTAGGGACGGGATGGTCGGAGATGTACTTAAACTCATTTCCAATGATTGTTTTCGAATTTTGGAGCGACTGAGATGGGATATACATGTTGGGATATTTTATTCGAAAAATGGTGCGATGTATCGTGAGCATAGGCGGATCTAGGGGGTAGCTGCATCGGGCTCCAGCCCAGTGAAAGTCCCAAATTTTTTCTTCCGTTTATGTATTATATTAAGTCCAATTCAAAATTAGTCCAGTCCAAAATAATTAAAAATTAAAATAAAATTGTTATTGTTGGATTTTCTTATATTTTTGACCCATGAGAAAAACCCATAAGAAGGTTATAAGAATGAAAAGGTCAACCACCATTTTGAAGGAGAAATTGAAGTAGCTAAAAGCAGAAAAATTAAATCTTTTTTTTCCTCTCGGATTTTCGGTCTGCGACTTGGAAAAATTCCGTTTTACGGGATTGAACCGTTAGATCACCGTGATTTTGGATAGAATCTTCACGATGTCTGGGCCAACGTTTTGGACGGTGAGATCGGATTTTGAATTTCAAAGGTCGGGTTTTGTCGATCTGAATAGAGGAGAATTTACGGTAATATTTTTCTTGATCTTTGCTCGATTTTGATTCCATACATCTTGATGTGATTATTTTCGAGTGTATGATATTTTGTATGCCTCTAATATAATTTAGAAAAGATGTTGTACTGTTCCATTGTTGATTATAGTGGATTTAAACGATTCTAGTAGTCCCGTGGTTTTTTTCCTCTCTTTCATTTTAAGAGGTTTTTCACGCTAAAATTTTGTGTCTCTTTATTGTGTGTGTCTACTATTTTGAGCAGCGTATATTGATGCTTTTGGAATACCCTATTTATGCGAATCCTCAAAGGTTCATACAGTCGGGAAAATTAACCAAACAAAGTTGTCATATTCTTCCTCGTTGCATCCGCTCAAGTGTTTCTTGATATTGCTCTCGCCCATTCAAGTCACAAAGTTCAAGTTCAATCGCACCAAATTTTGCACGTGGTTTGGTTGATGGATTTCTTAAAGTTTACGTTAAAGAAGGGTTTATATTGAAAGAAATTTTATTAAAATATAAATATAAACTCAATTATTAATGGATTTTGTATATTGAAATCTCGCAAGACAACTTATGAAAACATAGAAATATTTTAGTATTTATGATATTTAATACTCCGAAGTATTTATTTTTTGCCCACTCCATCATCAACTTCTGGATCCGCCCCTGATCGTGAGGACTATTGTAAAATACGTTTAAGATATAAAAAGAGGAAATTAGTCGAAGAGATTTCAAATATAAAAAAGGCCGGCGAGCCACGAGGATCGCATATTCGTGCAAAGTGTGCAACTGTTATTTGGTGCAGTATTTGACCAATTGGGGGAGCACCAGCACCTCCCAACCAAATTCTTTTATTTATTTTTGTACCTTTTATTTCGTATTTTTATTTTATCTTAGCACCTTTTGTTAGAAAATAAAAATATAAAATCGAGTTGAATTCTCTCCAATTATCTTTTTACGTCCACACCTGATTTCAACAAAGGTTAATAGAAAATAGTATGTATCTTCCATAGCGATGCACATATTATATTTATAAATTACCACGCTAACATTATCATATTATCTCCAATAACTATTATTTCATGATATTACCTTAACTTCATTAACTGTTACTAGTATATAATTATTTTCGTCTAATTATATTTATTCATGCACTATTATATTATATAACTCCCTAATAAAATGATATTGTTTTGCATTAAAAGATGAAAAAGAAGTTGAAAACTCCATTAGATATGATTGGGTCAAAATCCGAATCATACAAAATAAATAATCGATTGAGAAAATTAGATACCTACCTCCGTTCTTTTTCAGTGTCACATGTCGTCAAATCGCACAAATCAATGAAGTGAGTAAATTTACATTTGTAACCATATTAATTAATTACTATAATAAATACATTCATACAACTAATTATCAAATTTCAAGAATATTAATTAAGGGTACTTAAAAAGAACGGAGGGAGTTTAAGTTACTAGATATGAATTTGAATTTATGACTTAGGGGGTGTTTGGCTGAACTTATAAGCTCTTTAAAATAGCTTATAAGTTGTTTAAGAGCTTATAAGCTCAATCAATGTGTTTAGCAAATTAAGTTGTTAGAGAGCTTATAAGTTTTCAAAATAAGCTCTAAGAGCTTATAAGCTCTATTAAAAAAAGCTCCAAACCCCAACTTATTTTTTAATGATCTTATAAGTTACAACAAAACTTCAAAAATAACTCTTATATATTTTCTTATTTCCATGTTTACCATTATCCAAACACTTTAGCATCTTATAAGCTTATAATACACCATATCTTATAAGTTCTTAAAACAACTTATAAGTTGTTGGAGTTTATAAGCTTTCTAAAATAAGCTTAGCCAAACACCCTCTTAGTATGTGTAATACCCCGGATATTTAAAAACATTTTTTTGAATTATTAGAGGAATTTATTAACGATGAATCCAAGAATGAAAATGAACGTCGATAATTTCCGATTTTGAGTGAATAGAAAATTCTATTAGTTTTTCGCATATAATGGATCATAATAACAAACAATTATGTTTTTAAATACATATGAAATATTAAGTAGACAATGAATTTTACTAAAAGAAGTATCTTCTCTTTATTTTCATAATTTTCAAAAATTAAGGTTTGCATAAGGAAAAAAAATGTTATGTACACATGGTTAAATTGTGATCAAGTGTAGGATCACTTTATTAATGTGATGAGATGTTATTTTTATTTTGTTTGTATATGGAAGATATTTATTGAGATAAGATTAGATAATGACATTTTAGAGATAAGATAAGATTTGCTAAGATATTTTATTAAAGATAAGATATGGTAATTAATGAAATTTGACCAAGAGATGATATTTATCTCTTTTAATGTTTAATAAAGTCATGATATCATGAGTAGATAATATTTTGTCCTAAGCTTTATGATTTTCGAAACTTATGTTTTGTGTGTTGATATTTTTATCAAATAATTTATTTAATTGCACAAGCTTTAATACTAGATAAATATCATGGAATCAAGGTCAATCTTATCTCCTAAATATCATATGAATTTCAAAATTTAGTGAGAAATGGAAGAGTAGAAGGAAAAATTTTATTTAATTTCTAAGCTTGTAATTTTCGAATAAAAAGGGAAATTTTGCTAGATTATCCAAGTAATTTATTTTATGATACAAGAGCATTATTTTTATATAATCCTTCATTAAAATAATTTTAGTATTAAAGGATTGAAGATTTGATAATTTATTCTTAATTTCTAGTTATAGTTCGAAAACTTCATTTTAGAATATAGAATTGTTCTTAATTATTTTTCCTATGATTTATTCTATTATCTAAGACTCATAGTATGTCACATAACTATTAAAAGGGAAAAAAATAATTTATGTAACATATTTATGCATAGTGGACGAAAATTAGAGTAATAGGTGAGAAAAGAAGAAAAATTCCATTTCTTATGATAGTGATGCATAATTATTATGATGTTGAGATATTATTAATGTTAAGAAAAGATGAATTATAAATTAAACAAGTGGGATGTATTATTTGTTTGATATGGCCGAAAATATTGACCAAAATAAGAAAGAAATAAATTTAAAACTCTTTGAAAATGATGTTTAATTGTTTGAAAGTGATATGTATTTAATTCTTGTATAAGATAAGGTGATATTTTAATAAAGCGATGTATTATTATTATGGTTTAATGACCGAAAATTATGTATGCAAATGTGAAAGAAAGAAAATTCAAACTTTATGATAGTGATGTGTTATTATTTTGATAATGAAAGGTAATTAATTTAGAGATAAGATATGATGAATAATTAATGTAGTGATAAGGTATGATTTGTTTGGTAGTGAAAGTGTAGATTTTTAAGAGATAAGGTAGTGTATTTTGTTGACTTTGTTTTAGATATTTTTCTATAAATATGACTAATGTCTTATATAATCAAATAAATGAAAATCACTTCCTTCCTATTATCATTGTGACCGAAAATTTGAGAGAAAAAAAGAGAAAGTGTTCTTCAAATTTTCTCTTCAATCCTAAGTAGAAAAACTTTGTCTTCGTCGATCGATCCCGATTAAAAGGTTAGAAATCGTACAAGCTTCTTATTTATGCAAACTCTTGAAACTCTTTTAAATTCTATAACTATGTTAAGTCCTTGACTGTCTTGTTGAAAGCTTTGTAAAAGCTACTGTTTTGTCAGAACCTTCGAAACAATCCTTTATATAAATTATTTCCTTCTATCCTTAATCTCGTTTATGCTTTGCAACATCTATGTTTCCTCATAGGTGAAATAAATTGAAAATCTCATTCTTTTAATATTTACTTAATCCAACCCCAAGTTGCGGTCCGATAAGGCAGTCCTTCGAGATTAGCCGAACCGGGCTGTGATAGTATGTCTAACGGATTTTCACCGTAAGACCCTCCATCCATACCTTTATATTATATCTGCACTTATAGAATAAACTATGATAGTTTAAAAAAACAATAAAAATGGAAAATCTTCTTATGTATAGTCAATTCCGTCTTAATTGTTCTGTTAGGAAGTTAATGACCAATAATTGTGCAATACAGTGGTCAATTTTGAATAACAGCTTAGTAATTTGCATAGCTTCTAATTTCTAAACTTCTATTGTAGGGCTTCATTACTGATAAATTTATTAATCCAAACTGGCGGAAACTTTTGACCGATTGAATGCTGTGAAATACACGAATAGCGCCAAAAAAATGGGTACAATTTTTTTTTCATTGTTTTATAATAACTCCCATAATAGTGTAAATGATTTTGTTAGTGTAAAATACTACTTGGGGAAAGTTTTCGAATTTATACTTGAATACTTGATGTTTCTTCGAAGCTAAAATAATCTCTTCATATATCTTTAGGTATAAATTAAGTATCTAAGATTGATTTATACTATCATTCTGATAGATATAAACTCTATTACAAAATTTATATACACTAGTAGGAGATGGATCGGTAAGAATGAATAATTTGGTAGGAAATAGGAAAAATCTGGCCTTTGATTCATTTGGATCAATGGTTGAGATTTAATTCGATTATCTTCTGATTTTATGTTGTGTGTCTTCTGCGGATTATTGTGCACCACTAGAACCCTTCTTGTCTTCTGCGCAATGAAAGATGTCTAAACTAATATATTTAGCATATGTGCTTCTGAAAAGATGAAATATGTCTAAACTAATATGTATAACATAGTAATTACGATTGTCTTCTGTGAATATGAAAGATATGCTAAACTTACATATCTATTCTTATTTCATACACTTATTTTCATTCTCACAGGAACCATCCCCTACACTAGTATACTAATTAGAGCTCATCGTCAAAAGTTAATCCTTGTTATAATCTTTCCTTTTTTCTTTTATGTACAACATAAACTTGTAAAACAACATCTACGTATAATATCAATTAGGTCAAATAATTTTTTTCGAATTTTCACTGAAAATAAAGTATTAATCTAGTCGCAAATAAGCCTACTTAGAATTTTCTAAATTTATGAGATTATTCTTTTGCAGTTAAATATAAATTTTATTATATTTCGCAATTTATGTTAACAAAGCACATTATTAAAACAATTGTTCGTGCCTTTGTCTATTTTTTTGCAACTTTATCAATAGCAGAATTTTCTGTAAGGGCCTTTCTCGTGCATTTAAGGAAACGAACTTAAAAAAATGCACTTCACCTATTTTACAATTACTTATAATATATTATCCATTATCATAAGTTTCTCACTTTTAACAGAAATTAATAGCATACTACCTAAAGGTCATCTGCTAGAACCAGTAAAATAAATGTGATTTAATTTTAACTGTTCACTAATCATTACTCCCTCTATTCTTATTTAAGTGTCCACTGACGATCAAATTTTACAAACCAAGAAAGTATATAAATTTAGATATGTAACCTCATTAATTACCATAATAAATGCATTCATACAACTAATTATCAAATTCCAAAAGTGTTATAATTTTACTCTCTAATTACGAACTATAACACTTATTAAAAACAAGAAAAAATTAATAGGACATTTAAAAAAGAACGGATGAAGTATTCTTCTAATCAACATGACGATATATATACATATATATGCTACCTTTTATTTTTAATTTTTAACTTTGGTTGCTGTGCATTGGGCTAAAAACGTCTGTGCTAAAATTGGGAACCATTTTTCCCAAATATATATTGAAGGTAACATGTGGACAGATACGTAAAGGCATTAGGCAATGTAATATTTAGGAATAACAGGTGTAGAAAATTATAAAAAATTGTTTTCCCAAAATACACCTAGCTAGACGTATACCTATAAGTAGGGGTGTAATCGAACCGAGTCGAACCGAACACCATCGTGCTCAAGCTTGGTTTGTTTAGTATCGAGCCGAGTCTCGAGTTTTATTTATCGAATATTTCGAGCTCACGAGCTTTTTCGAGCTTTAATCGAACCCAAATAAACTTTCTAAATTTAGATATATGTTTAGAATATTGATTATTTTATTTTTAAAATAAATTATTTTATCCATAATAACACAATATATTTATTAATTTCTTATAACAAATAAAAATAGTTAGAGATTTAATACAATAATTACTAATTATAGGAAGAAAATAATTATATCTAGTTAATAATTTTATATTTCAAAGTAAATCAATTAACGAACTTGTTTACGAGCTAACGAGCCGAATACTATCATGCTCAAGCTTGGTTTGTTTAGCTAACGAGCTTCACTAAACAAACTCGAACGAACTTTTATCGGTAGAAACAAATAATTTCACGAATAAACTCATTTACTCGTTCTGATACTATATAAGTATATCTACACATATTTGTCCAAAAATTACCTGTAATTTATTTTGGAATATCATAAATTCTTCCATTGGACTGGAACTATCACTTATAAGTTAATATATATTTTGTACAAGATCCGAATATTAACCGTAGGTTTACTCCTCCCACTACTAAATCACCCTCAATAGATGAAATGGATATTCTTGCTCCGAATCTGATAGCTCATAAATTTACAGATATTAAATATTTATTGCAAATCATAAATAGTTGTTGCTTTCATATAAAAGTAGGGTCGTCTATTTAGAGTGGAGGTGGTTGATGAGGATTTATTAATTAATGGTGTTGTGCAGCTAGCCTTCCGTAATTAATGGCAAAATACTACAGTAAACTTCATTTAAAGTGTACTACGTATGTTAAATTATTATTGTGTTTCAGCGTACACAGCGATCTAAGTCAGAACCATATATTTATATGTAAGTTGTTCGTTAGACTTACCAACTGTAATGTCAATAATATTATATACTTACTTCTAATTAAATGTGGACAAGAAACGATTGATACTTTTGTTACTCTCATCTATTTCACATTTTATTGTAATATTTGGGTTCATAGCATTTTGCTCACTTGTTACAACATCTTTCGTGGCATTTATTTCACACTTTAGTAGTGTTTGTTGGATTCATTGTGAGGTTACGAGAAATGATTGTAACGCGTTTTATTTAGATGTATATGGCTAAGCATATAAATGTTAATTACGAGTTTGTTAAAATAATTTATTGTATTAATTTATATTCTCCTCTTATACGATCAGAATTCTCTAGTCCATAATTGATGTCTAATCTTATATGATTCAAGATCTGAATTAACTTTTAAACTTATGATATGAGATATTTCCCGTCATTTCAAAATTTTAATATATGAAACAAGACATGAGCACATATGTGTATTAGGTATGTTATTTCAAATTCTTAGTTAAAGATTGAAAGTTTAAAACAATTAACTCCAATCAAATCTAGTACTTCACACTTCTTTTCCTCAAATTACATCTCAATAGTAGATTCCAATTAAATTGGATATGTATAATTCCGATACCACTTCATCATATAATCAATAGTATAATGCTAAACCAATTATTTATTATTCATGTTTTCCAATAAGATTGTGGATAGATTTAGCAAACTACATACCATTTTAAACATCCGTCACATGGCTTGCTCTTCACTCGTAACAGCAAAATTAGAGTTAAAAAAGACACAATTTACATATCTTTCTTGTGCATATTTTTTTAACCACAATAGAAATATGCCTAGATCCAACAGATTTAAACGTGTTGAAATATGTGGCAACTTTATACTTCAAATTAGAAACTTCTATAAATTATAGAGAACAACAATATATGCATGTGTCACATACATACATACATATAGAGATGTAAATGGGTGGGTTTTATCCGGACCAGAATTAACCCACCGGACCAGAACTAATAAATAAGTAATGGTTCTGGTTCTGGAACCGACCCAATAGACACTGGATCCAAAAATCAAATATGGGTCTTAAGCGGTTCGGATCTGAGAGGGTCTGAAACCAGAACCGACCAGAACCAGACAAGAACTGGAACCGAAATCATTGCTTTATAATTTAATGGGTTATGAGTGATTTCGAATCGATTTGGATAAAAATAGTTCATTGACAAGCCTATTTAAACTTAGGTTTGTCAATAGATGAGTTTTACTCGGACCAGAACCAATAAATAAGTGTTGGTTCTAGTTCTGGAACATGAACCAGATCCGGACCGGACCGGATCATCAAACTATAGATCTAAACGGTCCGGGTCTAAAGCGGTGCAGGTGAACCGAACCGTAACCGAACCACTACTTTAAAATTTAATGGGTTTGAGCGGTTCCGGATCGGTCAGGAAAAACCCACCAATTGACATCCATCCATACATACATACATACATACATACAATATCTTCATTCTGTAAAAAAATGAAAACAATAATTAACAACTAAATAAAACAGATTCATATGTGTTGGTGCTGCCAATATAGACGTAGAAAAACCTTTGCTAGCGGTTGCGTCAATTTCTCTACAATTTAATTTGGTGATCGCACACAATGTCGACAATAGATGATTTTATCAAAATTTTAAAAAGATGTTTGGTTAAACCCCCAAAACCGTTATGTATATGCACTTCATTATAAGTACGGGATCAGGAAATCAAGGAGACTCATGCATGACTTTCATAAGACTTTTATTTATACTTTATATCCTATATGTTTCAACACTACCTAACCATATTTATATGCATGATATTACAAATATGCGACAAGTGAGTGGAATTAGTGGTTAATTAATTAATTAATTAATTATAATTTGAAGTGTTGTGTGGTGTAAATTTGATTAAGAAAAATTCCAGGAAAGTAGGCAGTAAGCTTTTATATTGATGATGGATGTCTAACTAAATTGGACACGTTGTAGGCCAAGTTTGGCATAGAGCAGCTTCTAGGACCTTTCTCCTCGTCATGGTAAAGCTACATTGATTTACCAAAATCAGATTGCTAATTTTGGTACCTTTTATCAACTTTATTTAATATCGATCTATCTAATTTCTCACTTCTGGGTTTAAATTTTCCAGAGTATTTCTCTATTGATTCTATTTACTAATAAATATATGCTTCCCTTAAAAAATTTAAAATGCTAGATGTTCTTTTAGTTAGTATCTTCTTTCACAATATTTGAATAAATTATATAATTAACAAAATTTTAAATATTTCGCATCCTCGGAAACTTATTAATTGGCTTATACACGAAAAGTTTTCGAGCACCTTTAATTTATATTCCAACAAATTTTCGTTCATTTAACTTAATACATCTTCCTTTTATAAGAGAAATTAATAACAAATGTTTTAGTTCTTTACTTCTTCTTTTTAGGAAATTGGTTATTTTCTTTTAAAATGTACTTTCCACTAGCTAATTAATTATATTGAAGGAAGATATTACCCCCCGGGATTCTTATTTATTCCAAAAGTTGGATAGATTTATTATTTTAAAAAGATTTATTCTAGCATCTTTCATTTTTTTGGTATTCTAGAATGTAATTGAAAGGTTCTCATACGGTACGAACATGCTTTGCTATACGACAGTGTTGGTATATGACGTTATGTATACATCTAGACAAATGTTGTTTGCTTTTGTCTAATTAATCTCATAAAATCTTTTAGTGGATATTATTATTATTATTATTATTATTATTATTATTATTATTATTATTATTATTATTATTTAAAATATATATTGTCAGTTCCTATGATCATGCCCATGATAATCCAAGATGATGGTTCATAAGCAAGAATAAAATTAGATGAGAATAAAATGAATTTTGGAATGTAATGGAATGAAATGAACATGTGATGCATATGACTGATATTACAAAGAATAAACGAATAAGAATGAAATAAAATAAATAAATTATTCATTATTCTTATAATTTATGTTATTATTAATGTAGTAGTAGTAATAATAATAATAGTAATTATTTTTATTGATATTGGTGTTGTTGTTGTTGTTGTTAGTTTTGATATTGCTCTTATTTTATTGTTATTATTGTTGTTATTAATATTATAATAATAATAATTATTATTATTATTGTAGTGTATTGTATTATTATTGATGTTACCATTATTATTATTTTATTATTATTATTATTATCAATATTAATTATATTGTTCTTAATATTATTTATTATTGTTATTTTATTATTATAAATACTAATATTTTATTATTATTATTATTAATTATTAATAATTTATAAGATAAAAATAAATAAGAATAGTTTTATTATAATATTTTTATACTAATCCAATGTTCATGAGAATAGACAATATCATTAAGGAGTGATGAATGATTAATTTCGTATTCATGAAAATAAGCATTTATTTGAAAATAATGATTACTTTATAAAAATCTTACCAAGGACTGAAATTGACGAAATAATTAATCATCATTTCATTCTCCTTTATAATTGCATACCAACCATCATTTAATTCATTCACGAAATCTAAACGTCACTTCATAGATTCAAAGCAATTCTAAATATAAGGAAAGGAATTATTTCCGTTTCACACACATATGCAAGCTACCTTCTACACACAATGAGTGCAATTTTTATGTGTGTATCAATTTGGGATTAACAAATGCTCAAAACTTACATAATTACATTTAGCAATATTTGAGAAATAAATGAAGAAATGAAGCTAGAAAAAATATCACTTATTCCCACAAAGAAAAAAAAAGTATTACTTATGTCAGAAGTGTACTAATGATATAGAAATCGTCTGAGTGATAAAAATATATCATCCAATAATATCAGAAGTGTGCCAATGATACAGAAATCGTCTGAATGGTATGAGATATCATCCATTAATAAAGGGTTAAATATCCAGTTTTGGTTTGACTTTGGCTCCCATGAAAAAAAATTTGTTCAACATTTGAAAAATTTTAAATATGGTTCGATTTCACTCCATTTTTTATTTATGGCTTGATTTTTGAGAAATTACAATATGGGCCGACCTTTGAATCATCTATGTGGCATCAAATATTTCTTAGACGTATTTAAAAAAGGAAAAAAATCACAAAACTAAATCATTTTACTTGATTTGGTGTTATGTGAAAATGCTAACTCTCTACTTTGGCTTCCGTTAATCATAGATTTTTCAAAGACATGCTATAAGTGTAAAAACCGAGGGAAAGTCGAACCATATTTATAATTTTTAAAGATCGGATCATAATTGTAAATATGGAGCAAAGATCATAATATTTTTGTGATTTTCTAAAGTTGAGCAAAAATGTCAGCGTACCGGCAAATGTGAGCCTAAAATTTAATATTAACCTATTAATAACTAATTTGTTGATCATTTCTTGAATTTAAGACATGCGTTATGAGAAGTACACTAGTACAGTAACAGACTTCAATACAACTGCCTAAAAATGAAAAGGAAAAGGAAAAAAATAATAATTACAGTCGCTCCATGAATTCATTTCGATAATAAGACTATAATAATAATAATTTGTTGCTACTATAAATATTGAGGATTTCGAGAGTCCTAGGAAAAGTTTATCTGCAGATTTGCAGTTTATCCAATTGAAATACTATAATGATTGATTACTACGCACATCTAACTTCCTGTTGCAATCAAATTGTGACAAACGAAGAAAGTGAAATAAAGGGGAATAAGCACTTATGATCAGACATTATGTTTAGTCCCGAAAGTTGATTAATAACTTTTTCTAGTAAAGATTATCAATTTAATTAAAAATAGTCAAAGTATCTGAAAATTGCAAAAAGAGACTACTTTCATTGAAAATTAATATGATGACACGCAAAAAATTGTTCTTGTTCAGTTCTTTTATTCTTTTCTTTTTTCTACTAAAGCATTCGAAGTAGAGAATGAACAAATAGTTGGGGACCAAAGAAAACATATTTACTTTTTGTTTTTGCAATTTGGTTCGTTGCTTGATTATTAATTTATACTAGTTATTAAATTATTACATTTATACTCCCTCTATTTTTTTATAAGTATTTCATTCTCACTTTTTTCTTATTTTTTAATAAATATGCTTATTAGTATTCCCTCAGTTCTTTTTAAAGTGTCTCATTGATATTCTTTTCTTGTTTTTTATTTATTAAGTGTTATGGTTCGTAATTTAAGAGTAAAATTATGATTAGTTTATTATTTTTTCCTTATTTAATATTGTTAGAATTTGATAATTAGTTGTGTGTATGTATTTATTAGGATAATTAATAAGGTTAGAAAAGTAAATTTTTTATTTACTTGGTTTTTACGATTTAACGGTAGGGGATATTTAAAAAGAACAAAGAAGTAATTTGAAAGTAAAGTTATAACATCCTTTATATTTTACCATTATATAATACTTTTAGAATTTGATAATTAGTTATGTGTATGTATTTATCATGATAATTAGTAAGATTATAAATACAAATTTTTCTATTTTCTTTTTATATATAATTTGATGGTCAGGGATAATTATAAAGAAACAATTGAAAAGATCATTTAATGTATTTGCTAACATAATGGAGGAGAACTGAACCTGGACCAGTCTTGGCATTTGCGATCCTCATTAAAAATCTGAGGTAAGTGCCGGGCCACCTCCAATGATGCAAAAAATTGAAGAAAACATAGGAAACTGCAATACTTATCATAAATCAATTCACACTTATCATAAATCAATTCACAATTTTACTATATCGGATTTTTACTGGTATAAATTTTAATACATGTCAAATATCCAGCATTATTCCTCCTATTATTATTATTCATTATCCACCCATTGAATCTGGGGTTAATAAAAAAATATCGTAGTTGCTTCAAATAGAAGTGCGTAATATATTCATATTTTTGCACACAAGATGAGGATCTTTATGTAGGGTTGGATCGGGGATATTTTATAGAGGGTTATCAGAGTTAAAATCTATACATATAATT
Source organism: Salvia rosmarinus (assembly GCA_036937905.1). Classification (NCBI taxonomy): domain Eukaryota; kingdom Viridiplantae; phylum Streptophyta; class Magnoliopsida; order Lamiales; family Lamiaceae; genus Salvia; species Salvia rosmarinus. The sequence goes on along the minus strand of CM072823.1, from coordinate 52,824,937 downwards.
TGCATACATATCCATATGTCTCTAGAAATTTCTTTTAGGACAATTTTAATTGTGTGTATCAGTCACATTGGGACTAACAACGGAAGTGAGATTGAAATTGTTGGCGGTGATGAGTGTTATAATTAAAAAAGTTAAGCAAAAAAATAATTATAAGATTAAAAAAAATAAAAGAATTGATTGGAAGTATGAAGCTTCACCAACACCCCCTAAATCCGCCCTATTTCTACTACAAACTACACCAAATTAGTGCCACCATTGATTGCAATTGGCTTTAGATAATGTTAAGTGGCATATTATTGTATAGTTTACATATTGGAAGCGTATTGGCTTTAGAAAATGCTAATCAATCTTTTCTTTCTTTCTTTTTTTCGAAGCAATATGCTCCTTAAATATTATAGTATATTTATATATACTCTCATACAGAGAGAGGGGGAGGTAGAGGTGAGTAAAATACTCGAAAATCGAATAATCGAACCAAACCAAATCGAAATATCAAATTTGGTTCGATTATTTCGGTTAAAACCAAATTAAAATTCGGTAGTTCGGTTTTCGGTCGGTTCAGAATTTTTTTAACCGAAAACCGAATTTTATATATATATATATGGTTGGGTTCCCGTAGTACCCGGTCCCCAGATAGTTTGTAGTACTCAATCTAAACCACACATTTTGAACACGTGGCAGCTCATTTTCTTTTCATTTTCTTTTTAATTTTCGCAAGGGGCAAAATGGGAAGAAATTAAATCAACCTTCTTCTTCTTCTCCTTGGTGGCAACGGGTGGCACCGGGGACGACGACGGCGGCAGCACCGGCGAACATCAACAATGTAAACAAACAACAACAAACAATAGATTTTGAAAGAAATAAAAAGAAGAAAAAAAAAATTGAGAACAAAATTGATGGATTTTGAGAAAAATAGAAGATGAATTTGATAGATGATTGAAGAATCGAGAAATATGATGGCTATGACGGTGGTTCACGGCGAATTCGTCGGTAATCAACGAAAGAGACGACGGAATTGACATGGAAGGATAAATGAGAGATTTTCTGTCGAAACCATAAAAATGCATTGAACAAAACATGAAACTGCATTGAACAAAACATGACAATGCATTAAACAAAACATAAAACTGCATTTGCCACAAAACACAAACATGCATTGAACAAAGCATGTTCATGCATTGAACAAAGCACGTCCATGCATTGATCAAAACATGTCAATGCATTTAACAAAACGAAAAATGCGGGCCGGTGTAGCGCGCAAGCCTGAAACGACGGCGCGCGGCGGGCGCAAGCTTCCAACAGCATGCATTATTATGTTCAAATGCATGCATTTTTTGTTCATTTGAATGCATTATTCAATTCAACTAAATGCATAGTTTGTTTTCGCAATCACATAACAAATCAAATTACTAATCTACCATTACTTTTACGAAAATCAGCGAAATTAAGCTTAAAATGTCTGAAAAAATCTCAACCATAGGATCTATGAGATGAGTGGATGAGATTGAGTACTACATACTATTTGGGGCTCGGATACTATTTGATCCCTCCTCTCTCTCTCTCTCTATATATATATATATACATATAATCTTATTTATTTAGAATTATAATTTTAATATATCAATATCCTTAATCCTATTATTTCTCTCTCTCTCCATCAAAATATTTTGTATATATATAACATATAAAAATGTACTTTTATATATAAATATAAATATCAATATATAATATTTTATTTATATATTCATTTGAAAAAAAATATTTTTTTTTTGCTAAAAATAAACCATTTTTTATATATATAATATTTATTTATTCATTTAAAAAAATATTTTTTGCTAAAAATCCGTTTTAACCGAAATATATTTCGATTATTTCGGTTCGGTTTAGTTAATTTTTAAAAATTTTGGTTAATTCGGTTCGGTTATTTTTTCATCCGAAACCGATCGAATAACCGAATACTCATGGGGAGGGAGACCGTATTTCTAAATTATTTTTTAAATAGTTATAAGCAATAGTTTAAAAAATTAAGAATAATAATTATAGTGGTTTTGTTAGGTACAACATCAAACTAACAATCTAAAATATGTGGGCCAATAAATGATGGGATAGTCATTATCAATCCAGACTTTCAAGATTATCCTTAAAAGGCTAATTTCCTAACCCAAAACCATCATTATCACTAACCTTTCTACAAATAGACTCTTAATCATAATCCCAATAATAAAGAATTAAACGCATTTATGGCCGATCCACTTTAGTATTCTTTATTCTTTATTCGCCATAATCAACGAACACGAGCGACTTGAGTTTGGTCACATGATCGATTATATTTTGGAAAAATAATTAAGATTGATGTGAACTAAACCAGCCTCAACAGCTTTTCTACATTTCATTCATACATAAACATAATAGCTGCTGTATATAATTTCAATATATTTTCCTGAAATAACTCAAAAATATTTTTTAACCCCTTATTTTTCTTTTCGATATTTTAAAAATTGAAGATAATTTATTAGAAACTGCAATTTGCAAAATAATAAGATAAATCCGAGTACTTCATGTTACATAAAAATAAATATATATTTTAAAAAATTAACAAATAACAATGTGTTAATTTGTTTTCTTTATTTGGGGGATGGGGGTGGCATCAAAATTACCATTTTCATTTTTGTGATTATATAAACTATATAGTTTTTGTTATTTGCCATCTATAGCCAATATTAATAGAATTATAAGGAAAGCTCTAATCATATGATATACCAACCAAGTGACATAATATTCATAGATGGTAGGCTCAAGATGGCGATAGCAAAATAAATGAAAATGAAAGGCCGTGTAACATAATTATGAAAAAAAAAGCATGACAGTTTTTTTAAACAGAGTTTCTGTGGCAAGTAACAGTTTTCCAAAGTGAGAATGTCTTATTGCGTAATTTTCTTACAGCTTAATTTTGATACCTTTGTTTATTAAACTTTAATAGATCATTTTAATTGGACTTCTATAAAACAACCATGCATATTGTATTTTATATACGTAAATCTACATATTGAAAAAACATTCAACATGTACATGATTCAAAACTAAATTCAAAAGCTCGTAGATTTTACGAAGTGGTGTAACCTCCTCTATATGGAGTTTGAAATTTAAGTTAATATTTTACTATTTTTCTTCAAAAATAAGGATAAAAATAACTTCTTCTTTTCTTTTTCTTTTTCTAAGTGTTCTCAACTGTCAAATTTTACATATATAAAAAAGGATACATTTATAGTCTTATTAATTATCATGATAAATACATATACACAACTACTTACTAAATTATAAAAGGTTCAACTTGAGAAATAATCGAATAGAAAAGAGGAACAGTAGACACCTTAGTAAAAATAGAGAAATAGAAGCCACTATTACTAAAATATGTTTCGGTATGCGATTAATGGGAACTCAAGAAGTTTTAAATCGTGAAATCAAGTAATAATGTAAAATACATTGTTGTACGGTCTCACAAAAACATTTAACGGTCGCGAAACTATATAACAATGTATTTTACATTCTTACACGATTTCACAAATCGAAAAAATCGGGTGAGGATCGTGATTTCAATACATTGACGACAAATGTGACATCAACACAAAAATGGCTAACATTTCTGTGTTTGTGACATTTGCTATTATTCCTCTTTTCTATATCAAATAAGATATTTCTCCTAATTATATTTTATGGAAAGTATTAAAGATGGATAAAATAAAAAAAAAGTATCATTAATTTACTCTCAAATTATGAACGAGAATACTCACCAAAAAAATAAAAAGTAAAAACAGGACATTTATAGAAAAAGGAGAGAGTACACATTAGAAAAATAATTATAAGATCCATTTCATATATATAAGATATTATATTTAGAGCAAGGAAAAAAGAAATATAATAAATTAAGTGATAGAAGTCTTGGTAGCAATTTTATTTTTATTTTTAAAAGAAAGAAGTGTTAGTAGCAGGCGTAGGTGAGCCAGTAGCAGAGCAAAATAACATGTAAGCCTTAAAGACATGGAGCGCTGGAGGCTCCGAGAAAAGCTCACTCAAAGTCACTTCTTTTAACTCCCAAGGTCTCTCCTCCCTCTCTCTAGATTGGAGAAACCACTGCGGGTAGTAGCCATTGTACGCCACTGGGTACTGTACTCACCCAACAACCTGCACTCTTTCAAGGAAAGAAGATCAACTCCATTTGTCCCCTTCCCACCTATACACTCACACAAACACCTTCCTGTATCTATACATTCATGCTCCTACGCTCGCCGTGATCGACGGGATTCCGTTCGGCCTCGGGCAATGGATCCGCAAGGGGCGGCCATGATGAACGAGGGCGGAGTTTATAACTTCGCCGAGATCTGGCCGGGTTTTCAGATGAATGCCGCTGCGACGTCGTATGGATTGGGCTCGGATCCGATGGTGATGGACCAGAGATCGAATCATTGTCCGCCTAATCACAATTCGAGGAAGCGCCGCGAGGATGATGATTGTGTCAAAGGAGGAGCCTCTACAAGCAATAGCAACGGCAACAGCAATAATACTACTACTAATAATAACAACAATGTTATGGTAAATCTCTTTTTTAAGTGACAAATTCACTTATATCTTCGTGAGTAATATTAAAATTCATTTGCGCGCAGACTTCTTTACCGGTATGTTTTCCTGTTGGTTTGGATATTGATAATTGTGTTGTTGTGCAAGTTTATTGTATGTACGATAGGTGCTGTATGCCAGCTTGAAAAGTTGATTGTCTAATGCCATGCGATTTCGAGATTTTTGTATTGTGATTTTAACTTCTTATGATCCGTTTGATAAGGAATTCTTTCTTAAATTCATTTCTTAGGTGAATCTGTCTGCATGTCTGGTGTTCAATTTTATGTGTGATTTAATTGTCAGAGATTAATGAAGTGAAAAATGAAAAGGGTGATGTTACTTCAATTTACTTGAAGTTATTATTTGGTGACTTGTTGTTGGCATGAAGCAGAGTGAAGGAGATACTAAGAGATTGAAGGCAATTGGATCCAACGGTGCTTGTGAAACGAAAACAGAAGGGGAAGGGGAAGGGAACTCGACTAAAGCACTTGCAAAACCAGCTGAGCCATCAAAGCAAGACTACATCCACGTAAGAGCAAGAAGAGGTCAGGCTACTGACAGCCACAGTTTAGCTGAAAGGGTAATGAGAAGACGCTGTTTCTTTGTTATTTATTCATATAGAGTGAATGTTTCTGATGTTTCGGGGTTTATATTTTTTCCATTTACAAAATTGAAGAGGGCACCTTAGTCTAATGTTCGTTTGTTTAGTCTTGATGATTAAGTAGTAGATGATGAATGCTGGTTAAGTGATTTTTCTTGTTTCATTCACCCTCTTGTTTGCAGGCTAGGAGAGAAAAGATTAGTGAGAGGATGAGAATTCTTCAAGATTTAGTTCCTGGTTGTAATAAAGTAAGTATCCTGTGACCTTTGGACTCTATTCTCTCATAGAGAAATTTGTGGCCCTAGGGTTTATATGAAACTGTTGTTAAGGAACGTGAGTGTCTCTTCTTTTTTCTTGTTAACTAAATTGAAATACATATGTCAGCAAAGACATTTCTGTGCTTTTGAGGATTTAGGCTTAGAGAAAAGATGTTGAGGATCTCTGAGCATTGTTGAAGCTTGTATTGGGGAGCTTGTACTGGAAAGCTTTTTATATGAAAAATACTGATATTTATGCGTAATTCTTACAGCTCTTTATATATCGGGATCTTTCATTACTCGTTTTTATTTTCGAAGGAGTTGGGTAAGCCAATTGATGCTTAATGATCTACTATTTCTTCCAGCATATTCGTGTTGTCTTCAGCTAATAACCTTCTTTCTGCCTTAGTCTTTACAGTTTGCTGCTGACCTTATATAAGTATTCTTTCTTTTACTGATTCAGTCTCTCATTTTGATTGTTATGTGTATATCTGTTGATTTCTGTTGAGAATAGACATTGTTAATGAGTTCAGCATTTAAAATGTATTTTCTCCTTTTTTCTGTTTTCTGGCCATATACCCCTTAAATTTGATACTTATTTTTTTTCTAAAAAAACTAAAAGTATATGACACCATTTTTTGGTTGCAGGTTATAGGCAAAGCGCTAGTGCTTGATGAGATTATTAATTATATCCAATCATTACAACGCCAGGTTGAGGTAGATATCTTTCTCTCTCAAATCCTTCTCGTGTGTGTGTGTGTGGGGAGGGGGCTCTGCATGATCCTTTTGTGCTGTACACGTATCTTGACCAGTCCACTTGAAATATGCTCTAATAAATCTTGACATGTCTCACAGTTTCTGTCAATGAAGCTTGAAGCAGTCAATGCAAGAGTCGGCATTGATGAATACCCTTCAAAAGATGTAAGCGCTTCAAAACACAATCACCAACCTTTTTGAAAATATTTCAACTTCTTCATTTCTTGAAAATTCAAGCAATTCTACATTTATTCTGCCAGATGATAGATGCTCACTGGAAAATGTTCAGAAATCATTTTTGAGACACGTCTGGGAGATTTTGTTCAATAATCATAGTCTGTCATCCGACTTATAGCTTCTATAGAAGTATGAGTTGGGTTTTATTATCGAAGTGTAATTTTGGGGTAAATATGATATTTCTACCTTGATTGGCATCTTTGCAGAAGCTTATTAGCGAGTTCCTAAGGTCTGAAACTGGTTTTTTGAACAAACTACCAGCTAATTCAAAATGTCATCAAGTTCTGAGCGTTATCATTCTTTATTCAGTTTGGACCCCTACTTAGTCATATAAGCTTTATGCTGATCCCCACGCTACTTCTGATTAGCCATGCTCTTTGCAAACTGAATATAAACTTACACCACCATCTCCAACTGGCAAGGCATCTACAGACAATTCAAACATACTAGCAATCATGTATCCTTTTGGGGTTCTTAGATAAAAGAAATGCTTAGAAGCATCAAGTAGCAGAACCTTCTTTGTTTTTACTTTTATCTTGCAATTTACTGTCATTGAATACATAAACGTTTTTTTTTTTTGAGTGACTGCATATAGTAATGTCAACGGCGTAAAATGACAATTTTTGTTTTCCTTTCGTTGGACAGTTCTCTCAGCAAACGTTTGATAGTTCTGTCATGGCATACGGTTCTCAAAATACAAGAGAATACGGTAGGGGTTCTTCACCAGAATGGCTACACATGCAGATTGGTGGCAGTTTTGAACGATCCTCATGAGAACTCCCATAAATTAGCCTAATAAGAGCATTGTTGAAAAGCTGCGCTTCTTCCTCAGCGACTGCAACAGTATACATATTCTTGAATCTGAATATATCTCAGTTACCATAATCAGGTGCAGGTGTGTTTGAGCGCGGTGCTATTGAAGATTGTATTCTAACAATCCGTGCCCCGACGTTACCCCGATATCGAAGATTCATAGATTATCAATGATATTGTAATATGCCTGTCTCCAACTTCTAAATTCTTATTGTTGTATTTATATCTTTCATTGCCATTAAAAACTGGGGTGTGACAAAGTCGATTGCTTCGTTGAATAAAAGTAAGCCTTGTTGTTACATATATCCAGAAACATACATACAGCAGCAGTTTCTCTACTCACTTCTTCATGGAAAAACTTTTGCTTATTCTGCCTAATCAATCTTACAGAAATCTTCCTGCAATCAAGGAAGCAAACACACACACACACACACACACACACACACACACACTTATAATCCTAATTATTTTCTAACGAGCAATTTGCTGGCCCTCCTCTAAGGGTGGTTTCATTGATGAATTGCATCTCAACCCAACCACAAACCACATAAACATGTGTCCTCTCCTCGAACCAAGCAGCCAGCCCCTCCCGGACCATCCCATCATACTTGAGCTTGAACCTTAGCGGCTTATGAAACGAGCGGCTCTCCATGAGAGCCGTTGGGACGAAGGAAGCCGGGACAGAAACCGTTGTTGTGTTTATGGTGACATTGAACAACATGTGATCACCAACGTCTAAGAAGAAGTCCCCTGTCCTAGACACCCACAGTAGCTCATGATCCAAGAAAATTGAAATCACAGACGTCTCGTGGTAGATGCTTCTCTCACCAAGATTGCTGATATTGAACCTGACATCACATTTCCCGGTTACCTGATCTGGGGCAGCCTGAAACTCCGAGATTGTTAAAGATTTTAGGACAAATAGATGCTGGAATTGCTGGTCTGTCACAATCTGAGTTTGTAAGTAGGGAAAGAATGCGAACACAACTAGGACTAATGAGATTGTGGCTAAGGCTGTCATGAATATGCGATCCCAGTCTATGACGTTGCATGCGGATTGCATCTGCACGTGGAGATCGTGGCACAAATTTCTAAGCTCGGATTCTGTTGAGGTTGCGTGCGCTTGATCCTCGACCTCCAATGTGCTCACCCGGTTGTACCTGTCCGGCCATCTGATACGTCGTGGGGACGTGTTTTCCTCCATGGATGAAGATGGCACAAGAAGAAGAAAATAAATTTGTATTTTGGCAAAATGAAAGAATGTGCATGTTTGATATGCTAATTATATTGCTAGGTGTATCTCTAGTAAAAAATTAGGACTCAATGCTATCCTCTGCTAAATTCTTGGCTCCTTGATTGTTCCCAAAGAAAGAGGACTACTTGATATGAGGATCACTCGTTTCACCCTTCTAATTGTGTCTTTGGCTGAGGATTCAAGTACCGTTTTCTCTCTCCTACATATTATGTGTATTAAGACAAAATTAATCCTATTTTCTTACATTTTCATGACCCTGTAAATAAGATGTTAGCAGGAGAAACCAGCAGAATATATAAAAAGGCCATCATCGCGAAATTTATATATTTAAGTAAAAAAGGAACATGAATCAAGATTTATCAATATAAGCTTTTTCCTTCATCACAAAAATAGCATGGAATCTGAAGAGGGTGCTTAACTTTGTCGCACAAGCTTCTGTGTTATGTTCAAATACACTTCTTATAATAATTTAAGCCTGCAATAAGGTATGTGACCCACAAACTTGTCTACTTCAAATTTAAGCCTATAATCTGCGGTGTGTGTGAGAAGAAAAGTTAGTGCGTGAGATACCTTATCGCAGGCTTAAATTCTTTAAAAGTGTACTTGAACATAACACAGAAGCTTGTGCGACAAAGTTAAGCACCCTCTTCATCAACAGCCTTAGATTCTTCACCATCAAATATGTCCGAATTATTCTTGCTTTAGTAACACCAAAATCATAGGAATTTGGACAATACCCACAGTTGGACGAATCTGCAGTAAAGACGACAAGACTTTATGTTTTGATTCTCTCAACCTCATTCATTATTTACTCAATTATCATCCGATTACGCATTCTTTCTAGATCAATAATTTGCTAACACGTACCTACTTTTGAGTTTTCAGTCCACCAGGTATAATTTGACAATTATTATTTTCTTAAGCTAAAATTTATGAAGTTTTTAATTTTACTTGAAAATAATAGAATCTATTACTTGCATATCAAGGTTGGTAACTATTCTTTCCTTTTATAGATTTGGCATCTATTAATAATACGAAGACAAAATATACACTTTATATAGTTAAAAATACTGAATAAGCTGGTTATGAGCCCTAATTTTTAAGTTTATAATAGCGTGATTAAACTTGCAAATGAAGCCATTACAGTTATAAAGTATTATTTGATTCTCCATCAGAGATTTGTTTAATTTATGGCAATGTTCCTTCGAAAAATGCTCCACAATTTATTCAGACAAAGGATATAGATATTCCAAATCCTAAGCACCACACCTATCACAAATTGAGCATTGATTTTTATGTAAATAACAAGAACCAATCGAGTATTGACTTTTATGTAATTTATCAAGTTAATGATGTTAATTACAATTTTAAAGATTTTTAGAGTAAAAAATATCTAAAACAAAAAAATAAAAAATTTAATGTGGGATAAACATGAACAATGCTCACAAAGATGAGTAACATATCATTCATCTATAAATAACTTCATGACACCTACTACAATGCCATAATTAAAGTATAAGTGTGAAATTTATAAAAGATTAATTAGAATCCTCATTTTCGAAAATATCTCATTCTCTCTAGAATCATTAAAGCAGACGGAATCACTCCGACCTATAAAGAAACCAAACCACCCTATCAAAACCCAAAGGAAAACACCTTCTCCTTATCAACTCCCACATATTCTTACATCCCAATCTCCCAACTTTAATTCCTTCATATTTTTCTATTAATTATCACACACTTTCTTTTCCTGAACAGTAATAGGTGTCTAAATTCAGCTTGGATTTTAAAGAGAGATGAGTAACAGCGAGTTCTTGAAGGCCTGTCTTCGATTAGTTCTGTTGCTCGGATTTCTTCGATTTTTGATCGTTGAGGCTCATCATCATCGCCACCAAAAACCAAGAACTAGGGTTGCTGGACTACTTATTATGAAAAAAGAAGCTTTTGGAAATATGAAGAAAGAGTTTGTGAATATAGCGAGAAGGAAGCATAGGGTTGTTTCAAAGTTGGAGCTTAACCATATGAGCAAAAGAAGAGTTCCTAATGGGCCTGACCCCACCCCATCCACAACAGGTTTGTGGTTTCCTTTTTTTCAGTCTCTTTTAAGTTCCACGTGTTAGAATCGTCCATTTTCACATAAACAAGTGCTTCGTGCATGATCACTGCTATATCAAATGATTTTCTATTTGTGTAGCATCTATATGTATATACACGTATATATATAAGAAAATGTTCAAATGAGAACTTTATTTTAAATTAAGTGACAACCTGAAAATCATTTTCAATCCTTTGATCAAGTAGATCTACGATGAATGCATCATTTTATTGGATGAATGCACCACCTGAGTTTGACTCTCATTAAGGGCAAATTTTTATTTTTATGTTTGTCATTTTCATGTAATAACTTTCACGACAAATGTAGTGACTTTATACATACAATGCAGTGTTCTCATAAAAGATATAATTCTCACGATAGCCAATCCCTATATATATATAGAAATTGAAGCAAATAGAAATCAATTCTAAAATATAAAAAATAATATTATATAGATATATTTCATTAAATACAATTCAATTTTGTTTACGTATTATCACTGAAAAGGTGGAGCTTGGATGCCAGCTATAGCAATTTCCGAGGTTATGAATATGATAGAGAAAAATATACTTTGTCTTGTCATCTACTTAATTATATTAGAAATTGAACAGAAGAAAAATAAAAGCCAACATTTTCATCACTTTATCCATCTCTTGAGAGATTTATCAAAGCTAACGTTAAAACATTTACATCTTTTGTATCTTTAACTTCCTTCACTTTTGAGGGTAAATTCAAACTTTTACTGTTGCCTTTTTCTTTTCGTGCTACTTTTTTAATCCCTCCTTTAATCCATCTTTTGTATCTTTAATCCCTCTTTTTTAATTCTATATTTTATATATATGTGTATATTATACGCATTCGCATGCCAAGATCGTATATCTAAATACGATGTCGATGTCGATGTCCTATATGTTTAGACTTCTACACTATTATGTGTTATTCAATCAACATTGATCATATAATTTTTATTTCTTTTGAACTTCATAATAAAGTTACATGGAATCCACGTGTAATGTCATCAAGCCATTAGCCATATACTCATTGTCACTAAAAACATATGCAACAAAAAGTATTAAAATTAAAAAAAAAAAGTTACATGCAAATTCTTATGGAATATATAGTGAAAATTAGAATTAGTAAAGTCATGCATACATGTGTATAAGTATGTATATATGTTATAAGCTCTTTAAAATAAGCTTAGCCAAACACCCTCTATATAAACCCCAGGAGCTTAAAAAATGATCAAGCTTGTTCAGATTTAATTTGTTTTTGTTTTCGATTAGCTAAGATATATTTGAATTTTATTTATAAAAGGAAGTTTATATAAGTATGCTAAGTTTGTTGAGAGCACTGCTGCAAAAGGAGATTGTTTGTCCCCAATTTTACAGTCTTGATGTAATTGTAGATTTCTCTAATGATTGTACATTTTTTTACGGTTGAAAGAAGGTTTTGGCCCCGAGCTTAATTTTTATGTATTTATTTTTAAATTATAATATCGAAACAAGACAATTTCCTATAAAAGAACGATTTGAAAAAGAATATCCCATTAATTGTACTAATGAACTACTAATAAGTCCTTGTAAACCAACACGTTAGTCTACTCGATCATATTTCATATTTGCATTTTTGTAAGAGATCATGTAAGTATATAATATCAACAAAAAGTGCACATGCAATTAATAAAGATTAATGAAATTATATAAGTAGTTGCCGCCACGCATTGTAGATATAACGGCTCATGTTTCTAATTTATATTTTGAATTAGATAATAAGAATTTTATCAAAAGGAAAGTTTTGGAGATAGACTTTTGCTTTAGGGTGATCAATTCAAATTATTTCATTTAATGACTAATTGGCAAGTGTTTTAAAAATAAATAAATAATGCCTGCAATGAGCTTGGGCTCAACCCTAATTCCCCTAACATAAACATGAAACTTAATTGGGCCGTACATTTCTCATACTAATGGGCCAACTGGGTCTCCAAATTGAATAAGACGATAAGTTTGAATGAATCATAACAACGCTTATGAAATACATGGTACTAATTTAATCTCGTAATTATGTTGATTATTGAATTTAGGAGGCACACCACCTTTGATTTGACGTCACGTTCGAATAATTTTGTTATAACTCAATTTACATGGAATTCTCTACCCAAAAAGCACAATATTCTGTTTGGAATTTTTCATGCCAGGGCATTTATACAGTTTTCAGATTGTGTTTTTAGCTGCACTCCTGCTCATCACTTTAATTACGTTTTTTGTGAATCTTTTACCACTTAAATTATATAATGACCTATTTCTTTCTTTTTTTTTACCTAAAAAGGTATATATAATTTATATACATTGTTTTACATATTTTTAGGTGTTCAAACAATTATTGAATAACTCCGTCAAAAAGGAGTTTCTAAATAAATTTATAATGTCAAGTCACAAGCACACCTGCATTTCAATTTCATTGGAAGTTCATTTGAGTTGCATTTTGCATTCCACATCTGTTTCCAAGTTCCAACTCCACACAACTGACACCTCCATCCAACCCACAACAATAAAACAAATTACACACAATACTCAGATATATATAGCTCTACCCTTTCTGTATCTATAATAATAATAAAAAGTGAAATATATCAAACTACACACATTTCTAAAAGTGTGTATAATTTATCTTATTTTACAAAATCAATACACAACATACCCATTTATATTTTTAATATATATTTCTAGTGAGTTTACAGGTTTGGTCGGTGAAATGACATAACACCGACTCCGAAAACATAACAAATCAATAAATGATTGGGAAATTATTTTCAATGTATTGGATATTATTATTATTTTAAATTACTTTATATATGAATGATATCATTAAATCATTAAATTATGTATCTCGACCGGAGAGGAGAGAGGATTTAATTAAACATTCAAAATTTTGAATAGGTCGATTGGATGCATCTCGTGGGAGAGAATTTAAAAATCGAAGGAGAGGAATTAATTAAAATCGACCGGAGAGAGGATTTAATTAAAATTCAAATTTTGAATAGGTCGATTGGAGCGGATTTTTAATACAATTTTAATTAATTCGGATCGGAAACATCAAAGAATTAATAATTAGTATTAATTCATGTTGAAATTGGTCGGCCAGGAGATGAATTATGAAATGAAATTAATACTAATTATTAATTCATGTCTCCGATCGACCGTAACATCAACGATTTTTCAATCGAAACAAGGCTAATTAATTTAAATTGAATGTATGATATTTAAATTAATATTTAAAGGTAATCTATGGAAATTTTGTAAAATATTGAAATCTTGAAATTATAACACAACTTATGAATTTTGAAATATTTAATATTGAAATTATCCTTCATATTTACCGTATTAATTAATAGTGTACAAAATAGTACTACGAAAGTAAAAGCTACACTAAAATTGCGAAAAATTGAAGAAGACAAATAAATGCGAAAAGTAAACCAATAATTGAACCAATTCTCTCTATTTATCTGATTCGATAGTAACAAATACAAATCCAACAAATTGCTATTGCTCTTGCTTCTCGAATTTTAGTTCTTCATTTCGATCCACAACCCAAGAGTTGTGTCTCAACGGTAAGTTATTCAATTTTTATTTATTTTCGACGTGTTTTGAATTTATTGTTGTTTATGATATTAATTTGTGTTTAGATTTATTATTGTTATTTTGTTTAGATTTATTATTGTTTATTGGTATGGATAAATTATTGCGTTTAGATAATTAAATTAATTGGATAATTCATTTAGTGTTTTGAATTTATTGCATAATTGGATAATTTGTTTAGTGTTTGGATTTTATTGTATTATTAGTATATATAATTCGATATAATTCGTTTAGATAATTATTTATAATTATATAGCATATAATTAGTTTAGATGAAATTAGATGTTTTATACGATTTTATGGCTTTTTTATATGAAAAAATAAATGAATTAAAGGAATCCCTCTCCAGTCGATGAATTAAAGGAATTATATGAAAAAATAGATAAATAAATGATTTTATGGGATTTTAAAAAAATCATAAATGAATTAAAAAATTAAATTACATTAAAATCCCTCTCTCCGGTCGACCAATTCCTTGATTCCTAGCGACCGGAATCAAGGAATTGGTCGACCGGAGAGAAGGATTTTAATGTAATTTAATTTTTTTATTGATTCTGTAAACATAATTAAATTAATTATTCAAAATCCCTCTCTCCGGTCGACCAATTCCTTGATTCCGGTCGACCGAATCAAGGAATTGATCGACCGGAGAGAGGATTTTGAATAATTAAATTTAATTATTAATTAAATTAATTTAATTATTAATTAAATTACATTAAAATCCCTCTCTCCCACGACCAATTCCTTGATTCGATCGACCGAATCAAGGAATTGGTCGAAGGAGAGGGATTTTCATGTAATTTAATTTTTT
The DNA here is from genome assembly GCA_036937905.1 of Salvia rosmarinus. Taxonomy (NCBI): domain Eukaryota; kingdom Viridiplantae; phylum Streptophyta; class Magnoliopsida; order Lamiales; family Lamiaceae; genus Salvia; species Salvia rosmarinus. The sequence goes on along the minus strand of CM072823.1, from coordinate 52,809,863 downwards.
ATTGATTCTCGTAAACATAATTAAATTAATTATTCATTCCGAAAACATAAAATTGGTCCACGGAAATTATCAAATTAACATTGATTCCGGTCGACGGAATCTTGAATGTCGACCGGAATCTTGAATTGTCGTAGGAGAGAGCTATTTTCGACCGGAGAGCTTATTTTCGAGCGGAATCTTCTAATTATCAAATGAATTTAATACTAATTATTAATTGATGTCTCCGCTCGATCGGAAACAAGGAAATATCGACCGAGACATAAAACTATTCGACAGGAGAGAGATTTTTGTTTTAGAAATTAATTTTAAATTAAATCAATTAGGATAATTTTAGATTTATTAGGATAATCTTGAATTATTGTTAGGATAATTTTAGATTTATTAGGATAATCTTGAATTATTATTGTTGTTTTAATTTTAAATGAAATCAATTAATTTTAAATGAAATCAATTAGGATAATCTTCCCAATTATTGTTGTTTATGATATTAGATTTATTATTGTTAGTTTTATTTAGATTTATTATTGTTAAATTTTTTAGATTTATTTTGTTTAGATAATTCGAGCAATTTATAATACTATCTTTAGTTTTATTTAGATTTGTTATTATTATTTTGTTTATTTTGTTTATTATTCCTATCTTTAGATTTATTATTATGTTAGATAATTCGAGCAATTTATAATATTATCTTTAGAATTATTTTGTTAGATAATTCGAGCAATTTATTATTTTGTTTAAATTCTAGCAAATATCTTTAGATTTATTATTATTTTGTTTAGATAATTCGATTGTTTCGCAATTTATAATTATTGGATAATTCGTTTAGATAATTCTTGGCATAATTCGTTTAATTAGACTTAGATTAGGCGATAATTTTAGTGTAAACATTAAGACATTAGAAAAATCATGTTAAGGCTGTATATTTACATTAATATAATCTTGTATTTGTTATAGATGTCGGGATGGAAGAGCATTATTGTTCGATATGGAGGCGATGGGATCCTTCTTTATGTTACATTGGCGGTATCGATCAAATGCCTTTGTTCGAATGGACAATGTAATTTTGTGGGAGTTCATAGAGATGATTAATGAAATTATGTTGGGAAATTCGTTGAGTACAACCTACCAACCGCATTATCTATCGAGATCTCGGAGTGGTAGAATTATCAAATTACTTTTGAGTAATGATGATCAACTTTTCGATTGGCTCATGATGCCCAAGAGGTCTATGTGACTCACGATGCCGACACATCCCAATCGGAGCAAGAACTATATGACCTTCGTTTGAGATACCATCCTCGTCAACATATGACTACACTTCCCAAAACATATCGTTCGATGCGTCGTTGACACAACAATTTACATCATCGATTGGTTTGATCGATACATCTCAATATATGCCGCAACACATGGATCCATCCAGAATTACATTTCCAACATATCTTAACCACAACCGGTGATACACTTGTTGAGGACGATGATGGCGACGACTACGTTGAAGAAGAAGATGAAAGCAGTCGGATGAGGAAGAAGATCGTGAGTGCCTTTGGTGAGCTATGGCTCATTTGTAGAGTTTGACGCATGGATCCGTCGAGGGTGGATTCGGGAAGCTTCTTTCTACGATTATGCGAGTAACACGCAGAGCACGTGGGAGGCTAGAGCCGGAAGAAGTTGAGGAGATGAGCAACGGCTGGTCCTCGTTATTCCTCATGATGCTTGATTAATCTCTTTGCTCGTCCTCCGGACTCGGTTCCGAACCCGATGAGTGACGAAGGTTCCATCTTCGACAACAAGGTGAGCGAAGATATCCGGTGGCTATGGCATTTGGAACGTCGGTAGAATTTGTTATTCCTCGATCCGATAATTCGAGGATTACATTCAAATGTCGATATCATAATCGGTGTCCTTTTCTACTACGTGCATCGCGAGCAAGGTGGATTTTGGTTTGTCCGCAAGTTTGATGCTATACATACTGCGCACGTAACTAGTGAATATCGGAGTAAGGAAGGTTAATGCCCGTGTAATTGCAGCATACATATCACGAAAAATACGAAAGACGGTGAAGTGCTAAAGCCGAGGTCCATTATGGGCGATTTGCGAGAGTACGGTGTACACGTTACATACTGATGTAGCAATGCGAGCCCGTAATAGGCGATCGAGATGATATACGGTGGACATGAAGAATCATTTCACTACTACCGAGTTATCTCGCATATGTTACGGATGAGCAATCCCGGTTCGATGACCGACTTGGATATTGGATCGGATGGTCGGTTCCGTCACCTCTTTGTCGCCCTCGGTTCATGCAGTTAGGCGTACACATTGTGCCTCCGACCCGTGATTGTAGTCGACGATGCGCACTTGAAGGGCCGCATAAAGGCGTATTATTCGTTGCGTGACAAAGGACGGCAACGAGCAAGTTTTCCATTAGCTTATGGAATTGGTCCGATCGAGAATGATGTCTCATGGACTTGGTTTACGCCTCGACTACAAGTCGCTTATGGATCAAATCCAGATGTTGATTGTTTGAGATGCCCATGTCGAGATAATGAACGCGGTCAAGTGTGTCTACCACGATGCAACACACGGATTATGCTACTACCATCTGGCGAAAAATCACCCCGTTTGGGCAACCATCCGCAAAGTTATTTCAGAAAGCCGCTTATGCGTACCAAGATGCACACTTTGAAAAAGCGATGGCTATGTTAAAGTCTCTCGTGAAGGCCGATGGTAGTGGCGCATATACCAAGTTGGTGGAGGTTGGAGTGCAGAAGTGGGCTAGATCACAGTGCCCCGTTAGGCGCTACAGTTTTATGACATCGAACATTGCCGAATCATTCAATTCTCGAATATTGTGGGCTAGACGATTGCCAATTTGCTCAATGATTGAGGCAATCCGTCACATTACAGAAAAATGGTTCGATGAGAGACATGAAGCAGCAAAGAGTGTACGGTGAATTGACCCCGAAGCAACGCGTGAAGATGATGGTATCAATGGAACTATCACGCAGATACGATGTAGTGCCCTCATCAGACTCCACTTTCAAAGTCAAGCACGGAAGCAAAACATTCAGAGTCAATCTCAATACGCAATCGTGTGCGTGTTTGGAGTGGGACATGGATATGATACCGTGTTCTCATCTTTGTTGCAACTATATGGTACAATTTAAGTTTAATTATGTTAATTTTTTGATCAAATTGATTTCACTTACATATAATTGATTATATAAATTTTTAGTCATAAAGGTCACCATATATCTAACTATGTGGGAGTACTACCATTCCAAAGCTAGCCAAGCATACTCGTATCGGATCAATCTGCTCACCACGAGTCTACTTGACTGCTCCTCCGAATGTTCTTTGGAATTACGCTTATGCCTCCTAATAGAGTCCGTCAGCCGGGCGCCCGAAGTGGGTCGATATCGTCATCCAATGTGTGGGATCGAGTAGTAGAAGTCGTGCACTACGGACATGTAGCTTGTGTGGTAATGAATCTCATACGCAGCGTGGAAGTGTCCTTACTTATCCGAGAGGCAGTGACATTGTAATGAAAGAAAACATTCATGTAAAGATATTATTAACATTATTATTATTTTAACTTAATCAAATTGAATTGAATTGAATTGACACTAGAAAAAAACATGCGAACAGCGACGGAAAATTGTTAGATTTCGTTGTTTTTGGATTTTGTTGAATTATGTTGGATTTGGTTGAATATTGTTAGTTTTTGTTGGATTATGTTGGATTTTGTTGAATATTGTTGGTTTTTGTTGAATTAGGGGAATTCAGTTGGATTGTTGTTGGTTTTAGTTGGATTATGTTGGTTTTTGTTGGATTATGTTGGATTATGTTGGATTCACGGTAGTACGGCGTGCACGGGTACACGGAGTGCACGGGGTACAGGAGTGCACGATCGCGCACGCAGTACACGATGCGTGCTGCGATCGTGCGGCGCGCAGTACCCGTGCACGGTACCGCAGGCACGCAGGGTACACGCCGTGCTGCGATCGTGCCGCGCCGTGCACGCGATCGCAGTACCTGCACGATCGTGTGCCGTGCGCATCGCGTGCAAGATGCACGGTGATCGTGCGGCGACGTGTGCCGCTGCGATCGTGTGCCGTGCGCGATCGCGTACGATGACGCGATCGTGCGGCGTGTGCCGTGCACGATCGCGTGCCGTGCTGCGATGGGTGTGCCGTGCAGCGATCGGTGCCGCGATGACATCGTGCGTGCACGGCGTGCGACGATGCGCGCACGCGTCAGCCTGCGTGCACGATCGTGCACGTCGTGCACGACCGTGTACCATGCGATCGTACGCGCCCGTGCAATCCCTAATCCAACAAATTCGGTTAATTGCAAATTCGGTTAATTGAATCCAATTCAATCCCTATTCGGTTAATTGCAAATTCGACAAAACTATTAAACTTACAAACTATACATGTAATATACAACATTCGGTTAATATACATGTAAAAAGCGGGCGACATAACCTCTAAAATATGGATAAGCCAACTGCGCACTCGGAAATAGCCAACAACAAGCAATAGCCAACAACAAGCAATATACAAAGAGGTCACACCTCCACAACATATACATAGAGGTCACGACCTCTAATACAAACAAAATATCACTAACACGTATAAAAATCAAATATTCGATAAATAATATGAACATCCATTTGCATCCAATATACCAATACATACCAATATACAAATACATACCAATATACTAGTACATGCTAATTTCTACCTCTTCCTCTTCCTCTTCCTCTTCCTCTTCCTCTTCCTCCCTACTTATATGGATCACATATCTCATATATATTTCACCTACTTTATGTCTATATGCTACAACATTAGACATACCCCATTCGATGCTCGGTGAACCGAAATAAGGCGTTCCACGATCATGCACGCAAATGGACCATCACCGAAATCGTCTTCCGGTCAAATACCTCGAAGAGGCTACTGTAATAACCGCATCATTATTCCATGGTGGTATCTCGGTGGGAGTTAGCCTCGAACCATCTAGTGAAGAGAAGAAACGGCCGCAATAATCTAGTCGGCACACGAAGTCCATCATCCTCGCATCCACTGATCCTGGTCCATCCTCCAAATACGCGAGTCAAACGAAGACGCTTGACCGTGAGTGCATATCCACGCGTACTATCACGAAACGCCGCTCGATGGCGCAAGGATAATGATCTATAAAGTTAATATTTAGATAAAATAAACAAGGACACGTAACCATTTAGATAAATTAATATTTATTGTATTAAATAAGGTTACTGCGTGGCACGTAACCATGATGTATAACCCGCCATGCCGAGGACAATGCTATCCAATGCTACGGTGGTGCCATGTAGAAGCAATGCTCTCGGGGTCATGATCAATGGTGCCTCACGCTGGTCTTGAATGTAGGACTTAAGGATTACGTGTACCTCGGACCATGAATTTTGCAAAACGTCTATTCAACATTGAAAATTAATTAATTAGAGATACTACACATATATACTATATATTGATTGTATTAAAGACTTACAAAAAGCGATGTCGAGGATGATTGTGTTTTGATAATCCACCCCATCCAATAAGTCGATCCGGCATCGAGTCTCATCTTCAAATACACCATGAATAGATCGACGACTGCAAAATTATTTTAGGGATACATATCAATATAAGTAGATGTACTTAAAAACGAAGCATATTGTATAAAAACGCATCGAACATCAAAACGCCTCGGATTTTCGATATTCACGAAAAATGCAACTGGACTTGTCGATCAAGACTCGAACAACCACCATTGCCTTATTTGTGTTCAAGAACGCGGTAATTTACCAATGTATCATCGGATAATGGACGTGGCATCGGGCTATTCACGTATGGTGACCTCATTACTGTACCGGGTCTCGTGCCTGTTCACCTCTCCGGATCCCGAACTACAAACATTTAATTTAGAAAATGAAAACATAACAAATATAATGAAATATTATAAACCGCCAATATGAGACTTAATAGTTACTGCTCCTCCAACTGCTGCTGACGGGCTCGAAAGTCGCCTCACGACGTCTGAGGCGTCGATCACTAAATAGGTCCGATCCCATCATGGAATGATGAGATGTAGTTCCGGGACTGGTACCATGGATCCGGTGAGAGTAGCGGGAGGGTATCACTGGGTCGATGCGGTCGCCTCGGTAGGCTCAATATGTCCACTGCCTCGAGGGACATCTGGACCGGGCGGTGATGTGGTCTCGATCTTCCTCCTCTCGTCGTCGTCGTCGGATGAAGTGGGACATGAGGTGCATGTGGGCCGTATCATCCCTATGTGTGCAACCACATCGACTCTTCTAAGAGGTTTTCAAACCACTTTTTATCTTTGGAATAAATTTATCTTCGATAGACCTCTCCATGCGTCGCCCGCTCTCCTCCCTCCGGACAGATTCGGATAGATTCACGAATCCAACGACGATCGGCGAAACTAAGGCATACAGGTGCTGACCACCTTGCTCGATGAAGCTGCCTCCACAGTCTGCCTTCCCGTATCCCGTCTCTCAACGGATGGCGGCGCAGCTCATCAACAACGGAACCTCAACGAACCCAACCGGCGATGTCCTGCGGTGGGTATCGAAGGTGAAGGCTCGAGGCTCGCTCGATGGAGACCACGAAGATCGGGATCCTCAACAAACCGTGGAGCCTCCTCGAACTCGGCGTCTCGTCGAGGCTCATCCACCGGAGGTGGATGAGACACACCACGACGAAGGGAACTGTAGTCCCTCCTCAAAGGATTTGACGGTATAACAAAAGTCACACCGAGTGGAGAGGGTGTGAGATGACACCCAAGATGTGGTGCTAACCTCGAATGAGTCCGGCTCGATGGATGTGAGATGATAACCGACCTACAATAAATTGAAAGATGTTATTTAATATTCTAATAAATACAATACCTCATACATGATTTAAAATTATAATAAAATTGATACCTCTTGCTCAAAAGTGATCGTAAAAGTCTGGGTGAAATCCTACTCTTGAACTTCCACCTCAACACTCTCGGATCACGTGGGATTGATGTCGTCCATTATACTTCCCAAGCTGGTATGATCTCGGTGACCAAGCATATAGTGCCCGATCGTCCGTAAAAGTGGTATTGAGCATTAGGTTGACATCGTGCGTCGTATAATATCTCAAGATCCGTAACCGTAGGCCCACGGAAATCGGCAAAACGCCTCGGATCGTCAACCAATGCCCAAACCCAATCGGCTATTATCTTCCCCGTATCGTATCCAAATACGAACCCATAGAGGTAATAACGTGGGCCACACGTAAATAGTGACGAAGATCTACATCATCACTAAAATCATTACTACAAAATCTATCTACTAGATTACGTAATGTAATCTGTGTGCCCCGCAAAAAGACTATAGACCTCAGCGTCGCTCAGTCGTAGTCAGTGTGGGATCAAATGATGATGACCCAAATTGCGGTAGGTGACTAGAGCATAATCTTTAATCGAAAAACATATATATCTTCCATTGATGAAAAATACATCTCCTGGATGCGTAGGCTCTATCGACGGAGACTAAATGGTGCAAAGAAACACTAGACTTAGGCAGGAGTCCAATCAATCGATGACCAAAGCAACCCCTAAACATATCTACCAACTCTTCGCGCCTTATCTAGCAAGACATTCTTAATATATTTAAAATAATCATCCTATAATAAGTCTTTACATCCGCCATTACATTTATCGTGGTAGCCTCAAGAAAAAGGATCGACCTACAATTATATCAATGTCACATATTACACAACGTCAACAAACCAACAAACTACTACAATAATTATTTCATTTGTATATAATTCACATCAATAAACATCCTATCATACAAATATAAAAATAATTAGAACTACAAATCACCTATCAAAAACTGGCCATAACTTAATAATACAATTTAACCATTCTAAACCATAAATGAAATATTATTCAATCATATACCATAAACGCTATTTATTCAATCATATTCCAAAACAGATATCTCGAAAACATACAAGTCCATAAACAATATTAACATACTCAATAACATAATTCAACGTATTCATATTCAATTATATACAATCATATTATTCAATAACATTTACCAACATTTATCCAATCTCAATAACATAATTCAACTACTCATATTCAATCATATACAATCATATTATTCAATCACATCTACCAACATTTATCCAATCTCAATTACAAAATATATTTAAGGTAAACATAACTAAGGGTTCACACGAAAACATACCGGTAAATGCGACATATTGCCTTCGAAAATAATACCTGCATCATTACAAAATTCAATTAATAATTTCAATTAATAACTAATAATTATTTCAATTACTAACTAATAATTAGAAAATTAAATAATTCAATTAATAACTAATTATTAATAACTAATTATACAAAATTCAATTAATAATTTCAATTAATAACTAATAATTAACAACTAATTATACAAAATTCAATTAATAATTTCAATTAATAACTAATAATTAGAAAATTAAATAATTCAATTAATAACTAATTATTAATAACTAATTATTAGATTGTTTGATTAACCAATTGAAGTTTCCGATCGATGAAGCTTCCTCCGATTCGAGCGGAGAAAGCTTTCACCGAACGAAACTTCAATTGGTCGTGAACAAGAAATTAATTCAGAAATTGAGCAAAATTGAAGTTTCGGTCGAGATTTGTTGTTTCGGTCGAATTTGTTGTTTCGATCGACCGGAACTTCCAATCGATCGAACAACAAATTCGACCGGAAACAACAAATCTCCGATCGAAACTTCAATTTTTGCGTAAAACAACAATAAACAACAATAAACAACAATAAACATTTATCCTGAAATTGAAATTGAAACATTCCACATATACGTTTCCGGTCGATCGGAAACAACAAATTACGACCGTAAACAACAAATCTCCGAATCGAAACTTCGTAAAACAACAATAAACAACAATAAACATGTATCTCTTGTTTCCGGTCGACTAAGCTTCTCTCCGGTCGAGCAAGCCTTCTCTCCAGTCGAGCGGAAAGAAGGCTTCCTCCACCGGAGAAGCTTAATCGATTCGAAACATTGTATATATTGAAAAATTACCTCCCAGTAGTGAAGCTCGACTATTAATTAAGAATGGGAATGAAATTCACTCAATCTCTTCTCCTTCAAAATTTTTAAAATTGTTCTTCACGGTTGTTCTCTCTCTTATCTTTCAAATTTTGTTCTCTCTTATCTTTCGAAATTTTTGAAAATTGTATGAAGCTTGTAACACGGAAGCCAATATTTCGTTTGTTCTCTCTTTATCTTTCGAAAATTTTGAAAATTGTATGAAGATTGTAATGTTTCCTAAGCCAATGTATTAAATAGCCAAACTCACTCATTCAACGATTTAATTTGCATGACTTTAATCAAACATGCACTTTAATTTGCACGAATTGGGTGGACTTTAATTTGTTAAAGAATCGATTCCTCTCAAATCATGTCTTACATCTTCTGCAATTTCTGAATTTTGATGATTTGATTCAAAATATAGTTGTTTAATATAGTTGGGTATGGGTTGTAGTTAATTTTTAGGTTGGGTATGAGTGAGTACGTATTATGAAAGTTGGGTAGATAAAAGTTTTAAAACATACTTTCCCAATCATTTCTGGAATTTAGATTCTCGGAAAGATGGAAATAAATCTCAGAAATAGAAAATCATGAAAATTTCCGATTTCTGGTATCTTGCTGAAAAACTCTCCAAAATCAAGATCTCAGGTGATCCCGTGGCTCATAGAGTCTTACTTTCTGTAATTCGGATTTGAATCTCGGATTCAAATTTCAGATCAGAGGCGCGGAGCATTCAAGCAGCTGAAAGTTTGCGGGATTTTTGTTTTTTGTTATAGAAAAAAATGTCGGGGCATGGGGATTTGGATAGGCAGATAGAGCAATTGATGGAGTGCAAGCCGCTGTCGGAGGGGGAGGTGAAGATTTTGTGCGATCAGGCGCGGGCGATTTTGGTGGAGGAATGGAATGTGCAGCCGGTGAAATGTCCCGTCACTGTGTGCGGTGATATCCACGGGCAGTTCTACGATCTGATCGAGCTATTCCGGATTGGAGGCAATGCTCCAGATACGAATTACCTCTTCATGGGAGACTATGTTGGTAAGCTTTTTACCTTCTCCTGCGATTTTCGGCAAGTTTAATGAGAAAGATGTTTCCTGATCTGTGTTGGTATGGATGTATATGATTTGAATGCTAGGTATGTTAAAAGGTAATTGTTTGTGACTTGGATAAATCATCGATTTGCTTCTAACTAAGTTTGTTTTTAGTGGTTAAGGTTACGGAGGATAAATGGGTGATTTTGGGAACTGAAGAAATTTGATTGTGAAGTTGTTTAATCTGTTTCTAGATATAACAATGTCGCACCTAAGTTTTGAAGGGTCCATTGAAATTGCTTGCTGTAAGAAAGGACAGAAGAAGAATGCCCAAGGAAGTTCATTTGTTTGCAGAATGTTTAATTGGTATATAGGAAAAGGCAAATGAGCTTAATTTGTTATCTTATTAATTACGGATTATTCTGTGTTCCTCTGCGATTGGAAAGTAATTATCAAGCTTCCTGCAGTTCTGGCGAGCTTGATATATATATTTTTAAACGTTAGTGGTAAATAATGCTTCTCTGCTTATCTTTCTTCTAATTGGTCCCAGGCCACTCGGAATGTGCGACATAATATCAAAGTTTTGGGGTGATTTTGGTTGGAGCAAATTACATTGTTCGATTTTTTCAGTAACGGTTAATGTTAAAATGATGGACAGTGTGAATATTATACTACAATAACATTTTGGCTTGAACGATTTTTTTTCAACCAACTTTTACAAATGAATGTCATGCTTTTGCCTTCCAGTTTCTCAACTGTACATAATATGAGCTTTGATGATAAATGTTCCACTAGTCTTTTGTGATGCACAAATTAAACAAAACTCATATGATGATTCTTGTTCTTTGATTCTCTATCTTAAGTGTGACTGTGACGTTATCTCATTGCATCATGTTTCTATCCTGAACAAGATGCTCTTTTAGTAAAATTGTTGTTTGCTTTTGGATTATCTGTAATCTGTCGTATTAGATTAATATCATCTATTAATTGTATCTTTCATGTGATACTAAGATTGTGTTACTTTCTGCTACTGTACCATCAAATTTGAATAACAAAGTATTCATTTAATGCAGATCGTGGATACTACTCAGTGGAAACTGTCACCCTTTTAGTGGCTCTGAAAGTTCGTTATAGAGATAGAATCACAATTCTCAGGGGAAACCATGAAAGTCGGCAGATTACTCAAGTGTAAGTCCCTGCCTTGCCTTCTCTTGTTTGGTTTCATTATGTTAAAGGCTCTAGACGTGTTCTGGAGATTCAACACTTTTGAGGTGCAAAATTGAGTCCTTTTAAATTCTCTCCATTCTTTTTGCTTTCAACATACATTACAAACAATAGAACAATGTTCTGACCCCTCCCCCCAACAAGACAAGGGCTTAGGCCACATTGGTTTTAGAAATTGTAGTAATTCACAATCTTTTGAAATTTTAGCCATTACTCATAAAATACGATAAGGCTAAGCGAAAGAAAAGAGGGGAGCCCCTAATGAAGGTTTGGTGTTCAGTCCGCCATTCCAATTATAAAAATATTTCAGATTAAATGTAATAATCAGCACCAATTATACATGGTACCCACCCCCACACCGCCCACCATACCTAAAGATAAAAAATGGAAACAAAATTAGAAACTCCTAACACAAAAAGCGATTCATAGAAACAAGAGAAGAAAAATGGGGAAGTAAATTATAAATAAACAAAAGGGAAAAGGGTAAATAATGCCAATAATTAGGAAAAAGGTGACAGCATGGGTTGTGGCTGCCTGGGGACAAAATGAAAAGAAGACAGAAAAAGAAGAGTGAAGGGGGGAATGACAAAAGCATGCTCTGCAAGGAATTAGGTCTTGAAATGGCCAAAACTAGTGGGAAGAGTATTGTAAACCATCAGATTTATATGTTTGATACTTTGGCTTCCTTCTAGATTTACTACATGCAGTATCACTTGCATTGTCTGTGGCACCTACTCTATTAAATAAAAGAAGAAGAAAAAGGTTCAAAAGGCATGCCTAGATGCTGACCTTTGAAAGGGCTTATGCCCTGTATAGGAAAAGGTGCCGCCCCTTGCCACCTGCATCATGGCACACCATTTGTAACTATGGTATGGTTAATTTGATCTATTACAATCTTCAACTGAACGACACATTAATGATGCAATTCAACTGAATTTGGTTTTTATTCTGCATGACTGACAGCATCGTTCTATGACTATCTCGTACAGGAATCTATTTTCACTTTTGAGAATTTGTTGAGGGAAAAGTTTGTACACGTGCATCAATTTCACACAAATACAGTATAGTTAAGATATATTGGCTTTGCACATCTACATATTCAACTAAAGCCCGTAGGTAAGCACACATCACTTTAGATTATTGAGGGCTTGTGGACATTCCATTTTGCTAGCACTAAATTTAGAAAAATGCTTCGTAATAGTTTGTAAAGAACTGGGGAAGGAAAGGAGCCAAGAATTGGAAAGAAAGAGTTATGCTCATCCATATGATGTGTTTTAATTCCATGAATTATCCCATTACAGCCAAATGAGTTATCTGATTGGTGCTGCTCACCAGTTCCCTGGTAAATGCGGCTGTCTTCCTTGCTTGTATAGTAAATTTTGACCTTTAAATTAAAACCAAAAACGAACTAAGATTATGGGATTGTTGAATGAAGTTACTGTTGATCAAGAGTTCTATGTCATTATGGGATTGTTCGATGTTAGATGGCTGTAGATTTGGTTGCTTGCAAGATTATTAATTAGACACATTTTCATTCCAGGTATGGGTTCTATGATGAATGCTTGAGGAAGTATGGCAATGCCAATGTCTGGAAGTTTTTCACCGACCTTTTTGATTATTTGCCCTTGACAGCACTTATTGAGAGTCAGGTTTGCATGATAAATACAAGTGCATTTATACATCGAAAATAGCGTACTTTTAACATCTGATCTCTATCACTGTGTTATTGCAGATCTTCTGTTTGCATGGGGGTCTCTCTCCATCACTCGACACCTTAGACAACATCCGAGCTCTAGATCGCATACAGGAGGTACAAACAAAATCCATTTCCATGAATACAATATGATTTCCTAGCTCTTACTTTAAGTGATGCTACTCTATATTTTGTGGTGACTCCATTTCATGAGCTTTAGCGTAATGTAGTCTAAATCAGTGATCCTGTTTTCTGGACTGTTAGGTCCCACATGAAGGACCAATGTGTGACCTCTTGTGGTCTGATCCGGATGATCGTTGCGGTTGGGGCATATCACCCCGTGGGGCCGGCTACACCTTTGGACAGGACATAGCTGCTCAGTTCAACCACACCAATGGCCTCACTCTAATCTCAAGAGCACATCAGCTTGTGATGGACGGTTACAATTGGTGTCAGGTTTGTCTACAATATCAAATATTTGATCTCACCTTTGGTGCAGTCAGAACAAATAGTTATTTACTGCTTGCACGGTTGCACCTGCATTTGTAGGAGAAGAATGTGGTGACCGTTTTTAGCGCCCCAAACTATTGTTACCGCTGTGGGAATATGGCTGCAATTCTTGAAATCGGGGAGAACATGGAGCAGAACTTCCTCCAGTTTGACCCAGCTCCTCGGCAGATCGAACCCGACACCACTCGCAAAACTCCAGATTATTTTTTGTGAACTCAGCAGCTACCCTTAGTGCATGCTTGCAACTATGTTACTGTAGATGTGTCGTAAGAAAAGAGTATTGTTATTTGAGAATTATTTTCTTCTACACCATTCTTTTGTTTGGAGTTTGCTCTACTCCCTACTTTTGTTATGTGCTCAAGATATGTGATGCAGAGTTAGTTCCTGCAGGGATGGAGTTCTTTTTTGCCTTTGTATATGTTATCCAGAAAGAAAAGAAAAGAGAAACGATTGTGGCCTCTTATATTATCGTTTTAACCAATTCCCACATTTACCGTTTTAACCCTGCCAGCCCAAAACCTTGTACTTACCCTCGAAATTGGCTTCTGCTTTAGGAATCATCGAAGTTTTGATCCTATCTTGGATGAGGGATGTCATTTCACTTAATTTCCTCATAAATGAGTTTTTTTCTAACTTATTGTTATCTCTGATTGTAGTTTACCTCAAGCTATTATTTGGCACGAATCTGCATTTCTAAGACAGAATTTGACTGGGAGTAAATTATGTTGGATCAACTTGTATAAAATCTGCACGACAAAATCAAGATTCGATTAGAAGAAAACGCTTAGAGTAACTGCTGCTACAGCAGAGTTTGCACGCAAATGAGACCTACTGGCTAATACCTTCGTTCCGGAATAAGTATTTCGAAACATATTTCAAATTTTATGCAAGGAGAGTAAGATGCAAGGCGTCAATTTTGAAGCACAAGGCCTTGAAGAGTGAGAGTTCGACCATATTTGAAGTTCGAAAAGTATATGTGCCGGGGAAAAAGAGGGGGGCTTTGTAGTTTGCTCAGCTACAGGGAGTGAAATCAATAGGAAAAAAAAGAATATTAATTACAGAAATTCTTGATACAAGGCAAAACAGCAATATTGCAAATAAATCATTCTGAATATTAGCCACAACTTACAACAGTCTTTCATTGGAAAGCAAAAAATAGTTTCTATATGATGTAATCCTAGACTGGACTTAAAACCTAGAACTAGTTGGAAGCCTCACCGGCACACCACCAGGTGCAGCAGCACGCTTTCGCCTTAAGTAAATGAATGAGCCACTGCTTACGAACAACGCCAACATAAGGGCCTGCACAGTGAAATTGACAGCACAAAGCAATACATAAGCGCAAGAACTTGATTGATCAAAATAAACAGGGGTTATTTATGCAAGGATAAACAACTTCTAGGCAAAAAGAAGGCCAATGCAACCCCAAACTCCTTTTTGGAACCAAAAGTTTCAAGCTTAAGTTCTTTCTCCATCAAAGCTATCCTTGTTACACGAATCTATTTATGCAAAAGGAAAATTGCAAAAGTTCCAATTTCAATATTATGATGCTACAAGGAGGTGCTTGGTATGATGGAACGGAGAAGGGAATGGGAATGTGAATGGTCATTCCTGCCTCCATTCCATTCCTTTGCTTGGTATAATCTTTTCTTCGAATCACCATTCCTACTAGATTAGAGTCAGACATAGTTATTCCTTCCTCAATCCATGGTCAGCCATTCTTTTCCTACCTCCATTCCATTCTCCCCTCATTCCATTCCATCATACCAAGCACCTCCTAAGTGAAGTTTCTACAACTTGGACCAGATGTGTACAAAGCATAAGCGAGGCGATTAGTTTACCTCAAAACCTAGTACTGACAACTTTTCTTCGTTTACAGCAGGTATACAGCTCCTATAAGTGACATAAGAACGTGGTCCAGCTTTGGACGAATCACCGAGTAATCTTCTTTGCCTCATTGAAGAAATACTCAGGTCTCCATCGTGCTGATTAACACCCAACTTTGTAAACTCAAGAGTGGATCTTTTCTTATGTTCTTTTATACTTTTTGATCCTTTAGACCCAGATCCAGAGGGTACACATTTCAGACGAATACGATATCCAGTTTCACCGCAACGATATTTTTCATCATTCTAAGAAACAGTAAGAAAGATATGAGGTGTCAACTCTTGAGAATTCTAAACATACATCATTATAAAAAAATTGTATGACGGCAGATTAAATATTATTATGACATTTTATCATATCGGCCCAAATAAGATGTATTGCAAAACCTCGATTAGCTAGCATTCTAAAGGATAACAGATACAGAATCATAACATGTAATGGTGTCGTCACCCAATTTACTGCAAAGAAAGTGTAAAGGATTTTAATTTCCTGACGTGAGATCTATACCCCTGCACTAAATTTTATCAAACCCAGTATTGTACTTATAGTTTTAATTGAGGGGCAAAGAACAACAAAAATGCATTCAGTCAAAGACATGAAGATAAAATGATGATATATATGTATAGCTCACAGGGAAAGGCAAACTGAATCCTGTGAATGTCAAGATATAAACCAGCAAGAGAACTAATAGACTGCTATTACACGAAGAACTACAACAAGAGTCGACTCGTAAAATCTGAGCTAGGTCATCATCAAGAGTGCAAGACTGCATACGACATATACAGTCTCCTGAGCTGAAAGCCTGAAAGACTCCTTCGTTATTGCATATAATCTTAGCTAACATGACTTCAGATACATCAGTTCAATGAAATTACATCTACAAATTAATAAACTTCCTATTGGAAAAAAATGGCACAAAAATTGTACACATACTAAAATGAAGCTCCGGTTAAGCAATGTAATGTTAACTATGTGATCAATAACTTACACCCTCATTAACATATTCAACAACGTATCATTTTTTTCTTCACTGAACATCCAAAAATCAGTCATCGAAAGCAGAAATCAAGACAAGCAAAACCAATCCTAGTGCGATTTACAGAGAGAGAGACCTTTTCAGAACGAAGGCATGGTATGCAAGGGCCCGAAGGAGAGCAATCAAAGGTGACATTTCCACCATTTGGCGTCTCCTTAATCCCCATCAGAGTTCTCCCCTTCATTGCAATTGATTCCCTGCAAATTTTAGCAATTTATCAATTAAGAACAAATCAAATCTTGCAAACAAAATTCAAATTGCAGCTCCCCAAAACTCCAAAGTTTCACATATAGAGAACAAACAGAGAAACCAAGGAGAAAAGGAAACAAGTGATGGCGACTTACAAATTGTGAGCAAGCGAGAGATGCCCGAAGAGAAACGGAGTTAGCAAGACGAATAGAGGTATTAGCAATGGCTGTTTGGCGGAGTAGAGCATTTTCGCCTCTGTATTTTCTTTCCCTCTGCTGTGGAAAATCTTGGGGCTTCGTAGATCTCTCTTTTCGAATCATGGAATTTTATATAATCACCCCAAATAATTGCGCTTATTATATTTTGACCCGTAAAGTGTTTGCTAATCGCATCTGCCCCCTGCAATAGATAATAGCAATCAAAGTCCAACATTTGCAATTTTCTTATTTTGATTATTTTCTCATTGACAAGATAGATCTATTATTATTATAAAAGTATGCAATTTTATAATTTTATAAAAATTTGATAAATATCTATTTTTATTTGAAATTATAATGATACTTTAAAAATTAGAGCATCAAAAGCTACATGAAGAAAGCAAAAGCCATTGGAGTTGTTCTTTCGACAAATAAATTCCATTTAGATTCCATAATTTTACTTTCTATAATATAAATATATTTGGGAGCCAAACTTATATACCCATATTTGTGAAATTATATACCACTCATATCTATTTTAAAATTTTAGTACATCTGATACCCAATTTATTAAATTAATGTATTCTTATGTAAAAAGAAAGCGTGATGTGAGAGATGAAGAATCTGATTCTTTTTTTGTTAAAGTCTGTGCAAATTCAAACAAAAAATCACTCGATTTTTGTATATTTCTTTTTTACTGAGTTTGGCTCCCTTCTCTCACTTCTTGCTTTATACAAGTTTGGCTCCCCTTATGAGTTTTCAAAAATTTCGAAAGATAAGAAGAGAGAAAGATAGATATTGCAGAATCAAGAGAAAGAGAAAAATCTGTATTCTCATTCACGTGAAGAACAATCCGGAATCAATAGTTGTATATATTACCTCAAAAATTTATTGGGCCAAAAAGAATAGTCAAGAAACACATGTATTCAACTTCCATAATATAAAACCTGGAAAATCAACAGCAAGAAATGTGCCAAAAAAGGAATATTCAAAAATTCTCCCTGAAAACAACAGCAACTTTATTTTCCAAATTATTGTTCAATATATTCTAAATTCGTATGTGGCTAAGATCGAACACGTGTGTCCTTCATTCTGTCTTTTTTCTCAGAAAAGAAAAAGGATCAATTCTTCCATTTCTCTTTTTTCAACTTAACAAAGGCCCTTTCACTGTTTCACATATTGTAGATGAAACGAACTCGTCTTCGCTGGTGAAGAGAATTAAACATACAACAATTCGTAGCTAGCTGCAGATTTGATCGATAATGAAGCATGCAGTCTGTCAAGAACAAGATTGATGAAAATAAGTCTGTTTGCGAGAAATCGATGGAGTTGGTGGTGAATATCATCAAAATCTCGTCGTTTTCTCTTTCAACCATCAACTTAGGCAAAGACGAAAAGCCCATGAAATCATCCTTGACTAATTCTCAGATAATCAGCAGAAGAAAGACATCATGCAAACTCGGGGGTGTTTGGCTAAGCTTATTTTAAAGAGCTTATAAGTTCCAAGAGCTTATAAGATGTTTCAAAAACTTATAAGAGATAATGTCTTAACTGCTTATAAGTTATTAAAGTATTTGGATAATTGATCTTATAAGTTAGAGAAAGAATCGTGAGTTAGAGGATAAATCATAGTTAAAGAGATAAAATTGACGAGAGGTGAAGTTGATAGTGTATGTGGAAATAACGAAATATAATAAAGTTATTTTGGTAAATTCAAGATTGTTTATAAGTTTATGAAAAAATAAATTATGGTTGATCAATTTATTTTTAAGGGAGCTTATAAACTGTTGGAGCTTATTTTCACAGCTTATAAGTTATTTAGGAACTTATTTTGTCAAATATTTTGTAACAGTTTATAAGCTTATAAACAACTTATAAGCTGTTTTAAAGAGATAATGAGGGTTTCTCTCATTACATAAAAAGGTTCCACAAAAGAAACAAGAGTGAGGCCAACCCAGATGGGAAAGCCGCTGCTTTTATTAGGAAGTTTCATGAGAAGAACTCACGTTGGCTGCGCCGCCTGTGTTGCCGTTGCGTCCACCTCCGCCGCGGCGGCAAGTGATGCATTCTGGTCTTGCACAGAATCTGTAAAAGCTTTTAGGCAGTGCTAGCTTGCTGCATATATATTGCTTATGGAGTTGGTTATTGACCTGTATATCATACTTAGCCATTTCTGGAACCATCACAACTGTCTTTTGATTCACTTTTTATATTCTGACCGTATCCAGCATGATGCTTAATCAGGCTGGGTTTTTTTGGAAGGAATAGATCTCCCGAGAAAACTGGTCGGATAGGCTGGCTTATGGGGCCTATGCGTAGAATAGTCGAACGGACCAGGCTTCTGAAATCGGGTCGGGTAAGACTGATTTTTTAGGTTCTCTTATAATATGGTTCAGCGAGCTCAAAATAAAATTGGACTATCTTTTGTCAGTTCTATTCACGTGATATTTATAGTAGAGTGATTTATATTTGAGAGTTTTAAATTTTGATTAAATAGTTAAATATATTTTAAATTATAATTTTTTTTTAAAATTTTATTTTGAACTATTGATTTTATAAATTATATACCAAACTACATAAAATGATGCAAATTTATTCTCGAACATATCTGATACCTGAAAGCTGAGTAGCATTATCAGAAATTTGATGTGACTTGACATAGAAATACATATTTTCAAAATGAAAATTAAACACTATCTCTCGTGCTCTTCTTTAAAGTCGGGTAACTAGGAAGCTTGAGGCAAATTTAGGGCAATAAATGGAATGCCCTCAGTTATAATTTATATATAGAGAGAGAATGGAAGTAGCAATCAGGGAAGGAGACACAATCGCAATCCCTACGGGGATAGTTGGGGTAGGGATTCTTGACTAGAAGGCCGGTTGGTTGGTTTTACTATATTTGGGAGTCCTTTTATTTCGTATCACACTCAACAAACACACTCAACAAAGCGGATTTTCTTTTTCCGTTTATACATTTTGAATTGGAACTCTCTTACCCGTACCCACTTCTGCTACAAAGATAACAAGTTCTGAACTTTCCTTTACAAAATAAAATTAAATTAAAAGGCCAGAAAAGGAAACTGATTTATATAAAATAATAAACTAGGCTCAAAAACCAGTTCTCCTTATATAAAGCCAGAACTGAGAATTGCAACTTCTTTTTTCTTTTTATTATGAGAATTGCAACTTACAGTTCCAATTTATGTCCAACAAAAGTCAAATTTTGACTTTTGAGGATCCTAAGGTTAAAAACTTAAAATTCCTACCTACATACTAATTCACTAGTTTCATATATTAATTTCGAAAATGTATGCGTAACAACTGTAGAAAGATTATATTACTGTCTGTATACATTACATAATAATTAGGTAAGCTTATCTTATATTTAATTAATATATAGAGATTCAAGACTGCGCTTGGAAATAATGAGGCGTAGGGAGAGAAATTATCCACGACTGCAACCTGAAAGTAACACCAATTATTGAGTTGCGCAATGCCCCAAATTTGGAGACTGAAACGGAAAAACTACAAAAATGAACTAGTATCTCAACTAAGTGACAACAGCAAGCGGGCCCAAAACCTTGATAGAAACTTACATATATATTTTTTTCTGAGAAAACGACAGAAACACAAGGGAACAGGCAGATAAAACCTTAAATAAACCATCCCCCACATGAAGATGAAACATTCAATAGGTATTTAACTACAGACAACAACACAATAGGATTAACCCCCCACCCCACCTACTGAAAACGACCCCTACTTTCATAATTAATCTCCCTAACCCTGTACAATAAGACATATCCACCCCATAAATCTACTCCAAAAGCTAAAAGTATTCCAACTTTGATATCTTTTCTTGGATAGTAGAAAGAGGATCAAACCCCCACTTTACAGCACATATCTCACCACAAACATACTTCCCCTACCAATAGGTTCCCATCAAGCAACACTAATCATGCTATCTCCACCACTCCCATTAAAGCCAGCAGCAGGCATTGCTTGGAAGGCAGACGAGTGTCGCGCCGGTGGCGGAGACTGCTGCTGACTAGATGGCTGCGGCTGTTCTTGATTGGCCGCCTGCGGCGGCGGTTGTGATGACATAGACAGATTGAGCGACAGAGGCGGAGGCTGATAAACGGCTGTCGTTGTCTTGTTTAGGTTAAGACTGGCCATTTTTGATGATGGAGGAACTGGTAATATGGGAATTGGCCTAATGGGCTTTGGTGAATTGTTCAGCTGGTTGACTTGCCCAAATGTGAGATTCTCCATTGGAGTTTCAGTTGTGATTGGCACCACTACAGGTGTGATAGCCACAGGAAAATTTGCCATCGGAAATTTCTCAAGATTCTTGTCTTGTTGTGTTGTTGGAGGCTGTGGTGAATTTTCTTGATACATTTGGTCATCAATTGCAGAGCCCACAACCTGTTGAAAAACAAAATAAATGAACGAAAGACTTAATTAAGAGAGAAGAAACAGTCACAATTTCAAGTTAATTAATTGCAAGTGATAAGTAATTACTAGCTACTGATTTCATGTCAATTGAATTCCGCCACCACCGATAAAAAGAGAGAGCACATAAGAAGATGTTGTGCAATTTCACACAGGAAAACGATATGAGCTTAATTAGATCCAAATTTCTCTGATTATTAAAGGACAGAGAGGATTTTTCCCATTTGGACCTAATTCCCTATGGAACAAATTCCTAATTATGGAAATTGAATTATGTATTAGAATACCTAACTTCTAAGTTATGCAATTAGAAAGCAAACAAAACAACTAAAATGAATGGACATACTTGAAGACGCTGACTAAATATATACCCAAAATAAATTATTATTAGAAATAAAAATGAATGTTAATTAAGAATTGTAAGTGAGAAAAATACTGCATCAGTGATATCAAAGAGGCTGGATCTCCGGCGCCGCCTGTTCTGGTTGTTCCGGCGGAGGAAGTACTTCTGCGCGTGGCTTGCGACTTGAGTAGGCGTTCTGGTTTTCACGTAGTTTCTCGAAATCCCTCTCCAGTCTCCTTTCCCAACTTTTTGCAGCCCTAACAGAAACAGCCTGTGTTCCTCTTCGCTCCACGGTACGCCTATTTTGCCAACAAAATTCACATTCAAACAATCAAATCTCTGTCCGATCACATTCAATTCAATTAACAATCAAATCAAGTGTTTCTTGCTAATTAATTTCTCATTCAACGTGCAGATATCACTCCAATCAGCTAAAACGTATTACCTCTTTTCCGCTCGCGGCTCCTGCCGGAGGGGTGAACGACGTCGTCGGAAGCATAGCCAGCGGCGACATCGTGGCTGGAATCCTGCGGCAGCTGATCGTACTGAGCCAAATTGTTCATGCTCACACTCTTCCTGAATGATCCTTCCGTCAAAACTCTCACTCCGAACAGCATAAATCCTTCGCCACCGCCACCGCCGCTGACTTCCGATCCCGTCCGCGAGCACCGGCCATCGTCCAAGGCGGAGCTATCGGAGCGCATCGCCGCCATCGCTGTGAAGGAGTAAAGCCCCGCCGTACTACACGTGGAGGCTCAGGCCATGTAGTAGAGAGAGAGAGAATGAAATGATGAAAGAGAAAATGGAGGAACTTCTGAGTGGAGACGGACGATGGAGAATATAAAGTGCGATCGTTTACGTAGCAATGAGGGTTTTTTTTTTTTTATCAGCCAGTAAGATTTTGGTGTGCTGTAATTAATCTCGGCGAGGAGAAATATTCTGCTGCTTTGTTGGTGCGCTCATTTGATTGCCTATCGAATCAATGCCCTCCACATAATCTTGCCCCCAACCCATCTTTTCACATATGAATTGATTATCAATCATATCTAATAATTATCTATTCCATCACTAAATTATTTAATTTCGTCCCCTATATATTTCAAAATATAATTGTAATCTGGTTCTTAAGTTTTTTCAATTTTATGTTGAATTGTGTTATATGAATTTTCTTGTTCCTTTGGCCTCGGCTTAGTTACAAATCAAGTTGGTGGTCGTTGGACATCAAAACAACAAAAAAGCAATAATCATGGCACAGTAGAAAAATATAGGTGCACGTGTATTAATCTAGTGGTTTGGTCTCGGGTTCGAATCCATCGTAACACGATCTTTAAATTTTATGTATTCATTAAAAAAATTATATAGTAATGATGGATAACCTTTTTTTTTTGAAGCGATAATCTTGTTTTAATTAGGTGGAAAAAACATGATGTGAAAGTGCATAGTGGTGGGGATACAGAGGATAATCCCTCTATGGATTAAATAAATACATTATTGATAGAAATGGACTCTCATTATTGGTGACATATGTTCTAATTGGACTTATGCAAAGTCTTGATCGATTAACAATATTTTTAGAAAAATAAAATAAAATAAAATAAAAGGATGGTGGAGATAAAGGGGGTTTCTGGGCCGTCGAAATAGCATATTCTGCAATATTTGGCATATGGCCTTTTTGTTTGGTCACCATTGGTGGTGGGTGGGATTTCTGAGGATAAGGGCCTATTTGACCCCACTAATTAATCACATCTACTTTCACTTCACCTTCCCTTCCTTTTTATATGTACCTTTTTTTCTTACTGTATTTTTTTTCATTTTAATATCATATTACATTTGTCCAATTTTTTTATTATCCTATTACAAATTTTTCATTCTATTTTAGAAATTAATTATCCCTTTAAAAAGTATGGATCATACTTACTTTTTAACACTTTAACTATTTTATATATTTCTCCTAAATAGACGTATCCAAAAAAAATGAAACACTTTAAACGGGATGGAGGGAGTACTATTTTAGCCTATTTTTAATAAAATACTACAGAAAGGTCAGCTATCTTTGTGTTTTCTTTAAAAAAAGTCCCAATCTCTATCACATTGATTTAAGTGAATATCTATATAAATTTGAAGTATTTATGCATACATGTATAATAGGAGGGAACACTAGAATATAATTTTCCGGTTAAGAATGTTGCTTAAGCTGAAAATTATTATGAAATTCTTAATTATAAGTTTTAAAAAGTCCAGATAAGGGTATTGAAGCTCGCCTCAACTCCTCCTTAAAATCGCTCTTGTACGTAACAAATGCCGAAAATGAAATCTTGCGTGACATTGTTTCATGGATCAAGTTTTATAAGATTGTTTTGATCATGTTGGGAACACCATCAAACACCAGTTATGCACTATCACATAGTATAATTAATGACTGAAGTCAGATGTTTTAGGTTTGAGTTTATTGTGATGTAATTTTTAATTTAATTGATAAAAAAAAGATATGCACTGTCACATAGTACATTTATTATATGTCTTGTTGTAACAAAAAGGGTCTTTGAAGATGCATTATAGAGAATATTCATATTAGATATAGTATTTTGAAATTCGTTTAAACGTGAAAATAATATAAAGTGCTTTGGTCAATTTTTTCATCCAAAGCCATACTTCATCATATTCAAATAAGTGCATGATTGTGTTGCGAATTTAGGCGAAATACATATTTCGTTCTATGTTTCTTCTAATGGGTCTCAATACTTTTAATCTAATAAGTTCATATTTGAAATCAGGCATTGTATAAAAATTGAGTCAATATATAGTTACTTATATGTTAAAATCAAAGAGATGGTCTCATGTAAAAGTTACATTTGTTCGTCTATACGCGACTTTTTTGATACTTTTCTTCATCATATCAAGATAAATGATATTTGATATTTTTCTTCAATGAAATACTTTTATCTTAAACAAATTTGATATTTTCTTTATATAAACGATATTTTTGGTCTTACTATCAGTATATCTGCATTTGACTTTTCTTCAATGTAAATGATACGTGTGTTTTGTGAAAATCAAATTATTGTGCTACCCCGAAAGCAAGGTGCATACACATACTATTTACAAATAAATATGGACCTACTTAATAGTGCATTTATCTAAATATGCTGTAATACTAGAATTTATTATTTGCAAATCGCAGAGGATAATTTGATTGTTAAGAGCGCAAAAAGTCCATCAAAATCAAATGATCACGAAAATAGAAAAGTGGACATGAATCTTTATTGGTATATATGAATAAAACTTAGATGTAAAGCTATTAGAATATGGACCGTAGCTCCGAATAAGAAATATTATATGATATCAGAGTTTGTGCATTCTATTCATCCACGTCTTTGGCACCTGCGCCTTTTATTTAAGTGTGTATTTAATTATCTAACTTTTTTGGGGGTTTGACTCATAAATATACCAATTTTTGGTTAATTTTAGTTTTTCCTACGAATTTTAAAAATTATCACAAAATACATAAACTTAATGACTTTAGTAATTTTACCACGATATCAAATTTAAACTAAATTATATCTAACTTGATATCTCAAAAATTTACTATAGACAAAACGGTCAGTGATATAAACGACATCGTAGAGAGATGATATCGATTGTTTTGATCCCAATTTAAACCAGACGATGAAACAAATGAGAAGACTTGAATTTTATAATGAGGATTGACGCGATGAATCATAGAATCAAAAAATCTGATTTATTTTGATGGAACGACGATGTTGTATGTCCTCTCTCTACAATATCATTTATATCACTAATCGTTTAGTCTATGTTAAATTTTCAAGATGTCAAGTCAAGTCTAATTTGGCCTGAATTTGAAATCGTGATAAAAACACTAAAGTCATTCAGTTTGTGTATTTTATGACAATTTTTAAAGTTGGTAGAAAAATCAAAATTAATCAAAAGTTGATATATTTATACTTCAATAACCTTTTTTTCAAATCTCATCTCATATTCTTTTATATTATTTCTGACAATTACTTTGTAGAGGCGCAATTATTCAATCTACGAGAATTTGGGAGCCTGAATTTGGCCATCACTACAAATCCATCTCAAATATGCTCGATTTTTATCTCTCTTACTTAATGTGTGAACTTTTCATTAGTAAATGTAATTACCAAAAATACTTTAGCTGAATATTTTATTGGTAAATGATATAGCACATTCATCATGTTTATGTAATTGATTCATCATGTCTCTTAGTTGAGTGGAACTAGTGAAATCTCAACTCATCTTCACCTAATCATAATATTCTAGATGTAACGTCGTAGAAGTCTCCTTCATAATCTGGCCTAAGTTATAAGAAACACGTGTTTCTCACTGTGTCTAAAAAAAGAAAAACGACATATTTGTCTAATTCCATTATGCTTAAAGCAATTTTCTAACTCCATTATTTTGACTAAACAATTCCAGTTATTTCGCTTTCATTTTCAGCCACATATTTCTAAAGGAAATGTTGGTATATTTTACTCGAACTTTAATTTCAGTCGGCTTACTTTTTATAAGAATCGCAATTCAGTTTTTGGCCATTTATCGAGTGAATGGACTTTGTATGTGGTTTATAAATGACAAAAGGGAGAAAAATAATAATCCAATCCCTAATATCCAAAGTTGGTCGAGTTGCATCACCGCATAGATTATTGTCGGTAGTATCTCTATGTAATCCTCAATTTTTTTTTATTTTTTATTTGGTATTATGAGGAACTCGCAATCGCTACCTTGCAAGACGTAAACCTCACGCCTCGTATAATACCGCAAATCACATGCGATAGTGTGTCACACTTGAAAAACCAGATGTGACAGACTGATCAAATCCATAAAGACGTTTGATATGATTCGAATCTGTAATCCTCAATGATATATATGCGTATGTGTGTAGAGACATAATTGTGTTTACGAATGATTTATGGTCCTAAAAGCTTTGCCATCTATGTTTTTCAACGTAAGAATGCGACTGAATCTTATGATTGTGTATTTTCGAATATTTTTTGGCGTTTGGCGTGATTAGATCTCCACGAATATTGGGTGGCTTACAATTAGGTTTTTCAAATATTGAAAGTCGGAGCACCAATCACAAACTCCCATCTTTTTGATGAAATCCTCCAACTTTTAGATGTTTCCAACGTCAGCCACAAAAGTACTGCTACACGTAGTTGATGAATTATTGATAAATCTAATGTACGTAAGCATATGAGATTTAAGAAAAGCAGTAGAGAATACAAAAGTTTTTACGTGGTTCGATTAAGAATGAGATCTACGTCCATGGAGGTGATGATCTTCAATACTTTCACTATAATTAGATTACAATGAGTGTATCTAAAAGCTCTAGTACTCAATAAGTTGCTAACCCTTCTACCGTCGACTTAACCTCTATTTATACATGTTTGTGGATCTTGAATCGTAATCCCTTGATTTGTGGGATCACGATCTCCTTCCATAATCGATCAAGATCTCCTTCCATAACCGATCACGATCTCCTTCCATAACTCATCACGATCTCCGCCTTTGACTTGGTCTTGACAGGGTTTAGACGCTGGCTTTAGCTTAACCGCGGGTTGTCATTAGGTCGCACCAAATCGTTTGGGCTCGCCAGGTGGGCTCGAGCGGTTGGGCTATATCACATCATAGCCCCCCCAATTAGTCTAGTAAAAACTATGCCGAGGTGGGGTGAAGAGCATATTTTGCCGAGGCTGGTTGTTGCTCGGCTGAGGTTGTTGTCGAAGGTTTTTCATCTTTTTGATGTCAGGGTTTGATTGGTTCGTCTGGGTCCGAACTGATCTAGACGGTTTGCCGTGCTGGACTGAATTGGTCAGTTTGCCGAGGACCAAACTGAGTTGTCCGAAGTTGGATGGCGATGCCCGTCCAGAGGATGCCGAGGTCCGAACTGAGTCGTCCGAAGGTGAACGACGGTCCGTCAGGAGGATGCCGAGGACCGAACTGAGTTGTCTGAAGTTGGATGACGATATCCGTCAGGAGGATGCCGAGGTCCGAACTGAGTTGGACGATTCATCGAAGTCCGGACCGACTTGGATGATTTTTCGGATGCGACTGCGGCAGCGGGGGATCTGCACCGGATAGCCGGACTCATTATCGAGGGCGTCTCTCGATATGATACGGTGGAGAGGGAGAGGGCCGTTGTTGAGGCCGCTCTGGCCGCTGCGAGGGCGGATGCCGAGGTCCGAACTGGCGGATGCGAGGGCCGCCGCCGGCCGCCTCAAGAAGAAGACTCGGGCCTCGAGGTGGCCCAGCCGATGCGAGGAAAGCACGAGGGAGACGGCGCGGCCGTGGCGTCGGCAGGGACGAGGCGGAGAAGAAGTTCGCCAAGAGAGAGAGTGCCTCATCGGCGCGGCGCGGGCCGATCGCCGAGGGCCTTTGCCAAGTGCTTATTCAATCGAGACCTTCGCCATCCTCTTAGACCGCCGCCGTGCTCAGACACGGTGGTGTCCACCATCCGGAGGAGTGGCGGCCGAGATGCCCGACTTCGCATGGTTGGGTCGAGGTCGATCTCGAGGTGTAGCGGTATGAATACGCCGCATAATTGCCGAGGCGAAGTCCTTTGCCGAGACGCTGGCGGTTTCCAATTTTCATCGACGGCCGAGGTCGCCTCCCAATGCAAGGAGGATAAAGATGCCGATCTTCAAACTCCTTGCCGCGGGTCAAGTCGGTGACGCTGGGCCGAGCTCAGTGCTTCCTCCGAGGATGTTAGGTCGGGGCGAGGTCGTAGCCCGGTCGGATGGCCGATCGCGGGTGGGGTCCGCCTCGGCCCCTGAGCGCCCACTTCGTGTCGGGGCGCCTGCTCAAAGTGCCTCTGGAGTCGGCCGCGGTGACGTCGACCTCGCCGATTGGGTTGAAGGCACCGAGTTCATCCCGTGTTCATCGCCGACCGGGATTTTGTTTCAACTGTGTAGCTTCAGTCTTGGCATGTGGAGCTCGAAGTCCGAATAATTTGTATATAGCTAGACTTGGTTTGTAGTCGTAAATGTATTTAGACTTTGTATCAAGTGTATATTTTCCCCAAAGAGGTACAAATATAGCTTAGGACTCGATTTTAGTCGTAAATGTATTTAGACTGTATACCGAAGTGTATATCTTCCCAAATAAAGGGTTATAAATTGACGAGATCCGATCTGAACGTCGTTTGCATGTACATGTTCAAATTAATGAGTCATCTGTATGCCTTGCATGTAGACGTTCAAATTAATGAGTAGTCTGTATGCTTTGCATGTAGACGTTCAAATTAATGAGTAGTCTGTATGCTTTGCATATAGACGTTCAAATTAATGAGTAGTCTGTATGCTTTGCATGTAGACGTTCAATTTAATGAGTAGTCTGTATGCTTTGCACGTAGACGTTCAAATTAATGAGTAGTCTGTATGTGCTGGGGTGTTCCCCTGACGCGCGCTTTGTTGAGTACCCTACTTTGTAGGTTTTGTCATATTCGCAAGGGCGTCCCCTTTTGAAGGTTGGTTGTGATTCACCCGAGGTGAGAACGGATGTTCACATAATCATAAGATGAGATGAAGTGATTCACTCGTTAGATAAACAGATGTTTTATTGATAAGTAAATAACATCGCACTTCGGAAAAATAAAAAGAGGCTAACATGATGCCGATCTGAAATCAAAGCTATGTAAAATACCTCCTCAAATGAGTGACATGTCAGGTTCGGGGGATAAGTGCACCGGATAGGTGAGCAAGCTTATAGGCCCCTTTGCCGAGGTCCTCGCGGATGCGGTATGGGACTTCCCATGTCGGGTCCGGTTTATTAAGGCGCTCGGCTTTACTGGTCTCATTGTTCCGTTATTGCTAGACCTGGGGTAAGGCCACATCATGGGTTGAGACTCGTAGGCATTCTTTGGCTGCCGTTTGGTCACCCTGGATGCTTAGCACCCCCACCGGGGTGAGTATCTTGATGGTGAGGTGGTAGACCGAGCAGACGGCCTTAGTGGCGTAGAGCCAATCTCTCCCGAGGATGATGTTATATGGAGAGGGAGCTTTGATCAGGAAGAACTGAATGGCTTTGGTGACCGACCTGGGAGCACGTCCCACGGTGACTGAAAGGGTGATAACGCCTTCTGGTTGGACCGCCTCCTGAGTGAAGCTCCGTAGTGTAGATGGCTCCGGATGAACCTGAATCCCTCTGACCTCGAGTTTGTCTAAGCAATTCTGAAAGATGATGCTGACAGAGGCACCGATGTCTATGTAGACCATGTGGACATTCTTATTGTGCACCATGGTTTGTATGGTAATAGCGTCTTGGTGGGGCATCATCTTGGGTACTGAGTCGTCATTGGAAAATACGATGCTCTCATTTTCCCGAAGTCGTTTGTGTCTTCGGCTCCTCGGGGGTCGGTCTCCGGACTTCGTTCTTCAACGACGACCTCGTCGTACCTATGGGCAGCCCGGTGATGGCGTAGACTTGCTCCATTGCGTTGGGAGCGTCGTCCTCGCCATCATCGGGTACGCCGCCTTTGAGGTCACCCACAATTGTTGCCACCTCCGCTCTTTCCTCTCGCTTGTTTTCCGACGCCAGTGCGCGGTCGAGGTACTTCTTAAGGCCCTTTTAACGAGCTCGCCTATCTCCGAGCTCAGATTCGCAATCGTCGAGATCGCGACCGTGCCACGGTGGTAGTCGCAATCACCGTCCGACTTATTCTCGATCCTCCCTTCATGGGAGGTGGTTTCGGGAAGAGCTCGGCATGAAGCTCAAAAGTCTCCGCCCTTGACTTGAGCAGATGTGTATTATTATCAGGGTTTGGCCGAGGTTCCAATCTTGACTCTATTGGGCCTTTCTTGATTCGATCGAAGGCACTTCGGCGATCAGTGTCTCTTCCTCGATCATCAGGCTTCTTTCTCTCGACCTTCTGCTCGTCCCATATCTCTCTCTTCTCACGATCCGACTCGTCCCCTCGACGTAGTTGTCGACTGTGGTCTAGAGGCTACTCGTCGCCTTCGGCTTTTCCTCGGTGATCTCTTTGTTCAATGCGCCCAGTCGATCCCGCTTGAACGCATTGATGATGTAGAGATCGTTACTCTCGTCAATCTTGAGGGACTCCTTAATAAACCGTGAGACGAAATTTGACATCGTCTCGTCTCGTCCTTGGCGGATGGTGAGCAGGTCGGAAGATGGTTGCTGAGGTGGCATCTTCTGGTAGAAGCGCCACTTAAATTGATCCATGAGATCCCTGAAGCTGTGAATGTTGTTCTGACGAAGTGAAGTGAACCAACGTCGGGCGTTGGAAACCAGTACCTCGAGGAAGATTTTGCACATGTGAAAATCTTCCATTCCTCGATTTGCCATGTTGGTGGTGTAGGCAAAAGGAAGTCGGAGGATCTCCGAGGCCATCGTGAGCGCGATGTTGTGTGCCCCGTATCGCCGGGGCGGGCGTATCCAGATTTTCGAGAAAGGAGATGATCCTCCGCGCTCACAAACCCCGGAGCTCGTTGCCATCTCTCTCTGGAGGGCTGAGAGACCGATAGCGACGCCTATCGTCTCTTTGAGGGGGAGTTCGGCTTCGCATCTCCTCTCTTCTTTCCCGTCCAGCCGCGTGGATGTTGTACCGAGGTGGTGAGCGACTCCACGGGTGGTGCAGGGGTGTATGGTTGCGGTTGTTCGGCCGAGGTACGCGTTCTCGGCTATCTCGTCGAGGTGAGCGTTGATTGCTTCGGAGGGGCGAACGACTTCGGGCGCCCGTAGTCACCAGTTCGGGTGCTCTTGAGGTGCCCGCTCCGTTTGTCCTCTGGTTGAGGAAAATCTGGAATTGGCCGAGATTGGCGTTGAGGAATTCACACATGGCTCGGCCGAGGTTCTCATGAGATCGGTGAACCGCCTGTTCACCGGTATTGAGGTCGGCATCTTCTTCTTCGTTAGGGCGGCGATCCTGAGGGTGTATAGGAATGTTCTCTATGTAACCCTCGTGTGTCACCGGGTGGCGTCCGCGATCCCTTCCGCGACGCGACGCGACTACCCGATCGTCCTCCAGGTTGTTGCCAAGACCGCCGGCGGTGCTAAGTTGACGAGTTCTTGCCATTGAATTTGTGTAGAAAACTAAGCTTTTGTTCAGTGTTCCCACAGATGGCGCCAATGATAAATCTAGTGTATGTAAGTATACGAGATTTAAGAAAAGCAGTAGAGAACACAAGAGTTTTTACGTGGTTCGATCAAGAATGAGATCTACGTCCACGGAGGTGATGATCCTCAATACTTTCACTATAATCGGATTACAATGAGTGTATCTAAAAGCTCTAGTACTCAATAAGTTGCTAACCCTTCTACCGTCGACTTAACCTCTATTTATACATGTTTGTGGATCTTGAATCGTGATCCCTTGATTTGTGGGATCACGATCTCCTTCCATAACCGATCACGATCTCCTTCCATAACTCATCACGATCTCCGCCTTTGACTTGGTCTTGATTAGGGTTTAGACGCTGGGCTTTAGGCTTAACCGCGTGGGGCCGTCATTAGGTCAGGCCCAACTCGTTTGGGCCTGCCAGTGGGCCTGAGCGGTTGGGCTATATCCCATCAATTATCATATTATTTTATTTTATATTGCAATGCACGATTATGCATAATGCATTCATACACACAGGGACGGAGCCACATAAGAACCTGAGGGGCCCATGGCCTTCCAACTATTTTTGAAAAAACGTATATATATTTGATATGTAATATAGTTTTATAAGTTTTTGTCCTAACCTATTGGTTAAGATTCACATTGAAATCTTGAACACCCGAGTTCGACGCTCAACAACGCATCTCTTGTCTTTTTTCTTTCTGCTTTCTCTCTTTTTCTTCTTTCTCTCTTTCTCGTTACTTTTTTTTCCCACTCCTTCTTCCTTCTTTTCCTATCTTTCTTTCTTTCCTTTTTTTTCTTTCTCTCTTTTTTTCTTTTTTTCTCTTCTGTTTCTGGTTCCTTTTTTTTCCTATCTTTCTTTCTTTCCTTTTTTTTCCGTTCTCTATTTCTTTCCTTTTAGTTTGTATTTTCTCCCTCTCTCTCTATTATATTTCTTCTCTTTATTTTGGGATCTATTTTCCTTTTTTCTTTCTTATAATTTGTTTTATATTGATAAAATAAAATATGTATGCAAATAATAACATTATGTGAATTAATTCTTAGTTAAACATGTGTTCTCTCTATAAATATTTAACATTTAATAACTAAATCTATTGTAGTCTAATGGGTTATGATTTTTATCTCTCATTTAAGAGATCTTGGTTCGATTCCTTTTAGTTGCATATTTTCTTTTTTCTATACTTATTTTCTTTTATTTCTTTTTCTTTCTTTTCTTTCCTTTATATTTCTTTCCTTTTTTCTCCTATAATTTGTTTTATGTTGATAAAATGTTATTTTGTTTCTTTTTCTATAATTTATTTTATATTAATAAAATAAAAGATATATGCAAATAATAAAGTTTTATATATGAATTAATATTACCAATCACATTTCTAAAAGGATTATAATAAACTCATTATATTATTAAACAATTATTATTTTATAATTTTATTTTATTACCTTTTAAAATTATAATTAATTGCCCCCGTAAAAAAATCCGGCTTCACACGCATACACATATATCAGAATCGAAATTTATAAAACATATAGGTGTACTATATCTTCTCTCGTATGATAATTTTTATTAATATACATTAAATTAATAAAATATTATCATATAAGATAAAATGTAATACACCTATATATTCTATGGAAATCTCACTAATCCGGGTCACAAGGGATTCTACGATTGAAACGGAAGTTACGAGAAAGAGAGGAAAACGAATTAACGTGAGACTGTATTAGGGGAAGACAATTCCATTTTTAGTGAAATAATGACTAACACGTTCTAGCGGTCCAAGATCAACTAATTGAGTACAATAAAAAGTTCGATTATTAGGAATATTAATATGGCCAAGGCCAACCCTTATGTATGGCCATAGCAGTAAAAGCCTGGGCTCCCAAATTTGAGGGATCCCAAATTTTAAAAACAAACAAATTATTTATAGTCTATTAATTCAAAATCGATTTAGAAAATAAATTATTTCTCTTCCAACATTCTCATGTTCCGGATCATTCCGAATGTATTTACCATAAAAAATAAAATTGATTGATAAAGTTCTGGAGTTAATTGAAAGTTCATATTGCTTTCCTAATGTGTTTATATTACATATAAAATATTGTTAACTCAATCGATTACTGTAGTTTCAGTAGAAAGATTTTTTTTTAAAGTAAAATTGATAAAAATACATATTGTTATACATAAAACTGCACATGATTGAACACAAAATAATACAATTGGTTTGTTATGTGATATAGAAAAATGAATCATGTATGTTTTATAACAAAAAATTGCATATGCTTGAACAAAAAACTTCATAATAATGAACACGAAAATACATGTGAGATTGATTTATCCATAATTTATTCTCTAGTTTAGATCAATTACTTATAGCTTCATAATTCGAAAGAAAACAAATTATTTATTAAGAAATAAAAAAAATGATCAACAAGAAACATGTTTGTACATATTGGAGAAGAGAGAAAAAGAGATATCGAGAATGATAATTTTTGTTTTAAAGCATGCAGGATTGTGTCTCGTTCTATGCATGTTTTGTTTTTTACTATGCATATCTATATTATTATGCATATTCAGATTTATGTGTATTGTTATATACGTAAGTGTATTAAGATGCATATTTTTTGCAGATGGCATCATCTCATCACTCCTTCTTCGATTCACCTCCTTCTCTGATTTTCGACAAATTCCAATGCAAACCACCGTCTCTTACTCTGATTTTCGACGAACTTCCCTATAAACACCATCATAGTCACTCCTCAATCTTCTCTAAAATTTTTATTTATTTTTCTTCAATTTC
Source organism: Salvia rosmarinus (assembly GCA_036937905.1). Taxonomy (NCBI): domain Eukaryota; kingdom Viridiplantae; phylum Streptophyta; class Magnoliopsida; order Lamiales; family Lamiaceae; genus Salvia; species Salvia rosmarinus. Next base: position 52,775,246 of record CM072823.1, on the reverse strand, counting down.
AAACAATTAATCAATGATTTTTCTATAATTTCAGGCAGCGATCAGCCATCGTAACCGTTTCCACCGTGTCATCGTTGCTTTCGGCTTCCTATTATTCTACAGTGGACAGTAGCAATTGTGAAAAAGAATAAGAAGAATAAGAAGAAAATTACTGTGTTGCCCCTCAACGAAAATAAAAATAAAAAAGATGTTATGTCACGTGTCGTTTGTCTATGCTATCCACATGGCCACAATGCATGGTCTAGATTGAGTAGAGAAAACTACCTCTTAGATAAGAACTAAGAAGAACCAATAATCACCGTTAGATTGAATAAGATCAGACTATTCATAATTATTTAGTGATAAAATAGTCAAATCCTTAAAAAAAAATTATTTGGATTTTTCATAATTTATTCTTCGTTGTTCGTGTAATTCATATTATTGTTCATATAATCGTAGTTATTGTGCATGCTATTACCTCCCAATTCATTATTATGTTTATGTAATTCATGTTTTTTGTATGTAATCTTAGTGATTATGCATATAAGAATAATTATCGTAAATGAAAATATAAAATCATTTTATTATAGGACTAAACAGTTATCATTAAAATTTATGGATAATAAATAATTTATAAATAATCTTAACCATTAGATTCTAAAAAATAGATGGATCACATTAGTTCTTAATTCTAAAAAAATGGTAATCACATTTGATTCACTTATTTAAACCATAAATAAAAAGACTAATCCGTTAAATTAACCAAAAGTATCGGGTCCACTTTGTCGAGCAGAGAAAGCTAAAAGACTAAGGGTTGTTGTGCTACCGACGACGGTGCACACACTTTGTTTTTGTTTTTTTTTAATTATTTTATTATTTAATATTATGTTTTTTGTTTTATATTAAATATAGCAATTAAGAATAATTAGATTTTTTAATTATAATTTATTAATTCATTATGATTTATTAATTCATAATTAGGGTTTATTAATTAACAATTAGGGTTTATTAATTCAACGTTAGGGTTTATTAATTCAAAATTAGGGTTTATTATTCAAAATTAGGGTTTATTATTTTCAATTAGGGTTTATTAATTCAAAATTAGGATTTATTATTCAAAATTAGGGTTTATTAATTCCAAATAGGGTTTATTAATTCAAAATTAGGGTTTATTAATTCATAATTAGGCTTTATTATTCAAAATTAGAGTTAATTCATTCAAAATTATGATACATTAATTTAAAGTTATATTTATTAATTTACAATTAAATTTATTAAATTAATTAATTTTAATTTAATTTAATTTAATTAATTAATTAAGATTAATTAACTATTTAATTAAGATTAATTAACAAATTAATTATTAGGGTGGTCTCACTGTGCGCGTGGGGCGCGCACAGGAGACCACCTCAAAGACTAAAAACTAATATATGGTATTTTCCAGGGACTAATGGTCTAGGCCGTGTTTGGACTTCATGATTTATCGAAGAAAAAACAGAAAATTATAACCGATTCTCAGTGGAAACGGGAATTCTTCAGCGCTTCGTTACTCCGTTGCACCCGCCACACACCCTTTTCGTTTCCCGCCCGCGCCAAATTAAGGTTTCTCTCAATTCCCAGGTTAACTGCAAGCAACGCCCTTATCTTCTGATTCACTAGTAAGTACGGAAAATTGACTGGAATCCGGTTGAATATGGAAGGGAGAGTACGAAGGTTCGAAGAGGGAGCTGCTGGCGGAATGGGTGTAAAAATGACGACTTCGTGCGGGGCTTGCCGATATACGTCGGCGGCGCATCTCTGGCGCTCGTGCTCCTCAATCGAGTGGGTTCGGGCATTGCTCCGGTAGCTGACGCTAGCAGGCGAGTTCAGTTATCCGATGATATCGAATGAATTTCCTGCTCTAGAGCGAAAATCGGAGATAAATATAGGAAGTTCATAATCGTAATCGATAATGCATGTTTAAATAAGAATGGCTATGTTTGAATGATCGAAATAGCTCCACTTTAAGTACGAATTGCGATCTTTTAATGATTGACATATTTGATCGGATATTCGTTAACAAGTGTGAAATAGTGGATTGAGAAATTGCAATTGTCTTATTATATTTCATGACTTTTAGTTCAATGTTCTGAAAAACATTGAACTTTTAGTTGCGAAAATTAGAAATGTAATCCTCATGCAACTATGCATTATTCTGCTAGTGGAGTAGTTTGTTTCAGAGGTATGCTATACTTACTGATTTGTTATGTAATGAACATCTGTATCTTGGTACTCTCTGTTAATGTCGTATGAGTGACTTATTTATTGATCCTTTCTACTCTATCTGACAGTTCACAGTCTAGAGCAGATCTGTTGACACTTGGTTTGGCTGTTACGAATATTTTGAATGGTCTTGTGTGGCTCTCGATTCGGCCAAAAATTATTTATGTGGTGAGGAAAAATCTCGAAGCTGGTCTATTAGTTTGGTTTTCTGTTGGAGAGAATGATTGAATTTTTCATGCTTAAACTTCAGGTAGATCCCAATGGGGTGGAATGTCGAAGAATTTATCATGGCCTTCCTGAATCTATTACCTCAAAGAGTTATTCTGATATTAACTTTTATGTTATTTTAGCTACTTCTTTCGCATAAACCTTTTCCCAATTTTTGTTTCTACACTTCCAGTCATTACTCAGTGAAATCTTCGGCTGTTAATTTTTTTCAGATATTCCACGTTCCTATCTTCTCAATATAAACTAATTTTTAACCCTTGAATCTGAAATATTTGTTGGATAACTACAAAAGAGACTAACTGTGCAGACCAACAATGTTTTTTTTTTGTGCGTGTGAGATATTACTGTAAATCGAGAATCTTGATAATGGTTATATAAACTGGAAAGTCTCAAATAATGCTCAATTTTCTTTTGCTGATCCTCAGGGCATGGGAGTCTATATCAGATGTGACATGCTGCAGATCCCTCATTACAGTGTATGATAGCATCTGCATTTTGCCAAATAGGGTTTCCTGATATCTTGCAACCACATGGAGATGAAACCATGGTTGTAAATGCTGACAAATTGATCCAAGGATCCCTTTGCTAGGGATTTTTAAGATCTGGATCACGTAAGATGTTTCAGAGTTTACATTGTATGAAAAATCATAGTTTTATTGAGGCATTTGATTGTGAACTGATATTGAAGAAACAATATCTTCATCTCCATAAAGTTATTTCTTTTTGGCCAATTTGTCACTGTATCCTGGGAAGACTGAACTTCCGCTTTTACCTTCAAACACACAGGTATTTACTATAACTGGCTATCTTTGAGTAGAACTAAGAAGTCTCTAATCCTGCATAATTAATACTCCTTCAGTCCACTAAATGCGTTTATTTAATTCCGTTTTGATCCGCTTACAAAAATATTCACTTTCCTTTTTTGGAAACATCAACTTCACATTTTTATCCTAAAACTATCCACTTACTTACAAAAAAAATCACCCATGACCCACTTTTTACACTAACTATCCATTAATATATTTATTTATTATCTTTATGGCCCACCTTTTAATTCCAGTATCTATTAATCTATTCATTTATTATTTTCACTCACTTTACACTTGTTGTGAATCCGGACTGCCTCGTCGTCGTCAATACGCTCCCTGACAGCACCTCCCGTCGACCCCGGCAACTTCCCTGACCTGCACACAACAAAAGAAACAAGAAAAGAAAAATGGATATGAGATTCGGTTCAGGTGCGGCTCCTCCTTTGACGCACACACACAACCACGGCTCCACCAAAGGGAGTGGCTATCTCGTCGGCTCCGCAATCACAGCTACAAAGGCAAGCACGACAACAGCTTTTTCTCTCTATCTCTTTCTCACTCACAGGCTTGCGCACACAATGGGAATGAGAATGGCGAAGCCTTTTTGCTATGTTGCAGCCTCTCACAAAGGGAATAGGAGGCGTGATTTTATTCTATTCCAATATCCTTGGGAATAGGTTTAAGAATAGGTTAGGCTAATAGGTTAAAGAAATGGACTTGGCTATTGCATTGGGCCAACAATTTTATAACAATCTCCACCTTTGGCCCAATCGTGTTGCTTTGTGCATCGGAGAACAAACCGAACAATCATCCTCGCCGAGTGTTCCATGCAAAATCACACAAACAGAGGAAGGAACACGACGTATAGACACACAATTTATATATGATCACAAAGATCAACCAAGGGTAAATTAACCGTGTCCATACCTGCAAAAAAGACACACAGAAGAAATACCACAAAGCACAAAGATATCTAACACACAGTTAGAAGCTCACAAAGAAACACCACAAAGCATAAAGGCAACTAACACACAATTAGAAGCTTACGAAGAAACATTACAAAGCATAAAGACAACTAATACACAATTAGAAGCTCACAAAGAAACATCACAAAACTACAGAAGATCACAAAGCGAGTCCACCGTGACGCAACCTTTAAAATTTCTGTATTAAATTACCAAAAAAAAAAAAAAGATCACAAAGATCGTCATAACCATCACATAGACGGTAAACCACAAAAATTGCTATCACTAAGCTAGCATGGATCACACAGATCATAAAACACAAAGCATATCACAAAGTCACAAAACCATCACGAAGATGGAACAAAGCCACCAAACCACAAAGCCACATAGAATGAACCACAAAGGTATGTTTACAAAGAACAAAAAACAACAAGCATAAAGCAAGGGACGAAGTTCCACCTCAAAGTGAGCAACCACATAGACACACAAGGAAACAAATTCCTAAGCTAATGCACCCTAAACTTAAAGCTCAACCACATAGCTCCACCTTAGAACAAATCACACGTGGTTTCTTCATTAGTAACCACATTAGCCTGATCAACATGTTGATTTTTCTTAGGACAATCCTTTATATAGTGACCCGTTTCACCACAATCATAACACTTCCTAGGTTTAAATCTAAGTTTTGACTTCCCCTTATCATGAAATATTTTTCCACCCTTAGCATGCATGACGTTATCCAGTTCTTGTGCACCGTTATCAAGCTTTAAATCTAATTCCTTATTTTTCAAAGCACTCACAACAGTGTCAAGCGTCACATTATCTCTACCATACTTAATAGCAGATTTAACATCACTATAAGAATCATGAATAGAATTTAAAAGCGCAAACGGAGCATAATCATCAACATGTTTATCGCCAGTCAATTTTATGTCTTGAACTAACTTAGTGAATTCATCCACATTTCCATTAACACCTTTAGACATGTCAAGTTTAAACGGAAGAATCTTTCAATCGAAACATTTTAGAAGACAAAGACGTTTCAAGATATAACTCTTCAAGTTTTGACCACAAATCTTTAGCGTGTCATCCTTCCTACTTTTCTAAGAACACACTCGATAAATTCAGATAATAGCGCAAAAGCAATACGATTCATTTGAAATTTCTTTTTCGCATCAACTTCATTATCATAAGAATCATCAATTACTTGATAAACGCCTTGTTGAATTAAAATACATTCCATTTTCTGTTGCCAAAAACCAAAGTCCGTTTTACCATCAAAATGTGTCAAACCATAATTTACCAAATAAGACATAACGACACACAATAAAACCAAAGAACAAATATATAAGCCTTAATGCAGCGGAATACAAATCAGAGTAGCAAATATTCTCAAGGCAAATAAATTTTCGATTTAATCACACAACTAAAAACAAGTGACACGTTGGTAAACAAAAGCAAAATCCAATCCTATATCGCGCCAATCGACGCTTTCTAGAATTTTAAAATAGAGAGGTTTTAGTCATGATACCGAGCGGTGCCTAAGATCGAGGCACCGCTTTACCGCGACGATCCGAATCATTGATTTACGCTGACGCGACAACGAGACAAATCTCGCTCGATACCACCGCTAGAATCCGGACTACCTTGTCGTCGCCAACGCGCCTCCCCGACAAAGACCTCCCGTCGACCCCAAGAACTTCCTCGACCGCACACAACAAAAGAAACAAGAAAAGAAAAATGGATATGAGATTCGGCTCAGGTACGGCTCCTCATTTGACGCACACACACAACCACGGCTCCACCAAAGGGAGTGACTATCTCGTTGGCTCCGCAATCACAACCACAAAGGCAAGCACGACAGCAGCTTTTTCTCTCTATCTCTTTCTCACTCACAGGCTTTTGCACACAATGGGAATAGGAATGGGAAAGCCTTTTTGCTATGTTGCAGCCTCTCACAAAGGGAATAGGAGGCGTGATTTTATTCTATTCCAATATCCTTGGGAATAGGTTTAAGAATAGGTTAGGCTAATAGGTTAAAGAAATGGGCTTGGCTATTGCATTGGGCCAACAATTTTATAACAACACTCATTACAATTTATTAAAATTCGTGCAACCAAAATCAATGAACAAATATGGTGGACAGAGGGAGTACAACTTATGCTTACACACATTTACTTCTTAACATGAAATTATTGAAATATGTACCATAAAACATATCTTATGAGTTTGAGAGATAGCGATCCACTCTTTAAATCACCATTGCATGACTTACTAATTTTGTCATCAGCCTCTAGTTTATTCCTACCTGTCATCTGACTTACAAGGTCTTCTTCTGTATCATTAATGAAGTGACTGGTTTCAAACATATGGCCTCTTTTTAGCATCCCATTTAAATTCAAAAGAAACAGTGTAACCTTAGTTGTATATTTTCTCTGTCTCATAAATGTGCATGTATATCAGTTCTTGTGAAGTAATTTTAACGAAAATCATGATATCTTTAGGCTGTTATCTTGCAACCACTAGGCGATAAAGGAATTGCAATAGTTGGCGGTGACACAATTAGGGGATTTACTACTTCGGATCAGGTATTCTTTCTGTTTTGATGCTTATCCTGAACAGTGTTCTATATTTTAAGAATTATCAAGTTTTTCATGAGCTTCTCATGATATGGATATTCATTCACAACAGGTGTGAGTCGTGTGGACGTAGATATTCTTTGCCATCTTCAAGTCTTATGCACTAGTTTTCTAAACTTTTACGTTTCTCTTTATGAATTTTAGGGATGGATCACATGGATTGCAGAGAAGTTAGATGCTACACTTGCGAAAGCTGTAAATAGAACTCCATTGACAGTGCAAGAAAAGAGTTAAACAATCAATTGCAACTCGAATTCCTTGTCAGCTAATGATTCCTAATGGAACACACTCAACGGTAACATCACATTAGTTTATTTACGTGTACAGTAACGCCTTGGTATAATTAACATCACATTGGTTTTTTCTGGATGATATTTTGATGGTCTTCCTTCGGGGATACTTGTAGGCTGATCTCTGACTAAATGCTGAAAGTTCGGAATCTCATTCTGCGTTCCAGCAACACGAGAGTCCAATTTACCGGTAGCACCTTATGGTTGAGCCCCACTGCTACAATAGGTTGAGACTGCAAGGTTTTTATGGATGTTCAAGTGGTATCTTCCAATGTAGAAGATAACATTTTGTTGTTTCTTTTCTGCAACTTCTTTTGGATCTCTTTTAACGTCTTACAATAAATTTCTACATATATGTTAATGTACATTTTTTTTACTAGTAAAACGATTCATTCAATAACGCTGCTGAGGAGTTGAATCAATGGATCATTCAATAAGAAAGTTAAAAGTTCAATTCACATCCTCACCATCGTACAGCTGCTATCTGTAACTCTGTATCTAAATCTATGGCCTTTTCTGTTTTCAAAAGCAGAAGTATGAAAATAGGAAAACTATAAATGTATACTTAGTGTCATCTTCTCCTATACAAGGGGTAGGGTATGCTTATAGAACTGCGGCCGGTGCCTCCCACGGCAGCAAACCGGTGTTAAAATCAGCCAGATTAGCCAAAACGAAGTCTCTGAGGCCTGTGTCCCAAACCTCACAGAACTTCTGTGGCCAATCAGGCGGCTCAATGGCCTCCGTCCCCAGCCCCGGTGCTCTGTCTCTTGAGCCCTCGTTCTGGTTCTGTTGCCAATCCACAACATAAGTAGCAACTCTTCTGTAAAACTTTGCTCTGAACACCTCCCACACTTGGTATTTGTAGTGATTGATGACTGCTTCAGTGGCAGGCAAATTCAGGTACTTAAATCCTTTTTTGAGGTGGAAATGGTGCACCACGTTGAGCAGTGTTGGGTCGAGCGCATCCACCCGGATCATCGACTTGTGCCTCTCGGGGCTCTGAAGCCGACAGCTGTAGCCCACGGTGACTCCCTGTGGTGGGGCCATGCTCAGCCCTGACGGCCCAAAGCTGTGGCAGGATGTTCGGATTTCGGCTATGGCCCTCGACCACGACGACACATTTGTCACTAAAGTACGCAGCGAATCCTGCCCTGCATAACCTGGTTTCCTGAATCTCTGGTGCTTGGGAGTCGAATAGGGCAAGTAGAAATACTCATCCACATCCATGAATGAGATCCATTTGCATTCATCCTTTGCTCTCACTGCACAGTGAGAGAACCCTGCTTCTTGAGTCTTGATCCACGGCCACACGTGCCGGCTGACATTATAGTTCTCACGATCAAGCTGTCGGACAACCTCATCAATCCCGTCATCGCTGTTGTTATCGTACACGAACCACCTCTCCACCCCGAGCCACGCATGGTACATGATCCACTCGCGAATGGCTGACCCCTGGTTCCACACCATCGTGCACACACAGAGCTCGTGCTTCCCCTCACTCCTCCGATCATACACGAAATTGGATAACTTCGCCACAGATGGCATAAGCACGCGCCTATTCACATGAAGCTGCTGCATGCCAATAGTGACACGAACCCCCTCAACCTTATCCGCGTTGCCACGGACTTGCAAGCTCCGTGGCAACGCGCACCTCACAACCTCCTGAGCCGCAGTCAATGCCTTGGTCCTCAACACGTACCTCTTCTTCCTCTCCCATTTCCCGAAAGCGAAATGGCAACTGAATTGGCTCGGATCGTACTTCCGATCTGCCCTAAGATTCAATCCCTTCACAAAAACAACAGCAGAGCTCTCTTCTGTTGCAGCTGCATAGGCCACATTGTCCCAATTATTCAATGAAGAGCTATTCTTCAATTCATCAAAAATCCCATCTTCACCATGCCACCTCAAATTAACCTCAGCTGAATAATTCCCAAATGGAAGAGGGCACCTCAAAATGATCCTAAACTCATCATATTCATCTACAGACAGCACCTTTTTCACAGCAAAACCACCGCTGCAATTCCTATGTCTAATCAAATCATCTTTACTAAAATAAACACATTCCAGTTCATCGCCGTCACCATTCTTCATCAGCCCATCTTTATTACCGCCGTTCACCAATAGAAGAACGTGATCGGGAAACAAAACCCTATCCTCAATCTCCAAAGGAAATAAAACGCCGCCAAAATTTTGTAGTGATTTAGCAGTTGTAGTAGCAGAAGAAGATAGTAGAGATAAGCTGGAAACGACTAGAACGGGGCGGAAAGCGGAATAAGTGTAGGGGAGTGCGTAGGATAAGAGGTAGAGGATTGTGAGGAAGCTGAAGCAGAGGAGGAGAGATCTTACAGAAAGCAGTTGCAGCAGAGAAGAGAGTGATGAATCGGGTTGTCTGAGAATCCGTTTTCTCTTGCGGCGTTGATCTGAAGAGCTCATCTGTTTGTTGATGAAGATTTAATGAGATTACGGATCTGATGAGAGCAGAGATTTAAAGAAGTGGTATGCAAATGGGAAAAAATTCTTTGTGCAGATCTGTGCGTGTGCCGACAGAGGTGGTGTTGTGCGCTTTTTTCACTTTAACTTTTGTTGCTTCTGTTATCTGGTAAATGTTGGAGAGAGATATATCTCTCTCTACTTTATGGGACTTTTCTTTTCTTGAAGAAAATGGGGGCGAGGATTGAGGAGTGAAGAGGGCCGGTAATAAATATTTTAAAGCTGCATCGATGGCGATTGGAGATGTTCTTTACTTTATATTTGGAGTTTGATCTTAACTTATTGTGTTAATTCAACTATTCATCCAATGTGTATTGATGTGCGGTTGACTATATTTATGAGCCTTATAAACGGTGTAATCTATTATATATTCAGCATAATTTTAGGAACGTATTATATATCAACATAAAACGCCAAATCATAACCAACTTAATTTTAAATATATCACCAAATCAAATGGTTGGACCTATTGATACTATTTGGATAATAATGTCAATTATAATTGAATTTTTATGTGGCTATATAATTGATATTCCTTAACTTCACTATATATAAAACTTTTCTATAGTGTCCAACTTATAATATCTTTATTATCAATTAAACTAATTCCAACTATGTACGTTTTATACGCCACGTGGAACTCGCTACCACAATTTAAAGTGTATTTTCGTTTTTATGTAATAGTCTAAATATCACATAGTACAAATTACTGGATTACCTTAATAAGCTTGAATTCAGTGTTGTATCCTTTTAAGTTTTAAATTTGCTTTCTCTTAATAACTCGTTACACTTTTTTTAATTTATAATAAATTGAGCTTTTTTGAATCGTATAGTTTTTAATGTCAATTTTTGTTATTATTTATGAAATGATTTTTAGCAAAGTTAGTTATAATACAGTTTACAAATTTGTAATAAATTCGAACATTTTCTTAATCGTGTATTAAACTATTTTTAAATGTCATTTTTCTTTATTATTTATGAAAGGATTGGTTCTGGAGTCCAATATAATAGAATTGGAGCCATAAATATATCAGTCACGCCCATGTCGCAAGTTCTTTACACGCGCACCAAGACCGTTTTAGATTCTCTACATGTGGCAGATAGTTGTTAGGTTGCTTTCAAACAGTAATAAAGGCTACAGTTTTGATTTACTTTTCGGAAATTTAGGGTGATAGATTGTTCGGTTTCATTCTCATTTAAAGTATTGTTGGACTTTCACTTTTGGTCGTTTTCTAATATTTAATTCAAATAATAAAGTGGTAGATGGATACACATGCCCATTTTTTGGGAAGAAAACCCATCCCTTTATTATACGACTCTATCACAATTATATTCATGCAAGCATGAAATATGATATTAATTGTTTATATTTGATCTACTAAATCGTGAACAAATGGTGAATTTTGGAATTTAACTCTTTCATCTCTCTTTTTTCTTTATTCCTCCCTTCATGAATTCGTTTCCGGTCATTTCTTTCTCGTTAAGAGTATTTAAAGAAAATGAGGTTCAAGCACTAAAAATTTATAATTATAAAAATAGAAGCAAGAAGATGGGAATAACATAATAGCACACCTGCACATGGACACTTTGGGTTTTCTAAGACAGTCACGCAACATTATTATTTATTAATTTAGACATGTGACTAGAAATTCCTTTCGTCCAACAGGGGTCAGAAAAGAGGAAATCATGCCTAGCCCTTCGGAACGTGCCAATACCTTCTAATGCATAAAAGAAATATTCTTTTCTTGAAAGGCATAAACCAGCTCAAAAGTCTCACCACTCAACTTATTTTTTGAATTCATGAGCAATCAATTTCGAGTTCATTGTCATCAGCACGTTCAATGATTTAAAAGTAAAATAATTAAATCTTAGCATCCCCCAAGGGAGCTCTACGCTGAAGTTCTTCGAAATAATACCACCACTATATACGTAATTGTATTTATTATATGTAAACTAATCACTAATGACAGAAAATGATACTATGGATTTGTTATCTTAATATTCATCCAGTTATAATACAACCTCTATAAATTAATACTTGTGGAATCGTGAAAATTTATTATTTTAAAGATACATTATTAGTTGATAAATTAATAATTTATTAATTAAAAGAGTTATTTTATATTCATCTAATTTAAGTTCAGTTACATAAGAATTCAGCAAACTTAAATTTAATGACATAGGAATTCAATGAACTTGAATTTAATTACATAGAAAAATGCACCAGATTCAAAGCTTAGAAAAAAAATATTGATGTCATAATTGAAAGTTCAGTAGGATGAAGCTAAAAGTGATATTCTATCTATCCTCTAATTTTCTTCCTGAAAATCTTCATCACGTGTTTTAATAAAAAAATTGAATGTATTATGAGTGAAGTAAGAATCTCACATTAATGTAGTGTTAAACTAATTAATGATGGGTCATAGATAATAAAAAGGTATAAATAAATGAATTGTTGAGAATAAGAAAAACAGATTTTGGTGAATCATGAATGATAAAATGTGTAAATAAATAATAAGTAAAAATATTTTATGGGATAATTTCCATAAATAGAATAGGAAAAAAATTGAGAGATATACCAAAAAGAAAAACTATGAAGGAAATAATATAATTAGGTCATATTATGTGAGAAAGGAATCAATATTGACTATTTAGCATTGAAAATCCTTAAAAACTTGTTGCAATTTGAGAACACCACAATGGAGCTTTTGATTGCCATGAGTAAAATTAAATATGAATGCATTTTTGTGTTTAAATTTCAATAGAATGCAAAGGACAACAAATTCATATTTTACTAAACTATCCTAAATATCCTTGTATTTTTAAGAGATTATTAATTTGTTATGTTGGTGGAACCATAAATTTATATAAAGTTTTTTTAAAAAATATTATCTTCTTAATTAATAAAAATAATTGACATAATGGGCCCAAATCGAAACTGCAGAAAATTGTTATCTTAAAGAAATTACTAATTTATCGAATATTAATTCTAGAAAATTCCCCACCATACATGAATTTTTTTAAAATTAATAACGACCCTCTTTTTCTCAATGTTTTCCCGTTTCTTAGAAAGAGAGAATCTGCTCATTAAGTCGGATAGAAAATGAGAAAACCTGAGCTTGAAAACCAGTGGCGGACAGCAAAAAATATTGGTAAGGGCTTTACTATTTTTATATTGACAAAAAATCATAGCGACAAAAATTTATAAATATTTGATACATCAAAAATAGTCCAACATATCAAACTAAAATGGTGGTAATGGAATTCTACATGTTCTCATCACTTGAAAACGTTGCAAAGACGGGCCATTACCAATCGTTGAAAAAGATTGAACTTTTCTAATGCATTTTCCGCATCGCATCCGCCTTTGTAAAGCATCTTCACAGATCGACCTCTTTTATCGATTGTTTAAATAGATAGCACCATAAACAAAAGGCAACATCTTTTGATACACCGACTCTAACCATATAAATCTTCGATACCAAATATCTTGAATGCCATATTTCTTTTCTGATACAAATGTCCAACTGGTTGGCAGGACCCTTGATCAAGTACTCTCCGTATTGATCACGAATAAGAATATCGAACTCCTCTATTAGTTTTCGTAGTCCCGATCACCAACAATCTCATTCAAATCTAATTCAACTTGGATTTAATTCTCCACCGATTCAACAATAGGTTCACTTGGTGAAGAAGATGACTCACCTTTGCTTTTTTTGAAAAATGCTCCATCTTGTACATAAACAAATGCAACTCTTTTAATTAAAAACATAAAAAAAATATAAATTTAAATCATAACCTAAAAAATATTCAATTAGAACCCTAATTCCAAACTTTAATTGAATTTGCAATTAACTAAACTAAACTGAAAGCATGGTACTCATATTTATTTTCATGATAAAATAGTAAACAATTGAGGCTTTAAGATGGAATTATTCACTGTAGAATTCAAAGAATAGATTAACTAAATGCCAATAAATAATAAACAATTGGGATTTAGGAGTAGAAATAATAAATTAAGAAGTAAATGTATAACAATTAACAAACAACTTCTATGTAAATATAAATAAGTTGAAAGAAAAAGGGAATAGAAAAAGAGTAGATAACTCATCAAAAATGAGGAAAAAAGATGATCAGCGACTGTGGGAATTAGAAGAAGAAAAGACTTTGATTTGTGTTTTGTTGAAAGCAAGAAAACAAAAATATAAATTGTGTTTGTTTCATTTTTCAAAACTAATAAAAACGTTATTTATTGTATAAAACTTTTTCTTTTGTAAAAGGGAAGTTACTTTTTGACTTTTTCTTTTTTGTACTTTCTTTTATTTCTTTTTTTATCTTCTTCATCTCTCTCCAACCTCAATTTTTACGCAGACAACCATTTTCTTCCCCCTCTTTCTATTTTTCTTACAAATTTCAGCCCCTTCTCATCCTAAATTTTTCGTCAATTCGCTCTTCAACATCGTCAACTCAGTAGGGGCTGAAGATAGTTTTCGACAAATTCAAAAAAAATTGCAGTAATAAAAAAAAAAAAAAAAACTTGGTAGGGGCTTAAGCCCCTTCTCCCTCCTTACTGTATCCGCCACTGTTGAAAACAAAACTGAATAAACTGCGCCTCCTTTAAAGCATGAAAAAGAGAGAGGAAAAGGGAATTTCTTTATAACAAAATCTGCCACTCTCTCTCTATACAAAGAATGAGTGCTCACTTGAGTGCTTTTGCATAATTCATGGAATTCTACACAACGGCCGAAGTTCACTCACAAAGTTTTGATTCTTACCTCTGTGATCCAACATCTTGCAGAAGATTAATAGAGGCGCTTCAGACCCTCCATCAGAGCAACAGTATGCTCCGGCTTGCCTACAGATACACGGACATAACCGGCTAATTCTTTATTACTGTAGTGACGAATCATGATACCCATTTTTGCGAGGTCTTCCTGTAAAGAGAAGCAAAATATGTAAACATCGCAATGGAATTGCTGAATTAGCAAACATTAGGTTCATACATCTAGACGACACAAAAGATTGTGATCAAACTACTAAAACCCAACTTTGTTAGGTAGGAAAGAACTGTAAACCAAATCATCATACCTTCAACTTCTTAGCATCTCTTCCGGCTGTCACCTCACAAAGAATGAAATTGGAGTAGCTTGGATAAGGATTTAGAAATGGGATTTCTTTCAAAAGCTTGAAAAGCCTCTTGCGTTCTTCCACCAAAGCAATTTTCACATTCTGGCAGAAATCAAAGATACAATATGTAATGTTTCAGTCAATAAATTACATGCCACATGGAAAGCGAGACAGAGATGTTGCTCCTGTACCTCTAGATAGGTAGGATTCTCTAATGCAGCACATGCTGCAATTTCAGCTGCCACTGAGACATTATATGGCTGCTTGGCCCTCCATAGGTATTCAATAATGCTCAATGGAAATGCTCCGTATCCAACTCGAAGGCCAGCTAAAGCTGAATCACCAAAAAAATGAATACGATCATCATACAATATTCATAGTTCATCAACCAAAAAAATGAATACAACCATCATATAATATTCATAGTTCATCACAGTATCCCAATATTATAGGATTTACTCATATTTCATAAGAATCATAAGAAAAGAACCTCGCACAAGAGCAGTTCATCAAGCAGTATGTAGGTTTAATTTGGCCATCAACTCGTGAATTTTGCATGGTTAGAGCAGCAGTTAATGTTTAAATCCTAAATCCATAAAATATGTCCACAAATGTACACAGAGAGAGATACCCCACATGCTTAGTCCTACAGAAAGTCTAACATCAGGGAGTATGTTTTACTGATGATGCAGATATACTACCCACATGCTTAGTCCGAAGTTGATAAATGTAGGTCAAATAGTATAATCATAGAGGATTAATTTCAGTAAACAAAATTTAGTAGAATTTTTAGAAGTCCAGTATTACATATGACCACACTGGAAACTTTACACGTTAAATTTCCTACATATAACATGACAAGTCTTACCAACCTAGTCATATCATATATGAAATTCTTATCAATGGAAACAAGTTTCTTAGTGTATGGGATACTTTGGGTGCATATGAACTCATGACATGGAGCAGAGGTATGTACTATTATCATTACGGTAACTCGGTAAGCTCTTGTCTCAATAAAATTGAAAAGCTTTTTGGATTATATGAAGAGCTCTGAAGCAACAAGTTTCACATAGTGCTTAGGATTGGAAAATAATAAAGGAAAATACCAGCTCTTTTGCTAAATGTCCGAAGGACAATTAGATTCTCATGCTTCTTCACCCATTTCATCTTAGACTGAAGTCCCGCAAATTCAATATATGCTTCATCCAGCACAACCAATATTGGCAGAGTAAGTATTTTAACAAGAGTTTCATCATCAATAATGCTGCCAGACCAAAAGAGGGAAATCAGTCCATAACAAAAAATAAGTTTAAACAATCGCAATGCAATACATACTATTTACACCTTCATATAGAATCTAAAATGTGACTGTTTCCAATGTTTATAGAATTTCACAAATAGCATACAGCAACGGAACTGTTACGTTATTCATATAGTAAGGAAAAGCTTTCTATAATTATCAAGATTATCAAGAAAGAAAAAGTATAGACTCAAGTCAAATTACCTTCCATCTGGATTGTTAGGTGAGGTCAGGAATATACACTTTGGTTTCTCCTGCTCAACAACTTCAAATATCCTAGGCACATCCAGGCTGAAGTCAGGCTTCCTAGGAACTGTGAAGTGGGATAAGGTCAACGTCACAAAGATGGACTGGGTACCAAAGATGTGAAGAGAGATGCAGGAAATAAAAGAATGATTCATACAGCTACGATCACTTGATGTTATTCTATATCTACAACATATCTAATTTATCTGTCTCAAGAATAGCTGAAAGAGACAAATTATACATAAAAGGAGCAAGTTACCCTTGATTACAAGTGCCCCATTAACAGCTGCGTCAAACTCGTACATAGTGAAAGTTGGCGGACAGTCCAAAATTTTATCACCTGGTTCTAACACACATCTGAAGGATCAATAAGAACAAGGACATGCTAGTCAGAATTGAAACTAAAACAAAGAACCCTAAAACACAAAGATCAGAAAGGCTTGGCCTCAAACCGCATAATCAAATCAATAAGTTCATCTGCACCACAGCCAGCAAGAATATAATCAGCTTCAAGACCAGAATCTTCAGCCAAAGCAGCTCGCAATCTCCGGCTTTCAGGATCAGGATAAATATAAGGGAATCTCAAGGAGCCCAAAGCCTCGAAAACCTACAAGAAATTAGTAATTTTGCTGTAAATCGTGCAAGATATTAAATAATGTCTTCACAACAAGAGCTGAAAGATTATACCAGCACAAAGGAAGACTTTATGCGATGTTAATCATACCTCTGGAGGTGGACCATATGGATTTTCATTCGCATCTAATTTGATAATTTCCTCAGGTTTCCTACCAAGACGAGTAGACAACACCTGAACATAAAATACTAAAATTTAGATGAAAAAATTCAATAAGTCATGATAATCAATAAAGCGGCCGACTTCTTTGGTTTCAGTGGTTTAATGGTTTCAGAACTAAATGGCATTAAGATACTTGATATACACCAACTACACTACAAACAATCAAATGTACTGAAAAGTTAATAACTTTAAATTATTCTGAAATCAAGTTAGGGAAACATTTAACAGAAAAGAAAAAGAGTACAAATAAGCATCACTGCATCAGTATGCACTCAGAGCCTCGACCTTTAGAACAGGGAAAGGAAAATGAAGAAAAATGAAATTCCATTTTACTCAAAGATCAATGTTAAAATAAACTGACTAGAAAACCTTGATATGCATGAAGAAGATTAAACGCCATTTGCAAATTGATTTTCTTTATAAAAAATTTATAGCGCCAAACTAACTACAAAGTTATATAACTATGACCTTCGGATTTAAAGCTCGCACATACTATGATGAATGGCAATGCTCTCAAATCACTAAGAGTTCAGCTAAAAACCACAAAATTCAACCAACATTTTTGTCATGCATAATTTCCACACAAATTTATTCCATTTCACGATAAAATAGCATCTCCTTCTCATACTCTCATGCTCATCTACAAGAATTATAGTGATTTACCCTCTCATAGACTTGGGCTGGCCACGGCAGTGATTGGTTAAGAAGTTACCTCGAAAGGGAGAATAGGTTGGTAGGGGGACAGTTTACGGAGATGCGGTCGAATAAATGAATCCCCAGTCAACTTGCCGCTTCCTTCCTTTAGGCTATCCTCGGTCACCGGAACGGCGGAGGAGGAGGAGTAGGACGGCGGGGTCATAAATGTAATTCTAAACCGCCTGAGATTTCCCTGAAATGAACCGCAACCGGGGACTGGAATCGGTCTGTCTACACAAAGAGATGAAGTCCTGCAGGACAACTCGATCACGCCCATGTACGATTAATTTCTCTCCACCTGCAGAAATCAATTTAATTAATTGAGAAAACTGAGAAGGAGAACCGGATTAGAAGATAATTAAGTTAAATAAACTTGTATATAATTGGGAGAAACCAAGCATACCTTGTGTTCTTAGTGTATGAAGGTGAGAAGGTCGTGCTATGAACCCTAAACCCTCTTTTCGTAGTTGGAAGTAGCCACGTAGTTTACTACAAGACAAAACATAAAATCGATTAAATTTTCGGAATGGTTAAAAGTTTATTGCCAAAATATTTCCTTTCCATCTTTTTCGCTTAATATTATTTATGAAAATTTGGGAAAATCATCTGTTTTTGTTTTTATTTATGGAAATATCAACCAAAACAGACGCTGAAAACACTTGGATGTGTTTTACACGATGCTTTCAATTAAATGAGTAAATTATTTTAAGTATTATTATTTTTTTGTAGATTTATAATTATAATATAACTTTTAAATTGGTAGTTATAAAAATAATATTTTCATCTGTTGCAGTTAAAATGTCGACCATATTTAGGTAAATTAAGATCCAACATGTCTGAAAACTTAGAAGTCTATAGAATTATTGGCCCATTCCATTTAACCTGCAAAAAATTTTGAAAATTAGTAATTTAATCGCTGGGGTTTAAAAATGATATTGTAACTAAATAATCAATTAAAGTTCGTGATTTTCAGATAAATAACTCTAATTTAATTTATACCTATATTTTTTAAGAATACGAGGTAACTTGCGAATTGCGATATCATTGTGATTAATCAGTATTTTGAAGGACGTTGAAATGTACTAATGAAATGATGACCCACAAATAACGTAAATGTCGCTTTACATAATTTTAGGACATGTATGCCCGTTGATGGATGGTGGATTTTCTCTCCAATTCAATACAAACTTACTTTGTGGTTTTCATCAATCAAAATCATGTAAGCAAATTTCGTTTGTCCAACTAATTAAATTATTTGATTCAACGGGTCGGCTCAACAAAAAAAGTCAAGCCACTCTTTTATGAATAGTATATGGTTTATAACCAAATAATAAAAAATTCATATTTGAAAATGGATCTGACATGTCAAACCCTAGAAAAGACGACTACTTGATAAAGAAGTAAAAATATAATCGTGCAAGATTCACTCCTGAAAAATCAGACGGTTAGGATTGGGATGCACGTCCGGAGGAACCCTAGCCTCCATGAACTCATCATATAAATACGACCCAACCAGGTCAAAGGACCAATCTAATCAATCACACTCATGATCTCTCCTCTCTTTGTTTCCCCGCTCCCTCGCCTTACCTCCGCGCTCTCAGTCTCTAAGAGGGGGTCGCTTGACTAATCGGACAAGGAGGATAGTCGTCTCTCCACTAGGATGCAAATACTATTGAAAACTTTCTTGATCTTTAGGCCTTCCTCGATTGTGAAAAAGATGAAAAAGTCGACAATCAATCAACTACGAAGAATCAAGAGATCTTTGTCGATGCTGACTTGGATCTCGGGTGGGGTACTCATTTCATAATAATGAACCTATCTAAGATTAGGCCCATTGGAGTCTGAATTGGTAAAATGATGGATTCTTCTCTTCGGAGGTAGAAAGATAGATAGGAGAAAAAGAGTGACTTTAATCTGCTAAGTTCCTAACTACACTTTATTGGTTCAAGCTCTCATTAATAGATGGAATGCAGTGAAAGAGCATTTATTCTAACGTTCGGTTGTATAAAAATCGAATCGAAATGAATATCATTGTATTTGCTTTGTATTCGTAAAATTATACGAATATTTGATTTGATATTATTTTGTTATTTTAATATTAAAATCGATTTGTATTCGTATTCAAAATCGTTATCGAATTATTTGCAAAGAATCGGATATTTGATTTGATTTTTTTGGAGTATATTCTAAACAACAATTTTCGAATACTTTTAATTTTAATTTTATGGAGAAAATCTGTAAAATGATTTTTAAAATAATATAAGACTCTATCCAATATATATATATGACGTATATTTACCTAATAATATTTAATTCTAATTGAATATATATATATGGCAAAGATGAAAAACAAGAAACAGCAGAGCAACTGGAGATGGAATGCTGCAACATTTTCATGACCTCATCTCTTGTTACAACAGAAAAATCTTTATTATGTACAACACTAAAACGACTGATCATAACTTAACAAATCTAGCTGCATTTTAGCTCAAGCTAAAACAAAAGAATTAATGATATAATAATCTACGAAGATCGCAATCACTTTCTTGGACTATCAAGCCTCGATATATCGAGACTTTCTGCATCCTTGTGCACAATTCCATGGTTGTTGCTGCTAAAAGAAGAAGCCAACTTCAAATTACCATATTCTGCCTTCCTCCAAAACTTGGGGCTCAGAAACTCTGCTCCTGGGATCATACAACACGCGTTCCCCAACGCCTCACTTATCGTTGAGATCCTTCGTGTCGAGAGAGCGAAATCTTGTGACATCACGTCCAGCACCTTCTCCAACCCGTCCACTCGCTTCTCCAACGAGCTCATGCCCTTCTGAGAGCTCCCAATGAATCTCTGCAGCAGCAACAAACAAATCAATCTCAAATCTCAATGCAACACAACACAATGTACTAGAAATTGGCACCGCGTTTTCAAGAGAGGCTTAGCAACTACCTGGAGGAGGTTTAACAAGTTCGATTGTTGGTTCTCAATCTGCTGCAGCTGCCTACGGATTAGGGACACATCCTCCAACTCCTCCTCATTTAAAGTCGTCTTTGATAGCGTCATTCTCATCCATATTGTCGATACAGTTGAAAGGAACCACCCGATAACCAGCGCTCTTCTTCATG
Source organism: Salvia rosmarinus (assembly GCA_036937905.1). Lineage (NCBI taxonomy): Eukaryota > Viridiplantae > Streptophyta > Magnoliopsida > Lamiales > Lamiaceae > Salvia > Salvia rosmarinus. The sequence continues at coordinate 52,754,297 of CM072823.1, read as the reverse complement.
TTGAGCTTGTTTCCGGCAGTGGGAATGTGAGGTTTGCTGTCCTCGTTTTCCAGAATGCTTCTCCAGCTGCTGCTAGCTGACGACGAACAACTAGGTACAGGTGATGTCGGTGGATGCATCTTCCTCACTTGGAGAGTTTCCGAACAAGGGCTTCCTTGCGGAGGGGAGTTACCAGCACTGCTAGTAGAATGTGATTGAACTGAGAAACAATGCCAAACATCAAGATTAAGCCTTTAAAATTTATGTATTTAATTGACCCAAAAAAAAGATAAAGCCTTTTCTAGCGTAACACTCTTTAATAGAAAAGGTTTAACAAAGGGTAATATCAACTGAAATTGGTCATTCTGCGTAATTAACAAATAATCCCTAAATTCTGAAAGGCTTAAACCAGAGAATCAATCAAATGAGCCTTTCCATATCTCACAACTATCAATCTCCAATTATAATGGTTGGTATCTTTGTACGATTTTGATAGATTACATTGAGTTTATATCCATTTAAATTGAGTTCGTTGCATAGATAGAGTAAATCACATACAAAAGTAATTGAATATTTGAGAAAAGTCGCCGGTAATGGCGATTAAGATCATATTTCAGCCAATAAACACATGAACACGAGGTAAAATAGTTAAACTTGGACCAAAATTAGAAAGTAATTTGTCAATTACCATTTGGCGAGGAGAGTCCTTCAGATTGCCCGCGAAGATCTTTCCATATTTCCAATGCCCTATTCATCTTCTCCCTAACAAGCTTAACCTGTTAATCAAGGTGAAAAAGAGACACAGTTAATACACATATTTATCGTTTAATCATAAAAACTTTGAAGAAAAAGAAAAGAATATAAATGGAATCTTTACCTTGTCGAATCTCCTATACTCTAAAGCAGCAACGCAAGAAGCCTTAAGCTCCACCGACAAACTACCGTCAGCCACCGCCGCCTTCTCCAAAACCTCCGCCGCTTCCTTTCTCGCTGCCCAATCTTCGCTGCTCAAGAAATTGACCGCCGTCGAAACGGTAGAACTCAACAGACTCTTACTCTTAACGCAATCAGTGCTAACAATGCTCCCCACCAGCGCGAGCAAAGCCGGCTTTGCCTTGCAACCGTCGCTCCTGACCAGTTTCAGAACCCTAGGCAGCAGCCTCCTAAGCTCAGCGGCGTCAGGCTCTGGCGCCGCGTCCACCGCCGCGGCGAGGCAGAGCGCGGCGCCGATCTGCGGCTTCGAATCCTGCTCGTGGAAGAGCGCGTCCGCCAACGGCTTCAAGATCGCCGGCGAGCTCACGTGCGCAGTGATGGAGGCGACGGCGTCGACGCAGGCAGTGCGGACGGCGGAGTCGGGGTCGCGGAGGCGGCGGAGCACGGTGGAGATCATCTTCGGGACGTATGGGGACAAGGAGTCGCCGTGGGCGGCGGAGAGGACGCTGATGAGGCGGACGCACTGGCGGCGAACAGGGGACTTCTCCGATGAGTCCGTGGCGGAGAGGCAGTTTAGGAAAGGGGCAAAAGCATCGTTTGGGAGGGTTCGGGCTATGGCTTCGAGCTCGTTGGCAGCTATGGACAGCGTGTCTCGGTCTGAGAGCTTGTCGATGCAGCTGTTGACGCGTGATTTCAGTTCGCCGGATGTTTGTTTCGTGATCGCCATTGCCGCCGCGGAGGAGGTGGAGGAGGAGGAGGAGGAGGAGGAGATGGGTGGAGGAAGTGGGAATGGTTGTTGGATTTTATATGTTTGAGAAGTGAACGTGCGTGGTGATATTAAAGTAATTTTTTGCTTAGTCTGATGCAAATTCTGTTGTACTTTCTGGTTTTCTATCATTGCTCATTTTCATGTCATTTATACCGAAATTACTGTTTTGAAAATATTTAATTGTATTTTAAGTAAAATATAATATTGGATAGATGAATGAAAATAATGTTAACGCTAAGTCAGATGAACTCATAATGATTTATGAGCCATTACATGCAAATTAATAATGCGAAAATGGCAACGAACCTACTAATATCTATCAAAATAGTATGGAATTTTAAATAGTAACATAACATTATGTGAACTTTTTTTTAGCGAAACTACGCATTAGACGCGAGTAGACAATTGAGCTAAACTATCTGCCCAACGATATATATGGTGAAAATTCAACATAACGCCATGCATTATTAAAAATGTGCGAGTTCTGTTCAATATTTACTTTTTAGATTTTAAATAATATGGTATGGACATGATGATTAATAAATTGTTTTGGTTTTAATATCTGCTTTATCTTTAAATAATATAATTATTTAGGTCTAATATGCATCACTATACAAATGTAGGAAATATTTATTTATTTTATCATTATCATTTCACCAAATTGAAACAAAGTAATTTATTGCATACTGGATATTACGTACATTGTTTTTCATGCTGGATATTTATTGTGTATTATAGGGTATTTATTCGAATATAGTGCAAAATATAGGATCATATATTCTATAGGATGTTTCTTGTGAGTTCTAAATGCTGATGGGACTTGTGAAAGGATAGAAACATACGAGTTGCATAGAAAATGGAAACTAGACTGCCATAAATTTGTTTACCAAAAATTAAATAAGAAAAAAAAAGGAACAAATTTAATGCTGAATTTTTCTTGCGCTCTTAGACTTTAGTAGTGAATAATATGGGAAGATTGAAGAGATTAGTTAGGTGCATTTACTAATGAAAATAAATAAATAGAGAAATAAAGCTCATGTCATTCATGTATTTATGTAGGTCTAACAAAAACTTTATAAAAAAACGTTCCAATAAATAAATAAATAAGACTTAGTAAAATTAGTTTGCCGACGACCCGGGTTCATCTATAGTACATTCATCTAAAAAAATATAGTATACTGCTTTCAAGTTCTATAAAGTTATACATTTCCTATATCTATCGTACTTATAAAATAATTTATATATTAAATAAAACATTTATTCAACTCAAAAAAATACATTGACATTTATTTAGAGTACATGCCATGCACACTGTTGATCGTGCTATAGAATTGTAATTTCATTGCGAAAATATACGAACTTTAGAACTTCGTATAATTAATAGAGTTTTAGAATTTTTTTATTGAGAAAGTGATAGGATATGGCCCAACCTCTCAGGCCCAACAGTAGGGAAGGCCCAACAGCAGGGATATGGTCCGATCTCTCAGGCCCCAAACGAGCTCCGCCTAGCCCAATGTTGCCCTACTCGGTTACACCTAAATGACGATTCCTAAACCCTAATTATGGGTAACGGTAATGAAGTAACGGCAGTAATCATGGGTAATAATGGTGGAGATCATGGTCAGTTATAGGGAGTTATGGTCCGCCAATCAAGGGATTCGTGGGACATGATTTACGCTTGTGTATAAATAGGGGTTAGATTGAAGGTAAAAGGGTTAGCAAATTACTGAATACTAGAGCCCTTAGAAAGATACTTGCTGTAATCAAATTATAGTAAACATCTTGAGGATTATCTCCTCCGTGGACGTAGATCGATTCTTGATCGAACCACGAAAAGTCTCTTGTGTTCTTTATCGCTTTTATAAATCTCGATACCGATTTATCATTGGCGCCGTCTGGGAATTGAACTCGCATCCGAGGCCACATCTCGACCCCGTGAACTGACGCCGGACCAGACTATGCCCTTGTCCCGAGCTCTAGCCCTTCCACGTCGATTTGCGATCGCGGCGCCCTACCCTCCGAGCCGCCGAGCGCCTTCTATACGCCCGCCGCCGATGGACCCATTTGACGGAGCACTTCGGCGTGATCAGCGTAGCCGCCCTCCTCTTCAGGCTCTTCGATTATGGGATCAGCGTTGCCCACGGTAGATGCGCGGCGGGGCGGAGGCATGCGTCGTTTCCGAACGATCTCATACATCTGCATGTATTTCATGATGGAGTCGAGGCAGTCTTTAAAATTCTTGCTATTGGGACCCTCCTCATCCCTCAATACCATGCCTTCCGCCAACAAGCTCTGAACTCGATCGTCGGCTTCAGATATAGTCGTTCCCCCAGTCCGGCGGATGACCTTTTCGTACTCTTCATGCTCTTCCGAGATCCGAGCCGCCTGCATTGTCGCTCAGTTTGTTCGCAGGCATCGATCGTCCGTGGATCACATCTGCAGACAAATCACCCCGAACTTCAAGATGTGTAATCCTTAACTTTAACGCATCATTTTCAGCAAGGGCGAGCCACCTCACGGTCGACTTCACGTAACTTTGTTTCGGTTCGGTGACGATGCCGAAATGATGTCCATGTTGGCCAATACCGAGTCACCGCGCACCGACTCTCCAATGTGCCACCTCTTCGTCGCTTCCGGCCAGAGCACCTCGGACTTCTTTCAGTTTTGTTAGCAGTTCATGATCCAGTCCGAAGTATTGAGGTGAAGAACGCTAGAAATAAGACAACAGACAAAGCATTTTAAAAAGATATGTCTATTATTATTCAAAGTGGAAGTTTGTACAACACCGGATCCTATTGATCCCGGCAAATCATCCTATTACATTGGGTCCACTGACCTCAGGCTCATTAGGCTGATTGCCGACCCCTCCGACCTCCTGCTGGGCTGCCTGCTGCTGCTCTTCCGCTGGTTGCCGATCTGCGGAAGAGACGTCCGAGCTTGGACCTGCCGCCCCGGTTTCGGTCCTCAACTCAGCAAGGAAGGCTTGAAGCTCTAAGTCTTCATCTTCCTTGCACTGAGTTACGGCCTCCGCCGTCAGGAGTGAGGCAGAAGACGCCAAGGCATCCACCACGGGAAATGAGGTCGCCCTAGCGACTATGCGAGCGTAGTTCTTGCATACCTCCAGGTGGTCGACCTCAACCCAACCGTGTTGGGCCTTGTCAAAATCTGGTCTCTCGGCCGCCAACTTCTCCGGTGGGCACAAATCACCTCCGGCCTCATCACGGCGGCCGGTCGGAGATGAAAGAGGAAAAACTCTCCGACTCGATAAGCTTGCTGGCGAAGGCCCTCAGCATAGGTCCTTGCCCCGCCAGCAAGGCGCTTGTTTGCGCGTCCAGCCTCCTCTCAGCCTCGGCAGCCTCCTCTTGGGCACTCTCCACCTCGGCACGGGACACTCGCAAGGCCCGGTCCTTCTTTTTGAGGGCATTCTCCGCGGCCGTCTTTGCCACTTCGGCTCTGTCAGCTTTCGCCTTAGCAAGTTCGGCCCCGCCTGGCAAGATCTAGCGGATTCACCATGCCCTCGATCTGTCTGCGGCCGCTTCTCCGTGGCCTCATATTGCGAGGCACCCAGCCCGGCCATGCGGTGCATCTCACCTGCCATCGAGGCCGCATCCTGAATATGAAACAATTAGCAACAAGTAACAACAAATTTACAAGGAGAAGGGTAGCGGCATATACCTTTGGGAAGGATAAGGAAGCGCTAGAAGCCGACACCTCGGGCTGAGGCTGACCATGGACCTCGATCTCCAATGTCGGGCCCGAGGCTGTCTGAGGACCGGTCACCAAATCTTCAGGCGTCCACCACCACGGGTGTTGGGTGGACTCGCTCGTCGCCTTTTTCCTCGCGGGCTCCCTTCGTTCGGAGCAGGTAGCGGCGAGATCGGCACATCGACTTCTCCGGTCGGGTCAACCTTCACCGCATTCAACATGAGAATTTCATTAGCACAAAAAATAAAACGAGGGAAATAAAGACAGAAGGTTGCCTCACCCAAATCGACCCGACAACGGAGCTCGACCTATGTACACTCAAATTGAACATCGTTCAAGTCATCCTCGTGATAGTTGATCGATAGGATCTCACCCATATCGCTCAACACTTCTCCATAGGGCCGGGGATTAATTTTCACGTCCTTTATCGACCCGAGGCCCCACTCATACCTCGGATACCCTCACCGCAAAAGAAGTATCTATTTTGCGGTGGGATACCTTGACGGGAGGCAATTTTAAACTTCAGGCGGTGATGGTAATATACTCCTATAGCGCGATGCTAAAAACGCATCAAGACTTGAAGAAAACCCTCACCTATGCCATAACAGCCAACCCTAGCCCCACCACCGACCTAATAGAATTGGAGGTCGGTTGGCATATAGGAATCAAAATACTCTTGAAGCTAAGGAAGATGGGGCAAAAGGAAATCTAAGCCCACTATTAAACTATCTACAAAATGGTGATAAAACCCTCCGGGCGCCATCGCCCTATCGTTGGGTTTTGCAAGCACCACCATACATCCTCCGGGATGTGGTATTTCTCGCGACCACCGTAAGCTCTTCCATCGTCAAGGTTGATCTCGCCCACCAATCTCGAGGCCATCCCATACCAAGACACGGTGAAACCCAGAACTAAGTCCTATGGATTTACCTAGACGGTTATGGCATATATAATCCCCACATTGGGATCTTGGCCGTAACCCGGCCGAACCGAGTTATCGAGGCGAGAAGAGGAATGAGAAGGTGAAGAATACATACTTACTTTTTCGGAGCGGGATTTCGATTTCTTCAACAAAGTGTGAAAGAGGAATGGGGATTTCTAAGGTTATATTCTCGGATTCAAACGTCGAAGGAGAAATGAACAGCTGCCCTTTAGACCTATTTATAGGATAAATGGCGCTAAAATCTGCCGCTTCGTTTATTACACGTGCTATTTACGGTTGGATGTGTGACCGACGCGCGCACGCTTTTCGAAGTGCCCAACTACCGCCTGGCACGTATGACGTATTCTCTGGAAAACAGACCGCCATTCTGATCACGTGATGATTACTACGAGGTCGGACATCGGACTACGCCCATGTCCTAATACCAGAAGTATTTCAGGTCGGACATGACCACCTCGGACCAGCAGAAGTATTTCAGGTCGGACATGACCACCTCGGACCGGTAGTATTTCGGTCGGACATGACCACCTCGGACCGGCCAGGTATTTCGGTCATACAATGAGAAACAAACCTTCACCAAAACTTGACCAAGCAATATCCCGCCGGAAAGCACATTCTCCGCTTCACTTCGGTAAGGCTATTCCTTGACTTTTCGGGGGGGGCTATGATAGGATATGGCCCAACCTCTCAGGCCCAACAGCAGGGAAGGCCCAACAGCAGGGATATGGCCCGATCTCTCGAGCCCCAAACGAGCTCGCCAGCCCAATGTTGCCTACCGGTTACACCTAAATGACGATTCCTAAACCCTAATTATGGGTAACGGTAATGAAGTAACGGCAAGAATCATGGGTAATAATGGTGGAGATCATGGTCATTATAGGGAGTTATGGTCCGCCAATCGAGGGATTCGTGGGACATGATTTACGCTTAGTATAAATAGGGTTAGATTGAAGGTAAAGGGTTAGAAATTCATCGAATACTAGAGCCCTTAGAAAGATACTTGCTGTAATCAAATTATAGTAAACATCTTGAGGATTATCTCCTCCGTGGACGTAGATCCGATTCTCGATCGAACCACGTAAAAGTCTCTTGTGTTTTTCTCGTTTTTATAAATCTCGTATACCAGATTTATCAGAAAGCTTACTTTTAAATTATATTACATGCCATTTATGTTTTTAATGGTTCGTGAAAATTGACACCATTACTAGCAAACTATACAAAATTAACAAATTTGGCAAAAAATCATGAATTTATAGTAAATCTTGAAAGGTCCCTGCTTGATTATGGATATACTTAAGCGGCAGAATTAATATATCCATAATAATTGGCAGTTTTGTAGAATACAATAGGCATTAAATTCGGATCTTATCACTGATTTCATAGATAATTGCTGTTAATTATTGATCAGTAATTATTTTTGAGTAATTTATGCTCAAATTGAATGATGAAATGGAGAAAAACGAAAAACACGACGAAACGCGACAAAATTGCCATCCTGTCTAACATGATTGGAGCCCCTATAGATATGATATCATATTTTTATTTAAACAAAAGAATTTTATCACATGGTGGTCAGAGATGTAAGTTTTACATATCACTTCACGACTATATGCGTGTTCAATTTACACAGTTATGACAACAATTGTATGTGTTATTCCAAAAAAATCTTAATGATTTCATTTTAGTATTAGCGAGAAATATATGGATTATAGAGTGATTCCAAAATAATATCTTTTATATATAACATACATCATACATAAAAAAGTACCATGAATATATTTAATCTAAGTAATTAAAATATTAATTTCAGAGTATGTATACATATGGATTGTACATATATACTAAGCTTATAATATATAATATAGTTATTTGAACAACTCATATCTATTATTAGTTCAATAAAATTATAATGTTATCTTTTATATATGTAATATATTTCACTTTAAGTATAAAATTAAATTTAATTATTTATTTAATAAAAATCTCAAACTAAAATAAATATATCTCACAAATTAAACTAAATATATAAATAGTTATTACAAATAAATATAGAATGTAAAAGATATACTATATTTATTTCAAAAGATTTAAAATCTTTTCCTGATTCACTATGAGAAAGAAATAAAATTACATATGAATAAAAGTCTATTTCAATTGAAAATGCTTCATTTAGTATCACATACAAGTTTATTCATACTTATCTATTTTCATATATTTTAATTATACAAAGTAAAAAATATATATATTTTTACGCTTTTAACTTATGTCAGACAATAGAAGTGACACATATGAATTGAACTAAAACAAGTTAAATAAGTTACGAGTTACATGTTTTCTTTTAACAAAAAAATAATAAAATGAAAAAATGATATACACTGTTATAAACTGATTAACAATACATACACGCTCTACTCATGTATGAAAACTTGACAAATATGTTATGAAATATGAAAAATATGAGAATAACTTATCGTTTTATTAATTTTACTTAAATTATTGATATAGATTATACTCGTGCATCGCATGGGATGAAATGCTAATTGCTATTTAAATATCAATCTTTGGACTTTGTTGCAAATTAGATTCTAATTTTAAAACGTTTCTTTAAATGTCTTCGATTCATAGTAAAGTTGCCCTCATTTTTTTGCACGAGATTGAAGCTAAGATTTATATATTCATCCGACGTCTAAATTTAAATTTATTGTAGGCTTTTGAATCCATTTTCTGGATTATCCTTTCATGTAGTCAATTTCACCGTCGAACATCTAGTGGTTGAGCAATTGAACCGAAAGTTTGCATCTCGAAATTAGAACTTCCCAATTGTTTGAGTTGCAATTTCTAATGTTTGATCCGAAATAGACACTATAAGAGGACAATCTAGACAATGAACTTCATAAACCCCTTAATCAATGTTGAGTTCCAACAAATTTACTACAAATTGAGCATTATTAAAAAATTTAAGAATAGAATTTAATTTACAACAAAATCCAAAGATCAAGATTTAAATAAATGTCACTTTTAGAAAACATACATCGAACATAGTAGGATGTATGTGTCACATTGGCTACTAATACTTAAATTAAATCCTACGCGACTATGTACGTATCTAACTAGGCATTGGTCCATCAACAACTATTTAATTATGGTAACAGAGAAGAGAAGTAATCTCAATGCAGAGCATGTGAAGGAGATATGGGAGTGACATTTTGATATCAAGAATTCTACCTCTGAAATTGCAGAAAAATCACGTGAGAGTGCGGGTGGCCATTAATTCAACTGTTTGTTGGAGATTCCATCAACAGGACGAAATTTTTATTTTTTATTTAGTGTCAAATTTAAAGATTAGATTGAGCTGCCACATGACATAGGTTGTACTACAAGATGTCATTTTTTAATTTGGTCTCCGAAGTTAAACACGGCAGTGCAATTATAAATTATCTTGATCACTTCAATTTACTTTCAAAAGTTGTTATGTATTTACACTTTAAAAGTATAACCTATTGCTAGCTAGGTGGGGTGTATTCATGGTCCTTCTCATGTCTGTTTCATGGTGATTTCTTCAATTAAATATATACTGATTTGACTAAGATGTTTCATAGAAGATGTTTGGCTACGTTTATTTTAGAGAGTTTATAAGTTTCAGTAATTTATAAGATATTTTAAGAGTTTATAAGATGAATATCTTGAGAGCTTATGAGTTGTCAAAATATTTGGATGACTGAATTTATAAGTTGGAGAAAAAATCATAGTTAAAGAGAAAATTGACCAGAAGTGAAATTGATAGTATATATATAGAAAATAATGAACCATAGTAAAATTATTTTGATAAATTAATTGTTGTTTATAAGCTTATAAAAAAAATAAGTGGGAGTTGAAGAATTTATTAGAAAAGGTTATAAATTATTGAAGCTTATTTTCGTAACTTATAAGTTATTTAAAACCTTATTTTGCCAAACAAAAATTACCTTTTAGTTATAATATTTACCGACTTAAATCAATTCAGCTTAATGATACCAAAAGAATTGATTATTATAACGTTTGATCATTTACATATTAGATTGTGACAACTCTCAGCCTTTTTGACTAATTGAAAGTTGGAGAGGTGAGAATTGGCCCAAATCCGGCTGCATGGGAGGGATAAATAGTTTGGATTTGGACGTCATCATGAGATTTCATTGAAACACGGAACACATATCGGTTTAAACTTGTCTTTTTTCTGAATTCATTTACAGACATAAGCCCAGTTTGCGTTATCCAAATAATCAAATTATATCATTCTATATCTTTGTTACATTTTATCTCACATTTTTAGGTGGAATACATATATCATAACATGTCACTTAATCATTCGAAATCTTAAGGATTTTAATAAATCATGTAAAATTCAATTCAACACTAGCTAGATATTTCCATATTTATGTGCTTAATCTTTTATTCTTGTTTTTATTAATTTTAAGTCTATATCTGTTTAGTTTCAGTGTAAATTAAAGGTATATCTACACATTACACTCAAATAGTAGGTGTAACCTCAGTGGAACTTCTCCTTTACTTTTTATGAATTCCCTAAGTCGTTACATTTTGGTTTGTTTTTCTTCTTCATGAGACTTATTTCTGTGATGCAGCTGAATCGCTGATTATCATAAACTAATTCAAAAGGTTGGCATTAATTATTCGTTGAATAAGGACAAAGCCAGCAAACAGAAATATGAAATAACAGAAGCTGCTGATCCTCGCTATTTTATATATTCATTTTCCCCTTTCTTTAATATAATTTTAATATTATAGTTTGGATTTGGGCGTCAGCAATAATACATCTGGTAGGCTGCCAAAAGCTGTAATTGTTCAGGTCTGCTTTAAAAAGGCAGAATCTATACATTTTACATATGCACCCAGAAATATACATATATCATGTATAACTAAATATATATAATAACTATGAGAGTGATTATTATAAAAATCTCCTTTGGATAAATAAACTACAAACGAATAAAAAGTGATTGAATTAAAAAAAGAATTTCGTCCCTTATAGGATTCGAGCTAGATGTACAAATTTATCAAGCAAAATGAGTAATTCATTATAGATTTTCACGATCAAATGATTAAAAATGATTATTATTTTATATCTTAAGATTGAATAGTATCTAATCCAATTTCTAATAATATATATGGTATTATGGCATTATGCTGGCAACTAAGCAGAAAATATTAATGAAATAAATATATTTAGCGAAAGTAGCAGCTGTCCTCTAAAATCGAAAAAAATGTTGTTTGTTATCGACTAAGAGCTACGGCTTATTTTTAAGGGGAGATTAGAAGAAAAAATAAATAATTATTAGTTTCTTAAATATATGTGAAGGTGCAGTAAAGATTCCCAAGCTTATAATGCAAGCACGAAATGAATGCATAGACTTTGGGAAATTATATGAAATCGGCTCGGCTCATAAAGCGACCTAATGGATTTCATTTGACCTACTTTTTTTGTCAATTAATACATAAATTTTAAACATCGATCGCGATGAAACAACCCAAGACGCTTTGGTTTGAAGATTAACCACTGCATCAACACATGCACACTTCATTTGACCTATCTGATGCCGGTACATGTACTGTAGTAATTATTTAGTCGGTTTAATTGGAGATAAATAGTCACTTTTGACTCATTTTTGTACTTTCACTATTTTTAAGAGTGCCTCCACCATTTGATTTATACGACTTTCGGCATTGCTCAATTTCTTTAAGCGAAATTTGTACAGAAAAAAGACAATATTAAAATGACATCATTTTAATATTGGATAAATTTTGGAATATGAAATTACTATAAATCGAAACCAAGGTCATTATTAAGATATTCTATAGATGATGTGGAAATTGAAAAACACAAAAATTTCTATGCGGATGTTCATACCATGAGAACATAAAAATTGTTATTATTTATATTAAAGAAAAATACCATTTATTTTTTATCATATGATTAGAAAGTATCAATATCCTCATAATAGGAGAACACCTCATTAAAAAAAAAGGGGTAAAACATGGTGATTTATCTCACTTCAGATGAGTCAAAAAAAATAATCGAAAAGACTCACTTAATTAGGTAAAAAACAACCATTTATTAATATTACATCATAAAAGATATGTCATTATACTTATTATGTTGTTGCTATGATATGGCCAATTTTTATTTGATTTTGCTTTACCTTAAAGTGCTTAAGTAATTAATATATCTTATATTTTATTTTGCGACGTTATCTACAATTTGGTGACACAATTTCATAAAAGATAGAACTCCCCAATAATAGATCAATTTTACAGAAGATGTAAAATATATAATACATTCACCTTTTATATGATAATATTTTATTAATTATTAATAAATTATTAGTATATGAGAGGAGTTGTACTACATATACATATTCTATTAGCTACCAAATAAATGGTAAAACTAAAATTGAAAACTAGGTAAATAATAGAAATTTTCGTATGATGATCAATTGATATACCAAATCATGATTATATCTAGATATATGAAAGGACACTTACCAAATAATTTCCGGTTTGACGCTTCACCTAGTGTTTTAGCCTTTAGGTATTACTCAAAATTAAACAATGATTCAATAATTGGCATATAGTTAACCAAACAATTCAAACAACATGTGGAATAATTTATAATTAAATAGATAAGTCTTCCCCTCCCATGTTCCCTTAAAGGAAAAAAAATGTTAGCCTACAAACAGCTCTAAACAAATTAGTTGTTTCCATATGATCAATTATGAGAAATAATTCTTCTAAAAAACAGAGAAAGAAAAAGGCCATGACAAATAAATTGCACATATATACGAAAGAGTCACATGGATTCTGAAGCAAAGTGTCACAATCCTCTTTCTAAATCAGGGGATTTTCGCATATCCCTTTAATCCCCATCGGAGATGGGGAAATTCTCGACTAATATTAAATTCTACAAACCATTTTCTGAGTTTGTAAAATGTATTAGAGAAAGTGATGCAACGAGGAACTTTTGCATCGACTGATATATATTTCCACGTAACTTGCAGTTGTACTTTAATTTTCTAAAGGATATATTAATCTCCAAATATGTCTATTTTGTTTATCGGGGATGCTTATGTGACGAACTTCTCTAATATACAAGGGATAAAATATTGAATTCAATCTCCGTTGTTCACCTTCCTCTAACTAAGAATGAGTATTTCTTTGTTCTGGATTTTAAACGAACTGGTAGGATGGTACACGTGGGGCATAAAAAAAATAGATTTAATTTATAAATATACACAACATATAGTTAAATCTTATCACATTTTGGCGAACTTTGGTACAAGTGCATTCTTTTCTTATATCAAATATATAAAACGCGATATATATATAAACAATTAATAAATTATTCTTAAAAATTAAAACAAGTAATACACATTTTAATAATATTAATATTTAATTGGCTGTAAATTCACGAACGATTAGTGAATTCCATTTTTTCTCATAATCTATAAAATTAATGTATAAATAGATGAACATTGGTCAATTCCAGAATTCCCAATATTCAAATTCCGACCAAACCGAAACTGATGTGGCATCGGAAAATGATGATGTGTGGACTTCAACAATAAAAAACAAACATCACCCTCCATCTAGAGCTGGCAAAAGGGCGGTCGGGTTTGGCCCGGCCCGGCCCAAGAGGATTGTGGTTTTATCGGGTTGGTTTACCAAATGCTATCTATTGAAAATGTAGTATTCACCAACTTATCTGGCCACCGGTAAACCCGTCCAATATTTAATTTAATAAGATATTATTTTAATTTCAAAAAAATATGATAACAATAAATAAATTAAATCTACTAACATCAATTTAAAAATAAATAAGATAAATTACGTCTACTAACATCAATTTAAAAATAAATAAAATAAATTAAATCTACTAACAAGTCTAATATCAATTTCAACGTAAATAAGATAAACTTAAAGTTACAAATATCATCAAACATCAAACATCGACTTTAAAGAAATATAACAGAGAGAGGGATGGACGAAAGGATGAGTTTTTAATAGTCATTCATTTTATTTTCTATATTTACTATTTAATATTTACTACTAATATAAAATATTAAAACTTTAAATGTGTGGGCTGGCTTTTTGCCCGAAAACCCCGGGCTTTTTAGCCCCAAAGCCCGGTAGGCCCGTCGAGCTATGTGGATGGGCTTTTTAGGCCCGATTTTTTTCAGCCACTATTTTAACGAGCCCAACCCGACCCCAATTCCGGGTACCCCGGGCTGGCCCACCGGGTCGGGCCAATTTTGCCGGCTCTACCTCCACCCCATCCCTCTCTTTTGTCTCTTGCCCGCTCTCGCCAGCAGCAGAAATGAGATATGAAGATGAAAAAAAAAGAAATAATGATCAAAACAACATCGTTTTGATTGTTGAAGTCGTCACATCATATTTTTCAATACCACATGGGATTTGATTTGGCTAGAATTTGAATTCATGAGAAATTTTGGGATTGACCAAAATTCATATATTTATGCACAATATTATAGATCATGGAAAACCGGAATTCACTAATAGCATATCGCATTGTTGCTCTTAATATAAATCTATAATTGACACATAATAGGCAAACTAAATTATATAAAACAAGTGGTTATATAATTATAGGCTTACATAATAATGTAATATGATATACATAAAATTCGATCACTATAGATAAATCTATTGTATTTTCTCACCTTAAATCCCACTGAGAGTTTTTCCTTTCACTCTTCCTTCAAATAAATTTTCTTTATTAACAAGAAGTTCTCAGTGAGAGTTTTTTCCTTTTGTTTTAGTATCCTTCTTTCAAATGACTTTTCTCAATTAAGTAAAGGCGATGAATGATTGGTTGTACACACATGATCTTCAAACAGTTATACCATAACTATTGTTAAATAAAATAATAGATGAACGGCATACCAAAATAAGACGCGTGTGCAGTGTACTATCGTGTGGTATTTTGACTGTCAAGATTGCATAATGAGCATTAATCTCTATTATTATGTTTGCAACAACTTCACCAGCTACTATAATTGCATTTCATGTCGCATACATGATCTTTATTATATCCGTCTTTTTCTTTATCAATTAATACAGAAATTTTTTAAAGGCTGTATCACGGTGGACTCGAACTCGAGACCTTTGACCTCGAGCATTAACCACTCTACCACTAGGCCAACACACACACACAATTTATTATACAATGTAATTAGTAATTTGTGGTCAATGTATTTGGTGGATTATCATTTATGATGAGGTAGCTATTCTGCCTTTTAGTTATTGAAAATGAAATTAAACACTATTAGTTAGTTATAATGGACAGAAGTCGATCTATTTATTGTATTTGTATTAGTGGTACTGGTTGTTTGATTACAACAGGCGAACTTACGGAAAACTCATGTGTTTCAGGGCTTGATATTAAAATTATTAATTTTGTTTTCAAGAACATTATGATTAACTTTTGAAAGAATTAATAAAATATGAATTTTATATAGTACAATAATATACTAACCGTTCATATAAAAAGATTTTTTTTTTTAAAAGTCATTGTTGATGCTTTATCTCGAATTAGCCCATTTTGTCTATAATTCAAGACTTGAATTAGTCTTTTTTTCATCTTAAATTCAAAATTAAATTTGATTTCATTCTTGATTTTAAGGTTTAAAGGGAACAATTCATGAATTGTCTTCACCCGACCCTTGAATTTAGGTACAAATGGGGCAATTCATTTTGTGTGTGTGTGTGTATATATATATATATATATATAGAGAGAGAGAGAGATAGTTAAGTTCAAATGAGAACCACTTTTATACTAAAAACTAATAACCAAATGAATTTGATTATGAAAGTTGATGAATCCGTTGAGAAAATTACTGAATTCAAAAATTCAAATTTTTTCACCCGGGTTCGAATCCCATGAGGTGTGAAAATTCTATTTTTTTTGGTTCAGTAACTTTCCAATCGGATTCATCAACTTTCACAATGAATTCATCATTTTTTTTTATTATCCCGTTCTTACGATAAAAATTGTATATATATATTAACTCTCATATATATGGGTAGTTCTGGTGAGAATGCATATAAGTGTGAGAAATAAGAATATATCACATCCACACATCTAGCCCATATCAACCGTCAGATTGAAGGGAATTTAGTTAATGATTTCATATTTTATTTTATTAAATAGTTCGAATAAAGGTGAATTTGGTATTAAAAATTTATTTTTTCTGCCACTCAAATGTAAATCTCATCACTTCTTGATAATCTCGCCACTTACCAAAAAAATAGGGATTTTATAATATGTTCAATATAATGTTGCACAAACTAGTCGTTTTATAGTACATATATAATATAAATAATGCATGTATAGCATATATAGTAATGTACTCTAACACAACGTAAATTAATATTATCCATTGATTTACTAAAATCAATGACTTAGATTTATTCTTATTTTTTATAAATAATTTCATTCCTACCGATCCATCTTTTATACTCCCTCCATCCTAATATTTATGACCCCTTTCTTTTTTGCACGTAGGTTAAAGAGAGTTGTGTTTTATGTATAAAGTAGTGGGTGACACGAAATTCGAGGTATTTTTTAGTGTAGAAAGTGTTTCCTTTTTTGGAAACGGACCAATTTAATGGGCTAACCCAAAAAAAAAAATATGCCAACAATAATGGGACGGATAGAATATATATATATATATATATATATAGAGAGAGAGAGAGAGAGATAATTTGGTTTAAATAAGAATCATTCTTATCCTAAAAACTAAGAACCAAATGAATTCGTTTCGAAAGTTGATGAATCCGTTGAGAAAGTTGATGAATTCAAAATTCGATTTTTCACCCGGGTTCGAATCCCATGAGGCGAAAATTCTATTTTTGGATTGAAGACTTTCACAATGATTCATCAACTTTTACCGTGAATTAAATCGTTTTTGGTTCTCACGTTCACGATAAAAATAGTTATCACGTTAACCTCCCATATATATATATATATATATATATATATATATGTGTGTGTGTGTGTGTGTGTGTGTGAACAAATAACAGTCTTAGATGCACAAAAATTCAAAGTCGGGATTAGATCTTCAACCATCACATGGATTGATGACGCGACACGTTGAGAATAGGAATGTAAAATTAATTTCCTTTTCTAAAAGATTAAATATTTAACAATCCTTAAATTTGTGATTCCACCCCCCTTATTCTCTCTCTCACTCACACACACTATCTTTCTTTCTTTCATTCGAGCATGCATTTACACAACAATTCATGCATTTCGACATATTAGTCAAGTTCAATTCATGCGTCATTGTTCAATTTATGAGTTCAAGTTTTGCATAACTGTTCAATTTAACATTAAAATTGTGCATTTATATTTAAATGTATAAAAGTGCAACATATGTGCTAATGAACATGCACATATTTTTGAACAAATGCACATCAAAATTTATTGGGTTTAACATGTTCTAATGAACATGTGAGCAACTGCACATTATTATATATTTGTAAATCATAAACACACATAGCAGTAATAATTCTAAATAAAAAACAAAAAATATCAAATATTGAACATATAAAATTTGAAAGAAAATAAATGAAAAACATAGAGAAATCCGCTTGATGTGCAAAAGAAATAATCATAACCATTAATATTTAAGAAATTCCTAAAAATATGAGATTCATATAATGTTCAAATATACAAATTACCATAACAACCTTACTAATTTATTAATTAATTAATTAAAAATGAGTAAAAATCTGTAGAATTTTAATCATTAAACTAGAAAATCCTAAGGATAAGAATTATTCTTATTTTGTACAATAAGAATTGTATGTACGTGAACCTATTTCTATATATATACGTATAAAGGATAATTACAATTTATGTCAAAAGCTTTGATGATATTTTGAAAATTTTCTTCAACGTTTGTTAATACATTATAATGTCATCAACTTTGACAAGATTTGAAAAGTGTCTCAAATTTTAGTTAATAATTAAATGTCCTCAACTTTGACGATATTTTGAAAAATGTCATTATTCAAAGTTTTCCGACGACAGAATGCTAAGCCAATTCACATGATTCTTTTGTGAATTATAGCTCAAGTGACTCAACTCGTGTGTATTATAGCCCAAATGACTCAGTATTCCGTTGTCAGAAAACTCTAAATCATGATATTTTTAAAATAACATCAAAGTTGGGGTCATTTAATGTGTTAACTGAAATTGTGGATATTTTTTAAAATTCTGTCAAAATTTGGGATATTTTAATGTATTAACTAAAGTTTGGGACATTTTTAAAATCTTGTGAAAGTTGGGACACAAACTGTAGTTATCCCTATATATAAACATACATTATAAGGGAGGTTAACGTGAGAACCATTATCATGAGAATGAGAGAATTAAAAATTGAACTCGATGTAAAAAATGGTGAATCTGTTGAAAAAGTTATTGAATCCAAAAAAATAGAATTTTGGCATCTCATTGAATTCGAACCTGTGAAAATTATAAAATTTTTTGATTCATTAACTTTTATAGTGAATTTATTTTGTTCATAACAAATTTTTATAATTCTCATATTAAAAGTGATTATTATTTGAACATCACTCTCTCTATATATAATATCTTTCTCTGTCTACAAAATTTGTTTACTTTCCTCTTATGACACATAGACCCCACATAATACTCCTAACTTTCCTCCCTATACTACAACCTATTTACAAAAAACATGTTATGATCCACCTTTTTATTCCACTTAACATCAATTTACTCATTTTTACCTAATACTTCTTACAATTATGGATCCCTTCTCCACTAACTCTACATTCATTACAATTTATTAAAACTCATATCACTAAAGTCTACAAACGAATAGTGAATGGAGGGAGTATATATTTGGCAAGGGGGTACTGTATTTGATGAAGTGGTTTAAGGTATCGTGGAGACATAAATTAACCGTTTAAATAAGTCACAGTTTTCCTCATTTGTACTACTAGATTATACTTAACGTGCTTATCGTATCGGTATTGCCATGAAAGCCGCTCATAAAATTGCCTAATTCGTGAAAATCTGATCTTCCTTACTGGTTGGATAAATGCTAACCGCAAATAATATGCAACTCAGCAAAATAAAACGTGGGGCTACTTCTTAATATCTTATTGTGTTTCATTTGAGTATTTAATTGGAGACTTTTCTCGAAGTTGGATGCAGAAGATAAGTTAGCTATCAATCCAATCTGAAATTAAAAAAAAATAACAATTTAGGATATGAGTGACCGGAACTATTAAAATATCAGTCTAAGACAAAAATAAAACTTTTTATTCGATTTTTTTTACCTTTCGAGTTTTTTAGATAAATTCTTTATCAAATTATATAGGTACTTCGTGAAGGATTTTTCATTGAAAAGGTAATTTAAAAAATCAAAATACATGATCTTTTGAGTCTTAGATTGGTAGCTTAAATCATTCAGATCCTAAATTTACAATTTTCATTTTTCAACTTTCCGATAACATATTTGTCTCTCGAGCCCTTTAAATTTATATATAAAATAACAAATAGTGCTATCAAAATAACACGAAATTATAACACTATAGGAATAGATCTAAACATGAGTGCATTGTATTCCGAAATTTCGACACTAGCACATGCATACCAAAAAAGAGAGGCACACACACACACACACACACACATATATATATATAGGGAGGTTAACGTGAACCATTTTTATCGTGAACGTGAGAACCAAAAATGATGAATTCACGGTGAAAATTGATGAATCCACGGAAAGTTATCGAATCCTAAAAATAGAATTTTCGCCTCATGGGATTCGAACCCGGTGAAAATTTCAATTTTTAATTCATCAACTTTTCAACGGATTCATCAACTTTCATAAACAATTCATTTGGTTCTTAGTTTTAGGATAAGAATGGTTCTTATTTGAACTAAACTCTCTCTCTCTATATATATATATATATAGAGATGGATCAGCGGGAATGGATAATTTGGTAGGAAATAGGAATGAATCTGGATTTGATTTCTTGGATCAATGGTTGAGATTTAATTTTCTGTGTGCTACTGATTTTGTATTTCGTGCTAAGCGGATTATTGTGCAAAGACTAGAACTGCTCATGTCTACGCTTTAATGAAAGATGTCTTAAACTAATATGTTTAACATATGTCTACTGAATGGATGAAATATGCTAAAACTAATGCGATATAGTAATTTAATTGTCTTCACAAATATGAAAGATGTCTTCTTATTCCTATTTTCGTGCATTAAGGAAATTTCTCATGATAAACAACCCATATATATATATATATATATGGTTTATGTATCCCTAAAGAGATAAGGACACATGCCTATTATCTCATATTCTCTCCCACGTCGTCACGCGACATCTCTCATTTCCTCCAATCAATTTATATGTTAAGTCCCTTTTATTCTTATCTCTTTTGTTTATGACATTACTACAATGGCCGATTTCTTGGCCATTTGCCCTCTACCTTCAATTTAGGGTTCATCTACACTATCCCTTTATAAATCTCATTTTTGGTTTTAAATTGGATCGTGTACTCGGTTTTAGGTTGCACTAATGAAGGATGTTTGGTTAGAATTTTGTATGGAAAAGAAAAGGATAATTTTTTATTTGATTATAGACAAGATATTGGATCTTATTTTGAGGATAAGTTGTCGAGTGATTTGTGAGAAATAAGATCACATAAGGAGTATAAAATATAATAGTTGAAAAAAAACCCATCAACCATGACATAAATACCTTACAATAACTTAAACCTACACATATAATTAAAATAAGTTTAGCAGGAAATTATAAAATTATTTATACGAGAACTTATGGCAAACTCATCCCCCAAACAAGAAAAAGAAAGATGAATAATTTCTTATAATTTAACTGGGGTAGCCTTGTCTGTTAAACAGACCCCAATTCTTGAGGTGATTTATGCAGGCCTTTGTAATAATTATGGCCCAGATTATGAGGGCCTTATGCATTTAGTAAACAAAAGCCCAATAGTAAAACTACAGCCAACGCTTATTTCGTAAGTAGTTGCGATTTTCTTTTCGCATCTTTTACCTCTCTTTTTGAATAAACACACAGAAACTAATACTCCATTAAAGAAAAATAAACACAGCGATTTAATTGTAAATATTGTAAAATGTAAATCTAGGGCTGTGAGTAAACTCATCCCTATAGCACCCGATTCTAATTATTTTTTTTTAATTTTAAACACTATAGCCCTAAAAATCTGGAAAAGAAAAGCACAGTAGATCTTCATCCATTCAATCTGGAAAATACAAGATTCAACAAATAAATAAATAAAGAGGTGGTCTCCAAGCGCCCAAGGTGTGCACAGTGAGATCACATTAATTAAGAATTAATAAATTCTAATTTTGAATAATAAAGCCTAATTATAAATTAATAAACCCTAATTTTGATATTAATAGATGTCCTATTCTATCCCTATAGCACCCGATTAAAATTATAATAAAATAATAATTTAAACACTATAGCCCTAAAAATCTGGAAAAAGAAAAGCACAGTAGATCTTCATCCATTCAATCTGGAAAATACAAGATTCAACAAATAAATAAATAAAATATACCAATCGGATTAGCAACCATCCAAAAAAATACGGTAAATTAGTAAATTAATCAGAAAGAAGAAAAATCAAGATTCGGAATGCATGTTTGAGAGAGAGGGAATCGATAGATTTTCGGGGCTATGTGTAATTGTTTTAAAACAATATTAAGGGGCTATGAGGATAGAATTGTATATTTATTAGAATTTATATTATTTTTTAAAACATAGAGCTATAGTTAATAAAATGGAAATTATAAATAGAATCATCCTAAACTCACTTATATCTAAAATAATTGCCAATTCCTTCTCTATTGAGAACCCTAACTCGGCCCACGAGGGAAACATTATATCCATTAGTTGCAACTTTTAGGCCCTCCATTATTTTTGCTTTTGAATCTTGTCATTAGGAAATTCCATATATGGCTTTTTTCTTAGAAGATATAAAACTATTCTACTTATTATAGTTTCGATATTTTAATAAATAAAATATTTATTTTATTTCGTGAGGAAAATTCGGTGAGTTATAGTTAAAAGGAGACTTCTAAGATCCCATTAACATAAAACCTCCAAAATAAGAAGATTTGCCGACCCAACTGCATAAACCAAAAAACTAGAAACAAGATTAGATGTAGGCACATGCTTGATCAAATCTATTTAGTGACACAAATTGAGGCTTGAATTTTTTCAGAAACTTACAAAAATCAAAATTCATATTTTTCTAAAGTGTATATATATATATATAACTGCGTGAGTGTATGTTATTTTTTACAAAGTTTTTTAAGACGTATATAGAATTAAGGATTTAGGGATAGACATAATTCATTTATTACTTATTGCTTATATGTTACAAATAAATTAAAGAGATATATTATAGTCTCGTGATTAATAAGCTGACCTATAAGGATTAATAAGGTTTCTTGAATTTATTTTAAAAAAGAATCTTTAAAGACCTTTGTTTAATATACATTGATTCGATAAATACATCGAACCAAGTAGTCGATCATATCGAATTATATGATTTATTTATAGCTTAATTATGGATTAGTGCACCTTGGCTTGCCACGTGAAATCCTCATCTAGCTCGCTCTTTCAACTTTCTGTAATCATCTCTCCATATTTATCATGAGCTTAATGTTTTTTTAGGACTATCCTAAGCTTAATGTTAATTACTTCTCAACAAAATCTAATGCAAAGATAATCAAACTAAACCTTAGCGTTAGTCTATTACAACCAATTGACTACTAGCAAATAATCATAACCAATCGAGCAATACCATAACCAACACTTGAACTATATATTACTCCCCCGTCCCATCCAAGATGATCCATTTCTTTTCGATACGATTATTTATGAGAATGATATAAAGTGATTAAAGTGATTAAAGTGATAAAAAGTAGATATGTCCCATAACTTTTGAAGAGATAATTATTTTCTAAAAAGAAAATAGACCATCTTGGATGAGACAGTTCAAAAAAGGAATATAAGTCATCTTAAGTGGGACGGGTGAAGTATTATATTAACACAAGCAGCATTATATCATAACAACGAAAAATAACATAATGAATATCTTCTAAATCGCGTGGAATATTTTCTGCCATGGCATAAACAATTAGGCAATAATATATTTCGCGAAACATAAATTGATATAAAAATTTATAAATTGCCATTGATATGACATATTAGTTATTACGCCTCTCAACAGCTTCTGTCTCCCCCTCTCCATATATAAACCAACCGCACTGCATATTTGCGGCCTCTCTCTCTCACAGAAACACACACACACACACACAAAACTCGTCTCTTTCTCTCCGGTTCAGGAGAGACGAAGAAAACACAGCGACATATTTCTAATGAGCATAGAATATATTTGTATATACAGACATATATACGTGTGCATACGTGCAAATTGTGCATACACACACTGCACACATTGTTTCGCGCGAAGCTGGGATAAACTGTCTTCTGCTTGTTCATAGATACATTGAAAGAGACCAAATGTAAAAACATTCTCTAACTTTTACGTTATTGCTTTTTTTTGGATTGTTGCCTTTTTGCATAATTCAAGTAATATGTGTAAAGCTTATCGAGATTTTTGGGTTGCTTTGCAGGATTTTTTGGATGATAGGATACTTTGGCGGTGATCTCCTTAGAGGTATGTATTAAGGTTGATTAATTTACGTTAATCACTGAATGGGGGTGCTTAATGGATCTAATTATCAACGTTTCTTCATGTAATTAAGCTTAGTGGTTTGATAATTACTTATCCGCAGGGCTGCTGGATCACAAATTCTTTCCAATTAGAGTAAATAAAGCGTGAATTGTTGAAGATTTGAGAATAGGAAAGCATCATTAATTAGCGAATTGGGATGAAGAGGTCTAGAGATGATGTGTTCACGACTTCTCAAATTAAGCGGCCCGCCATTTCTCCTCGCGTCGAACAGTATGTTTTCTTCTGTTTAGAATTAAATACTTTGCTGGATTTGACATCAGCGGTTGTTTATTTTCTTGGTAATTATTGTTGCAAAGAACTTATCTTTATGCGGTTATCATGCTTTAGTATTATTTTAGAATTGCCCATCATCAAGTTACATGTATTCTGCGTTAATTTTGTACAAAAAATTCAGTCCCTTTTGGTTGCTTTCGTTCTATCACTACATACACGAACCAGGTCGTTGTGTTTCTTCCGTCTTTCCTGGTTGATAATCTGCTGTTATGAATTATGATCATTCATAAATAACAAATAGAAAACAGAATTGATTTTCTGATTAACCTCAATTGACGATCGTGTAACTTTGTGGTACCAGTTATGATTTTGTTTGTCGATCACATTTTAAAATGACATGTTTATCCAATATATTTAGCAAAAACTATCACCATACAGACTGATCAACTAACTTATAGTGAAAATGAAGAATCCAAGGAAAATTTATTTTGTTGACCTAATTGGGAATTAATGATATTGGGAAATCCATATGTTTTACAGTATACTTTAAAGATGACAATGAAAATATTTTACATATTTATGCACCTTTTGTGATGTGAATATTGCATTTACATGTTTTCAGTATTAGAGATAGTTATGACCTATTACTTATCTGAAATTTGCATGCTGTTGGGTGATGAAGGTCTGGGCAAATTCAACTGTCAACTTTAAGCAGTGCCCAGAGGCTAACAACAACTGACGCCTTGTCATATCTCAAAAGCATAAGGGAGATTTTTCAAGACAGAAAGGATAAATATGGAGATTTTCTTGATGTCATGAAAGATTTTAAAGCTCAAAGGTAGGAGCCTGTTTTCCACTATTTTCTTCTTGCATAATAAACTTACAATTTCCTATTTTAATGTTTGTGCATTTTCTGTGTGATTTTATCAAGAATTGATACATCCGGTGTTATATTGAGAGTGAAGGAGTTATTTAAAGGTAACCGAGACCTAATTTTGGGTTTCAATACGTTTTTGCCCAAGGGATATGAGATCACCCTCCCTCTGGAGGATGAACCATTTCTCAAAAAGAGGCCTGTAGAATTTGAAGAAGCAATCAGTTTTGTAACCAGAATCAAGGTATGGCAGCTAAGGCATACCCCCCAACCCCCAGTTCTCAGTTCTTCATCACATGTCATGTCTGCCAGACTTAATAGACTGAATCACTTTCAAACTAATTGCAGACTAGATTCCGAGGTGATGATCATGTGTACAGAGCTTTCCTTGACATTTTGAATATGTGCAGAAAGGACAATAAGCCTTTAACAGAGGTTTATCAAGAGGTTGGCTAATATTATTTCATATTCTTGAGTATTTATTTCAGTATTTAGAAAGAGCGAATTTTAGTGTTTGGTTAATGTTTTTTTGTAGGTTTCAGTTCTTTTTCAGGGCCACACCGACCTACTTGTTGATTTTACTCATTTCTTACCTGATACTTCGAGTGCTTCCTATATTCACTATGCACAGTCTGGTAGGAACCAAATCCTACTTGGAGAAGATAGAGGCTCTCCGATGACCATAAAAAGGCCCACTCATGTTGAGAAGGTAGTCTGATTTTAGTGCATTTGTGGTAATTGCTCTTAATGATAAATTTTTAGTGCTTCTTCTACCTGTTTCAGAAGCCTGCAGTTTGTGATGGGCTTGTTAATTACCATGACTCTGAGCAGTTTGAAAAGGATAAGGAGAAAGGAGAAGACAGACAAAAAAATGAGTGGGAACATGATGAGAGCTTAGGTCACAGAAGAAAATCTTCTAGCCAAGATGATTGTGCCATTAACCAGTTTCATCGAGGTATAAAAGATGCTGAGAGTAGTGCCTGCCAACTCAGAACCAACTATATATGATAACTCATATGAAATATCCAGGAAAAGCTAATTTTAGCTTGGCTTATTTTTCTCAGGGATGCTGGAAATGGAGTCAGATTTCCGTAATAAAGTGAAAGATCGATTATGCAATCCTGAGATTGATGAGAAATTTTCAGATTGCATTCGCTCATTTAAAACCAAAATTGCCACTGCAGCTCAATTCCGGATACTGGTGATCTTTCTTCCATATGGCTACCTTTCTTTAGCTCCCTCAGCACCTTGATATGAAAAGTAGTCTAAGCTAGCACATCTGAAAGTATGTGATGGTTAAAATATAACTTCAGTCTTGGAACAGTATACTTTGTGCTGTCTTGGTAGATGTCAGTTCTATAGTTAAGTCTTACAATAACAATTGTCCATATCTCTAGTTCGCTAAATATTGCTGATCGAAAGTAACTTGATTCATTTTTTATGTTATGTCTAATACCTCCTGGTCCGACTAATTTGGATGGGCATTTTCATCATGTCAGGTAAGTAGCTTGCTTGGAACACATACAGACGTTACAGAGGCATGTGAAGATTTTATAACTTACGTGGAGAGTAATGGTAATCATTTATCATACTTGCTTGCCTAAAGTAATTTCATTTTTCTCTTGTTATTGCTTGTGGTCAAATAGTGAAGTTATCCGTACTGCATGTTGCTCATCTTTTCAGCAATTTCCATTGGGAGATTTTGATCTCCAAAATGTAATAAAGAAGATTTATCTGTCATGCTTGTAATTTTGCCTTTTCAAAGTTAAATAGCTTTGCATATCAGAAATGTTTCTATTTCTGGAAATTCATGTAAATGTGTTAAGAATGAAATGTAAAAAATGTAATAAATTTGTCTCATTTCAGCTTCAGGAACCTTGCGGAACAGTAAGCAAGTTTTAAGATCTTTAAAGCCCGAGAGAGATGGAGATGATCATGACTGGGATGACCGAGAGAAAAGAAATGACTATGATACGAGAGAAAGGGATAGATGCGATAGAGGTCTTGCCTCAAACACTAAAGATGTCATAGGACAGAAGATACCTTCTTATGCAAGTAAAGAGAAGTTTATGTCAAAAGCCATTCAAGATCTCGATCTATCTAATTGTGAGAGCTGTACTCCTAGTTATAAACTTCTTCCAGAAAATGTAGGTTACTTAATTTACTCCATATAATTGAGTATGCTACGTATTTTACTAATTCATTGGCACTTCGATAAGGCAGTATCCAGTTCCATCAGCAAGCTGGAGAACAGAGATTGGTGCTAAAGTACTGAACGACCGTTGGGTATCCGTTACTTCAGGAAGTGAAGATTACTCATTCAAACACATGCGGAAAAATCAGTATGAAGAGAGCTTGTCCCGGTGTGAGGATGACAGGTAAAAAGCCTTAAAATCCTGTCTGATATTTGTCTTGTGGGTCCGCTGCTTGCTGAATGTACATCCTTTTTATCATATGTCTGATGGTCACTTGAGTTGAGTCTCAAATATATTTACTGTAATTTTATTGTCCATGTGGAATGTCTATAGGCAGTGAGAATAGTTGAGTGATGTTTGAAGCTCTTTTATCCTTTCCTTTTTCTTCAAGAAGGAGATTGATTGGATGTTTTATGATGTCAACTGACAATTGGTGATCTTACTATGTTTCCAGGTTTGAACTTGACATGTTGTTGGAATCGGTAAATGCAACAGCCAAGCGTGTTGAAGAACTCTTAGACAGTATGAATGCTCATACAAATAAAATGGAAAGTTCAGTTTGTATTGAAGATCACTTGTCAGGTATAGTATGTTTCTAGTTATTCCATCATAGTATATACTGTGGTGAAATAATTAATAGCCGTGCTCTTCCTTTCTCCCTTCCAGCAATTCATCTGCGATGTATTGAACGTTTATATGGTGAGCATGGGCTAGATGTAATGGATGTATTAAGGAAAAATGCACCTCTAGCCCTGCCAGTTATTTTAACCCGGTTGAAGCAGAAACAAGAAGAATGGTCAAGGTGCCGTGCTGATTTTAACAAAGTTTGGGCTGAAATTTGTTCTAAGAACTACCATAAGTCACTTGATTATAGGAGCTTCTACTTCAAACAGCAGGATACAAAGAACTTGAGCGTCAAAGGTACTAGGATAATGTTATTTGACTTGGTTCCTTTTTTCATCATGATCAGGCTATGTTTCTCTGCATTCTAGCTGTTTTGTTGAAGGATTACTACTCATATAATCATGAGGCATACATTTAGGTAAAAGATATCACACATAAAAAGATTGTCATTCTACAGTGTCCATGTGTAGCCTAGAAAACAGCATTTACTTTTTCTAGAGAATGTATAGAAAATTTTCTTTTTCTAGAGGGCATGTGCTGCTTTAAATTTGGGTGTTTTCTGCATGGGTGGTTCTATATATCTCTCGTGTCTATTTGTTTGTAGCTATGTAATTTGTGGTTCTTGTAAAAGATGAAGTTTGTTTCACCAGATGCAAACTTGGCTGAGCCCATCCATTTACTAGCTTGTCCTTTGTGCTAGCTTGAGTTTTAGTGTTTATTTTTGGTGATTATTTAGGGTTTAGTTAATTGATATGGGCCCACAAATATGGATCTCTTGCAATATGTGCATGCATGAAATTTCTTGGACTATCTTGTCTTGCTACAAACATTTGCTCCTTACAAATATGGATCGTAAAATGTGGGAGGCTCAAGTTTGTGAGGGGATGTAGATTGGCTCAATGGAGAAAAACGTACACAAGGAAAAAAAAAGTCAACGTGATGTGCTCTCTGTAAACCTGTCGTAACTTGTTATAAGGGGTCCATGAAACTACCTGAAAATTGTGCCAAGTTTATGAATGTAACGTCTGCTAGCTTTAGTGCATGCTTTTTCTACACAAAATTCAAGGATGACCTTGATTCTCTGGCATACTTTGTGCATTTTTGTTTGTGGCTTCTCCTGTTTGAGTTTTATCTGTAAGTGCTGGAGTCTCTCCTTGGTCACCGGTTAATTGGTTCAGGCACACTTTCTAGTTGTCATTTGTGCTTACTGGAGTTTCATGGTTCATTGTTGGTATAATTTTTGGCTTATTGAAATGTTGTTTGTTTCTTTGGTGTGGTATATTGAACTACAGTCCAACTGCACAAATTTCTCATTATTTCCCCTTCTTGACCTTTGATATTTATTATTTCACCGGTTTTGAGTGCAGTTATGCGCTATAAATTTTGTCGTCTTTAGAGTGGTTGTAATTTCAGTTTCTCCTTTGGTCTTTGTTTTCATCGCCTTCTTTTCGCTTCTCCACCGCCGGCCCTTCTCTGCCTTTTTTCCCATTCTTCTTCTTCTTCTCATCCCATTTCTTTTTTTCGAGGTTTCACTTCCCTTCTGTTCTCTTCCTCCATAATATATGGCAATGCCAAACTCACTTGGCACTGATTTCTCAGTCACGTAGTTCTGGTATTTAATTTTTTCCATTTCTTTCTATATTGGATTTTTATGATTTTCAGAACTGAATTCACAGCAATGTAATGGTTACTTTTGTCATAAATAAAGTTTATTCTTTGAGTTATCAGAACTATACAGTTCAACCATGCTCTTGAGTTGCAATATTTATGAAAAAGAAACTAAACAAAGAAAATTCGTTGTGCTCCTAAGTTGCAGTTTCTTCAGTTCATATTTGATGAAATGAAACTCTTTGATCTGTGTTACTGTGTGGTTTATTCTGTAAAATGGTTATAACTTGTATGTGAAGTTACAAGTTTCTAGCTATTGCCTACAAGGAATGCGCGGTTCAGATAGATTTTTTACATAGTAATAATTTTAATCAGAATATTTCATGCCTTGACATGTAACCACTGACATGAAGTGAAAAGGAGGGGTCATCAGCCTGCGTAATGCCTATTAACCTTCTCTTTCTGGCAGAAAGTTCCGATGAATTTAATGCCAAATAGATGGAGTTAAATAAATTGAAATCTAGTTTAGTTCTCATAAATATACTCTATAACTTTCAAAATTCAAACATTGTTGTTTAGGCGTGCGCCATCAGTTATTTGATAACTTATTAATTGTCAAGATCCTTGAAAACTTAAAAAAGGTTATAGGTTTTTCTCCGTGCAAATGAAAAGTTCAACCTTTTGGTTTCATATTGCTGCATCTAGGTGACATCATTATCATTTCGTTTGTAAAAGGTTGATATTGATATTTGGAAACTGAGAAACTTGTTGTAAGTCTCACTGGCATAGCTAATTAGTCCTTCTGTGCTTGCTGCATATTCTATTTTTATATGCTTAAGTGATTTTGGCTGCCTTGATGCTTTGGTTATTATATAAATGCAAGCTTACTGTATAATTGTTTGTACTTAGTCACACTACTGATTTCTTATATGATTTCTCTGTCATTTAATAGTAGGAGAATAATTTCTATATATATGGAAGGTAGTTGTTAAGTCTCTCTTACATCTTTTTTACTAAATATCTAGACCATTTTAGCTGCCAATTTGAGCTTTTACTTAAGTTCTAGAGCTATCTGCTGAATCATCTACTTTCAAGCATTAATAATTTAATTAGCCACTAATTGCTCTAAAGTCTAAATAGTGATACTTATATTTCCTCTTACTAATTTAAAAGGTTTTTCCTGACAATGTATTTTGTTTGTGATTTCTTCGATTTAGCATTGTTAGCTGACATCAAAGATATGAGTGAAAAAAATCATAATGGAGATGAATTGGTCTTCTCTATTGCTGCTGCGTATACACAGCCCACTAAACCTCATATGGAGTTTGAGTATTCTGATCTTGACATCCAAGACGATATATATCAGCTCATGAAATATTCTTGCGAAGAAGTTTGTACGCCTGAACAACGTGACAAAGTCATAAAGATTTGGACAACCTTCCTTGAGCCTTTGCTTTGTGTTCCTTCCTGTCCTCCCAGTGTAGAGGACGAAAATTATGTTGCTAAGGCTAACAATCATACAAAGCAAACCTTGAACCAAACTGGTCGGGAGAACAGTAGTCATGCTGAGGAGGTTGCTGACTGCAAACCTGCAGAAATGTCAAAAACTGTATATGAAATTCAACCAGAAGGTTCCTTTTGCAGCAGAGCGCAAATCGATAATAATGAGAACATTAGTGATGATTCTCCTTGTGCATATAATGTTGCCGGTAAGAGTGATGTATTATGTAATGCATCTCCAGTTGCTCCAGGAGAACATAACATCAATGAGGAAAATGATTCAGCCATGTTGAAGGGTAATTGCTATCATTTATTGTATTGCCAAAGATGCCATATCTAGCCCCCCTTATAATTGTACAATTGAAATTATGGTCAATTATTTATTTATTTATTTGACATTTTGTTCCTTTATCAGAAACTGGCCATGCAAATGCAGATTGTGGGGTAGTGGTGTCGCCTAGTCAAGAAATCCAGGTACATTGGACTTTTTGGGTAATATTTCCTTGTTGAAGTTGATTGTCTGAAACGACTTCTGTCCAATTGACATTTTTTACAGTTTAATATATGCTTTCTTAGGTTTCTTGAGCTGTGGACAAATAGGTGTCTAATGGCGAGTTCTGAGATGTTTCCTATCTAATATAAGAAATGTATTTTTTTCTTAATTTTTTCCAATTTCTGCAGGATAATCCTATCACAAAACTGACTACACCTTCAATTGAGATAGAGCTGGAAGAGGTCAAGCTTGAGAAACATCATGAAGAAAATGAAAGTTGCAGTAAAGGTGAGAGAGAAGAGGGCGAATTATCTCCAAATAGAATTTTAGAGGAGAACTCTCTTGCTGCTTGTACTGACACCAAAGCAGAGCAGAGTCTCTCGAAAAGTGATTCAAGTGCTATGGAAATTGGAGGAGGAGAAGAAATGTGTGTTGAGGAGGCTGGAGAAGACTATGATGCTAACACTGATAATGAAGGAGAGGAGAGTGCTCGGGTCTCATCAAAAAGTGAAAATGCTTCTGAAAATGGCGATGATTCAAGAAGCGAGTTTGCAAATGGAGAAGAATGCTCTCCTGAAGAACCTGATGATGATACAGACCATGATGAGAATGATAAGAAGGCTGAGAATAAAGGCGAGGAGGAAGACTGTATGACAGATGTTAATGATGATGAAGGAGCAATGGCCATTTCTGATCGTCTTTTACGGACAATTAAGCCTCTCAGAGTGAACAACCCTAGTGCATTAAAATGCAAAGGGAAGAATTCTCATATCTTTTATGGAAATGATTCGCTCTATTTACTTTTCAGGCTTCATCAGGTAAAGTGTATATATGGTTGTGCTAACTGCACAACGACTTATATTTATAATTGAATTTTGTTTTATCCTCTTAACCTACTCTCCATGTTTCACAGATGTTGTATGAAAGAATGCAGACTGCCAAGTTGCACTCTTCATCTCCTGAAAATAAATGGAGGGTTTCAAATGATGCAAATTCAGCGGATTCGTATGCTAGGTAGTTTACCTTGATCTTCTCGTTACTTGCCTTTTCTTTCGATGAAGCTCATAACATTAATAGAAAAATCGTATTTTGTAACAGATTTAAGGATGCACTACGCAGTTTGCTGAATGGATCCTTTGATAATGCAACGTTTGAGGATGAGTGTCGAGCTTTAGTTGGCACTCAATCCTATATTCTTTTTACATTAGACAAGCTGATACATAAACTTGTCAAACAGGTTATTACCAAACATGTTATTACCATAATATTTTCTTTAATTCTTCCCTTTTTGCTACATTTCTTAATTCAGTCTGCAGCTTCTGACCAAAAAAACGGTCCCTGTAATTTTTTGCAGCTACAGTTCATTGCAACTGAGGAGATAGAAAATAAATTCATCCAACTCTATTCCTACGAAAAATCAAGAAGTCCCGAATCATTTTCTGATGCAGTGTACTATAAAAATGCGCGCTTTCTTCTTCTGGACGATAACTTGTATAGAATGGAGTTTGTAAATTTTTCTTCCTTTCGCTCTTTGTTTCATTGTTGGAGATTTAGTGAAAATCATTATGTTCAAATATATGTTGACTAAGAACCCATTTTGAACTACTGCAGTTGCCTGGGTCGATGCGTTTGACCATACAGTTGATGAAAGATGAGCTCGATAAACTCGACCCATTAGCCGTCTCCATGGACCCCTGCTTCACGTCTTACTTGAATGGTGAACTCCTGGCAGTTCCTGAAGGAAACGAAAAGCCCGGGGTATTCTTGAAGAGGTCTGATTGTTGAGTTTCTTAAGCCCTTCCTTGCAAAAATGTTGATCCTGGCTAAATTTGCAGAAATAAAAAGTTATATTCAAGCGGAGACGAGTATTCTGATACGTGCAAAGCCATGGAAGGACTTATGATTCATAACAGTGTCGATATGAAGTTGAACTGCAACTCGTTGAAGGTAAATTTCAATTCCTTGTGCTGCACATACCATCTTATTCCTCTCTTGTACCGACTTTTTTACTATGGCACATTTCTAGGTCTCGTATGTTTTAGACACGGAAGATTTCTTGTATCGGACAAAGAGGCGGAGGAAGGCTCTGTATGGCCGGTTGCCAACGCAAGGCCAAACAATGCAAGTTGATGCTTAACTAGTAGTAGTCACCATTCACCAACAAGAAGTAGGTTAAACTCCCCTTTTCACTGTAGCGGAATGCAGTGAGCTCTTCAATGAAGTTAAATTGATGACAACTCGAGTTATTTAAAAATGGAGAGATATGTATTGTTCCAGTTTTGTCCACTCTTTCCAATCGCCACCTGCATTCTCTTAGGCTAATGCTTTTACTACTATTGCCTATTAGTAAGTCAATAAAATGTTTTTACTTCAGTAGGTGTGTTTTTTGTGAATATATGCTTGAGCCGATGCTTAATATGTTTGTTTCATGGATGATTGTTTACTATCGATATATTAATTTTCCGAAATATTTCTTGAAAATCACCTCATCCAGCAGAGATATATAATCTATGATTATATATTAATCTGCCTTCAGACGATCTTAGTAAAGTTGGAATGGCTCGGTTTTAAAAATTCGTATAGCCCAAAATATTATTATGTATTGAATCTATTGATGTAGAAGTTTGATTATACTCCCTCCGTCCCGCCATTCATGACACTTTTCTTTTGCAAGATTAAGGAGAGTTGTGTTTTGTGTGTAAAAAGTAGGTGGCAAAAAGATACTTTTAGTGTAAAATTGTTTCCTTTTTGAACGTCTACTGTTGGGACGGTAAAAAAACGAAATAAGAATTAATTGACTCAAAACAAAACAAAAACATATGTCACGGGTTCATTTACTCATTGTATTATAATTATAATTTAGTCGAAGATGATGACATATCCTTTTGAGTTGGATTATCACGAATACTTATAGTTGAAAGGTAAAAATTATGACATAATTAACTCATAATCTTTTGCGGTATTATATGAAGCACGCATTAACCAAACGGTTTCTTGAATATTACAGACATTAACGAGTGTGAGGACCCCAAACATTAGTGTTAGTACTAGACAAGATAGCAACTACACAAGAACCCCCAAAAAAAATACGTTTATTATTTGTAAACCAAACTACTAGTGCAATTTCAAATTCTATAATATCTTATTTCTATTAACAAAAAACCATCCTTCAGAATTTGTGTTATTATGATTAATTAAAAAAATTAAAGAATATTTTTTTGCGTCCGTTATATGTTATATGACACATCCACTGAATACTAAACAGTAAAAGTTTCATTATAAACAAGACTGTGGGACAATGACACAGTCAAACTCTCTAATTAAAACCTAATCACATTCAACCATGGCAGTAAAAAGAAAAGCATAAACTAACAACCAACTCTGTCTTTATTCACTTCACTCTCTAACATAGAAGTCTCATTTTCAAAAACAAGTTTGCAAGATTCATCATCAACATTTTCTGCTGTCTCAACTTCAGCAGCAGATTTATCTGCTTCGACAGAATCATGGTCATAACCATCATCTTTATCAGCCATCTTGATCCCTTCCTCTCCACTTTTCAATTTCCCTTCCACACAAAATCCTCTGTAGTTTCTACTGCTTCAGGTTCAAATTCACTGTCAAATCCACCGTCTACGCCTTCCCCAACCTCACACCTTTCTTCCTGATCATTTCCCCCACAGAGATTCTCATCAGTCTCCCCTGTTGAATGTGTGTCCTCACCATTGATCTCTCTCTCAATTTCAGACTCATTCCCAACATCGTCTACTTGGCCTCCTCGCCTTTCTAGCAGCAGCAGCCTCCTTCTAAGATCACCCAAGTCCCCCTCCATCAAGAACAGCCTCTCCTTGAGATTCAAGTTCTCCTCCTCAAGCTGTGCAATGTGGCTGTCCTGATCATCGACCCGATTTTCCAAGATATTGTGATGCTCCATCCCACCAGCATTGCCACTATTTGGATCATAGATCATCTCAAACCTACTCAAATCATGGTCCAGCCTTCTCTCCACCTCAACATGCTCTTCCATGTCACTCTCACTTGATCCGCCCTCATCTTCCTCCTCATCTTCATGCCCATGAGACCTCAGCCTTATCAACCCCTTCATCGAGCCATAACCATCCACGCCCCACTCTTCCTTCGCCATGTTCCCCAGTACCTCGGTGGAAGGGGACAAGATTGGGGTCGGCAACACAGACGGGGTCACCGGAAATGGAGAAACCACCGGTGCTATCCCACCACTTCTTTTCGCCCTAATCAGAAAAGAAGTGGTGTTCCTAGGTGCAAATGGCGCGGACCTGCCTCCATTACCAGCCATATTCATATTCTTGTTCGACTTTTTTTTGGCTAAAGTTTTCCGCGTTTTCAGCCAATTCTGATGTTGCAGCTCATTCAATGTGGGAGGATTGTAGTTCCTAAAATTCAAATTTCCAACACTGCCACCACTGATTCCACCGGAGCTTACTAAGGGCCACTGCTTTTCCATCCTCCGTTTATCGATCGGCTTATTTACCCTTTTACCCTTCCAGTTGCGCCGAGGACCTAACGACTTATTGAATGTTGAAGGGGGAGGTTTCATGGCGTCGGAGCTCAGATTAGGGTTTTGAAACTGCTGCTGCTGGCCCCACATTCCGTAGCTCCGATTCATCGGAACCATTGGCGGCTAAAAATTAATCGAATCAGTATGTATTCAAATTACTGGAATGAATGTGTAGGATTTTATTCAGGTTGAATTTAGTTACCTGCGGCATATTCAACATATTCCGGTTCATGTTCATCAGCTGCTGCTGCTGGTTCATCATTCCTGCTTGCTCGTTCATTCTCGATCGAGACAACTTTTTATCAAAAAATTGATAGTAGAAGGGGGAATAGATCAGAAACTAGAATCTCGATCGAGCTAATAGATCTCTTGTGCAAGCCGATTCCAAATTCCAGATTTTTCCAAAAGTCGAGGGACACGGAAAAACAAATTAGAAAAAGAAAAATTAACGGAAATCGGAAATCCTAGGATACAGGAATCACTACACAGCTTGAAGATTTTTTCAGAAATTTTTATATTCGTGAAAAAAAAATTCAATAAAAAATAACAGAGACGGTTTATCGATTAAACGGATTCCAACACGTCAATCTTGAGGAAATCCCTCTATAAACTCCAGCTTCAAGTTTCAAAATTTTAGGAATTTGGGGATTTTTACAAAAGAGAAATTAGAGATGCCTGCAGCTATTTATAGCGGTTTGGGAAGGCGATCAACGGTTGGAGATCTGTTGGGTAAATCAACGCTGAGATAAAAGACGCGTGTTGAATTTGACTGGCTGGCAAAGGAGAATGAGTCGGTCCGGATCCGGTTCGGTTCCCTCGCAAATTCCAACTCCAAATTAATTGATTAACTTATTTTATTTTATTTTTAAAGGGAACGAAATATTTTATCTTAATGTGTCAAATAGGAGGAAAACCGAAAACTATCGTTTCGAGATTGGGGGAGTATACTTTTATTTTATTTATTTTACTAAGCCAATAGTTAATAACCCAAAAAAATATGAGTTGATAAACCAAAAATTAATAACGGTAGAAAGAATCTATAACTAAAAATACAAATAGAATTTTTAATTTTTTTTTCAAACCATACAGAATAAATTTTGATAATATGTTATAAGGGGTGGTCTCCTGTGCGCGGGCGCAGACCACCTCTAATTAGTTATTAATTAATCGTAATTAATCAGTTAATTAATTAATTTTAATTAATTAATTTAATTTAATTAATTTTAATTAAAATTAATTAGTTTAATTAACTTTAATTGTAAATTAATAATAATAATTTTGAATTAATATATCTTAATTTTAAATTAATAAATTCTAATTGTGATTAATAAACCCTAATTATGAATAATAAACCCTAATTTTGAATTAATAAATCATAATTATGAATTAATAAACCCTAATTTTGAATTAATATACCCTATTTGGAATTAATAAACCCTAATTTTGAATAATAAACCCTAATTTTCAATTAATAAACCATAACTTTGAATTAATAAACCCAATTATGAATTAATAAATCATAATTATGAATTAATAAATTCTAATTTTGAATTAAAAACTATAATTAAAAATTAATAAATTTAATTATAAATTAACAAAATATAATTATCCCTACTTATCATAATTAATATATAATTATTTTAACAAAAAACAAGGGTGAGCTCACGGTGAGACTGAGCTCACCCAAGTTTTTGTCATGTTATAAATAGGGCACAACATATTGAACAAGCAGCATCACAACCTTTTCTGCTAAAGATGGAAGCATATCTCTTGCTTTAAGATGCCATAGTGTATTTATAGCTTGAGGAACCTGTATTCTTCTAAAACGAAAAAATGATTTCTGATCAATTAAGGATAGTTCATACCTGCGACCACGAATAGAGTTCATTTCATGCTTTGTAAGTGGTGGCACTTCAAACTGATATCTATTTCTTTGATCTCCTTCTTCTAGGGTTCTCATCCTTGTATGCATTATCTCCTCATGAATCAAGTTGAGAGACAGCCTCCTGTACTAGTCAAATAGATTGCAGATACTTGTGAGTGCCACAACTCTTAGCACTAGTTTCAACCACAAATTCCAGGCAACAAGTATTGGAAATCTATCAAACTGTATAAGATCAACTCTTTTACATATAAAACTCTACAAACAATTATTATCTTGTCGAACGTACATCATGGTGATTGGACGGCTTGGGTGTGGTTCAACGGCCTGCAAAACAAGCTCAGATGAGGTTCTATAGGGAAAGACTCTGATACTCAAATTAGAACATTTCGAAAGTGTTTTAGAATATGAGAGAATTATGTGAGCAAAAGATGTTGCTTTGTGAAAAAAGAAATACGTGTAATCGTGTACTTGATATCTCGTAGGGGGAATATTTATAGGTTTAATAGACGCAAATACCGGGGTAATTATGTCGTGCGTGGAGTATTTCCGGGTGATGGACGACGTAGATCGTGGAAGTTGCGCTAGTGCTCTGGTTTAGAGGCATGAAATCCCTTAGCTCTGACAGTCAGCTCAGCTCATAAGGGGTCTGCTTTGTTACTTCGAGTCTGAAGATTTGGGCTTTGGAGCTGCATGCTTCTTATTGGGTCTCTGTTAATAGGCACACTTCTCTTCTTAGCATGAAGACGGAAGAACCAGGAAATATTCAAGGGTTACTTTCTTAAGATTTGTATAGCAAGGTGGCCCAGACAACAGAAAATCACATGTTCATTTTTTGATAAGAAACAAATTTTATTAGAAAATAACCAAGTACGTGTTGAGAGAAATGAGAGATACCAAAGGTGAAATCAACCTAACTAGAAATACATAATCCAATCTCTAGTAATATCTACCACAAGAAAATCACCTGTTCATGCCAGTCCCTTCTGATCAAGTAGTAAGAATGCTGTCTTTGTTGAGAAGCGCCGAGTCAACGAAACAGGACGTTTAGATGATCTTACCAACTCAGTTTTTCCATGGATCTTTCAAGCATATACAACAGAAGAACAAAGCATTAGATATGAGAAAGAAAGTGAACACTATATACAAAGAAACAGATGAAAGTGGGAAAAAAAAAGGATGCCCATTTGTCTGTTGAACAGTTGTTGTGACGAAGCTGCCTCGTCTCTTTGTTCATCCGCCGGAATATTTGCAGAGCCATCAGCCTTATGAAGGCCAACGGGAGCTGCCAATGATAGACTTAGACGGGGCGGAGTGCAGCGGATCAAGGCGGAAGGAGGTGGTGGAGGAGATGGGCAAGGCGGCTGCGGGCTTCTTATCCGCATCGTCAACTACGGGATTCCGCTGAAAACAATGGATTTATAATTTTTTTTCTTTTGCAATTTATAATTCTTTAAAGTTAGGGGTCTGCATGTTCTTCATCGTTCAAATTTGTAGAGGCTATAGAGATAAAGTTAATATTTTAGTGAACGTTATCCGTACGTTCCAAATAAGATCAAACTCCATGCCCGTATCTTTAATTCATTAAAGCGCCTCCCTTCATGCCTACAGCTTCCCCTTCTTCGACTCTCAAACAACTCCATAACTAGAGCTTGTTAACAAAAATCCAAACTTTTAAATTGTTAGAAAAAAAAAAATTAATAATCTAATGCTTGTTTTTAGCCGATTGTGGCTCGTTTTTTTCCTAGTGATCTCATCGCGCCTACATAATACATAATGCGTGTTAAGTTTTAATAAAACTGAAAGGTTATATGTACGAAAAAAGAACAAAAAAAAATCTCAAGAGCCAACTTAGGTTTAGTATGCGAGCTCAAGTGCTATTTTTTGAGATTTTTCTTATTATATTATAGTGACAACTTGCTAATATGATATATTTATCAAATGCAATCATTTCGCTTTTTCTAAGATTCCCCTTTGATAAAGTGCCGCTTTTGAATAGTTTTGACCAACATGGCAATAATTTTATTCATGGCAATATGGGTGGTTAAGGGTCATTAAAATTTATCTTTAAGGTTTGATGATAGCCAATTAATTGTCTAGTAGCCAAGTGGGAAAAGTCCGAAAAGATGTCTATGATATTAAGTATTTGATGTGTTTACCATAACATACAATTTCGATGATTCGCGGTTGAATAATCCATAATTCCATATTGTATAGGGATATGGAACATTGTTAATATCTTAATTCGAAAAATCTACTATATAACCAAATGACTGATATGTAATATAACTGATATGTCGTTCATTATTTGTGAGCACAATTGACATTTAATTTATATTAAAAAAACTATTTAACATTAATTTTTATTATAATACCTCTTAAATAGTTATAAATAGTATCAGATTTAAAAATTGTAAAGAAAAAAATCAATACATCAAGCTTTGTTTTTCACAAAATTTATAAATTTGATTATTCCACTAACAATTTATGAATTATCAAAAAAATAAGAACATAAGCTAATTATGAATAGTGCCCACATAAAATTCTAACAAAATGGTGAGTAAGCATATAAGTTCTCTATATAACCATACTTTCAATAGGGAACATTTGATTGTTGTTTAATGGAAAAAAGGACACATAAAACATGACATTCCTTTCATTTGGAGATAGGAGTGGATAAAGAATCAATATATATATTTTGAAAATGATTTTATATAGTCGTGATTTTAAACCTAAATTGAAAATAATTGTATTAGATTTCAAATGCTCAATAATAAGCCTCCCTACAAATATACTACTCTATCGGTCTTATTTAAAGTGTCACATTTCTTTTGGGCACA
Source organism: Salvia rosmarinus (assembly GCA_036937905.1). Classification (NCBI taxonomy): domain Eukaryota; kingdom Viridiplantae; phylum Streptophyta; class Magnoliopsida; order Lamiales; family Lamiaceae; genus Salvia; species Salvia rosmarinus. Next base: position 52,713,330 of record CM072823.1, on the reverse strand, counting down.
AGTATTTAAGAGAAATGTATAAAGTAGTTAAAGTGAAAAAAAAGTAGGTAGGACTCATATTTTTTGAAATGATAATTACTTTCAAAAATGGAATGAGACATTTATAACAAGATAATCCAAAAAAAAAAATGAGACATTTTAAATAGGACAAAGGGAGTAATATTTTCAAATTTCAAAACTGTAATCTAGTAAATAAATTTGTTTTGTCGTACTTAAACACCTACCAAATAATCCAATAGTAAATTATTAAAGTGTAGTACAATGAACTGATTTTTTTTTTTTTACTTCCAAATCACTCAACTGCTATTGCGACGAATTAGGGATACTTAAATCCTTTCATTCATTACCTTCATAAATGAGTGGTCAATTTTATTATGTGAGTGGCTATTTGCGACTTTTAAAGTATATTAATGTTATACTTTTTATGTTCCATTTAAGATATTTTATTTTCTTTTTAGGTTGTTATATTTATTTTATTTTATTTTATTTTAAAAATAATTATTTTTATATTTAATATAATATTATATTTACTTTTTATTTATTTAATTATTTTATATTATTTTTTAAATATTTATGTAAGAAATTATGACACTTTAGATGGAATTAGGAATATTAAATTATGATTTAGGCGCACCCAATCTCTTACTTAAACTTTATTCCAATTATACCCCAAGGATAACCCCCAATATTTACAAGGATACTCATTTTGCATGCCATTTCTCCTCGTATACCAACCCAAAGATAATCACCATTCACCTCATCCTCACTAATAGCCACCGCTTCACTTTACCAACCCGTAGTCCGATCAAACAATCGTCCAAATTGACGGCCGATATGGCTCACCGACTCACCACGCCACACACACAAATCCTCCCGTCGCCTTATTGCTGCACATGGCCTCGCCACCGCTCCACATCCCCAATCACGGTGGAGACCTCCTCCCTTCACCGGACACAAGATCGATCCGTCGTCCCTCCGTCGAGACCTCGCCGCAGGAGCTCCTCACCTTCTTCCGCGATATGGCGCTCGTGCGCCGCATGGAAATAGCGGCCGATTCGCTCTGCAAGCGCGGTTGATTCGCGGATTCGCCACCTCTGACGGCCGCGAGGCCGTCTCCGTCGAGATGGAGCCGCGATTAATAAGAAGGATTGCATTATCACCGCCACCGCGACCACCGCATTTTCCTAGGCGGCGGGGGCGGCTACTTGAGGCGTCATGAGGCGATGGGAGAAATCCGGTGCTCAAAGGAAAGGGAGGCTCGATGCATTTCTGAAGGAAGGAGGTTTCTACGGTGGACATGGAATCGTCGGGCGCAGTTCCATTGGGTTGTGGATCGGCCTTGCTTGTAAGACAGCAAGGATGAGAGTGTGACGTTCGCGATGTACGGAGACGGTGAATGTGCGAGATTTATATAAAGCAATAAAGAACACCTGTGCTTTTCGTGGTTCGATCGTTAATGAGATCTCGTCCACCAGGAGGAATGATTCCTCAATACTTTTACTAGAGCTTTTAAATGCAGAGTATTGTTACTGCCTTTGTATTCGTGAATTGCTAACCCTTCTAACATCGCTTTTCCTTCTATTTATACGCCGACCTTGCCTCGAAGGCCGCCCACCTCTTCATTGGTCGTGGTGTGACTCTTCCTCCGGCGTGCTCTCCATTGGCCGGAGCCGAGACCGTTCGTCTTACGTGCGCCACGTGGAGGTGGCGCCGACCTGGTTCAGGCGCCTCTCCATCGGCCGGGCGGCGGTTCCGGAGGCTAGAGCTTGCAATGATTAAGGCTCGACTTGGGCTCGACCGCTGGGCTGCTATCAATGTTAGGCCCGGCTCGCTTGGGCTCATTAGTGGGCCCATTCGGTTGGGCTATATCCCATCATAGCCACGAATAGCCGGCGGACGGCCGAGGCCGAGGTGGAGTGAAGACAGTAACCGAGGTGAGGTGTGGCTTGGTGAAGTTGTTTCTTGGATGTGAGGGTGTACGGTGCCGATCTGAGTTGGGTTGTTTATTGTCCGTCGCTTGAGAAAAATGTGGCACGAAGGAAGTCAAGTCCGACACGGATAACGCTCTCTGCGTTGGTTATGCCGAGTGCGGTCCGGTATTACTCTGTGGTGGTGCGGTGTTCGACCCGGCGACCGCCCATTTCGGGATGCCGTGGTGTGTCTCGGGCGCGTGACTCTGCGGCTGGTTGGCCGAGGTCCGATCACGGTGTCGGCGGGGCACCGAGGTCCGATGGTGGATTTCGACATTTGTGGGAAGGACGGGTGCGACTGAGGCGCCGCCATCTAGAGGACGCCGGTCCGTATGATGATTGCTAGGTCGGTGGCGGCTCGTCCTATCTGGCGTCGCCGACGCGCGCGCGGTAGTTGGGTACTCGAGCAGCGTGCTGGCGTGTAACGCGACATCCAATCACGTGTAGGCACGTGTTGAATTTAAACGGCGATTGCGGTAGCGCTAGTCTTATAAATAGGCGCAAGAGGCAACTGCTCACTTTCTTCTTCGATACTTAAAAATTACGAGAGAATTTGTGAGATTTTCCGAGTTAGATTTTATTTGAAGTAGCCGTATACTCGCCTAAAAAGTAAGTATGTTTTCTTAATCTTCTTCTCGCTCGAAAGTTCTCTTTCGCGTCGGGTTAGGGCGTGAGTTGCGGTGTAAGAGACTATATGTGCTTTCTGATGGGTTGGGTAGGTCAGTAGGGTGAGTCCCAGTATTCGCCGGTATCCTCTGTATGGGATGGCCCGAAGGTGGGCGGCGAGGTCGGATTGGCGTTGGAGGAACTCTTTGAGGTTGTGAGGAGTCTGGATTAGGGGAGGCGTGGTGGTGTCTGCCGCATCCGGACGATAGGGCGATGGCCCTCCGGAGGGTTTATTCTGTCATGTAGGCGGTTTGAGGCAGTCTTAGGTACCCTCCGTCCCCATTTACCTTAGCCTTGAGTATTTCGGATCCCCATTTGTCAATTGACCCGAATTCGTTAGGTCGTTGGTGGGGTGGGGCTCTCTTGCTATGGCATTGCTTGGGAGCGTCCTTCGAGGTTTTGATGCGCTTTTAGCGTGAAGACCATGGGAGGGTGTACTATCTCACACCCGGCTAAAATTAAGATAACCGTCCCTCCAGGGTGTCCCGTTGGCGGAATAGGTGTTTCTTTCTGCGACCGAGGCGCAGCCGAGTATGAGTGGGGTATCGACGCTAGTGGACCCGAAAATCAAGCCCTTGGGCCGTATGGAGGAGTTGTTGAGCGCCTTGGTGAGATCTCATCCATAAATTACTCAGATGACGATCACGAAGAGCCGGTGAGTGTTTTGGTCGGAGCGTCGGGACCGGGGTGCAGACGGGGTGAGGCATCACTTTTCTTAGTCCTTATTTGTCTTATTTTCTTGTGCTAATGTATTCTTTCTCTTTTGTGATGAGGTTGAGGGATGAGGGGCCAGGGCTGCCAATGATAGACTTAGGCGGGCGGTGCGGGGATCAAGGCGGAAGGAGGTGGAGGAGATGGGCAGGCGGTGCGGGCTTTTATCCGCATCGCAACTACTGGATTCCACGAAAACAATGGATTTATAATTTTTTTCTTTTGCAATTTATAATTCTTTAAAGTTAGGGTCGCATGTTCTTCATCGTTCAAATTTGTAGAGGCTATAGAGATAAAGTTAATATTTTAGTGACGTTATCCGTGCGTTCCAAATAAGATCAAACTCCATGCCGTATCTTTAATTCATTAAAGCGCCTCCTTCATGCCTACAGCTTCCCTTCTTGACTCTCAAACAACTCCATAACTAGAGCTTGTTAACAAAATCCAAACTTTTAAATTGTTAGAAAAAAAAATTAATAATCTAATGCTTGTTTTAGCCGATTGTGGCTCGTTTTTTCCTAGTGATCTCATCGCGCCTACATAATACATAATCGTGTTAAGTTTTAATAAAACTGAAAGGTTATATGTACGAAAAGAACAAAAAATCTCAAGAGCCAACTTAGGTTTAGTATGCGAGCTCAAGTGCTATTTTTGAGTTTTTCTTATTATATTATAGTGACAACTTGCTAATATGATATATTTATCAAATGCAATCATTTTCCCGCTTTTCTAAGATTCCCTTTGATAAAGTGCCGTTTTGACCAACATGGCAATAATTTTATTCATGGCAATATGGGTGGTTAAGGGTCATTAAAATTTACTTTAAGGTTTGATGATAGCCAATTAATTGTCTAGTAGCCAATGGGAAAAGTCCGAAAAGATGTCTATGATATTAAGTATTTGATTGTTTACCATAACATACAATTTCGATGATTCGCGGTTGAATAATCCATAATTCCATATTGTATAGGGATATGGAAATTGTTAATATCTTAATTCGAAAAATCTACTATATAACCAAATGACTGATATGTAATATAACTGATATGTCGTTCATTATTTGTGAGCACAATTGACATTTAATTTATATTAAAAACTATTTAACATTAATTTTATTATAATACCTCTTAAATAGTTATAAAAGTATCAGATTTAAAATTGTATATAACTGAAATAAATCAATACATCAAGCTTTGTTTTCACAAAATTTATAAATTTGATTATTCCACTAACAATTTATGAATTATCAAAAAATAAAAAAAGAACATAAGCTAATTATGAATAGTGCCCACATAAAATTCTAACAAAATGGTGAGTAAGCATATAAGTTCTCTATATAACCATACTTTCAATAGGGAACATTTGATTGTTGTTTAATGGAAAAAGGACACATAAAACATGACATTCCTTTCATTTGGAGATAGGAGTGGATAAAGAATCAATATATATTTTGAAAATGATTTTATATAGTCGTGATTTTAAACCTAAATTGAAAATAATTGTATTAGATTTCAAATGCTCAATAATAGCCTCCCACAAATATACTAATCTCTCTATTTAAAGTGTCACATTTAACGGAGTATTTAAGAAAATATATAAGTAGTTAAAGTAAAAAAGTAGTAGACTCATATTTTTGAAAGATAATTATTTAAAATGGAATATGAATTTATAAAAGAAATCAAAAAAAAATGAGCATTTTAAATAGAATGAAGTAATATTTTCAAATTTCAAAACTGTATCCTAGTAAATAAATTTGTTTTGTCAGTCCTAAACACCTACCAAATAATCCAATAGTAAATTATTAAATGTAGTACAATGAACTGATTTTTTTTACTTCCAAATCACTCAACTGCTATTGGACGAATTAGGGATACTTAAATCCTTTCATTCATTACCTTCATAAATGAGTGGTCAATTTTATTATGTGAGTGCTATTTGCGACTTTTAAAGTATATTAAGTTATACTTTTATGTTCCATTTAAGATATTTTATTTTCTTTTTAGGTTGTTATATTATATTTTATTTTATTTTATTTTAAAAATAATTAATTTTTATTTTATATAATATATATTTACTTTTATTTATTTAATTATTTTATATATTTTTTAAATATTTATGTAAGAAATTATGACATTATGGATGGAAAGGAATATTAAATTATGATTTAGGCGCACCCAATCTCTTACTTTAAATTTATTCCAATTATACCCTAAGGCCCTAAGGATAACCTCCCAATATTTACAAGATACTCATTTTGCGCTGCCATTTCTCCTCGTGCTACCAACGCATAATCACCTCACCTCACCTCACAAAGCCACCGCTCACTTTACCAACCCCGGCCGATCAAACAGTCGTCAAATTGACGGTCGATATGGCTCGAGTGACTCACGCGCGGCCCTACACAAATCTCTCCCGTCGCCCTATTCGCAGCGCGGGCCATCGCCTCCACATCCCCAATCACGGTGGAGACCTCCTCCCTTCACCGGACATGTATCTCTTGCTTTAAGATGCCATAGTGTATTTATAACTTGAGGAACCTGTATTCTTCTAAAACGAAAAATGATTTCTGATCAATTAGGATAGTTCATACCTGCGACCCACGAATAGAGTTCATTTCATGCTTTGTAAGTGGTGGCACATCAAACTGATATCTATTTCTTTGATCTCCTTCTTCTAGGGTTCTCATCCTTGTATGCATTATCTCCTCATGAATCAAGTTGAGAGACAGCCTCCTGTACTAGTCAAATAGATTGCAGATACTTATGAGTGCCACAACTCTTTGCACTAGTTTCAACCACAAATTCCAGGCAACAAGTTTTGGAAATCTATCAAACTGTATAAGATCAACTCTTTTACATATATTTTATGTTGAATTGATAATTCATATTGATAGAGTCAGGTTAAAACTCTACAACAATTATTATCTCGTCGAACGTACATCGTGGTGATTGGACGGCTTGGGTGTGGTTCAACGGCCTGCAAAACAAGCTCAGAGGAGGTTCTATAGGGAAAGACTCTCATAGTCAAATTAGAACATTTCGAAAGTGTTTTAGAATATGAGAGAATTATGTGAGCAAAAGATGTTGCTTTGTGAAAAAAGAAATACGTGTAATCGTGTACTTGATATCTCGTAGGGGGGATATTTATAGGTATAATAGACGCAAATACCGGGGTAATTATGTCGTGCGTGGAGTATTTCCGGGTGATGGACGACGTAGATCGTGGAAGTTGCGCTAGTGCTCTGGTTTAGAGGCATGAAATCCCTTCGCTCTGACAGTCAGCTCAGCTCATGAGGGGTCTGCGTTGTTACTTCGGGTCTGAAGATTTGGGCTTTGGAACTGCGTGCTTCTTATTGGGTCTCTGTTAATAGGCACATTTCTCTTCTTAGCATGAAGACGGAAGAACCAGGAAATATTCAAGGGTTACTTTCTTAAGATTTGTATAGCAAGGTGGCTGACAACGAAAATCACATGTTCATTTTTGATAAGAAACAAATTTTATTAGAAAATAACAAAGTGCGTGTTGAGAGAAATGAGAGATACCAAAGGTGAAATCAACCTAACTAGAAATACATAATCCATCTCTAGTAATATCTACCACAGAAAATCACTGTTCATGCGGTCCTTTCTCGATCAAGTAGTAAGAATCTTGTCTTTGTTGAGAAGTGCCGGTCAACAAAGCAGACGTTTAGATGATCTTACCAACTCGGTTTTTCCATGGATCTTTCAAGCATATACAACGTAAGAACAAAGCATTAGATATGAGAAAGAAAGTGAACACTATATACTGAAAAGCAGATGAAAGTGGGAAAAAAATGGATGCCCATTTGTGCATTGAGCAGTTGTTGTGTGGTGACTCGTCTCTTTGTTCATCCGCCGGAATATTTGCGAGCCATCAGCCTTATGAATGTTGGAAATCACGCATATATATATATGTTTATTATATATGTGGTCAAGTTGCCGAAAGCTACTTTGATCAAGATTTTGAGTGACGTAACGTTTAATTTTGTGAAATTAAGCGGCATAGGATCGATCTACGTTCGAGTAGATGATCGTGGTGTATTCACATTCTCAAATCCGATTTCGGTGAGTGAGAAATAATGGATCAAAGTTTGTCACTTAAACATGGAGTTATGTGATTAAGGGGATAAGCATGGATTAATTAATCCTTATCCCACATTGATTAATGTACCTTCATTAATTGTCTATATAAGTGGTTCATTGAACACTTAGTATAATTATGTGCACAAGTGATGGGTGGAAAGCCCACGCCCATGCCGCCGCCTGCGCCATGCTGGCGCCCGTGCCCGTGCTGCCCGGCTCCGGTTCCGTGGTCCGTGGTCCGTGGATCGTGGATCTTGGATCTTGGTCTTTGGGTGGTCTTTGGGCTGTTCTTTGGGCCTGTTCGTGGGCTTGCTTCGTGGGCCTGGTTCCGTGGCCCATTGTCGCTATATTTTGGATCAACGTTTGATCGAGCCCAAAGATGGAGTTGGTCAGGGCCCAATTCGTGTAGCCCAATCCGTTGGGCTGCTGTGCGATGGAGTTGGTCCGAGCCCAACTCGTGTGGCCCAATCCGTTGGGCTTCTTGCGCACTTGAAGAGACGTCCGGATCGTCCAACGAACTGGCGCCGCGCGTTGTCTAGATTCGTCGTGGCGTCGGTAACGTTCCGACATGATGGCTCTGCGGAAACGTGCCCGTTGTCTCCGTAAACCGCCAGCGCACTCAATAGGGGACATAACTGCGTAACACCCGACATCAATGCGGTGTTGACTCAAAGATACTTCTACGGGGAGGCGATGCTATAAATAGGACATGTCTCCGGCGATAAGCCACCCACTTGCAAAAGCATTCTAGCATACCTAAGAGCACTCTCTGCATTTACATTTTGTGTCCAAGCTCTGTCCTCACCTCCGTCCGATTCGCGGAGTTCGTTGATCTGCGGTGCGCCACCTACGAGACGCGCCGTTTATCTTTGGGGACGATCGCTAGAACCGAAACCTACCGGGCGTATCTCATCTTGCGGAAGAGGCCTCCTCGACTCGGCATTTAGCTTACGGTTTTGTTTTATTTTAGTTTCGATTACATTTAAGTTTATTGTTAGTTTTGATCTCCTACCTTCATTTCACGTTATGTCGCCGGTAAGTTCGTACTATATTGACGTTTTCCAATAATCGCAAGACGAGATAAGACTTGCCACAAGGAGTTCGGACTTCAAATTGACTTAAAACTTCAAATTAAAACCTTTGCTGGAGATGTCGACTATTCCGACCACCGACTACTGCGCCGCCGCCCGGCTGCTGCCATTCTTGCTCTCGCCAGTCGGCACTATGGCTACTGACCATGTTTGGTTTGATGCCTTGGTCAACCATTGGACCCATTGGGTCGATTGTTGGTTCCACTCTTAGTGGTTCAACGTTTGGTTCCACTTTAGTGGTTCCTTTGGTTCGACGATCGCACTTTTCAGTGGGTCGACTGTTGGATCCATGGGATCTAACACCGGTGGTTCTCATTCGAGTTCCATGTTCCAAGACACTTCAAGTGGTGTTGGTGGATCCGGTTTGGGATCGATCTCGGCGCTGTTCATACCGCGAGGATGATGCCGCCACGAAAGCCGCCAAAGTTTGGAGGATCCAACTTGAGATGGCGACAAAGATGTTGTTCTACCTCACGACGTTGGGCTTCGCCAACTTCTTGGTGGAAGATGAGCCCGCCGTCTGGGGGTCAAGTGACGGACTTTCACGTCCGAAGCGATATATGATAATCATGGCGCCGACGACTATCTTTGTAAAACTTTATACTTGATAGTTTAGAAGATAGTTTGTATAGTGTATATCTTTGTTATAACGACATCCAAATGTATGTGGGATGCGCTAGAAAAGAAATACCGTAGTGATGATGCGGTACTAAAAGTTCATTGTAGCCAAATATTTGGACTACAAGATGGTCGATTCTCGACCGATCATGGACCAAGTGCAAGAGTTTCAACTCATTGTACACGAGGTTCAAGCCGAAGAACACACTATTTCGGACGGCTTTGTCGTCGCTGATGATTGGAAGCTACCCACAGGTGGAGAGACTTCAAGGTCTACCTTAAGCACAAGCGAAAGGATATGACACTTGAAGATTTGATCGTCAAACCGGATATGACACTTGAAGATTTGATCGTCAAGCGCGCATCGAGTCGGCGTGAAGAAACAAGATTTAAAGCGAAGGCTTGATCGATGCTAAAGCCAACTGTTGGAGAGGCGATCCTCCAACAAACGTGTTCGTCGATGTCGAAAGACAAAGGCAAAGGAAGGTGGTTGCAGTAAATTTGATGGGGATCATACAATTGTGGCAAGCATGGCCACACTAGTAAGGACCGTCAGTAAACCAAATAAGAAGAAGGCTAAACAAGTTACCAATGTTGTCGAGAAGGACTTGACAAATGGGACAAGGATGACTTGGCTGCTGTGGTGACCAAAGAAGTCGACCACGTCGAGAATCAAGGTGGATGGTTCATCGACATTTGGCGCAATCAAGCACGTCTGCGCCGAAAAGATGCGTTTCTCCACCTACAAGCTGTTGAGGAGGAAGCTCAACATGGGGAACCAAGCTTCGTCCGAGGTTGCGGAGTTGGTGATGTGGTGCTCAAGATGTCGTCCGGCATTGAGATCACGTTGAAGGATGTCTTTGCATGTCCGGACATCCGCAAGAATTTGGTGTCGGGCTCTATTCTAGTTAACAAGGGGTTTAGACTAGTTTTGAGTCGGACAAGTTTGTCTTGACTAAGTTTGGGAAGTTCCTTGGTAGGGGTTATCTTCTGGGGTCTTTTCAAATTGAATGTAATGGTCTTGCGCGTGTACCCAAGATTGCTATTAATGAGAATGCATCTACTTCCTCTTACTTGACCGAGTGCTCGATTTATGGCATTGTAGATTAGGACATGTTAATCTAAATGCAATAAAAGATTAGTAAATTTAGATTTACTAAAGTTAAATGAAGTTAATACACAAACGAAATGTGAGGTTTGTGTGGAAGCCAAAATGGCTAAATTCCGCTTCATTCGGTGAGAGCAGACACTAAGCCTCTAGAACTTATTCACACCGATGTGTGTGATTTAAAGTTGTACAAACTAGAGGTGGTAAAAGTACTTCATCACATTTATTGATGGTGTACAAGATATTGTTATCTTTACCTTCTAAGAAGTAAAGACGAGGCTATTGAAGCTTTAAAAACTTCAAGAACGGCCGAGAATCAACTAAAATTGTCGAATTAAGGCTGTTCAAGTGATGAGGGAGAATATGTAACTCTGTTTGAGGCATTATGCAATGAAAGTGGTATAATACATCAAACGACTCCTTATTCACCTCGGTCTAATGGCGTTCTTTGAACGTAAAATCGAACACTTAAGGAGATGATGAATGCTTTGTTGATTAGTTCGAGGTTGCCCTGAACTTGTGGGGGAAGCTGCTTTGACACCAACTACATATTGAACAAAATTCCACCGAAGAGTAAGGATGTCACTCCTTACGAGTTGTGGAAAGGAAGAAAGCCATCGTCAAATATCTCAAAGTGTGGGGTGTTTGGCGAAGGTTGAGGTGCTCTTCCTAAACAAGTTACAATTGGACCTAAAACGATCGATTGTATCTTTATTGGGTATGCACCAACAATGTCGCTATCGTTTTCGATCCACGGTCGGAGGTGCGGATATGATGTGGGGACGACGATTGAATCAAGGAATGCTATATTCTTTGAAAGTGTTTATCCACTGCAAAGAAAGGATAAAGTGAAGCCGACTCAAGCAATAGAGGCGATGGTGAAGCTTCGAGTTCTAAACCTTTGGAGGAAGAACCGATATCGCATAAGCGATCGAGTGCGATCCGGAGGGTCGGAACCGAGACGGGCGATGAGTCGAGCGCCAAAGGATTTTGGTCCCGACTATATTGCGTTCATGTTGGACGAAGAACCAACGTCGATCAAAGTAGCCTATGCTCGGCCAGACGGGATGCTCGCGAGAGGTCATTCAAAGTGAGATTGATTCTATTCGCAAAACCACACTTGGGTCTTGGTTGATTTGCGGAAGGTTGTAAGCCCTTAGGATGCAAATGGATCCTTAAAAGAAAGTCAAGCAGATGGATCAATTGAAAAGTATAAGGCCCGTTTGGTTGTCGAGGTTTAAACAAAGAGGGTACGATTTCTTGATACCTATTCACCGTGACGAGGATTACGTCTATTCGGTGCTTCTCGCAATTCTTGCTTATGCAATCTTGAGATTCATCAAATGGACGTTAAGACTGCGTTTTGAGCAGTGACCTCGAGGATGAGGTATATATAGAGCAACCCGAAGGTTTGTAGTACCGAGTCGAGAGGCGAGGTATGCAAACTCGTGAAGTCTCTATATGGTTGAAACAATCGCGTTGCAATGGCACTGAAATTTGACAATATAATGTTGGCAAATGGTTTCAAGATCAACGAGTGTGACAAATGTGTCTACGTTAAGAACACGATAATGGTTATGTTATAGTGTGTCGTATGTAGATGACATGTTGATCATGGGTAGCAATACTCAAGTCATTAATGACACAAAGCGCATGTTAAAAGAAATTTTGACATGAAAGATATGGGATTAGCGATGTGATTCTTGGAATCAAGATTCTAAGAAGATCGACGAAATTATCTTGACACAATCTCACTACATCGAAAAGTGCTTAAGAAATTCAACGCGTTTGACAGTTTACTGCTAAGACCCATTGGAGCTCAATGTTCACTTGAGTAAAACGGTGAACACATTGGACAAGAAGACTATCTAAGGTCATCGGTGTTTGATGTATCTTACAAATTGCACCGACCCGACATAGCTCTTCTTGTGAACAAATTGAGTCGTTACGAGCAATCCAAGCAAGGAGCATTGGAAGGCTCTAGTGAGAGTTTTGAGGTACTTGAAGTATACTCAAAATCATAGGTGCATTTCACGAGATATCCCCGGTGACTTGAAGGGCAATCGTGATGCCAATGGATATCGACACGAAAGATTCACTTTCTGTGTGGTGCGTGTTCACGATTGGGAGGTCTTGTTTCTTGAGATCCACGAAGCAGGGCGTGTATAGCCCGATCCACCATGAAATCGTAATTCATAGCTTTGGATAAAGTCGGTGAGGAAGCCAGAGTGGCTCCGTAATTTTTGGAAGATATTCCATGTTGGTCTAAACCGTGCCACCGGTGATGATTCACGGTGATAGCCAAGCTGCTATTGGAAGAGCGAAAAGTGGTTTGTATAATGGTAAGTCTCGACATATCGTCGGCGACATAATCTGTGAGGCATTTGATCTCAGTGGGGTTATATCAATTGACTATGTCAAGTCAAAAGATAATCGCGGATCCGTTAACCAAAGGGTTGAGCCGGATCAAATGATCAAGTTCTTGAGAGAATGAGATTAAAATCCACATCTTAAGAACAATCATAGTGGTAACCCAACCATGATGACCGGAGATCCCAAGAACTTGGTTGATGGGAGAACTAAGCTATAGGAGTTCGTGTATAAACACTCGAGTTAGTGCATTCCCTATAAAGCAAACGAGTGTTGAAAAACTTGCCTAGTGGTGAGGTTGAGTCGTTGACTCTTAATGATTCCTAAGATACCTCGAGGAGGTTGAGTATGGCAAGATACTCGGTAAAGAATCACCTATGTAAGTGCGAGTGGGGCGCTTGAACAAAACACTTATGAATCCAAAGTGGATGTCCATGGCCAAATGGAATCAAGCGTGAGAACGGATGATGTTGAGGTGTTAAAGTGTTAATACCATTGTCTCGATTACGTTGTGGGGAATAGTTCGGCATCGTGTCCACTAATCCGCATGTGTACTCGATGGTACTAACTATGGAAGGTTCAAGGCCATAAACCACTGTCCAAATATTTTAACATCTCTTGAGGATCGAATGTGTCGCATACATGCATATGGCTATTTCCACTCATGTGGGGATTATTGGAAATCACACACACACACATATATATATATATATATATATGTGGTCAAGTTGCCGAAGCTACTTTGACCAAGATTTTGAGTGACGTAACGTTTAATTTTGTGAAATTAAGCGGCATAGGATCGATCTACGTTCGAGTAGATGATCGTGGTGTATTCACATTCTCAAATCCGATTTCGATGAGTGAAATAATGGATCAAAGTTTGTCACTAAACATGGAGTTATGTGATTAAGGGATAAGCATGGATTAATTAATCCTTATCCCACATTGATTAATGTACCTTCATTAATTGTCTATATAAGTGGTTCATTGAACACTTAGTATAATTATGTGCACAAGTGATGGGTGGAAAGCCCATGCCGCGCCGCCGCCGCCGCCGCCCCGGGCCCGGCCTCGCCCGATGCCTGCGCGCCGGTGCCGGCGCCGCCCGACTCGACTCGGTTCGGTTCGGTTCGGTTCGATTCCGTGGTCCGTGGATCGTGGATCGTGGATCTTGGATCTTGGATCTTGCATTGATCTTTGGGTGGTCTTTGGGGCATTCTTTGGGCTGTTGGTGGGCTTGCTTCGTGGGCTGGTTCCGTGGCCCATTGTCCTTATATTTTGGATCAGCGTTTGATCGAGCCCAAAGATGGAGTTGGTCCGAGGCCCATTCGTGTAGCCCAATCCGTTGGGCTGCGTGCGATGGAGTTGGTGAGGCCCAACTCGTGTGGCCCAATCCGTTGGGCTTCTTGCACTTGAAGAGACGTCCGGATCGTCCATGAACTGGACGCCGCGTTGTCCAGATTCGTCGTAACCGTCGGTAACGTTCCGACATGATGGCTCTACGGAAGCGTGCCCACGTTGTCTCCGAAACCGCCGCGCGCTCGATAGGGGATATAACTCATAACACCCTACATCAATGCGGTGTTGACTCAAAGATCTTCCCATGAGGGGCGGCGCTATAAATAGGACATGTCTCAAAGATAAGCCACCTCATGCAAAAGCATTCTAGCATACCTAAGAGCACTCTCATTTACATTTTGTGTCCAAGCTCGTCCCTCACCTCCGTCCGATTCACGGAGCTCGTTGGTTCTTGGTCTTGCCACTCAGGCAATGCCGTTTCATCTTTAGGACGATACGCGAACCGAGAGCACTACGGGCGTATCTCGTCTTCGAAAGAGGCCTCGACTCGGTATTTAGCTTACGATTTTGTTTTATTTTTAGTTTCGATTCATTTAAGTTTATTGTTAGTTTGATCTCCTACCTTCGTTTCACGTTGTAATACGCCCGGCAAGTTCTGTACTATATTGTACGTTTTCCAACAATGAAGGCCAACGGGAGCTGCCAATGATAGACTTAGACGGGCCAGAGCGCAGCGGATCAAGGCGGAAGGAGGTGGTGGAGGAGATGGGCAAGGCTGCGGGCTTTATCCGCATCGTCAACTACGGATTCCGCTGAAAACAATGGATTTATAATTTTTTTTCTTTTGCAATTTATAATTCTTTAAAGTTAGGGGTCTGCATGTTCTTCATCGTTCAAATTTGTAGAGGCTATAGAGATAAAGTTAATATTTTAGTGAGCGTTATCCGTGCGTTCCAAATAAGATCAAATTCCATGCCCGTATCTTTAATTCATTAAAGCGCCTCCTTCATGCCTACAGACTTCCCTTCTTCAACTCTCAAACAACTCCATAACTAGAGCTTGTTAACAAAAATCCAAACTTTTAAATTGTTAGAAAAAATAATAATAATCTAATGCTTGTTTTAGCGATTGTGGCTCGTTTTTTCCTAGTGATCTCATCGCCTACATAATACATAATCGTGTTAAGTTTTAATAAAAGCGAAAGGTTATATCACTACAAAATACAACCGATCAATGACGGATTAGCGGCGGTTAAAATACGGGTCGTGAATCGACGGATTGACGATGAATTTTTTTTGCGACGGATCGTGACGTATCATGGCGGGAATTCTCGCGAAGTTTTAACGACGGCATTTCGTCTCTATTCGTCGTTAAATTTAACGACGGATAGTGTCCGTCGTTAAAATTAATTTTTGTTATTTTTAATTGAATTAACCAATTCCGCTAAACCGTCGTTAAAAATCGGATTATTTCTAATTTTTTTTTTAATTTATTTTAACGACGGATTGTATCAGATCGTTAATTTTAA
Organism: Salvia rosmarinus; assembly: GCA_036937905.1. Classification (NCBI taxonomy): domain Eukaryota; kingdom Viridiplantae; phylum Streptophyta; class Magnoliopsida; order Lamiales; family Lamiaceae; genus Salvia; species Salvia rosmarinus. The sequence goes on along the minus strand of CM072823.1, from coordinate 52,697,866 downwards.
TTCGATTTTATTTATTCCTAATAATAATAGCGACGGAATGTCCGTCGTAAAATAATCTCTAATTTAACGACGGAATAAATTCGTCGTTAATGTAAAATCTTTTTATTTTTTATATTACATCGTTAATTAACGGCGGATACGTGTCCGTCGTTAAATTATTCCGTCGTTAATCCGTCGTTACGATATTTTAAATATAACGACGGAATATTCCGTCGCTAATCCGCCGCTAAAAGTTTTATAACAGATTTGATTTCTTCCCATTTCATATCGATCCTAAACCTCCCCTCCCTCCAACCCAACCTGCCCTATGCCCGCCAGTACCCGCCTACTAGCCTCGCGTGACACCCACCCCAACCAACCCCACCCCACCACACCCACCCCATCCCCTGCTGTGCTCGCCCTCCTTGCCGCCGCCGCCGTCGCCCACCCCACCCCAGCCTAGCCCCTACCCCACCCCACCCCAGTAGAGCCCTGCGCCGCCGCTCCCACCGCCGATCCCCGCCTCCCGCCTCCATGCCGCCTGCCCCAGCCCCGCCGCCGCCCGCCTCCCCGTCAGTCGTCCGTGTTGGTTTGTTTGGGTTTTTATTTATATTTCATTTTTTTATTTTGTTATATATTTGTTGATTTTATTGAAAATATTGTATATGATGTATTAATTGATAGTGAAAATATTATATATGATGCATTGAATTGATAGTAAAATTGAATTGAGTTTACCGAATTGATAGTGAAAATGATACATTGAATGTTAGTCTTGTGATTTGGGCTTGAAATTGATAAGCTTGGATGTGAATTGGGATGATAAATTCATCATTTCGTGAGATGTTTTGAGTTGTTAAGTGTATAATTAGGCATATGGTGATGATTTGGTGAAATTTGAATGAGTTTGATTGAATTGGGAATCAAATGGCGATTAATTTTATAAAACTTACTCTGCGAAATTTTGTTAGAATTGTTATATGAATAAGATGTTTTATAAGTTTCAAAATTGTATGAGTTTGCTTGTTGCTATAATTTGTAAAATCAAAATGCACCCACTTTTATTTATAACCCATGAAAATGAGGAAAAATTGTATCACATGAAGTTCTCTTAGTGGAAGATTGGGTATAAGTAAAAGGTATATGTGGTGTTTGAATTAAGTGAATTAAGATGTTTGAGTTATTAAGTGTATAATTAGGCATATGTGGTGTTTGATAAAAATGTCATGATCTTGATCTTGATCATTTCATTTCTAATTGTTGCGTAGAAAATCAATAGCAATCAAAATAAGGATAAAATGAAAATTTTGACATTATTTTACTATAAAATCAAGAATGGGTCTAGTCTCTGCACGAGGCATCGTCGAAGGTCCATCCTTTTGTTTCCTCGTTTTCTCTAGATTCTTGACTACACTCGTATACGAACTCAAAGCTCCTTCGTATTGAATGGCAACACTCAAACCATCTTCCTAAGTATTCATTACATACGAGTTGTCATATTCCTTCAATTTTGCTAAGATAAGCATATAATGAGGATCATCCTCCTCATCGAAATAGAATTGTAATGATAGTCTTCATTATTATATCTTAGCTTTTCATTCGACTTAGTCCTCTTACGCTCATCACATATTCTTGGCGGATGGCACGTGTACTCCTTGTCCATCTTTGTTGTCAGCGACATTTTTATATTATCGATTAGTCGCAGGATAATGATTGTGATTATGAGCAGCATTAAGAGCATCCTCACTTCTTTTCAAGCGGTCGAGCATCCTTACTTCTTGTTCGGCGGTGAGGATGAGTTTGATCTTCTCATAATCACAATCATTATTCTGCGATGAATCGTAATATCGAAAGAATGTCGCTTGTTCACGCGGGACAAGCAAGACACGTGTCATATGCCAAGAATATGTGATAAGCGTAAGAGGACGAAGTCGAATGAAAAGCTAAGATACAATAATGAAGACTATCATTACAATTTCTATTTCCGATGAGGATGATCCACATTATATGCTTATCTTAGCAAAATGAAGAACACGACAACTCGCATGTAATCAATACGAGGAAGATAGTTTGAGTGTTGTCATTCAATGAAGGAGCTTGAGTTCGCATACGAGTGTAGTCAAGAATCTAGAGAAAACGATAAACAAAATGGACTTCGATCGATGTCTCGTGTAGACTAGACCCATTCTTGATTTTATAGTAAAATAATGTCAAAATTTTCATTTTATCCTTATTTTGATTGCAAAAGGTCTACGAAGGAGTCCATCCGAGCGATTGACTCTACGATAGCTTATCATCAACGGCTATTGGAGATGGAGGCCGATGCAAGTGAGCACGAGCAATACGAGGCCGATTGATAGGCGAGCGGCGGCGGTAGCGAGGTATCGAGGCCGATTGCGTCGGCGCGCGAGCAATCGAGGCAGATTGATAGTCGAGCGGCAGCGACAGCGAGGCATACGAGGTCGATTGCAAGTCGAGCGCGAGCAATCTGAGGCAGATTGCAAGTTGGTGAGAGCGCGATGACGTTCAACACGATTCGAGCTCGATTCTCGCTCCAAAGAGAGGCCTTGGGCGCTTCATGGCCAGCCCCCGCTTCCCCACCCGTGATATCGACTCCGTTTCCCCACCATCGTCATATTTGGGTTGTATTATGAATTTATGAAGAAACAAAAACATTTTGTTTGTAAACTTATCGTATGATTTAGAATTATTTGGTTTGTTTGATATTATGACGTGAAATTGTTTTGTTTTAATTGTGTCGCCTGATTTAGAATGATAATGTTTATCATTTAGAATTGGTTTGTTTGGATTGTGTTTGTTTGAAAACAGGTTTGTTGTTTGTTGTAAACGGTCGTCCGAAATAAAAATTGAATCTCTATACAGTTTGTACATTTAGCGACGGACTGGAGACGTTTCAACGACGGATTGGTTACGTGAAATAAAAAAAAATCATAATTTTAACGACGGACTGTGTCAGTCGCTATATAACGACGGATCGGCGACGGATTGTCGGCTAATTAACGACGGATTTGCGACGGTATTTTTAACTACGACGTCATTCCGTCGTTAATTCGTTGATATTAACGACGACTTAGAGTCGTATTAACGACGGATTGTAAATCAGACGACCGTTCGGAGGTTGTCGATTAGCGATCGAAACTTCCGTCGCTAATCCGTCGCTAATAATTAGCGACGACGAACCGTCGTTAAAGATTACCTACCGTGTTTCCAATGATCCTTTATTCCGTCAGCTAATCCGTCACGATCCAAACTAACGACGGATCCGACATGATTAGCGACGAAATTTTCCGTCGCTATTCGCCTGTTTTTTTGTAGTGTATGTACGAAAAAAGAACAAAAAAAATTCTCAAGAGCCAACTTAGGTTTAGTATGCGAGCTCAAGTGCTATTTTTTGAGTTTTTTCTTATTATATTATAGTGACAACTTGCTAATATGATATATTTATCAAATGCAATCATTTTCCCACTCGCTTTTTCTAAGATTCCCCTTTGATAAAGTGCCGTTTTGACCAACATGGCAATAATTTTATTCATGGCAATATGGGTGGTTAAGGGTCATTAAAATTTAACTATAAGGTTTGATGATAGCCAATTAATTGTCTAGTAGCCAAATGGGAAAAGTCCGAAAAGATGTCTATGATATTAAGTATTTGATTTGTTTACCATAACATACAATTTCGATGATTCGCGGTTGAATAATCCATAATTCCATATTGTATAGGGATATGGAATATTGTTAATATCTTAATTCGAAAAATCTACTATATAACCAAATGACTGATATGTAATATAACTGATATGTCGTTCATTAATTGTGAGCACAATTGACATTTAATTTATATTAAAAAAACTATTTAACATTAATTTTTATTATAATACCTCTTAAATAGTTATAAAAAGTATCAGATTTAAAAATTGTATATAACTGAAACCTTGATTTATTCTTTTATTTAAAGAAAAAAATCAATACATCAAGCTTTGTTTTTCACAAAATTTATAAATTTGATTATTCCACTAACAATTTATGAATTATCAAAAAAATATTAAAAAAATAAGAACATAAGCTAATTATGAATAGTGCTCACATAAAATTCTAACAAAATGGTGAGTAAGCATATAAGTTCTCTATATAACCATACTTTCAATAGGGAACATTTGATTGTTGTTTAATGGAAAAAAGGACACATGTAACATGACATTCCTTTCATTTGGAGATACGAGTGGATAAAGAATCAATATATATTTTGAAAATGATTTTATATAGTCGTGATTTTTAACCTAAATTGAAAATAATTGTATTAGATTTCAAATGCTCAATAATATGCCTCCCAACAAATATACTAATCCCTCCGTCCTATTTAAAGTGTCTCATTTCTTTTGGATGCGAGTATTTAAGATAAATATATAAAGTAGTTAAAGTAAAAAAGTAGATATGACCCATGCTTTTTGAAGGAATAATTATTTTTTTAAAATGGAATATGATATTTATAATGAGAAAATCTAAAAGAAAAATGAGACATTTTAAATAGGATAGAGTCAATAATATTTTCAAATTTCAAAACTGTATCCTAGTAAATAAATTTGTTTTGTAGAGATCCGTACTCAAACACCTACCAAATAATCCAATAGTAAATTATTAAAATGTAGTACAATGAACTGATTTTTTTTTTACTTCCAAATCACTCAACTGCTATTGTGACGAATTATGGATACTTAAATCCTTTCATTCATTACCTTCATAAATGAGTGGTCAATTTTATTATGTGAGTGCCTATTTGCGACTTTTAAAGTATACTAACGTTATACTTTTATGTTCCATTTAAGATATTTTATTTTCTTTTTTAGGTTGTTCTATTATAAATATTTTATTTTATTTTATTTTATTTTAAAAATAATTAATTTTTTATTTTATATAATATATATTTACTTCTTAGTTATTTAATTATTTTATAGCACTATTTTTAAAAATATTTATGTAAGAAATTATGACAGTATGGATGGAACAGGGAATATTAAATTATGATTTAGGCGCACCCAATCTCTGACTTTAAATTTTATTCCAATTATACCCCTAAGGCCCTAAGGATAACCTCCCCAATATTTACAAGAATACTCATTTTGCCGCTGCCATTTCTCCTCGTGCTACCAACCCAGCATAATCACCTCATCCTTCACCAACAGCCACCGCTTCACTTTACCAACCCCCGCCGCCCGATCAAACAGTCGTCTAAATTGACGGTCGATATGGCTCAGCTGACTCACCGCGCCGCCGCGCTACACAAATCTCTCCCCGTCGCCCTATTCGCAGCGCGGGGCATCGCCACCGCCTCCACATCCCCAATCACGGTGGAGACCTCCCTCCCCTTCACCGGACACAAGATCGATCCCCCGTCCCGCTCCGTCGAGACCTCCTCACAGGAGCTCCTCACCTTCTTCCGCGATATGGCGCTCATGCGCCGCATTGAAATCGCGGCCGATTCGCTCTACAAGGCGAAGTTGATTCGCGGATTCTGCCACCTCTACGACGGCCAGGAGGCCGTCTCCGTCGGGATGGAGGCCGCGATTAATAAGAAGGATTGCATTATCACCGCCTACCGCGACCACTGCATTTTCCTAGGGCGCGGGGGAACGCTTCTGGAGGCGTTCGCGGAGCTGATGGGGAGGAAATCCGGGTGCTCAAAGGGGAAGGGAGGCTCCATGCATTTCTACAAGAAGGAAGGAGGTTTCTACGGTGGACATGGAATCGTCGGGGCGCAGGTTCCGTTGGGTTGTGGATTGGCCTTTGCGCAGAAGTACAGCAAGGATGAGAGCGTGACGTTCGCGATGTACGGAGACGGTGCCGCAAACCAGGGGCAGTTGTTTGAGGCGTTGAATATGGCCGCGCTGTGGGATCTGCCTGCTATTTTGGTCTGCGAGAATAATCACTGTAAGATGCTTGTTCAACTTGCTGTGCTTTGAGATTATGCCATAATAAAGAGGTGCTTGCTTTATTGAACTTAATTAGAAATGCTTAAATTTCATTGGCTCCAATTTCCGGGCGTGTGCGAGGAGATGCGCGACAATGGTGGTATTGCTTATGAGATTGGTTAATTGGAGAAGGATTGTTTTTAGGAAATTGAATTCTCACTTTTGCTTTGTCGGCAAAGCTTCCTGAATTAGTACATGGATGTAGTGATAAAACAGATAACTGGAAGAGCTCAGCATTTTACATTCTTTTACTTCCCTTTAGATATAAAGAGAACTAAGGACCATCCACTTGATGCTCGCTATATTTTCATTTTTGCAAAACCAAACATGACCTGCGAGTATAGTATATGTTGTCTCCTATCCTATGTATGTTTATTTGGACTTTCAGGATATATATTTGATGCTCGAATTTATATTTGTTTGATTATGGATATTTGATTTGCTTAACTAAATTGGCATATAGATGGAATGGGCACAGCAGAATGGAGGGCAGCAAAGAGTCCTGCTTATTACAAGAGAGGAGATTATGTTCCAGGGTTGAAGGTAATGGGCTTTTTGTTTCTTATTTACCTGTGCAATATATCTTTAACTTCAAGTTCTGACATTCTATATGCAACAGTCGGTATCGGAAAGAGTCGATGCATTTTTTTCTCATTTGCGTGCAAAAACTATTTTCATGCTGCCTTCATTGCCTCGCTAATATAAATCCTGATGCAAGCTAAATGTGGCAAACAAATTAACTCTGGCATTTTTTTTCTAAATATAAATTTTCAACGTGTCCTAGATTTGTTTATGTTGCTGTTTTTGATTTTTGATTTCTTTCTTTTCATAATTGTACTGAAAGTTTAGAAGACCATTTATGTGGAATGCAATGTGATGGTGCAGGTTAAGTACAGTTGGAATTACTTATGAGTTTGCTAATTACAGTTTACAAGTATTTATCTGTGACTTCTTAAACGTTCATGTATTATATTCATGTGCTTCTTTTTCACTTCAGAAGGCATGAAATTGTACATCACATAATGAATAAGAATTCTCCATAATGAACAAGGACACTGCCAGTTGATTGTACACCAAATAATGAACAAGGGCAGTGCCAGTTTAAGCTGATGGATACTGGGAAACTTGATTCAAAAATGAAAATGATGAGTTTATGTGGTGGGAAAGTGGTTTAATTACTTAAGTTAGCTGCTTTTGTATGACATGTAATTTATATTTGTGTTTTCAAGGTGGATGGTATGGATGTCCTTGCTGTCAAACAAGCATGCAAGTTTGCAAAGGAGCATGCTCTCAAGAATGGACCAATTGTGAGTGCGCCTGTTAGATTTCATGCCAATTCTTAACGTGAATTTCCTTCTTCTATTGTCCTCATGGTGCTGTTCACTTTCTATCTTATTTCATGTGCATACAAGAGTGTTTTTCTTATCAATAAAGTGATAAACAAGTGATTCTTGATGATTGTCCAAGTGATTATAGAAATCCAAGGATACATCAAAGAGGAATATCTCTTTCTCTCCTCTGATTCCTGAATAGCTCCACTTTGTTTTTGGATTTGATCCGGACATTCATTATTCTGGACTTTCTTGCTAGAAGCTCCTCTATCTGATGCCTATAATATTTTATGGCTTTCGAATCACTTTATGCATGTATATTTCCTTGATACCCAGAGAAGAACTCTTTTTCAGTTCTCAACTGTTACAATGTGATAACACTCATTCATCTGCTGAAACATGTTCAGATTCTTGAAATGGACACCTACAGATATCATGGTCACTCCATGTCTGATCCTGGAAGCACATATCGTACACGTGATGAAATTTCTGGTGTTAGACAGGTGGATATAAATTTATTTTTTTATTTTGATGCTTGAGCCTCATGCTAGTCCTGTACTCAATTAATTCTCTTTGCTGCAGGAGCGTGATCCAATTGAAAGAATCAGAAAGCTTATCCTGGCTCACGATATTGCCACTGAGAAGGAACTGAAGGTAAACTAGTTTTTCTCATCTTTTTATGTGGTAATATATATCATTTTACCAAAAAAACATTGTGATTTTAAACTTGTATTCCGGAGGATTTAATATTTTCCTGGAATCAGGTGCTCTAGATCCTTTTTGTCTAGATTTCAATTGGATGATTGTCTGGCACAAGCTTCCGATTCAGGAATGAAATTGCGGTGACGTTTTGCATTGTTTCTATCATCACAGGATACTGAGAAAGAAGCAAGAAAAGAGGTGGATGAAGCCATTGCACAAGCTAAGGTTTGAAGTTCCACACTTTCATATGGTTTTCCATGATTACTTCATGAACTTTGTTTGTATCACAACTTATATCTATCTGTTTTTGCAGGAGAGTCCCATGCCTGATCCTTCAGAGCTGTTCACTAATGTATATGTCAAAGGCCTGGGAACTGAGGTAAAATATTTTCATTATATCCAGTTATTTTTCAGGAAATTCTAACCACTAATAGAACTCTAGGTTCTCTGAACTATTTCGAGTGCTAATAATCATCTCTTGTCATACCTACTTTTCCAACTGCTTTATTGGGTTTGGTTTAGATTCTCTGCATAACTGGAAAATGATCATACAGGTTCTGGTATATATTCCACACTTGACCTGTTTAACTAACCACAAAGTATCCGTGCAACTACTTCACAAACCTAGGTTGGTTAAGTCGAGCCATGAACTATTTAAGGTTCTGAAAGTAAATAAAACTAATTAATTATGACCTCTTCACGAGAAAAGTGATGTCATCATGTGACTTCATGTAACAGCTATCTTTTCAGCATACTGAACGAGATTCTGGCAATTTTATCCAGATGAAAATAGATAAACTAAGATCTGTCAACAATAGATAAAATAAGATGATTTCAACATACAATTAAAAAGATTTTACCAAACTTCTCAAATCAAATCAATATGGTCTGACTGCAAAAAAGAAACTGCAAAGGATATCTAGAAGCACGTGTTATTTGAGAAATTGTTTTCTTCCATTTTATCAAATTCCTCAGTCACAATATGCATCTTGATCTGTGATTCAGTATCTTTAGGTACCATTCTCCTAACATCTCTGCCATCTTCCTGCTTGCTCTAAAGCATTCTGTTGCTTTTTTTATTGTTCTATCTATTGATTTATTTATCTGTTATCAACTTTTGTTATATGAAGTTAATTTCTGAGTTATGCTGGAGCCCTTTATATACATGATAAATGAGTCTCCTTAGAAATTACGGTGTTTTGACAGATGGACCATTTATTATCAAGTGTAAGAAAATATTAACTTTCATATGACACTGAATTCAAATTTATGCTAATTACTGAAAGACGTGTCCTTACTACATCTCGTGCTAGTATATGTTGCTGGTAGTCTGACTGGAGTTTGTGTTGATTGCAGTCGTTCGGAGCAGACAGAAAAGAAGTGAGAACTGTGCTTCCATGAGCCGGACATAATAAATGATTCAACATGCCAACCCCCATCCATGGACTAACTCACAATAAAGCAAGTAGAGCAATAAGAGTTGCTGTTGGAGAATCTTGATATCCTGCTGAAAGTGTCACTCATTTTTTTGTTCCCTTCTCTTCGGCCTTTCCCAATTTGTGGATATTTGAGAAGATTGATTGTGATTGGTTTTACTCTTATTGATTAAATTTTTGCAGCAGAACTCAAATGTGAAAAACTGAAATTTAGAGAGGAAAGAAGAGTCAGTTGTTGCTCTTCTGATTTGTTTCCATAGTTTTAGTTGTGGAGAGCATTTCTTGATATTCTGCTTATACTTAATGACCATTGCTTCTTTTTTTCGTTATTACTTTTGTGAGACTGCATCGATGGAAATATTCTCTAGGTGAAATCTTTATTATTAAAATTCAGATTATCATTTTTTTTTGGTGTTTTCTTACGTATACTGGTATGTCTCTAATGTGATGCACAAATTTAAAATCTTGATTGCAATTGGTTCCAATTATGTTATGTTCTTTTATAAATTGGGAAATAGTATGTATATATGTATTAATGTATATACACATAAATAGGAAATAAGATAGAATGTAATGTTCATAAAAGATAAAATATATAATTTGGATAATATATGTATATGATAACTTTAAGGAACTACAGAGGTGCTAATAGTAATTATAGTATGATATTGACAATTGTATAATCCGAATAAATCATAATATTTTCGACGACGTTTCCCTTAATAAAGAAGTGTGCTTTTGAAATAAAACAACTGGAATCCTGTTGTGACTTGTGAAAAGAATTGAGGATGCACATCTCTTTAAAAAAGAAAAGTTTCGATGCCAACCTTTAATATAAAGTTGAATAGAGAAATCCTAGTATTTATTATCCGTATCTCTGCATTTAAATGACTGCTCTCTTATGGTACAGTTTCTGTTGGAAAACAATATAATGGGTGTTTGGCTGAACTTATATGTTCATTCAAATAGTTTATAAGTTCTTAATAAGTAGGGGTGAGTATTCGGATTACGGATCGGATTTTTGCTTAATCCGATCCGATCCGAAAATCCGAATTTTTACAATAAAATTATCCGATCCGAACCATATTATCCGAAAATTCGAATCCGAAAATCCGAAAATTTTACTATCATATCCGATCCGAACCGAAAAATCCAAAAAATACAAAAAAAATCCAAAAATCAGAAAATCCATAAATTTGAATATTTCTATTATTATTTATAATGTTATTTAATATTTTTAGCTAAATATTTTATTTTTTTTCAAGAACCTGCCAAAAAAATTGCAACCTAATCAATTAAACAATCACAATCTTCATAAAAACCTAAGTACGAAATCATTCATTACAATCAATAGGTTCTTTTATAACAATTCTAGACCTATTATAGATAAATCGTATAATGACTTTGAACACATTATTTTATTTTAATGCTGTGATTCTTGAAGTGTGTGGCGTGTGGCAGTGGTATTGGCATTCAACAGAATCAACACTATTATTGAACAGAACATTGCTAAAATATACTGTTATTGAACAATTGTGTAATGTCTTTTAAGTTATGGAAAAATAAATAAATACATTCAATATAGTGATAATTAATATTTTCTTAATTCTAATATAAAAGACTCAAAAATCTAATATTGAGATCATCTCCAATACTCCACACCAACCTTTAACTTCAGTTTGTAGTAGTAATTGTTACATCAAATAGTAATTCATTTACAACCCACAAATTCAAATTCTAACTCAAAATAATATTCTCTATATATTCCTCCTCAATTAATGGATTAATTTGAAATGTTCAAATATAAAAGAATTGCGTTTGTGAACAATCTAAATGCATTTATGCGTTTGTGAACAATCTAAATCCACTGTTGGAGTGAGGGAATCATTGCTGAAAGCCTCCGCATTTTTACCGTTACCTTTTACTTTGCTTTCCAGATTTCAGACTGTTCTTGATATGGCATAATAAATGAAATAAGGATAAAAACAGAAAATGTCATTAAATTTGTAGACTGCACTGCAATTTGAAAACAAGTAAAAAAAAATTAACGAGAGAAAAATAGAAACAAAAATGTTATCTCTAAACCAGGAATTTTAGAACATTGATGATAACTATTTGGACCAAAATAGGAATTTGCCGAGTGTACTTCATTAAAACCTATTAATATAGTATTGCATAAATTGTGGTAGCAATATATAATTTCCTCAGGAATCCGAGGCACTACTGTACCATCACTTGTTGCATTTTGTTCTTCCTAATTTCTTACCGTCTCTGTAGTTACTATTAATATTCTGACCCATCCCACTCCCGCGTAAACTAATTAAAATAACAAGCTTTGATATATTAAATCAGCAAGTTCATTTAGAAAATGATCCATGATTTGACCATATTATTTGCATAAATGTCGGTGAAGAAGAAGTTGAAGAAAAAAATAGTGTTTTTCAAGTAAGTACATTTTACATTCTTTGACCTTTTATGGTGGTTGGTTAATATCAATATCTATCATTTAGGTGAGTTAGGTTTTAATGGTTGATCAATTATATGAGACCTAACCTAAGTCTTTTGTTTTATTATTCGTGACAATGGGATGCAACGTATTCAGCTATAAATGCCACAGCCTACGAGTAGTTTTTGCCATTATTTTTGCGGATAAAACATTTTTCATGTAATAAGAGTATCTGTATGTATGTATTGTGGTAGAGTCAGAAAATTTTGTGAGAGGGACTATTATTTGAAATTTCATATATAAAAATTAGGAAAAAAAAAGATCATATCAATAAATAAATAAAAAACTAGCTAAAAATTGATTTTATGGACCTAGCCTACAGGCTACGACAGACTCTCTCTCTGTCTTCCCGCCACTTTGTGTGTGAGTGTTGTAGGTGAAGCTCCATATGTGGTGAAAAAGCTTCACAAATACATGCAGTATATTGAGGAAGTATATAAAATAATTTAAATTAAAGTTAGCACTTTTACCAATATTATGGATTTTACAAATAAATTCATGGCTAGTTGGATCGATTCGTGTATGGCAGACGTATTTGGAGACGTGAGATGAATTGGCCGAAAATAGAAACTAGGTTACGTCGTTGGAATAAAAGGAGCACGTGGTGAGAGTCGCAGCCGTCAACATCAATTATCATACCTGTGCTTCCCAGCTGGCACCTCCTTCTTTTTTACTCGTTCAAAAATAATTAAAAACAAAAATTGATAAAACGTATTTATGATTTGAATCTATCATACTTGGTTTTTAGTGTGATTTACTTGTCCTATGTAGTTTTGCGGTATCGCATGAACGTTGATTTCAACGTCACCTAAGATAACGATCACGGGTTTCCCATGATATCATAAAAAAAAAAATATTGATAAAATTTTAAGGGCCTCATATTTTAAGTTATCACATATCTAATTTCAAGTTGTAGCCATCACAATATATATACGACTAACGATATAGACATACAAAGGTTCTTAGCCAAGAGTTAAATGTGTTGCAATTTGATCAATTTATACAAGGCACGGCACATGCACTAGGCTACAAAAATTGGTGAGTCCAACCTTGCTACCTTGTTCACTAAGCAAATAATATTCTTTCCCCTTCAAGAATGTCCAAAAGTGCAAAAAATAACTTTATTCCATAAAAAATGATGTATACAAAGGTAAAAAAGAAAAATCCCATAAAAATTATACTACGTGTTCAACCAGTACGTCTGTGCGCGAAATCGTATTATCTACAAAGCAAAAATTATGTTGAAATAATTTATCTGAGACTCTAATTTTATACAACCTACTCCGTGAATTTTGAAAACAAGAAAAATACATACATAAATAGAAATCGGAAGTTACCAACTTTGCAACTGAAATATATTTTATTTTATTTTACCCCAAACTCAAATTTTATTATTATTGTATTTATGCCCCACAGATTAGCAACTACCGACTACTACCATTTTCTCCAATTTAACGAGAAAGACAAAAAACAGACATTCGCCAACGCACCATGTAGCTTTATTTTACTTTTTTGCTCTAAATTTGCACATCTCACTTATTCAGTTAATATTGTACACATATTTGATCAATTATTCAAAATTAATTATAGTGAAATTTGAAACACAATACTAAAATAAAATGAAACTTAGCGTAACATTCTTTTCTTGCATGGATAGCTTTGGTCGGATAGCCCCAAAGTAAATATTTATATTACAAAGCCTCCCATTCATCACCCTTTAACAAAAAAGTTATATTAATTTTTATTTGTTTTTGATAGAAAATGTATACAGACATGCAAAATCAAGTAAAAAAAAGATACCACAAACATCACTAAAATTAATTGCACCATCTTTAACTGTATTTAGTCACGTTCTTTTACTTGGACGTCATTTTGATATGAATAGATTCTTAATACAATGGGTGCTTATCAGTTATCATAGCCAGAGCATTTTTACTATAATAATTAAACTGAATTATACATCACAATTATTATCACTTATCAACCTTGATATGCATAGTTATTTAATAGAATCATAATTAAGAACGCATTATTTTTTTCCTCATAATAGTACATGAATTCCCACAGTGTTTAATGTTTATCATGTGCAGCATGAATTAGCTTTCAGTCTATATAGTACCTTAATTTCACATTTTTTAATCATAATCCGTAATCAATAAAAGATTGTTCGTGACTAAACGGAGTTTACGTCGAGAATCCTCAAAGTAATAATTATTAGCTTCTATAGGAAATTTTTTAACGGCGTTTGGTTCAAATTTTCTGTGCATTAAACACACCCTGCCACTGTACAGATATGCATACATACGTATATAACAACTGTACATATATATGTCTATATCAATGTCATGAGTCATTGACCAAAACTTCCCCATTCCCCCCTCTCTCTCTCTAGAAATGCATCCGGGCTGCTAAATTACACACGCAGTCGTCCAACACGGCAACATCCCCTTTCCGTTTCTTCTCCATCAATAACCCTTCTGTTTCAAGAAAATGCACTGAAAAAGGCCCATTTCTTCTCAATAATCGACGCTTCTTCCAAAGAAATAGGTCTTTCAAGAATGTCTTCAGGTCTAATCGCCGCCATCGGATTCTTCCTCCTCATTCACTCTCCGACGACGTGCCTCGCAATCCGATCCTTCCCCAACAAAGTCGGCTCCAGCGTCCACTTCGGCTTCTCCGAGGCGCCGGAATACCGAAACGGCGTCGAATGTCCAGCGCCGGCGCCTAATTCCGCCGAGGCGCGGGCCGCCTGCGACCCGTCGGTTGTCCACGTGGCAATGACGCTCGACTCCGATTACCTCCGCGGCTCGATCGCGGCGGTGCACTCCGTCCTCCGCCACGCTTCCTGCCCGGACCAAATCTATTTCCACTTCATCGCCGCCGAGTTCGACTCGGCCACCCCCCGGGTCCTGACCCAAACCGTGAGGTCTGTTTTCCCCTCTCTCAGCTTCAAGCTCTACATTTTCCGCGAAGACACCGTCATCAATCTCATATCTTCGTCGATCCGACCCGCTCTGGAGAATCCGCTTAACTACGCCCGCAACTATCTGGGCGATATGATCGACCCGTGCGTGAAACGGGTCATTTATCTGGACTCGGATCTCGTGCTAGTCGACGACATATCCAAGCTGTGGGAAATCAACATACCCGACTCGAAAGTAATCGGGGCTCCGGAATACTGCCACACGAATTTAACGAAGTACTTCACGGACAAGTTCTGGTCGGACCCAAGTTTGAACCGGGTATTCGGGTCGAGGAGCCCGTGTTATTTCAATACCGGGGTTATGGTAATGGATTTGGAGAAATGGAGGGAGGGGCAATTCCGGAAGAAAATCGAGAATTGGATGAAAATACAGAGAAAGAACCGGATATACGAGCTGGGGTCGCTGCCTCCGTTTTTGCTAGTTTTTGGTGGGAATGTGGAGGCCATCGATCACAGGTGGAACCAGCATGGATTGGGGGTGACAACGTGGCAGGATCGTGTAGGGCTCTGCATCCTGGTCCAGTGAGCCTGCTGCACTGGAGCGGAAAGGGGAAGCCATGGGTCCGGCTTGATGAGAGGAAACCCTGCCCTTTGGATTATCTCTGGCAGCCGTACGATTTGTACAAGGTACAACATCTGCAGCGTCAGGAACAACACTTGGGTCATGCTACTAATTTCGTTGGATCATATTCTAGCTATTTGTATTGAAAGAAAGAAAAAACAAATTATAGTAGATGATTCTTTTTGTAAAAATTGATATTTGAAGCGGATGAGGGATCATAGTTTCATCATTCTTTTCTACATAAAAAAATTTGGTGTCCACAAAATGAAAATTGATTGGAATACTGCAGCCAGAGGAGCCAATTTTGGATTTTACCATTTGTAATTGTACCTATTGGAGGGATTAAGAATAATGGCATTGTTGATCTCATGGCTTTTCCACATCTGTCTCAGTCTTTGGGTTAATGTTACCTTTCCTGTATTACACGTAATATCGAGAAGCGACTAATTTAAAATTTAAAATATGAAAAAAAAATTGTTGTTAAGCATTTGATGATTGAATAGTGTAGTTGAGAATGATTTAAAGCCAAGATAATGAAAACAATAAAAATGGGGCAATGGCATGGACCAATCCCTGGGCTTTGAAGCTGTTTTGTTCGATCTATAATCTTTTGGGTTGCGTGCTTGCCTTATTTCAATTGGAAGTGTTATCTATTACTTGGAAATTTCTTCAAACATAAGATATTTTTGTTTTTTTGAAATAACATTGTTGACGCGGATCAGGTCTAATCAAGTGATAAAACTAAGGTATCGAAGTCTTTTATTTAGATATTTAGTTTAGTTTATACTAATTTGATTATTATTTTGAATATGGTCTAGTTTGTACTAACATATTTTTCTTATACTAATATATATCCAGTTTTATGATTTTGTATGTATCCTACATCTCAAAAATAAAAAATAAATAACATTGTTGATAACTTAAGAAAAGGAAAAAAGAAAGGAAAATGTTGGCCGCGTCTAAGGATGACAGCATGTCGGTTTTCGTCTTTACCAAATTCTAATAGAATGAGTTTGGGTAATTATTAAAAGGTTTTGAACAAGTTTGGGTAATAAAGCTAGTACCCTTGACATGCTTGGGAAATCATTCATGAGTATCCATCAGCTTATATAAAATTATAATATTATGTTTTTAATATTTTTTTATTGATATTTATATGTTAATTATAATTTTTCTTTTTCTAATCTAGTCACGAATGATCATATGAGATGATTAACATAAGATTTGAGAAGTTATAACATCATTTATATATTTTGATGATTTAGATTACTCCTCCGTGACTCGTCCCATCAAGATGGTCTGTATTCCTTTTTGGACTGTCTCATCCAAGATGATATGTTTCATTTTTAAGAAATAATTATCTCTTCAAAAGTTGTGGGACCTACCTATTTTTTTATCACTTTATTCACTTTATAAATTTCTTCTAAATAACCGTGCCGAAAAGAAATGAGCCGTCTTGGGTGGGACGAATTGAGTATTATTTTAGATATACGACATATTAAAGCTAAACTGTATAATTTTTAATTTTATGATTAAATTCAATCTTTGTTCTTTTATTATTTCTACTAACTATTATTAATATTAACTTTGTGCTTTTCGACTTTTATTGGGCCGAAACATCCATTTATTATAACAACTCATATTTAATTATTTATATATTTTATAATTTTAAATGTATTAAGTGATTAATTAGCAAGTATTATTATACGAGTTTGAGATAAGTGTGAGTAATATTGCTAGCCCGTAATGAGTTTGTGACGATTATGTGTAGATAAATTTAACCGAGTATGAGTTTAAAAAATACTTCATAGATGGATACTAACCACCGACACATGTGGCCCAATAGAAAAATCATTTTGCTTAAATAGATTTCAAGGATATTCAAGTGGAAATTATTTTAAGTGGCCATACCTGTTGTCACCGGTAGCTGGCTTGCCCACTGTCGTTATGGAATCATAGATGTGCTATAGTTATAATCTATTATTCAATTGTCCGAGTAATATTTAATTAAATTAGTCTAGTTGTACGTATATACAATTATAATATTGTGTTATGAAACGATGTTTTCTTTTTCTCATGTATAACTTCTACACAAAACGAAATATATTGAGAATAAGAAGACACGAGCTATCAAAAAGATGCATTTCCAACTTTAGAAAAAAAAAAAACAAACTCGGGTGATGATTATATATGTATATATTTATATAAGAGTTGAATTTGGAGATACATGATGATTTGAAAATAAAATGATGGTGAATAGCAAATGTAAAACTATAAAATTCGTATGGTTAGTATTCACGAAGAATGTGACATGTACTACTGAAATTGTAACATGATTTCACTGACACACCACACTCTATAAGTTAGTAATTAAATATAAATATTGAGTAGAATTTATCACAAATAATCAAATATATTTCATGATAACAATATTAATATCATTATTATTTTGAAAACATTTTACCAATATTATGCCGTTTTTGGACATAGAAAAACCGTCACATGCCGCAACCTGTCTCTTGCTTTATTCAATTGGGCAAGTGGTGGATTTCTTCAGTACTCATAGGTGGTGTTTACTTTGTATGATTAACATTTTGAAGGATTGACTATTTGATGGATTAAATGTATGATAAGATAATTTTTGTCTATCAATCCTTTGTTTACTACAAAGGATTAGTGAATGATTAAGATTGAGATAAATAATTCTCCATTTATTTGGAGGATTATTTCAATCCTACCTATATTGGTTGGATTAATATTAATGAAGAATAATTCAAAGGATTAAAATAATCTCGGACTTTGGGATATCCTCAAATATTAATCCTTAAAAGTAAACACTTGATTAGATTAGATTAATTTTATCTATCCAACCTAATCATGCAAAGTAAACACCTCCATATAGTCATATAGAAATTCATCGAGAGAATAGATTCTTTTCTTTCTCCTCTTTTATGTTTGAATTCCTTATTAAGCGTTTAATCACATGGCTTGCCTAATAGTTGAAGCTTAAAGTAAGCAAATAAAATAATCAATATTGAGAGAATTTGATAAAAAGTAGGATTGTAATTGCAGTTGTTAGTAATTTAGTATGGAATCATGAAATCTTGGAGTGTTGGATCAGTCAAGATAGGGGGTGGGGGTTAAGCAACGTATGTTAAGGGGCTTGAATTTATGTTGAAGAAAGGTAAATGTCACTTTAACACGTTCTTACATCACTATTTACTGTTTTATAGTGAAAATCAAAGTGTTGACCATGTGGCTTGTGAAATGGGCTTATTTATTAATGAGCCTTTGTAGTTTGGTGCATAGTAGGCTGGAATGTAATAAAATTAATAAATATATCCGAGGTATATTTGATTTTTAGGAAGGTCTACTTGAAGTATAAAGAACAAATATACGGATAGGGGTGGTTCACGTAAAAATATAAATATTTGTAAGAAATAAGAAAGTTACACTGAACGTATAAAATTATTGCATTAAATATATAAATTTGTTGCACCAAATTCGGTGCAACAACTTTATGTTCAATGCTACACTTTATATGTTGAATTTGGATTGGTGCAATAAATTTATACGTTCAATATAACTTTTCTATTTCTTACCAATATTTACATTCATACGTATATTTGAAATTAAATTAATCAAGAGCCTTGGATTATCCACCCATTTAAAATCAAGAAAATTAAATATTATATAAAATTAGATAATTCTAATAATACACTGTTATCAATCCTTATTCACGAATCACCAAAGTAGACAAGGGCTAAATCGATTAGACCGTTTATTATTATTATTATTATTATTATTATTATTATTATTATTATTATTATTATGGTAACACATTATTTTCTTTTTAGGTCATCTCATGAAAGTATCCTTTTAGCTACATTAATTTGGCTTTTAAGAAAGTAAAAATTATCCACAATATCAGTTGAAGCATATAAAATAATAAGATGGAGAATATCAATTCGATATATAATTCACAGGATTATACTAATCACCAAATGTATATTTATAACCACCTCTAAATAAACGAAATACTTAGGAATACTGTGAATACGTATTCACAAGATTATGATTTTTTCAAAATGCTTATATATTTTTAAATGTTGTGTAGTAGTAGTGAAAGGCATCAGCCATGTACACCGTGGCGCGGGCAAGATTTGAGAATTCAAACAAAATATGGCCGTTGGTATGTCGCGTGCACAATTCTATCTTTCACAGTCAATGCATATTTGACTATAACCTAACTTTAATTTCAACAACATTAATAAAATTTAACCACTTCAACTAATCATCGAATTATGCAAAGGCATAAAATATACATATAGAAAAATAACTTCACCCTCCAAGATTTCTTCTAATTCTAGCAACATCTTGCCCATTCATCTTGAATCCCTTCCGCAAAATATCATCCGGTATCGGCGGCTTCGACACAAACACGGAGAGCGACGAGACTTGTGCGCCCGGATTTTGACTACTCAACCCCGACACGGCCAAGGCTGGGGTCGAATTGTCTGTATTGTACAAGAAATGAATCAAACCTTTAGGAAACACGAAAGAGTCACCGGATCGTAATCTTTGCGTATAGAGATGATTTGAAGTGTCGATGAATCCGACTAAGAGAGAACCCTCGAGCAAAATGGTGACTTCCGAAGCCCTTGGGTGAGAATGAGGTGGCACAAGCCCGTTAACCGCAATGTCTGTCCGCGCCATGGTTAGGCCTAGAGTGTTGAGACCGGGTAAATTGGTGATGTTAGTTAGAGTAACGTTGAAATCGAATTGGTTCATGCTACCAGGTTCGGACAATGCTGACGTGGAAAAATGAGAAACTAAAGTATGGTCAGGGTTAATGCATGGTACACTATTTAGAAAAAAATAAGGATGATTTTTGTTTCAGCTACGCAATAATCGTATAGTGGTTCTGGGTCACATTTGGTGAGGCCCATGAAATGTAATAAGCCGCAAAGGAGCTGGAGGAAGAAAATACAATGGATTTGCATGATGAATTTGTGTGACGAAACTGGATGAATATGATTCTTGTTTTGAGATAAACAGGAAGAGTAAGTTAAATCTTTATATAGTAGCAAAAAGCGAAGGCATAACCCAAGTGATAGCTATTGATTGATGTTAATAACTACTATGTGTATCCACTTGTATGGGATTGCGTAGCTTTTGAGCATTGTAGGAGGAGAGAAGAAGGCAACTCTATCTTTCTAGGGTATTGAAAATGACTGACAATAACTAATGAAACTGAGATTCAAGTACTAGGTACTAGTCTCATAGGAGACACACAAATAACATAACTTATATTTTATTTTATTTTATTGATGTAGGTCTTACATAATGGTGGTGTTTGTAATTCCATAAATATTGATAAAATAAAATACAGAATCATGAGCAAATACGAATAGGAGATGGAAAGTGTGAATTGCTGAAATATGTAGTATGTATTCACTCAAAACATTCATTTTGCTGGAGTTGAAAATTTGTTGCTGGGCTTGTAGCCCAATAGGTTATCATACTGTTTAGCTGGGCTTTGAAATTGGGCCTACAGTAGACAGAGACGTGTAAGTGGTAGAAGTCTTTTGGAGAAGCCCAATTTACAAAATTGTGTGGGCTTTGTATTACAATCATCTAGGATTTGGATTGATTTATTTTTTCATTCGGAAATTTCTATGAACGAAAAGAGATCAATAGATCATTTATGAATAATTTTAATTATGAGTCAGTAAACTCTCATCAGTTTTAGCCTTGTCAGGTTTGATAACTTGTAGTAGTATTTTATAAATCTCTTATAAATTGATCTTTAGTACGAAATTTATGGTAACGTGGAGTTTCAATTATAAATTGTCCACAGATGATTAATTCGATTGTAATAAGTATATTATTAGATGAATTAATCCTCCGCTGGAATCCAGAATTTGCATAATTCCGTACATCTATATCTATGCACTTGACTTAGGTAAGAAGAGGTCAAATCACTTATACTAAGATCACAATATTACGCTTTAATCTTAGAAAGTAACCCATATTTCCCACCCAAAATTCTGATAGTCCCAAGCCAACACACAAGCTGCTTTAGGCCTTTGATTCCCATTAATGGAAGTCTATCTCTCTCTCTATATATATATGATACATGTACAAGAATATTGTAGTGCTAAGCATTGTCCGTTTATAGCGTGAAAATAGGTAGCATATTACTAATATTTGTTTTTGAGTTAAGCATGGTACTAATATATTGATGAAGTATTTTTGAAGATGGCTAACATAATTTTTTTGAAAATAAAAATAAAAATAAAAATGGTTCATATATTTTAAACCCTTTAACCCATTTGAGGATTGAATTATTGTACTCTTGCACTAGTTCAATTTTAATCGATCAATCTAGACATAATTTTGTCCATAAATGAACGATTATATGCAATTTGACCACCAATTGAGTTCCATAAAACCAAAGACTGATTTCCAAAGGTCCACACGTGTCCCACCTTCTCCTCCATTATTGAAAAGACCTCGCACGTGCCACACCCCATTTCTTCTATTTATTGTCTGACTGTTACTACACTTCACTCTTCTCGTTGTGGGCCTGTGGAAACCATCTCTATCTACCCACCACCATCATCATTACCTTCATTTTGACTCTCTTCCAAGTCTTTCTTTACACAAATCTTTAGGTAAACACTCCCTTTCTTTAGAGTTTTCTTTTTGATTTGGCACGCTTTGTATTTTCTTTTGGGTGAAATGTGGCATTTTTTGCTATTCTTTTAGGTGTTTGCGGAAGTCCATCTGATCTTCTGTTCATTTTTTCTCAGATTAGTGCCAAAGATTGCACCTTTCCAACTTTATCTCTATCTGAAATAGTTTTGAAGGCAAAAAGCACATCTTTTGTACTTGCTGATCTGAGTATTATGTTCAACTTTTTTTATTCTTGTTCCCGTGTTGGTGATTAAGGTTATCTATTAGGACCTTCTAGAAGAGCCGGAAATGGGGAACTGTTTAGCTTTAGAAAAGCTGTAAAACGCTGTGCATGATTGTTGCTGTAGATAGTGAGAGGGACCATGTTTTTCTTATTCTTGGTTGGTAATTGTTGATGATTTACTCATAAGAAAATGAAATTATCCCATTTCTTTTGCCATTTGAACAATTAAGAATAGCTTCGATTAGATTCTAAGTTGTTTGTTGGTAACATAGCTTTCAAGAATTGTGGGCTTGCCTTATTTGTATTTGTGAGTGATGAATCTTCACTAGTTGAGTTTTTCTTGCATAAAAGATCTTGTGTTGTGAAACAGATGGATGATTCGGTGAAATCTGGTGGTAGATTGGAAGTTTCGGTTTCATTTGGTAGGTTTGAGAATGATGCACTCTCGTGGGAGAAATGGTCTTCTTTCTCCCCCAACAAGTATTTGGAGGAAGTTGGAACTTTATCCACACCGGGATCGGTGGCACAGAAGAAGGCGTATTTCGAAGCTCACTACAAGAAGATTGCAGCTAGGAAAGCTGAGGAAATGGAGCAGGAAAACTCAATAATCCCTATTTCCCCAAGTCCTCGTGTGTCGAGCAAGGAGGATCATAGTGCAAATTCGTCTGAGAATGGGGCTGAATTCGGTTTGTTCAGTGATGAGAGATTAGTCGAAGAAGTTGCAGAGGAAGCATGTGTGAATGCTTTGACAAATGTCCTCATTGCGGATGAGGATAAAGATGATAATGCTATATCATCCAAAGAGGATGAGCAAGGAGCTTGTAGTATGAATGGCATGGTCGATACTGTTGCTTCAGAGGAGGGGACGTGTGCTTCTGTGGAGTTGGGAAGCTCTGCGGTTCAGCAAGCTAAGGATGTAACCAATGTCGAGGTAGATAACTCTGAAGTGAATGTCAGTAAAGATGCATTTTTGGTTGTGTTAGAGACTCCTCAGAAGGATTCTCAACTTATCCTGGAAAGACCTCGAGAAAGTAGAAACGTGCTAAATCAATCGAGCGTGGTGAAAAAGGAAGATTCAAAGATGAATACGCGGAATGTAGCTCAAAAGGTAAAGAGTAGAACTTCTAAGCTCCTTTCAGTTAGAGTAATTTTTTATACAAATAGCATTTGGTTATGTGATCATGGTTTCTAGGTAACTCCGATAAACAAGGAGAGAAACTCATCTATGTCAAGAAAGAAAGCTGTTACGCCTCCAGCCAAACTGTTGCCATCAGTCACTCCTAGACACGTGAAACCAAAATCGATCCCCTCACCTATATCCGCCCCTCAATCCTTGAAAAAGAAGGTGAATAATTCGGCTCCACCAAAAATGAAGAGTTCTCAGGCTGGACAAAGCAAGAAAGTAGCTCCCGCCTCGTTGCACATGTCTCTTAGCTTGGGTCCGGCAGAGTCTCTGGGCGCTCTCCCTATGACTAGGAAGTCGTTGATAATGGAGAGCATGGGGGATAAGGATATTATCAGGCGAGCTTTCAAGACTTTCCAGAATCGCACTAATGGAATTTCCACTGATGAAAAACAGACTACAGTAAAGCATGTATGTCATTTAATATCAAACTCTTTTCATGTAAGGGCAAGTTCTCATTCTAAGAGCATATAATGGCAGGCATCATCTACTTCTCATGAACCAAAGACGACCAGTTATCACACTCCTACGAAGGGGAATGAAGGGTAATGATAAATTCTCATTTGTCAAATGATTTCTGTATAATTCCACTAACTCAATCTTTTGATTGAATCCTGTGATATAATTTTTTGGTTTTTCCTTATCCACTAGTTCAAAACCTTGAATATGAATTTGTAGCTGGCTAATTGCTTTGAGTGTAGGCTGGGAAGGGAAGCTGAAAAGAGAACTAGTCAAAGGATCCAATCAGGAACGAGATCAAATCCGCTGCCCACTGGGTTAGATTTTGCAATCTCCTCTTAACCAATTTCCATGCAAAATTTGGTTTATAAATCCTTGTTTCTCAGTAGATGTATCTTATGCTAACTCGAGTCTCATTCATTGCTGATGTCGCACTGTCAATTATAATACCTATTATACAGTTTTGCATCAAATGTAGCTTATTCTGATAGAAAAACTACTAGTATTTATCAACTACAATACCTTCGTCAATCAGAAACTGATTTACATGTAAGATCTGTTTCATCAAATAGATACAACTATTTCACTGAAAATGTTTGACTTGACGATGGACTTCTCTTTAGAGCTGTGGAACTGCCAATTATGTGTCACTGGATATTTCTGAATTCTAATTATATGACTTAAAGGACGAGTATTAATTTTGCTTTACTGCCTGCTGTAATTAGTTAGCATAAGAATGCAGTTGATGCAAACAGTAGCACATTAGTTAATTTTAGCAGACATAACCTTGCAAAAATATTAATCCATTTCAGTTACATGCAGTAGCTCTATTTTTTTAATACTCAATCTTTCCTTTTATTACATCATATTTTGCCATGATTAAGATTAGAGTTTTATTGTTCTTCAGACTTACAGTTCATTTGAAAGAAAAAATAAAAATATCATTTTGTAGTTCATTGCTCTCAATAAATGATATATTGTTGATGAAATCTTTTAAAAATAGTGTTCATCAGTGGTACATAATTGTTATTCAATTTTTTTTTTCTATACTTAATTACAGATTGCGTAAAAGCACTGCACTGGATAAGAAAATCCCCACAACTCCCTCACCCGCTACAGGCTTGAGAAGCGATGATAAAGCTGAGAAGCGGAAAGAGGTACTTCCAACAATCATACCCTTCTTCTCGCAAATCTGGTGTTACATGACTAGTTTCTTTTTGTAACTAAATCACTTTGGGCAGTTTCTAAAGAAGCTTGGGGCAAAATCACTTGCTAGAGAGGCCGAAAAAGCTCAGCACACTGCAAAATCAAAGGTATGTTTTATTTGTATGAAAGATTCATAAACATTCAAAAGCTTTCTGTTTCAACTACTTCAATAGATGGAATTTCCTCTCTTAAACAAGTCTGCAGGTGGGTGTTGAAAATGAGATGCGTCAAAGACCTATAACAAACCGCTGAAGATTGTTGATTCAGGATTTCCAAGTCGAGAGTGACTACATCTTGACTGGAGAACAACAATTGATGGCAAAAGCTGTTTAGTCGAGCTCATGACAAGAACCGGCTTCTTGACCTCCTCCACGGCCCAGCAGCATATATTTTCACGATAGGTGAAGGGAAGACATGGTATTGCACTTGCTATTGATGTCGAACATCTTGCCTAGGAGGAGGTTAATAAAGCTTAGGATTTTCCTTTTACCTGCTGCACAGTGAGAAATTCTTCAAAAATCATGTCTGTATAGAAGGTTATGTCGTTTTAAGCAGCAGTAGCAGATAGGTTTTTTCTTACAAGATAGCAAACTACTAGCTTTAAAAACTCGATCATGATTAAAAGATGTTTATGTGATCGAACTCGTGGTTGTTAAGAAGAGGCTGCGTATTTCCAAATATAATCTGGCAATTTTAGGAGGAATATCTGTCATTTCATGATACAGAATCTATTTGGAAAATTATGAGATAGTTTGGTGCAGACTGAGGGTCATTATCATAGTTATGATATGGCTACTACACACGTTTCATGTATCTCCAACTTCACCATAATTTTGGCGGGAAATAAAATGATTTCATGTAACTCGTTGTAATTGCAGATCCAACTTCAAGATGAAACAGTCCTTTATTGGTGGCACCAGCTATTTTTTTTGTTCTTGCATCAGTTTATTATTCACACTAGCATTAGTTTACCATCAATGCAAAGCAATTTAGAAAATTTTGGTGTATAAATTGTACACGCATTCAATTTATTACAGCTGTTTGTAATGTAAGGTTTGTGATATTACTAAAACAGCTAACGCCCCTCCGCAAACATTAAAATGTACAACTAGAACATAAAAACGTACTTGATATTTTTGTCTGAATTGGAAAACTTAAATTAAGATATTGTTTGTTTTGGATTCGACCATCGAATTTAAATTTGAACTCAAGAAATTCGATCCGTCCTTACATATTCATAACCCTCAGCACGTCTAAAGCGGGACTTCTATATGCATTTCTACCAAAACCAACTAATTAATGATGAAATGATGAGATTAAAACTGAATCAAGAACCAAAATGAATAATATCGAACCGTTTAATTTCCTTTGTGCAAACTAATTAAAAAAACGATTGAATAAGAATGTTACACTTGCAAATATGAAACTAACTGAAGCGACTTTGCGTTTAAATTGTCTGTACACAACTCGAGCTTATTATCCTACCTCCGACTCACTGTCGGAATCACTGGAGCCGCCGCTCTTAGAGTTGTCCGACATGAAATTCGCCGGAAGTTTGGGGAATCTGAACATCCTCGGCGATCCCGGCGATGACGATCCCGCAACGGAGGCCGCCGCCGATCTCCTCTTCTGCACATTCCTCGCAATCTCTATACACACCTGATCAACCATCCCCAAGAAATCCCTAACGATCACGAACAGCTGGAACAAATTCCCCCCTTTATCCCTCGATGATCCAGCTTGATAGTAGTCCGTCGTCTTCTTCACCAACTCCATCGCCCTCGCTTCCTCCTCTCTCACCACTCTCATCTCCAACTCCGCCGTATCGAGAAACCCTATCATTTCGCGCGCAAATCCTCCATTATCGCCGCCGCATTGCCGCAGCACATTTCGTATTTCGCTCACCTGCGCTGCTAACGCAGAGATCGATTTAGCAAGAGCGTTGTAGTCCAACGCCGCCGCCTTCTTCACGTTCAAAAACTCCGCGCTCAGGCCACCGATCACCGGCAAACCCAGCATCATGTAGTCTCTCTCTCTATCATTTTTCGAAACCGCGTTATCGCCGCCGCCGTTGCTGCTCTGGCTGCTCAGACTACGGTTTCTGTTGAGCACGCAGCGCTTCCCCTCCGCGCGGACGACTTCCTGCACGACGAATTGAAGCAGCGTCGTCTCCCCGTCGGAGCTTTTGACGTCAGAGAGTTTTCTGAGAGCTGTGAGATTGAATGCCTGCGCATTTCCTCTCGCCGTTCCTGCATTTAACCGGTTTCCAGCTTTGAGCACTGCTTCTAGAAGCTTCAAGAAGAGTCCACGAGTTCGCAATTCCTTGCAGGCTGCTTCGAGCGCGTGCAACGACTCCTTGATGTGGGAAACCTCGGAATCGTAGTTTGATCGGAAGAGCATGGCGTTGAATCTGCTGAAGGCGGTGGGGACGGATTTTAGGAGGTGGTAGAGGAAAGATTCGGCGTCGGCGAGCCGAGTCGGATCACCTTCGAAAGCGATGATTTCGGAGGCTTCGTCGTCGGTCGGCGCAATCCTTGCGAGCTTCTCGATTGTATCGCCGCTTAGGCCGCGGCCGTCGATTAGGGCGTCGATGATTTCTTTGCGGGAGAGGGCTAGGGATTTCAGCACGATGGCCGTGTTCTGTGATTTTCGAGTGTCGAGGATAAATATCTGCGACGGAGGGCCGGATTTGTTGCTTAATGGACTCGGTGTTTGGCTGTCGCCGCGTGGCGATTTTCTGTTTACTGCGACGGAGCCGAAGAGGGCTTCCATTAGGTCTCCATCAAACCTGCATTACCACAAAATACAAGGTGAGAATGAAAAAAAAATTTAAAAACATTCAATAAAAATTTGGTGAGAATGATGATGATGATTATGATTACTTGAATGAGCCCTTATCGATTTTGTCCCACACCATGGAATGCTCCACGTTTGGATTGACCTTATCCCAGTGCAAGGGTTTAAGTTTCACCTTCTCATTTGCGGAGCTTTCTCCGGTTGAAGACGAGCGCTTATTAGGCGGAGGCGGCTTCGTTGATGAAGCAGCTGCTGCTGTTGAGGTTGGCGGTGGTGGGGGTGGACAAGGACCTTTGATTGACGGAATAGGCGGCGGGGGTGGTGGTGGTGCGGCCGTTTTCCCATTAGGAATTGCCCCAACAACCGCCGCCGCTGCTGGTGGTGGTGGTGCAGAGAGACGCGTGGGCTGCAACCACGGCGCTCCTGGCGGCGGAGGAAGCGGCGGCCCATTCTGCATAACTCCAACAGATGAAAGCTTCTCGAGCTTAACAGCAACACCGTTTGAAAACGAAGGTGCTTTCTCAATGATCTGATCATCTTTTTCTTGTGCCCACATTAGGCTTTGAGAAGTGGAGGATTTCCCTCGAAGCAGAGGAACCTCTTGCACCAGCGGTTTGCTCTTCCTCTCTCTTTCTATCTCACTAAGAACGGTCTTCTCCTCTTCTTTCAAACTCTTGAAATTCCTTTTATTGGAACCAGTCCCGTTTTCTCCCTCCTGCAAATTCCTCCAATATAAAACATCCAAACCATTCTCGTCAACAATCAGCCCCTTCACATTACCGCCGTATCGCGTGAAGCTACTCTGCGGCGCCGCGCCTCCATTACTCCTCGCATTTGCAGCAGTACCAGCGGCGGTGGTGGGGATTATTTTCCTCCTTCTTCCGCCGCGAATTATATCTCATGAGCAGAAACAAAAGAAGCCCCGATAGCACCACGGTGCTTGCAGCCGTCACGCCTATCGCTCTCCCCACCGCAGCCTTCGTCGATGACCTACGCGGCGGCGGAACTGCGGCGCCGGTTGGTGGAGGGAGGGAGCTAGGCGGGTCCAGAGCCGGCGGTGGCGGAACGATAGACGGAAGAGGTGGTGGAGAGAATGGATAGAAAGTCTCGATGTTTTGTTGATCAGAACAAGATTCTGGAATATAAAAGATGACGATAAGGATGAAGAAACATAGAAATGTTGCAGCCATGATCAAAGGTTGTAAGAAAGTGGAGAGTTCTTTGGTGTTGTGATTTGATCATTGCTTGATGATACATGTGTTTTTCTTTTCTTTGTTTATCTTTTAGTTTGTTTGGTTTGATTGCTGAAAGTGTCAAAAGTTGGCGGTTGATTTGGTATGCTCGAGAGGCCTTCCTGCGCTTCGTCGCTGCAATTACCAGAATATCCTTCGCTTCGGTTTTAATTTTACAGAGTAAACTGTTTCGATTTGCTAATTGTGTGAATTGGTGGCGGTGGAAACCTATTAGGGGTTAATTTAATATTGATTGTGTGAGTTGGTGGCGGTGGAAACCTTCTTGATTTTCATCTTAAATAAGTTTCGGTGTTGAATCGGTAGCATTAGTGCAAGCTTACCACAAATTGTGTAATTATTTAATTGAATAAACGTGGGATAATAATAGTAATGGTGGGGATTAAGAAAGTGAAAGCGATGTCTTGCACGTAACAATACGGAAAGTCAGAAGGTAGACTTCATCAAAACAGACAATCATTTTTCGTCAGGTTTTAGGGAATTAGGTCATAAGCCATTTGAGAAAGTCAGTTGTGGTCTTTATATTATGAAATAGTCTAATTTTAGTTTAAAATCGTCGTTTCTGTCATGAAATGGAAGATGCTAGGAAATTATTTTCTTCACAATTAGCGGACAATCTAGATTTAGTTATTACATGGGATTATTTTGTCTTGTAATCGTAATTAGAATGGAGTTGAAAATGTAAGAAATGTTCTCATGCAGATTGGGGTGGTTCACCTAAATACTTTACTGGCTCTTTAGAATTATAAAATTGAAAGAAATTTTGCAAAATGTATTTTCTCTCTTTTTTTAGGTTAAAGTATTTTGAATCTTTTTATACTATTTCTTTTCACCTAAATAACAATCTTCTCTAACAAGTCAAATTTGACATTTCTTCCCTTTCTCCTTTTTTTATATGTATACATCTTTTCTTTCTAGGAAGAGGATAAATTTGCAACCACCGATAGTCATAGACTCATAGGTGTGTTTTAGGGAGACCCTGCGCTCTTGAACAATAACTTTTAGGAGGAGTATGTTTTGCGTGGTATATTAGATTAATAATACATAATATTAAATATTTGAAGGGTTATATGATATATAAGTTCAAAAATGTTCGATTCATTAAAATTTGGGGTGAATTAATCTCTTATCTATCTAAACTATCACTTAAAGTAGCCTGATATAAAATATTCAGACAATGACAAAAGGAAGAAATATTGTTTACATTCTTTTCTTGTTATGTTTTACCCAACTATAAAAAAATATTAATTTTTCCTAAATATATTTTCTCTGTCATGATTTTAATGTTTGTTGTAAATACGTATCTAATTTTAATGAGCAAAAACTTTAGCTATTTAATAACTAATGAACTTCCATTTACTTTCCATCACAATCTCATTTAATTCACCCAACTAGGTCATATAATGGAGTCATTTTTCATCCCTCCTACTATTAAAAATATAATAGAATACGAAAATATTAATTTTGCAGTAGACTAACAACATATTCTAGAACATTTTTAGAGGCAAAGGTTGTGCAATATTATTATAATGGAAAACCGAGTGAAAAGAGCGTAAGCCGTAAAGTTTTGCTCTAAATAAAGATTTTAGATGATTAAAACTAATAAATAAAACCCAAAATAATGAAGTGGTTGCACGAAAATGAAAGGCTAAGTTAGCCACTTAGCGTTCCCACAAATATGCATTATAAAGTTGTTTGAAAATAGAAAAATCGATAAATCTAGGGTTTGAAAAATTGGTAGTTTTTGTAAGTCAACATACTAATTTACTGTTTCCTGATTGCTTTGACTTTTGGGGAAACTAGTTTAAATGTTTTCCATGATAGTTCTTTAATGTTTTTATGACTTCATTTTTCAAAATTCAAACTTTTGTAGGCTATTTAATTTTCGCTGGTTTGGGTAGGTGACATTGAATGTTGCAGTTTTGGTCGCTGCGAAAGTTATTCTTATTATATGTGCCGAAATTAGTTTCCAAAGTTTTCATGATAATAAGGTAAATGTCTTTTTAAAAGTTTGTGAATAAAATTCTAATTCAATTACCTATTTGAAGTAAGGTGAATAAAAGTTTGTCCCTGCGACAAATTTTAATTATGGTGGGTTCCTGGTGGAGAGGTCACAGTGTTCGAACCCCACCAAACGCCTGGGTTTGAACACACACCTTGGTTTTCAAGTGTGGTTTACATCTGTCTCCATGTGGTTTGCGCTATATTGCACAGGGCCATCATGGGGTTTACCCAATCACAAGACCTAAGATAATACATGCATGGTTCTCCATGATATAAAAAAAAAAAAGAATTCAATTATTATTTCTGTTTTTATCAAGTATGAGCTCTTTAATATTTGTTTGTTTAGTTAAAACATATACCCCTTCGTTCTCTTTTAAGTGTCCTATTAATATTTTTTCCTTATTTTTTAATAATTGTCATAGTTCGTAATTTAAGAGTTAAATTACGATGTATTTTATATTTATCCTTATTTAATACTCTTGTAATTTGATAATAGTTGTATGAATACATTTATCATGATAATTATGAGATTACGAATGTAAATTTATCTATTTTCTTGATAGTGGAAATACATTTATATAGCCATCCAAGTTAAGGAATGTCAAATTATAGCCACGAGCAAAAATGTCAATTATAGCCAAGTGTTGGCCTTATTGGGACTATTATCACCCAATAGTACCAATAGGACCATTATTTTGTTGGTCCCATTAGTGCTATTTGGTGATAATAGTCCCAATAAACCAACGACTGGCTATAATTTGACATTTTACGTCGCGACTATAATTGACATTCCTTAACTCTACTACTATATTACGCGCGCTCTTCTTGATATGTGGAATTTAACAACAGGGGTCTTTAAAAAAGAACGAAGAAAGTATTTATGGATGACGAAAGAGAACAGTGCTTCAAATAAATCCATTCAAATGATATAGATGAACGAACTAGAGTGAGGTCCTCTATCCCACATGTATGTTTGCTTGTCACCCATAAATATGTTACTTTAATAAATTCGTTACATTTTTCTTAGACTCTCATGGCATCTTCTTTACGTAACAAAAGAAATAGTTTTTGTAAAACCATATATGATGCTCTCTTTTCTTTTCGTTCAAGTTTAAATATGAATTTGCACAAGAATGGTTATTGTGGAACTACCAGGATGATAAAATTA
Organism: Salvia rosmarinus; assembly: GCA_036937905.1. Taxonomy (NCBI): domain Eukaryota; kingdom Viridiplantae; phylum Streptophyta; class Magnoliopsida; order Lamiales; family Lamiaceae; genus Salvia; species Salvia rosmarinus. The sequence goes on along the minus strand of CM072823.1, from coordinate 52,665,392 downwards.
TTAAATACTCCCTTCTTTTTGTATAAGTATTTCTAATCGTTAAATTACGTATGTCAAAAAATAGAGATTTTTATATTTGTATCTTATTTATTACCATGATAAATATATGTATTCAATTGGTTATCAAATTTTAGAAATATTAAATAAAGGAAAAATATCATAATTTCATTCTCAAATTAGGAATTAAATCACTTATTAAAAAAATCAAAAAAATTAAAAAGATGACATTTATAAAAAAAGAGGGGAGTACTTATTATCTCAATTTCCAACATAAGTTTTGAGAAGATACGATTTCATACAACGAACAACAACTTATGTGTGCATTCCCAAATAGTATAGCATCAATATCCATGCCATTATAATATAACACAAATACTAATGTCTTTTTCTTATCTACTTTGTTTTTCATGAGTATCTACAATAGTTAAAATTACATATGACTATATGAGAAACTTACTTTTGTAATTTTATTAGTGTTGATTCGAGTTTTAGCCTTAACATAGAAAATATAATAAACAATGAAATTGAAGGAAGAGATGAAGATTATATTAATCGCGAGAATGGAAACGTTGTCTACCTTGTAATATATGTCGATGACATTCTGATTATGGGAAGCGATCGATCCATGATACAATCCGTGAAAGACTAGCTGTCTAAATCCTTTATGATGAAGGATCTTGGTGATGCCTCCTACATCATTGGGATCAAAATCTATCGGGATAGACCTAATAGATTGTTGGGGCTGTCACAATCCACTTACATAGACAAATTGCTACGGCGTTTCTCAATGGAAAATTCTAAGAAATGATTTCTTCCTATGGGACATGACATCAAGTTGTCTAAGAAGGATTGTCCTTCTAATGACAAAGAAGTTGCTTGCATGAAAATGATCTCATATGCTTCTGCTATAGGATCAATCATGTATGCCATGATATGCACTAGGCGAGATGTGGCCTATGCGCTTAGCATAATGCATGATTTCAAGAAAATCCGGTGAGGAACATTGAAAACTGTAAGACTATTCTTAAGTACCTTAGAAGGACTAAAGAATACTTCTTAGTCTATGGTGGGCGCCAGCTATCGGTGATTGGGTACACCGATGCTAGCTTCCAAATGCACCATGATGACTATAAGTCTCGATCGGATATGTTTTCATCCTCAATGGTGGAGCAGTGAGTTGGAACAGTTCCAAACAGACTACTATTGCCGACTCCACCACCGAAGCCGAGTATATTACTGCATCTGAAGCTGCTAAAGAGACGGTTGCCCTGTTGGAGTTTGTGAAAGAATTGGATGTTGTTCCAAGTGCAAGCGGTCCGATACCATTGTTCTGTGACAATACTGGTGCGGTCGCGCAAGCAAAGGAACCAAGAGCCACAAACAGAAACAAGCATGTTCCAAGATGATATCATCTGATTAGAGAAATAATAGAAATGAGACATGTAAAATTAGAAAGAGTACCCACTGACGATAACTTAGCTGATCCTTTTACCAAGCCGTTGTGTATAGAAAAGCACAACAAACATTTTGAGAGCTTGGGTGTTAGACATGTGGGAAATTGACTTTGATTCAGTGGGAGTTTATAGTTTGTATGTTTTAGAAACTCATTTGTTGAGACATACTTACTTTTGATCACAATTGAAGATAATGTTTTATCTTTGGGTTTTGTGCATTTAATAGAATAATTATTTTGATGTTTGTCGTTATTCTCTTATCTGTTCCCTTGAATTATCATTGTCATTTTGCTGTGAGACATCAATGATATAGTATAATTCTAAAATAGCCCTAACCAATGATCATCAAGAATGGGATATTGATGATATGTTATAGGTTAGCATGTGGTCTTCCTCACATTCTTAGAGAATGTAGTGGTTCTCACAACTACGAGATATTTGATATCCGTGATGGACGCATGAATACTTTGGAGAGTATTGGTATACCCTGCTATTAAATCGTTTATTAAATGTCTACGATATCTTAGTACATGGAGTATGTAATAGTCCTTAGACTTGAGGTCATTACACATTTTGTTTGTTGAGTGCTGTACTTTGACCAAGGCAATGCTTGCAAGTGGCAAGACACGGCTTGGATTGAGTGCATCATGAGACAAATAAAAATGGTAGTTGAGCCAAGAATGGGATTCATTCCTCGATTAGATTTTCGGTGAACACTTATTTTCTATATTATTCGACCATAAGTCATTTAGCGATGTGAAGAGATATATTCAATTAAAGTAATTGAATATGATCATATGGGTCTTATAATAAAGATGAGAAAAATGGTTGAGCTATCGGGATAGACACATAGCAAAATCCTGGCTCAATCGAGTGTGTCATGAATGAAAGGATGTTACATAAACTTCATGTAAAGGTTAGTTTATCGTTTTCCACGTAACGTCCGTCATATATCGAGTTCATTGTCTAACGCATCCAAGAGTTTTGTGCAGACTTTGATTAGATCATCGTCGTAATGGGGCCTATTGGGTCACACTATCAAGTGTATTGTTAATCAGTTCAAGGATATATGCATGGTGCACAGTATGTTGTCTAATGCTAGTCCAAGTGGGAGATTGAAAGTTAAATGGACTAGATTAGATGATGGGCCTAATTAATTAGTTGTTGGACATTAATTAATTAAGACCTAAAGCCCATATAAACTTAGTAGTGGGTGGTTATCTTAAGTGAGAGTTAATCATTGTGATTAACGTAAGAAAAGAACACACACTACATAAAATATACCGAAAACCAATAGGAGATTCTTGGCGTCTCGTTGATTTTGATATCGAGGAATTGTTCTGCGCGATTAAAGACACGTGGATACTATAGTTGTGGAACGCCTCGAATGATACATTGGAAGCTTGGAAGCTTTACTACTACATTGGGCGTTATAAACACGTAAGTCTTCGATCCCGTGTTCATAGGGCTCTTCGTATATTTAATTATGATCAGATCCGTTTCGATGTTTTATTCATTGCAGCGTTAGATGTTGTCGAGAACGAATCCTAACATATTTTGCTAGATTGTGTATTGTCTCGTTATAACTTTATGGGGGAAATTCAATGGGATAAAACATGATCGAAAGAAAAAGAGTATGATGTTTATGGTACAAGTATTGAGTGCGTGTCTTGTTCACAAGGAAAAATCTTAAGCTATTTATAGAAAAAAAGCTAAGAAAGTATCTTCAAATATATTCCCGTATGTATAGAGATATATTCAAAAATTCAAGGATATCTATTTTTAGAAAGTTTCCTTACTAACGATTGAAAAGATGCTAAGTGAATGAGCCAACTTTAACAGCTTTGTCATCCATCAAATCAAGGTCGTTCATATCTACCTCCAGATCTAATTCCATTTCTTGCAATTATGTTACGAATGTATTTAGATTTGGCATGCACTCCAATCTTGACTTTCGTTCTATTCTTGCCCGAGACTTTTAAACTTGATATTTGATCCCATTTGAATGTTCTTTAAGCTTTCAGCCTGACTCTGGTCGGATCCAATTTTCATTTTGGGTCGGATCCAATTTTCATTTTGTTTCATCATTCGTAAAATCCAAAAGGGATAACTTTCAACCACAGACTCTGATTTTATCCATTATACATTTCTTTCAACCACAGACTCTGATTTTATCCATTATACATCTCCAGACCTGTCATGATGAGATGAACAAAGTACATAGATTTGTCGTGTAGCAAATTCTAATGTGTCAAACATGTTTTGACCCTTTTAATCTTTTGACATGTTTTCTGTCTCTGTTGCCCCATGTCCCTACCTCGTTAGAGGGGGAGTAACATTATAGAGTTAGGTGGTGTTTCTGCTGCGTGATTAAGATTTTGAAGGATTATTATTGATGGATTAAATGTGTGATAAGATAATTTTATCTATCAATCATTTGTTTACTACAAAGGATTAGTGAAGGATTAAGATTGAGATAAATAATTCTCCTTTATTTGGAGGATTATTTCAATCCTAACTATATTGGTTGGATTAATATTAATGAAGAATAATTCAAATGATTAAAATAATCCCGGGCTTTGGGATATCCTCAAATATTAATCCTTAAAAGTAAACACTTGATTAGGTTGGATTAATTTTATCTATCCAACCTAATCATGCAAAGTAAACACCTCCTTAGTATTTAATAAAGATAAATATGGAATGCATAAAATCGTCTACATCAATTAGTTAACATAATAAACAGATACATCCAACTAATTATCAAATTCAAGAGTATTAAATCAGGATAGAATATAAAGTATGTCATAATTTAACTCTCAAATTATGAACTAGAATTAGAAAATAAGAATATAACACTTGTAAAAAAAACCGAGAAAATAATCTTTACATAGCAACTTATAAAATACATTTAGGGGGTGTTTGGCTAAGCTTATTTTAGAGAGCTTATAAGCTCAAGAGCTTATAAGATGTTTCAAGAACTTATAAGAGTAATGCCTCAGTCTTTATAAGTTGTTAAAGTCTTTGGATAATTGATCTTATAAAGTTTGCAGAAAGAATCGTGAGTTATAGAGATAAAATTGACAAGAGGTGAAATTAATAGTATATGTGTAGGAAATAACGAAATATAATAAGGTTATTTTGATAAATTCATGATTGCTTATAAGTTTATTAAAAAATAAGTTAGGGTTGACCAACTTAATTTTAGGGGAGCTTATAAGTTGTTGGGGCTTATTTTCACAACTTATAAATTGTTTAGGAGTTTATTTTGCCAAATACTTTTCAACAGCTTATAAACTCCTAAACATCTTATAAGTTGTTTTAAAGAGCTTATAAGCTCAACCAAACACTCTCTTAATTAGTTACAAAGAAATTTATACATGTCCTCACTAAGCTCCACACAGGCGTCGTCCTCACTCTTAATATCTTTGGACTTGGAAAATTCTCAGAATTTGGCAGAAATTATATAACATAAACATTTTAAAGTAAGGAAAAATTATAAATTAGGGCGGAAAAAATAATTTAAAAAAAAAGAAAGGAATTATTACGAAGGAATTAAGCAGATAAGGCAGATTTGATTTGGGTTGCCAGCCTTATGAACGGTCATTATATTTTGGACCACCAAACATTCGAGCCTATTTTGTGGCCCAACCCAGAGCTTTTGTACCCTATCAATATCCACTAGGTAATATATTTAATTATTTTTAATGACGAATAAAAAATATGCTAATAGGCAATAACTCCAAAATACTATACATATCTTGAATTGCTCATATTTAATAAGTAGTCAACTACTCCACATGCGAGGTTTGGGCCGACCCAAAGACTCAACCCTTACATGATCGAACATGATCGAACATGTATACAATGTTTCTCGTCATGATCGTACACCGGCAACATAGAAAATTAAATTACAATGGACTATTATTTGAATTTCATATAAGTACAATAGAAGAAAAGAAATAGATAAATCTTTTTTTATATATGATTATGAAACAAATCCACCATATTAGTTCTCTATTTTACATGGAATTTCCATGAACTTTTATTCTTAATTTTCTAAAATTTCTAATCATCTACTTTTTATAAAATTTCATTAAATGAAAACTTGTGTAAAAAGATATTTCGATCCTCCCAATCTAAAATCCAATTTTTTATTTGGTATCACGTAACCCGCACCGCTATTCCTTAGATGCGTCTTGGGTAACCCCACGTTCGCTGCAATAGCCGCAAACCACACGGAGACAGTAAACCACACTGAAAAACCGGTATGATGACTCAAATCCATAAGCGTTTGGTGGGGTTCGAACCTGAGAGGCCACATGAACCCACCTTAACAATTGGGAATATCATTCAAGCTGCACCATCAAATTAATCTAGCAAATGAAATGAGAACATGTAGTAAAACACTTTTTAATCCTATTTGGGATAGCTACAAGTATATAAATTCTAAACGATTCCAAAAATTAATCGACATGCCTACATAAAATTTTCTCAATTTTAATCTTTGTGTTTTTATAGTATTTATTATTAATAATTATTATTTAGTGTTCAAGTTTTATTAAGACGAGTAACTAATTATTGTAATATATATATATATATATAGTTAAATAGATTTCGATATTAATCAAATTTAGGATGGGTACTAGTATATACATTCTATAGTGTTAGACAGGTTTAAATATTTACCGAAACAAGTACGTTGAATTTCCTCTATTTTTTTTTTTTTTTAGTGTTTGATATGGATAAACTATCAACCAATCTCATATACAACAAAACTCAATTCAAGTCCCGAGAAAAAAAATCCAGTTTTGCGGCCTAGCTGAATTGCGCCTATAAAAACTGACGATAATAGGGCTAGCTAATGAGAATCAGAAGTGAGTGTGTAGTCGGAGGTAAGGCTGAAGCCACATTTGAAGCCAGAGCACACTGGTCTTCATTCCACAACTAACTAAAAGGAGGCGCACTCTGGGACGCGCTGCCTCATGGTACGCGCGGATCTTTCCGACCCATAGACCCGCTCCAGACGGATCCGCTCCATAGACCCGGATGATTAAAAAAAATGATTTTTCAGCAATCCCGTTCTGTACGTTCTCTCTCTCTTGGTTTCTTCTACTCGCCATTCTCCAGCAATCTTTCACCACGAATTCATGTCTAATTCACATGAATTCTGCATCGACACTGAAGATACCACTGAAGATACCAATGCACGCCGCTTAGATGAAAAAAGTGATTGGAATGTGAGATTTTTTATTTTCCTGATTTTGATGGTTGGAATTCAATAGAATTATTTGATGTTAATTGATGTTTTGGTGTCTAGGTTTTACATATAATTGGGGATTGAACACTGGTTTCTGATGTGATTTTGTACTTATTATGAATTAAGGTTGTGTCTAGATAGTTTTGTTAATCAATTAATTCGAGATGAGATGAAGAAGGCGTAGCTATCGTAGCGGAGGAAGCAGCCTTCAAGGAAGATCCGTCCATGACACAGTGGAAGGCGGCAGGAGGCGCGTGCGATCGGCGGCGTAACAATCGAGGCGATCTTTGTGTGAGAGACCGTTGTGGCACTGCGCCTGGGTGTATATCGATGTGTTAGTCGAGTTCATGGCGTAGCTTACCCAGTCGTCTCCCGTGACGCGCTACGATAGGACCTCCATGCGCTGACGAAGAGCGGGATGTAGGCGGCGCTGGCGTTCGCCGGCGGTCGCACCAGGCCGCAGAAGAGGCCGGTTTCTTGATTATTTCATATATTTCACACACAAACACCTATCACCACGTGTCTAATTAGACTGTCTCTTAATTCCCACTAAACAATCAAGCCCAAGCTAATTGAACCTAATTTTACATCCAACCCACTCATCCACAGCAATAGTCGGCCCCGAGTATTTGCCATTCACGGTCAGAACCGGCTTTGTATGGCAAAGTCTTGTTACAGTTTTCCACTCCATCTATAAGTCACCATCTGTCACATATCGGTATTTTTTTTATATAAATGTGGTAGAGTTTTGATTTGATATATATGTGGTGTTGGGGTCCGAAACCCTTGTGTGATTGGGATTGGAGAGGGCCATTGACGAGGTGGAGGTTCGGACTCGAGAGCTCGCTTCCAAAACCCCAAATCCATTTCTTCTTCACCTCTTGTCCGGTTTGATGAGGTGGTGGTGTTTTAGAGGGCGATCCGGCACCAGAGGTGCAGGCTGCAAGAAACACTCCATTTCTTCACAATCTTCAAATCAAAATTCCAAGCTTCAAGTCTTCCTTTCTCTTGTTCAATTTTATGTCAAAATTCAGTTTTTTTTTGGATGAGATTAGTTGTGGGGAGGAATAATGAATGGATGCGAAGTTTAAGGAGGCGAGGATTTATGGGTGGGGTTTGATGAGGAATTGGATGATTAATTAGTTGCGTAGATTTGAGGATTGAGGGAGAGAGAGTGGCAAAGGTTTGACGTGAATGGTTGTTTCTTTTTGTGTGAATGGTTATGTTGTGTTACTTGAATTTGTTATTTGACATTAGAATGAAGTATGATAATTAAGATTCTTTTAATAATACTTTTGTATAGCAATTTTGGGTTGTTGGAGAGTTTCATGGTTAGTAACAGGTGATCTATCGAGTGTTGATGACGCACTGTTCAATTATCTGCTGTTGTCTATTGATTGCCTAAATTTTGGTGGTCTTTTTATGGTTGAACATAAGATTTGTTGCTTTGTGAGTAATTATAACCTCTGCATTTTTATTTATGCTGTTTATGTTGCATTAATGATATATATTTTAGTATGGGGTTAATTTTGTTGTATTAACAGATTCAGAAGTGCAATTGAAAGGACTCCAAAATTCTAGTTTTTTGTTGCTTGTAGCTTTGCTAAGCATTTGTTTTATGATAGTGCCTTTTCTTGGTGGAGATAAAGCTAGTTTTGCAATAGTGCCATTTCTAGTTCTAGTCTGTACTATTTGTGTTTCAGTCTTGTATTTCAGTTATTGGTACACTAATTAGTGAAAGTAAGAGATGATAATTGGAAAGATGATATTTCTTATTTATTTATGTTGTGAACAGAGAATCTAGAATTGTTGTCATGCGATCCAATGATCTATATTTTCAGTATGGGGTTTATGTTGTATTAATGAATTAACTATGAATCTTTCTTCTCAAGATTATGTTGATTTTTCAGATTCTTTGCCACAATAGTGTTAATTTTGTTTTTGTTTTTGTTTTTGGTTAGTTTAAGGTTTCTAAAGTACAAGTTGTTAAATTGCTTGGTGCAGGAGTTGATCAGATGGGAAGGGACATTGCAGGACAAAGGGGATTCAAGTCAAATGGTTCAAGGTACCACTACTTGCTTTTTGGTTGTAATTAATTTGGTTTAAATTGGTTGATTTCTACCTTGACTTGATGTGATACTGTAGATGTAATAAATTTATTTTTCTTAGTAGAACATATAAAATAATGCAAAAGAAAATAATTATCACTTTTATTTTAAGGAGGTCTCACTTTTATTTATAAAAACTATCACTTTTATACATAAAAATAGTCACTTTCATTATATATATATATATATATATATATTATTGTTAGTAATAGATTAAAAAATTATAAAGAAAAATAACTATCACTTTTATTCATAATATCTGTCACTTTTATTCTGAAAAACTATCACTTTTAATCATATGAACAACTACTTTCATTCATAATAAATTGTCACTTTTAATAAATAAAACTCTCACTTTTACTCATAAAAACAGTCACTTTTAGTAACTAAAATAATCACTTTTGTTTGTAATCGTGTATATTTTATTTTTCTTAGTAAAACATATGAAATAATGCAAAGGAAAATAATTATCACTTTTGTTTTAAGGAAGTCTCACTTTTATTTATAAATAAAAATAGTCACTTTCATTATATATTATTATTGTTAGTAATAGGTTAATAAAATATAAAGTAAAATAACTATCACTTTTATTCATAGTATCTATCACTTTTATTCAGAAGAACTATCACTTTTAATCATATGAACAACTACTTTCATTCATAATAAATTGTCACTTTTATTCATAAGAACTCTCACTTTTATTCTTAAAAACAATCACTTTTACTTATAAAAATGATCACTTTTGTTGGAATCGTGTATATTTTATTTTTCTTAGTAGAACATATAAAATAATACAAAGGAAAATAATTATCACTTTTATTTAAGGAAATGTCACTTTTATTTATAAAAACTATCACTTTTATACATAAAAATAGTCACTTTCATTATATAGGAGTATTATTGTTAGTAACAGATTAAAAAATTATAAAAAAAAATAACTATCACTTTTATTCATAATAAATTTTCACATTTAATAATAAGAACTCTCACTTTTACTGATAAAAACAATCACTTTTGTTTATAGGTGAGAGTATATGTTTGTCTGATTCTCTAATAGGATTGAAGAGAGAAAATTTCGAAGATATCTATGATCTATACTGCACTCATGCAATAGAAGTTGGGTTTAGTGTTAGAAGATCATCTACAAAATATAATATGGCTGGGGAGCCCATTTATAAAATTTTAGTGTGCTCATGTGAAGGAACTAGAAAGGATAGAGACAAAATCTCTAGTTTGAATAATGAAGACCAAGGAAAAAAGAGATCATCATACATCACAAGGTCAAATTGTAAAGCATCATTAAGGGTGAAATTTGGTGCTGATGGTTTGTATGAAGTAGTACAACATATTACAGAACACAATCACACACTTTGTAGAAGAGGATTGAGTTACTTACTTCGTTCTCAAAGATCAATTAGCATTGAGAAGGCTAATGTTATTGAGAATATGATCTCTTCTGGAATGAGAGCAACTGATTCATTTAGATACATGGCACACGAAGCAGGGGGTGAACATATCATTGGTCATACAAAAAAAGATCACTTGAATTTTGTAAATAGGTTGAAAATTGATGCCATAGAAGGAGGGGATGCACAGACACTTATTGATAATTTAAGCCAGCAGGGTATTGAAGATCAAGATTTCTTTTTTAGAGTGAAGTTAGATGATGAAGGTAGATTGTGCAATGTTTTTTGGAGAGACTCGATGATGAAAGAAGATTATATGATATATGGGGATGTTGTTGTCTTTGACACAACATATAGAACTAATAAGTATAATTTGATTTGTGCACCATTTGTTGGGATAAATAATCATTGGAAAAATGTTATGTTTGGTTGTGCATTCATCTCAAATGAGAAGACAGGATCATTTGAATGGTTATTTGATGTTTTCAAGAAATCTATGGAGGGTCGAAGTCCCGTGACATTGTTTACCGATCAAGATAAAGCAATTTCAATGCAATCGAAAATGTTTTCCTACGACCAGCATAGGTTATGCATATGGCATTTGTACCAAAATGCACAAAGTCATTTGGGAAGTTTGAAATCGATAAGAACTTCATGATGCATTTTAAATGTTTAACAGATGTGCAAATGGAGAAGAGTTTGAAAATTGTTGGAAAATCATGATTTCAAGGTATCAACTAGAAGACAAACCTTGGTTTAAAAGGTTGTATGATTTAAGGGAGAAGTGGTGCAATGCTTATAACAAAGAATTCTTTTCTCATTGGATTCTATCATCACAAAGAAGTCGAAAGCACAAATAGTGCATTAAGCTTCAATGCAAAGAAGACAACTAGCTTGAATGATTTTTATGAAATCTTTAAGAAAACAGTTGAACGTTGGAGAAGTAATGAAGCAAATGATGAATTCCAATGCTCAAGAGGAAACCCTACCTCGTTGTTCAAATTGAAGGGAATTCTCAGCCATGCTTCTGAGGTATACACACTGTCACTTTTTAAAGATTTTGAAAGAGAATTCATGGAGTCCATTTCCATCTCATTTACCTCTTTATACGAAGAGCATGACATCAAGTTATATAGTGTCAATCATGTTGATGGGATATCATGTTTTGTGGTCAGTTTTTATGCAAAGGACACTTTAGTAACTTGCTCATGCAAGAGATTTGAGGAATGTGGGATGCTATGTTGTCATTGCTTGAGGATTTTGCATATTCATTCAATAGATAAAATACCAGAATGTTACATTAAGAAAAGATGGACAAAATTTGTGAAACAAGGTTTGTGGGATAAATATGAAACTGAATCAGGGAAGAGTAAAACTTATTCTTCTTGGAGAAATCAAATGATGAGAAGGTACTACAATCTTGTTTTAAGAGCCCAAGAAAATGATGAGGATAGAACAATCATTGAAGATGGATTGAATAGTATGACATCTGTTCTTGAAGCATCAATGAGTACAAGGCAAAAAAAGAATGTAATGGAGAATGAAGAGGCTTCAATGTCATCAAGTAATGTTGTGTTGGATCCTGTACGTTCAATCACCAAAGGACGGAAACGGAGAATTCAAGGACATCTTCAAAAAAGTAATAATAAGAAGAAGAAGACCATTGATGCATCAAATTCAAACCAAATGAAAGAGTTTGGTTCCAAGACTCCAAATCCAAAATTATTTTAGAAGATTTCACTGATTTGGGGTCACTGGCAGAATATTTCAAGGGTAATTTTCTAAACTTGTTAATTATAATTCATATTATGATTTTCTATTTAAGTTCTACTATATAGTTTTGAAAGTATTGGTCCCTGTGCTTGCATGTCATTAATAGAAAAAGGAGGCTTGTTGTTTTACCACAATATTAATAGGATAGATTGAGCGTAGAATAAGTTATTTCGCCTTAGTTAACACAATATATTTGAGAGTAGTTACGACTTACATCTTTCAATCACAGTGCACTAAATGGTAATATCTCATGTATGTACCATCGTAACTTCAAATACGTTAATTCTTTTCGGACTTTCAATTTTTGGACTTTGAATATCAACATTTGAAGAATTAGTAACTAATCGCCAACCTGCATTCTTCTTTTTTGTATTCTTTTGTTCCCATCAAATCATTATTCTGCTCTCTGCCACTTGCGTGGATATAGCTTCTTCTTTTCCGTCCTAATTATTGTGCTACATGAAATGTCTTCATCCTTTTGTAGGTCTAGATCGCACAAATTCCACAAATGCCATATTTTGCTCTGGATGGTCGTTGGAAACATTCTAGGATTTCTTTGGTTCTAGCGGAAACCGGCATAGGTGATATTTGATAATGATGTTTTTGATGCTATTTACTAGCCTGGATTATGCTAATGTTATATGGTATCTGATTAGCAAGTGTGATATTGCAGCATTATGCTTCCATCACTCAAGTCCTGTGCAGATGGTGTAATAAGTTGGATATAATCTTGTGTTTGTGAGCAGATGGTTTCCTTTCTTGACAAGCCGATCTTGTTGTGAACCATGTGGGAATCTCAAAGCTGCATTTTTGTCACAGTTGTGAGTAGTTGAGGGGGTAGGAGTATAGGCTTTCTTTATGACATTGTGAATTGACTCACTACAAGGTTTTGGTTTATGAGTTGTGATGAACCCTTAAAATTCAATGCCTGTCCTTGAATCAGTCTCAGTTTCATGTGTTCCAAATGGATGTGTAAGTGCTATACAGTGGAGTATTCTGCGAGGATCTAGATATATTTGTAGGCACTATATCGAATTATCTTGGTATTACTCTTTTCCAAAGAACTATCATTTGCATCATATGATTCAAGTGACAGTTTATTATGACAAATATTGATTCTCACGGATCCGTTGTCCTTGGATGTGGAACTAGGCTTAGAATCTAGCCATGCCTTGTAAATCTTTATATTCCTTTGCTTTCTATCTGTCTCTTGACTCTCATCTTTTTATTGTACTGGCTGTGTATAAGTTAGGACAAAACTTTTATTAATATAGTTTTATAATACCATTATGCGCAATCTTTTCTCTGATAAAGGTGAAAACACAGTGAAGATGCACAATTTATTTTAAGATGGAAAAGAACGAAGGTCTCACTGTTATTACCGGATCTACATCCTCGTTGCACATGATTTCAATTTTGAAACTTCCTTTCTAAAATCTTATCGCATTATATGGTGTATGATTGCATCTCTAGGGAGTTACGAAAACTCCCACTAATATCTAAATATTAAATATTTGTCTCGTGAAATAATGTTAGTATAGTTGCGAACTATGTGAACACGCGATCTGTTTCATGTTTTAACTCTTGGACATGAAATTAAAAACTGAAAGAAATGAGGTAGAAGATGTTGCATGAAATTTATCTCTTTATAATCGTATATATTTCATTTTAATGCAAAGGAAAATAATTATAACTTTTATTTTAAGGAAGTCTCACTTTATTTATAAAACTTTCACTTTTATACATAAAAGTAGTCACTTTCAATTTATAGGAGTATTATTGTTAGTTATAGATTAAAAATTGTAAAGAAAAATAACTATCACTTTTATTCATAATATCTCACTTTTATTCGTAAGAACTATCATTTTAATCATATGAACAACTTCTTTCATTCATGATAAATTGTCACTTTTAATAATAAGAACTCTCACTTTTACTCATAAAAACAATCACTTTTACTTATAAAATAATAACTTTTATTTGTAATCGTGTATATTTCATTTTAATGCAAAGGAAAATAATTATCACTTTTATTTATAAAAACTTTCACTTTTATACATAAAAGTAGTCACTTTCAATATATATATATATATATATATATATATATATATATTATTGTTAGTTATAGATTAAAAATTGTAAAGAAAATAACTATCACTTTTATTCATAATATCATCACTTTTATTCAGAAGAACTATCACTTTTAATCATATGAACAACTTCTTTCATTCATGATAAATTGTCACTTTCATTCATGATAAATTGTTGAAAACACAGTGAAGATGCACAATTTATTTTAAGATGGAAAAGAACGAAGGTCTCCTGTTATTACCGGATCTACATCCTCAGTTGCACATGATTTCAATTTTGAAACTTCCCTTTCTAAAATCTTATCTGCATTATATGGTGTATGATTGCATCTCTAGGGAGTTACAGGAAACTCCCACTAATATCTAAATATTAAATATTTGTCTGTGAAATAATGTTAGTATAGTTGCAGAACTATGTGAACACGCGTATCTGTTTCATGTTTTAACTCTTGGACATGAAATTAAAAAAACTGAAAGAAATGAGGTAGAAGATGTTGCATGAAATTTATCTCTCTTTATAATCGTATATATTTCATTTTAATGCAAAGGAAAATAATTATAACTTTTATTTTAAGGAAGTCTCACTTTTATTTATAAAAACTTTCACTTTTATACATAAAAGTAGTCACTTTCAATTTATAGGAGTATTATTGTTAGTTATAGATTAAAAAATTGTAAAGAAAAATAACTATCACTTTTATTCATAATATCTGTCACTTTTATTCGAAGAACTATCATTTTTAATCATATGAACAACTTCTTTCATTCATGATAAATTGTCACTTTTAATAATAAGAACTCTCACTTTTACTCATAAAACAAATCACTTTTACTTATAAAAATAATAACTTTTATTTGTAATCGTGTATATTTCATTTTAATGCAAAGGAAAATAATTATCACTTTTATTTATAAAACTTTCACTTTTATACATAAAAGTAGTCACTTTCAATATATATATATATATATATATATATATATATATATATTATTGTTAGTTATAGATTAAAAATTGTAAAGAAAAATAACTATCACTTTTATTCATAATATCTCATCACTTTTATTCGGAAGAACTATCACTTTTAATCATATGAACAACTTCTTTCATTCATGATAAATTGTCACTTTTAATAATAAGAACTCTCACTTTTACTCATAAAAACAGTCACTTTTACTTATAAAAATAATAACTTTTGTTTGTAATCGTATATATTTCATTTTAATGCAAAGGAAAATAATTATAACTTTTATTTTAAGGAAGTCTCACTTTTATTTATAAAAACTTTCACTTTTATACATAAAAGTAGTCACTTTCAATTTATAGGAGTATTATTGTTAGTTATAGATTAAAAAATTGTAAAGAAAAATAACTATCACTTTTATTCATAATATCTGTCACTTTTATTCAGAAGAACTATCACTTTTAATCATATGAACAACTTCTTTCATTCATGATAAATTGTCACTTTTAATAATAAGAACTCTCACTTTTACTCATAAAAACAGTCACTTTTACTTATAAAAATAATAACTTTTATTTGTAATCGTGTATATTTCATTTTAATGCAAAGGAAAATAATTATCACTTTTATTTATAAAAACTTTCACTTTTATACATAAAAGTAGTCACTTTCTATATATATATATATATATATATTATTGTTAGTTATAGATTAAAAATTGTAAAGAAAATAACTATCACTTTTATTCATAATATCTGTCACTTTTATTCAGAAGAACTATCACTTTTAATCATATGAACAACTTCTTTCATTCATGATAAATTGTCACTTTTAATAATAAGAACTCTCACTTTTACTCATAAAAACAGTCACTTTTACTTATAAAAATAATAACTTTTGTTTGTAATCGTGTATATTTCATTTTAATGCAAAGGAAAATAATTATCACTTTTATTTTAAGGAAGTCTCACTTTTATTTATAAAAACTTTCACTTTTATACATAAAAGTAGTCACTTTCAATATATATATATATATATATATATATATATATATATTATTGTTAGTTATAGATTAAAAAATTGTAAAGAAAAATAACTATCACTTTTATTCATAATATCTGTCACTTTTATTCAGAAGAACTATCACTTTTAATCATATGAACAACTTCTTTCATTCATGATAAATTGTCACTTTTAATAATAAGAACTCTCACTTTTACTCATAAAAACAGTCACTTTTACTTATAAAAATAATAACTTTTGTTTGTAATCGTGTATATTTCATTTTAATGCAAAGGAAAGTAATTATCACTTTTATTTTAAGGAAGTCTCACTTTTATTTATAAAAACTTTCACTTTTATACATAAAAGTAGTCACTTTCAATATATATATATATATATATTATTGTTAGTTATAGATTAAAAAATTGTAAAGAAAAATAACTATCACTTTTATTCATAATATCCGCACTTTTATTCTGAAGAACTATCACTTTTAATCATATGAACAACTTCTTTCATTCATGATAAATTGTCACTTTTAATAATAAGAACTCTCACTTTTACTTATAAAAATAATCATTTTTGTTTGTAATCGTGTATATTTTATTTTTCTTAGTAAAACATATGAAATCATATAAAGGAAAATAATTATCACTTTTGTTTTAAGGAAGTCTCACTTTTATTTATAAAAACTTTCACTTGTATACATAAAAGTAGTCACTTTAAATATATATATATTATTGTTGGTTATAGATTAAAAAATTGTAAAGTAAAATAACTATCACTTTTATTCATAATATCTATCACTTTTATTCCAAAGAACTATCATTTGAATCATATGAACGGCTACTTTTTGTTCATAATAAACTGTCACTTTTGTTGAAATCATGTATATTTTATTTTTATTAGTAAAACGTCTAAAATAATTCAAAGAAAAATAATTATCACTTTTATATATAAAAACTATTACTTTTATACATAAAAATAGTCACTTTCATTATATATATTATTATTGTTAGTAATAGATTAAAAAATTGTAAAGAAAAACAACTATCACTTTTGTTCATAATATCTGTCACTTTTATTTATAAAACTTTCACTTTTATACATAAAAGTAGTCACTTTCATATATATATATATATATATATATATATATATATATATATATATGTAAATTATTGTTAGTTATAGATTAAAAATTGTAAAGAAAAATAACTATCACTTTTATTCATAATATCATCACTCATAAAACAGTCACTTTTACTTATAAAAATAATCACTTTTTTGTAATCGTGTATATTTTATTTTCTTAGTAAAACATATAAAAATAAAACATATTTGTCACTTTTATTCAGAAGAACTATCACTTTTAATCATATGAACAACTACTTTCATTAATGATAAATTGTCACTTTTAATAATAAGAACTTTCGCTTTTACTCATAAAAACAGTCACTTTTACTTATAAAAATAATCACTTTTGTTTGTAATCGTGTATATTTTATTTTTCTTAGTAAAACATATGAAATAATGCAAAGAAAAATAATTATAACTTTTATTTTAAGGAAGTCTCACTTTTATTTATAAAAACTATCACTTTTATACATAAAAATAGTCACTTTCAATATATAGGAGTATTATTGTTAGTAATAGATTAAAAAATTATAAAGAAAAATAACTATCACTTTTATTCATAATATCTGTCACTTTTATTCAGAAAAACTATCACTTTTAATCATATGAACAACTACTTTCATTCATAATAAATTGTCACTTTTAATAATAAGAACTCTCACTTTTACTCATAAAAACAGTCACTTTTACTTATAAAAATAATAACTTTTGTTTGTAATCGTGTATATTTCATTTTAATGCAAAGAAAAATAATTATCACTTTTATTTTAAGGAAGTCTCACTTTTATTTATAAAACTTTCACTTTTATACATAAAAGTAGTCACTTTCAATATATATATATATATATATATATATATATATATATATATATATTATTGTTAGTTATAGATTAAAAATTGTAAAGAAAAATAACTATCACCTTTATTCATAATATCTCTCTTTTATTCAGAAGAACTATCACTTTTAATCATATGAACAACTTCTTTCATTCATGATAAATTGTCACTTTTAATAATAAGAACTCTCACTTTATTCATAAAAACAGTCACTTTTACTTATAAAAATAATCATTTTTATTTGTGATCGTGTATATTTTATTTTTCTTAGTAAAACATATGAAATAATGCAAAGAAAAATAATTATCACTTTTATTTTAAGGAAGTCTCACTTTTATTTATAAAAACTATCACTTTTATACATAAAAATAGTCACTTTCAATATATAGGAGTATTATTGTTAGTAATAGATTAAAAATTATAAAGAAAAATAACTATCACTTTTATTCAAAAAAACTATCACTTTTAATCATATGAACAACTACTTTCATTCATAATAAATTGTCACTTTTAATAATAAAAACTCTCACTTTTACTCATAAAAACAGTCACTTTTACTTACTAAAATAATCACTTTTGTTTGTAATCGTGTATATTTTATTTTCTTAGTAAAACATATGAAATAATACAAAGGAAAATAATTATCACTTTTGTTTTAAGGAAGTCTCACTTTTATTTATAAAAAATTCACTTTTATACATAAAAGTAGTCACTTTCAATATATATATTATTGTTAGTTATAGATTAAAAAATTGTAAAGTAAAATAACTATCACTTTTATTCCAAAGAACTATCATTTGAATCACTTTTATTCATATCTTTTAAAATCATGGCACCACGAGGTTCACGAAGTGATTTGTGGGTTGTGGTCGTCACCACATCCACATAGTCAAATGGTGATGGGATGACTCGCAAATACAGTATCATCATTCAGACGACTGAATAACACGAAGTAGATATATGCTTATCCAAAAGTGCACAAACCACACAGAGATAAAGCAAGTTAACCTTCCGAAATTAGAGAGATCAAAGGAGGGTGATATGACCTAAACACCAAAAAAAATTCACTATCTGCCTGCTGTGGAAATTCAAATACTGAATGGGGCGTCGAAGTTGTGGATGATATATGTGAGCACCAAAGCTAACAGCATCAGCCCATATGCAATGCCCTGGTCGATTGCAGTACCTGCACCAGCACAATCAATTAGATTTTTTCCCTCATATTTTTACTCAATATTATAATGAATAAATGCATCAACACAAATGCAGGATAAACGAGTAGTTGGTGCTAAACTAGTCAGAATGTACAACCTATGGATCTATGATTCTAAAAATGTATTACAATTATGCAGAAGTTGCAAAGTACAAGTTTATCTTATCTAGTGTGATGATAGAAGACCATTCTCATAAGAAAGAGCAAATGATTGATACATTAATCTTAACCAAGAAAATTATCCACATGAACAAGATCCAGATATTTGACCTATGTTCAGTTCAGATTTATGAACCAATATCTGCAGCTGCTTTCAAACAAAGACGACATTCATAAATTGGTTATAAGAAACAACATGCCAGATGATGCTCGCAGTTATTCATAAATTGGTTATAAGAAACACCGTAATGACTACAACACAAATTAAAGCGAATGAAAGAAACTGAATATTTTTTTTTGTCTACGTCAAGAAAAAACCTGATTTCAAGGCTCTACTCAATGTTCTTTGCTTTTTTTGCACGATTTCTTCGATCTATGCTGGCAAGTAGAATATCAATCTCAGCATTGAGACTCATTTCATGACAAGGTCCTGAGAAAGTAACAAATCATTAGAAATAGATTAAAATTTATATTAATGTATTAAACTAACAGTTTTTTAAATGTTTCTAATATCATCAATACCAAAATCATTCTCATGTTGTTCCGAATTTTGAGTATTTGAATCTGGAGTTAACAAATTGAAATTCGGAATGTCATCATCACAATGTAACTTCTTCAATTCCAGAAATTTGTCCACAATTTCATCAATGTGTTTATGGAACTGAATATCTGATAAAGGGTCTTGGCTATCATCTGAAAAAGTGGCATCAGTAGGAGTAGAAACAGGAGAAGGGTGTAGAGGAAATGAAGAAGTGTTTGCTCCCTCTTGTCGTTTGGCATTTGGCTTATATGTCCTCAATCTTTTAATGTGATGATGAGTGATCACATTGATATCTCTTTTCAACAAAAGATAGGACTCATGCAAGCCCTGCAAAAGATGTAGTTAATTACAAAATAAATTAACAATTTGCAAGCTATAACTTAGAAGTAATTTGAGAAACCATGAATTCTTTTCAGAAAGTAGGGGAATTTGATTAGGTTGCTTACACTTTTGGCTATTGATTTGATCTCTGTATTTGTCTTTTCACCTCGAGGTATTTTGTAATTGATGCATTCACTATTTTCATCATCTTCATCTTCCTCATGAGGAATATCAACAACATGGACATCTTCTACAGACACTTCTTCATAAGGCACTCCAGATACTTCTTCATAAGGCATTTTGTGAACTTCAGTTCTAACAATTTGGCCACTAATAGGGTATTTATCGTCTATCCATTTGCCTACCCCAAAACCACTACCACCTATCAACTCATCTTTTAATCTTGAAAAAAATGTAGTAGATGTCCAATGTTGTATTAATGGTAAACTACAAGGTGCAGCAGAACCTAACCACATGAAACGGTGAAAATACAACAATGGAAGGACAAGTGGACAACCATAAAGATTTTTCGGGTGAGTCTTATTCTTGAATGAAGACACAACTTTGCATAACTTTTCTAAAATGAAAGTACACCAATCAAAGGTTGAAATTTGGGATACATCTATTAAAGATTTGATGACAGACAGTTCAATTAGAGAATTTTGAGTTGCTGTCAAAAATGAAGACAAAGCAAATAGAACGAAAAGTCTTTTAAAATCATCCCCTCCATCCTTCAATCTGACATCTTGCTTGTCCTTTAATAGTTCAAACACACATCCTAAATCAACAGAATCTTTAAACCCAAATCTCATTTTAAAGCACTTCAAGTAATCTCTACCACTCTCATCATTCCTACCCAATACAACGACACGTTTTGCCTCATTTCTTGGCAACGAAAAATGTCTTCAATATCGTAGTGTAACAACTATAACTCGCTATGCTCAAATTGTAGTACAGTCGCGGGTTGAAGTTTTGAATAAACCAAATCATATTATGCCAATGAACATATGTCCATTGATGCAAACTAAGCAAACCCCAAATCCTATGGACTTAATGTCATTTTTGGGCATCGATAAGTCATCAACCAATTGACAAAGCCTTTGTGGTCTACACCTTCCATTAAATCTATAGAGAAACAAATCACATACGTATAAGTTCAAGAATAATTGTCAATTTTATATGTATTAACCAAAATTCTAAGATAATCAACTACCAAAATGAACTAATAAAACTTATTACCCGTTGTTTCTTTTGTACGTTTTTCTTCTTTTTATTGTATCATCATCCGCCCATGTTTCTCTTTCGACAAAAAAATGAAATAATCGTAAGTTTCTTTAACTAATAAAAATAATAGTAAAAGCATAAGAGAGCTACAACTTGTAAAATAAGCAGAATTACCTAACTGAAGGAGATAGCACAATTTCTCTACAGCTATTATAATCTTCCATTTTAGCTATTCCTTCTAAAATGGGTTATGGGTCGGGTTGGGGTCTGCACGTATTTTGAGGCTATGATAAAATCAGCATTGACATGGAAGGGCTATGATAAAATCAGCATTGACATGGGTTATTGACAACTAATAACCCATTTTAGAAATAATATGCAGAAACAAGATATTGACAACTTTTACTTCCAAAAAAGCCTTTGTTATAGTCATCTATTCCTCTTTCAACTGCCAAAGAAGAGATTCTATAGTTAGACATAGTTCCTTCAACTATCTCAGATACCAACTTATCTATCATCTAGAAACAGTTAATTGAAGTGGGACTTCAATGTAACACCAAAATAAACACAAAACTTGGATGCCAGTACTACTCCTACATTAGGTTCCATTTGCTCATAACCCTCTAATGGATCTACCCAAGTTCAATGTGTGCTTCCACGACCATACAGCATGAGAAACTTTCAATATTTTCTGTTCTAAGTTCTAACTCATTATAAGCTATAACACAATGATAAAAACAATTAGCAATCGATCACTAAAATCTCGCATCAGATCATCCAACATTGTAATGCAACTAAAGACAGATAAGATATAAACACATATATAAATTTTATCTAATTGCTATCTGTTTCTGGTTCTAGACTACTAATGTCTTTGCAACTTCGTTTCAGGATGGACCTTTACCCATACTCAGACCTCAAGGTCATAAATAACAAAATCCCAGAATGTTAAAAATACCGAAGTAAAACAGCATACGAATTCCAACACATAATGCATGAACAAAGACATGGTAACAAATAATAGAAGTCTAGAAACAGAATTCAGGTAAGTTCAACTTCATACTACGAATACTGTAGGACACCAGAATGAAAATAGAGCAGCAAAAAATAAGAGAAAGAAAGAAACTCAGAAATTGAGCAAATCCATACCATTGGCTTGTCGTAGAACGGAAACCCCTGCATTTGACGAAGCGCATAATATGCAGAACAATTAATAACCCAATTATTAATTACTGAACGAAGACGAAGACAAAGTCAAAGTCACCAATTAATAACCCAATTATTAACAACTCTGTCTTCTTACTTGATCACTAATTACTGAACGAAGACAAAGTCACCAACAGATAACAAATAAAAACATTGATTAACTACAATTAGAGTCTCGTAAAGAGACAGAGTCAGGCCAATCGAGCAACGGAGGCGTAGGCATTCTACGGCGGCAGTAAAGAGAAAGCAGAACAAATTCACTTAGAGATGAATTAGGGTTACCTGGTATAGAATCGTAAAAGGGAGATATCCTTTCCGGAATCAAAATCACAAAATCAGGAAAATCTGCTTCCAAGGGATGTGATCGGCATTCAATCGAAAACAAAATATTTTGCGTGATGGAAACCAGAGAAACTTTAAGACATATCGAGAGAAGGAAGAAGAAAGAAGAAAAAAGAAAGAGAAGAAAAAACGAAAACACAAAGAAAAATGAAGAAAGTATGGGGATCCGGATCGGGTTAAATGGTGGGTTGGGATCCGCGCTTATGGTGAGTCCGAGCGCACCAGAGATTTTGTCAACTAAAAGTGCCCTCACCCAGCACCTGCTAGATGCGAAACCCACTACCCACTCGCGTAATTATAGGAGTACTGGTTGGGCACGATCAACCCCATCACCCGGGATATGCGCCTACCTCTCAGGTATAAACCTACGCTAATTCTCTATAAATACCCATCGCATGCAACATCAGAATGTATGTAATTGCAACACTACACATACTCACAAGTGCTCGCATTCTAACACAAGACTCATCTCAATTCAAGAATCTCGTATAAACTCTAATTTGAACATCAAAGTCTTTATTCGAAGAACCCCTCCAACCTTGTTTTATCGGCCTTTCACCGTTCGTCATGCAATTCATGCAAGAAGCCTATTCAACATATTCATTTCTTCGATCACCTTCTATCAATTTCTCAAAAGATAATATTTGCTGTAGATCTTGACCCAGATCTAACACTATTGATTATAAATGTACTTTATAATTGCGACACCAATTATTATAACTACTTATATTTATAATCCAAACAAGACTAGCGGATTTTACTAAACATAGTTGAGACAAAAACATGTAATTAGCAAGTGTTTATACTATTGATTATTAATATGTATTCAATAATATTCGAATATCATTGAAACAAATAACTAATTATTATAACAACTTATATTTAATATTTGAATATTTTATAATAAATTTAAACGGTTTGGTAATTAACAAGTATTACTATACACGTTTGATATATAAGAAAATGGATAGTAAAATCACTTTCTAAATTGTATTTGGGACATGTACTAATATATAAAATTTAAATAGGTCCAAACATTTATTGACATGCCTATATGAAAATTTCTACCATTTTTTAATCTTTTGTTATTTAGTATGGATGTTTACTACATGTTATTGGATGGATAACTAATATTGTAATAACTTATACTTATAAATTCAAACAGGTTTGAGTAATTAATGAGTATTATTATACCGGTTTGAGACTAGAATGAGTATTAAAAGTAATTTTTGTTCGAGTTTAATTAGGACGAGTATGAGTATATTCATTCTAGATGTGTTCTGTAGTTGAATCATAGCCTCATCTTTTCGGTTCATCGTCATATTCCGTCACAATCAACGATTCCGGGTGGCTGAACTTTAGCCTCATCGTTTTCTTTCATCGCCATGCTCTGCCACTATCAGTATTATCTCTAGGTGATTGAACCCTAGCCAAATATGAAATTATTTTTTAAATTTATATTTATAGATAACAACATAAAGAGACTTACCATCAAAACTCGATTATATATATCCGATTCAAATGCATCGTCCTGATATAAAAATTCTTTTATTTATTATGACTATAAATATAACATAAAATGATTCCTATCAAAACTCAATAAATTATACATTAATGTAGAGAAAAAAACTTATTGTTGAGACGACTTCAATCTATCCTAGCCCCCTTGCTACACCCATCTAAGTCGATAACTAGAGAAGGGAAGAATAGCACATTAAAAAAAGAAATCTTACATAAAATCATCTTTGCTCGTAAAACAATACCGTATAAATTTTTGTAAAATATAATATAACTAGATTGTTTGCTTTTATTAAAGGGGTGGTCCTGTGCGCACGCAGTGAGACCCCCCTAATTAATTACTAATTAATTAATTAATTGTAATTAATTAATCCTAATTTAGTTAATTAATTAAATTAATTTTAATTAAAATTAATTAGTTTAATAAATTTTAATTGTAAATTAATAAGTAATAATTTTAAATTAATATATCTTAATTTTGAATTAATAAACTTAAATTAATAAACCCTAATTATGAATTAATAAATCTTAATTTTGAATAATAAACCTTAATTTTGAATTAATAAACCCTAATTATGAATTATTAAAACCTAATTTTAAATTAATAAACCCTATTTGGATTTAATAAACCCTAATTTTGAATTAATAAACCCTAATTGAAAATAACAAACCCTAATTTTGAATAATAAACCCTAATTTTGAATTAATAAACCCTAACTTTGAATTATTAAACCCTAATTGTGAATTGATAAACCCTAATTATGAATTAATAAACCTTATTTATGAATTACCATAATTATGAATTAATAAATTCTAATTTTGAATTAAAATTATAATTGAAAATTAATAAATTTTATTATAAATTAATAAAATCTAATTATCATTCTTCACCAAATTAATATATAATTAGTTTAATGAAAACAAGGGTGAAATTTCAATGTTGGCTGAGCTCACCCAAGTTTTTGTCTTTATTAAAATATATATAGACCCCCTTCCATCCCCCACACCCACACATACACAGATGGATGATACATTTTTTTAAGCATTGATATTTAGGTTATGTTAGTATTTATTTATTTATTTATTTATTCATATTTTACTGTTATAAAAAGTATTATTGGCATCATTAGTTTCACATATTATATAAAATCAAATCTTGATTTAGTCTTTTTGTTCATTTATTTGATGTTTGAGGAAAATAACAAATTAAGTTTTAATTTTTTATGTAATTTGTTAAGTTAATGATGTCAATAATAATTTGAAATATTAGAATATATAGTAAATAAATAAATAAAAAAGAATAATGCCATCGGCTAAACCTAAAGAGTGTTCACGAAATATGCTTACGGAAGGCGAGTAATATATCATTCCCCTATATGTATATTCATATATTGTAAGTAAATTTCGTATGTTAGATGCTCATATAACTCAGTGCGGTTTAATTTTATTGTTTAAGTGCTAATAAATATAAAATAAGAAAAAATGAAATGAGGTGTACATGAATGAGTGATGTAGGGCGTATGCAGCTGTAGCAAAAGATGCGTTTGTCTAAGGCGTGACAGCATGGCATTTCTTGTTATTGCAACCAACAAATCAAATCAAATGGCAAAAACTGAATAAGAAACAAAGGTAGCCCTTCCCTCCAATAATTTAAAAGAGCGAAAATTCCCAAGTCTCGACTATATTCCTTGTAGTAGACAAGAATTCACATTAAAATAGAAACGCCGTATCCGAATCAAATCAATCTACATCTCCATTTTATATTACAAGCCAACCACAATGCATCTGTCACCAAACATTTTCTTAATCTCAATCTCAACCATATTTCACCATCACACAAAAGTCAATCTCTTCCCTCTTTGATCATCTCTCAACTCCGTGCTAACAATCCAAACTCAGGACGGGTTTTTTGGGGTTAGCTCACCCTCACTGGATCGCGACCCTTTTTCCAGGCCATTGTAGCACGTGTGTCGCCCAGGGCATCTCTGCCTGTGTGACGTCAGTTTGGAACAAAACTGTCAATGAGAGAAACCTTACATCAACGAGGGTGATTTAGCTCGTCCTATGCCATTGTTGCTGGCTTTGAATCGCCTTGTTGGGGAATCGGGAGGTGTGGGCGAAGTCGGGCTTGAAGGCAAGGACGAGAACGATCTTGGTGAGCACGGTGATGAAACGAATGGAGGCGATGGGCTTGAAGAAACGTCGTCTAGAGAGGGCGTCAGGCTTGACATTGCGTTGTCTAGAGAGATATCACAATGCTCTTCTAGTTTCCTCTTGTTAAGCCTCAAGCCCTCTCCAAACATGCACTCTTTTAGTCTTTTCACATCAGACAGTTTCACTGGTTTTACTATGAAATCTTCAGCACCTTCTTCCAAACATCTGAGAAAATACCAAGAAAACAAAATTAAATCAAC
The DNA here is from genome assembly GCA_036937905.1 of Salvia rosmarinus. Lineage (NCBI taxonomy): Eukaryota > Viridiplantae > Streptophyta > Magnoliopsida > Lamiales > Lamiaceae > Salvia > Salvia rosmarinus. The sequence goes on along the minus strand of CM072823.1, from coordinate 52,638,428 downwards.
GACTTCTAAATTGAGAAAGAATTTCAAGAATTGGGTATATAGCTGTATAACTTAGCCTTTAGGTTCAGTTATGGAATTATGCTGCCTTATTGAGTCAAAACTGGAAAAGGGGACCAATTTTTTTGAAACGATATATATATTTCATAAATATAAAGCACAAGGAATAGAAAAGTTGTTCCCACAAATTTATAGTCTATGGTTGCTGCAACTACTTTTTACATGCTTTTGATGAAGGATTCAGTGGTATTTTTTCTACTCATCAAAAACAGTACAGTTTGTCTCCCCAGATTTGAAAATCTTTAGGGTCCCGGATAAGATTTAATATTGCACGACTAAATTAGGATAGCTTCTTCCAATTTATGCTTAGAAATAAATGGTGGTTGTCGAGTCATTGACTGTAGTCACACATAAACTATGATCAAGAATAAGTGTGGACATTCCGAATTATATAAATTATTATCATTGATATAATGTTGAGCTACAGAAACACCACTTGAAGTTCTTCATTTTGGAGTCAATTATTCTAATCCATTATGTTTCTTCGAACTTAAACTTCAATTTATTAGAATTAATAGCATAGGCAATGAATATGTATTGCAATTGCCCAAATAGAATCAAGAATAAGTAGATAATTACTTGTCAATCCTAGTCAAAACGTTTTCAGAAGACATGATTACAACTGGGATTTCTCGAAAAGTTGATGAACCCTGTTCAGACATAAACAGATTAATTTAGCTCATGTCTTATCTTTGAAAATTGTGTTTCATCTATTTACAACTGCATCGAGCAGAACATATATGGACAACTTCTAACCTTAAATCTTTTCAGCAACTCATAGCCTGTCATTCCAGGCATGCAATAATCTGTGATTATCAGATCTACCTTTAATCCCTGAAAAAATGAACCAATTAACACCAAAACGTTTGTAACCCAAAAGATAAAAAAAGGCATCGAGTTTCATATACTTTCAACACTTACATCAAGACCAGCAGAATTTTCACTCTCATCCAATCCCAAAAACTGCAAAGCTCTCCTCCCACTATCCACTGCTGTCACTGCAGCAAACACATACAAACAAGATTGTGACAAATTCTCGTAATATTTCATAACATGAAAAACAGAACAAATTAACAAAACCCAAATTTCCCACTTTTACACACCAAATTGAAGAAAAAACATTTGATATTCTCACCTTTGCAAGAAGTGATTTTGAGCAATGTCTCGATCACTTTCCTATCAACAAGACTGTCATCCACTGCCAACACATGAACTTCATGAGACAAATCATCCACTCCTGGGCCCTTGTCCAATCTCCTCAATCTCGAAAAGAAACCACTTTTAGCCATCTTCAAGAAAATTCCCAACGGCCCAGATGAAGAAAACCTCAAATCTTGCAGCTCAGAAGCTCAAACACAAGCACATGACCATAAAAATGGCAGAGAAAAAAAATGAGAAAACAGAGAGAATTTCTGTGTAGGAAAAATGCACATATAATGGTCAATCTGTCCGTATCGAAGTATAATATTTATGATACCACACGTCCTTTTCTCCCCCACTTAAATTTGTGTGTGTTATATGTGAAGAAAACTGTTAGTCGTCGAAATCATATCTGGTGAAACCTACTTGTTTAATATATATAAAAAGCATAGGGCTGAGATTCTGAAATCCACTTTGGTGTGATCCGATTTCCCATATCCACAAGAGAGATTTTGAGGGTTTTTCCTGAGGCCCAACTTTTCGCGGGATTTTGAGATGCAACTTAAAGGCGTTTGTTTGACCGCGCGGTGAGTTTCGGTTTAGTTCCGCCGTCGGGAATTAAAGCGAGGGAGATTTGACGGCCGTTGACGAATCATCAAAGGGAGGTGGATTTGGGCGGTCGTCGTGGTAATAAATAAGTGGTCGAATTTGCACTGGAATTTTTGGACATCGTAATTGTCAAATCATGGATCTGGATTTGGTCTTGTCTCCGAAGAATCTGTGTCGTAATTTAGTTGGTTGGTTATTTTAATGGGCTGAAAGTTTGAAGTTAGGGATTCATTTAGACATGTCCGGGCTTTCCGAACCGCCGGACCGGCCCTAGGCCCGACCCTAAAGTCAACGGTTTGGGCCCGGACCGGCGGTCAACGGGCCTGAACCGGAACCGGGAGCTAGGGCCAGGCTCGTTTCATGCGAAAAGAGGCCCGGAACCGACGGTGAATCGCCGGTCCGAACCAGTGGACTGGAGGGCCGAACCGTCGGTCCTCATTATAGCCGTTGGAACCGGCGGGCCTAGGGCCTAGGGCCGAACCGGCGGGCTCCTTAGAGCCGTTGGAACCGGCGGTCCTAGGCCCGAACCGGCAGTCCAACGGCTATAAAACGGCTATAAACGGCTACCACCCCAAAATACACTCGTATAAATATATCCATCATCCTAACTCTATCCTCACTTCAATCTCTCATTTCTCAACCTTAATTCACTCATTTACATCCAATTTTCAAGCTTTCAAGCTCTCATTCTCACTCTCAAACTCAATCTCTCATTCTCAAGCTCTCAATCTCTCATTCTTATTCTAAACTCTCAAACTTTCTCACTTCATAATGTCTTTCTTTAAAAGATCAAACAAGGGAAAGGGAAAGGCCGTCGATGAAGGAGCTCCAAGTGAGGAAGGAGACATTCCAACTCAACTCCTCGAGCTTATGCTATCCATCAGAAGCAGCCCGAAGAGAGCTCCAGAAATTTAACAGGTATGGGACGTTTGAATGGTGTACCCAGTGGCGGACCCAGACATTTTGGTCAGGGGGGTCCAAAAAAATATTTAGGATCCAAATAATCATAATTTTATAAATTCATAAAAAGAATTTTACAAGTAAAATAAAAAATAATTGACAATTTAATATGAAAAAGTGAAACTTAGTGCTATATGGTTAAAAACAATTAATGTGTCCACCGAAACAATCAAAATTTGTATTTTCAATGCTAAAAAAAGAAGGAAAAAACCATTCTTTTCTATGTTTAGTTCTCTTTTAATTTTTATGTATTTATTTTTAAGTATGTTATATACTATTTTTCATATATTTTGTACCTTTAATTTTTTTTTTAATTATTAAATGTAAATTTACTATTATACCCCTAATGTTTTTTAAAAATCCAGTGGGGCCCAGTGCTACTTCGCCCCGGGTCCGCCACTGGGTGTACCTATCCTTATTCTTTTTGATACTGGAGCCTCGTATTCATTTATTTCATCTGCATGTGTAACTGCCTTTGGGCTTCCCATAAAACAAGCTGAATCGAATTTTAATGTGTCTACCCCTTTAGGCGGGTCAACTTTAGTTAATCAAGTATGTTCTAACTTAGAATTTGAGTTAGGACCCCTAAAGCTAAAAGCTAAATCGTTACGTTTATTGTCGATGAGAGATGTAGATTTGATCCTAGGGATGGATTGGTTAACTAATTTTTTTTTGCTAAGATTTATTGTGAAAAAGGGCAAGATAGAAAAGAAAATAGAAGAGGTACCCGTGGTAAGAAAATATCCAGATATTTTTCCCGAGAAATTGCCAGGCTTACCGTCGGATAGGCAGTTAGATTTTACGATAGATCTCGTACCTGGATTGGCACCTGTGTCGAAAGCTCCTTATCGAGTGGCACCAAAGGAACTTCAAGAGTTGAAAGTTAAGTTACAAGAACTTTTAGACATGGATTTTATTCGACCCAGTGCGTCGCCATGGGGAGTACCAGTCCTCTTTGTCAAAAAGAAAGATGGTACCTTAAGGATGTGTATCGATTACAGGGAGTTGAATAAATGGACATTAAAGAATAAGTACCCTCTCCATCGAATAGATGATTTGTTCGATCAACTTAGAGAAGTTCGTGTGTTTTCAAAGATCGACCTGAGATCAGGATATTATCAGCTGAAGGTTAAATCAGAAGATATACCTAAGACGACTTTTTGGACGAGATATGGCCACTACGAATTTGTGGTGATGCCATTTGGGTTGACAAATGCTCCAGCTGTATTCATGGACTTGATGAACCGAGTATTCCATGAATACCTTGATAAGTTCGTACTAGTATTTATTGATGATATTCTAATCTATTCGAAAAACGAGTTGGAATATGAAATGCATTTAAGAATGGTGCTAGAAAAGTTGAGAGCGGAAAAGTTATACGCCAAGTTCAGTGAATGTGAATTCGGCTCGAAAAGTAAATTTTCTCGCCACATCGTTTCGTGGAAGGAATCAAAGTTGATCCGGCAAAGTGCAAGCAAGTCTTAGAATGGAAAACCCATCGACCAGAATGAGATTCGCGGTTTCTTAGGCTAGCAGGATATTATAGAGGATTCATCAAGGATTTTCAAAATTGCTAGACTATGACGCAATCTGCGCGGAAGGAGTGAAGTTTCGGTGGACCCAAGAATGTGAAAATAGTTTCTAGGAACTCGAGGACAAGTTGACTTACGCACGATTTGATAATACGGATCGATAAAGTACACTCTTTATACGGATACATCGAAGAAAGAAATTGGGGTGTCTTAATGCAAGATGGAAAAGTAATCGCATCGTCTCACGCTAGTTAAGACCTCATGAGCTTAATTATCCTACGCATGACTTAGAGTTAGTTCTGTCGTGCGCATTAAAGATCTAGAGACATTATCTCGTATGGATCAAATGTGAGATCTATACGGATCATAAAAGTCTAAAGTATTTCTTGAACAAAAGGATCGAATATCGACAACGAAGATGGCTAGAATTGGTTAAAGATTATGATTGCAAAATTAAGTACCATCCGGAAAACAAATGTTGTCACGACACGTTAAAATCGAAAAAGTCGGGAAAGATTAGGATATCTCGACCGAAAAGATGAATTGATTCGTGATTTCGAAAAGATGAGGTTAGAGATAATATTTCCTCCACAGACTATTCGAAGTATCATCGCAAGGTTAGTTGTTGTACCGGACTTGAGGGCTCGAATAGTTGAAGCGCAACAACGTGATGATCAACTCGAGAAGTTACGAATGAAAATCAGAACAGGAGAATCGTCGGGCTATAGAGAAGCTGAAGATAACGTGATTATGTTAGGAAGTCGTATTTATGTGCCCAATGATATGAAGCTAAAAGATGAGATTACGAGCGAAGCTCATAATGCCCCGTATTCTGCTCATCCCGGGAATACTAAGATGTATAGAGATCTGAAGCAGCATTTCGTCTGGACAGGAATGAAAAGAGAAATAGCATCTTTCATTGAACGATGCTTGGCATGCCAGCAAGTCAAACCACTCCATCAAAGATCACATGAGAAATTACATCCTCTGGAAATTCCAGAGTGGAAATGGGATCATGTAGCAATGGAATTTTGGAATATATTGATGATATTTTTTAATCCATTTTTAGTACTTTTTATAATCAATAATTAGTTGTATATATCCATTTGTCATGATATTTAGTAAGGTTATAATGGTTAAAATCTCTATTTTCTTGATATATCCCAACGAAATCTTTTGCTGGACCCTACCAACATACTACACCTTTATTTTTAGGTTGGACTTTTGCACTTAGCTCGACATCGCCATCGCGTGATAAATTCGACCCAATATATCATATCGTCGCCCTCGTCCAATTTTTCCTAACCAACTCCTGTTTAGTTTATTATTTTATTTTATTTTATGCCTCATACAAATTTAAGCCACCATTTTATTTTATTTTGCAATTATGTAATACAGTAAATATGGCAATACTTTTATTATGAATACGTATGTCAGTTAGTGTACACTCATAATATATGTTTATTTAAAGTATTTTGCCAAATTATTAATAAAATTTAACAACACTAAAATAATAGTGTCTAGGGGTGAGATTCGGTTCGGTTTCGGTTAACCGAAACCGAAATTTCGGTTAACCGAAACCGAAATCACCCAAAATAACTAACCGTAACAGATACCAATCGGTTAATCGGTTCGATTATCGGTTAACCGAAATTAAAATTAAATTTAAAAAAAAATAAAAATACAAAAAATAACCGAATTAACCGAAAATAACCGAAATTAATCGAGATTATTTCAAATATTACAGAAATTATAATAATAAATTAAATAATTTTTACTTAATAAATAAATAAATTTAATTAATTAATTAACTAATTAATTAATTTCGGTTAATCGGGTATAACCGTCGGTTAATCGGTTATACCCGATAACCGAAATTCATTTGCAATGGGTAACCGATAACCGATACCCGTTTAAGCACCCCTAATAGTGTCGCACATGTATTAGACAAGAAAAAAAATTAAAGGTCATATGAAATGATTAACTTTAATCATGTGACATTTATAAATTTAGTTGACATATGGGCACGTTCACCCATAAGTCATAACCTATGAAAGTTTAGCCATAACAATATACATATTTATATGAATTACATCTTATCAACTACTGAAAATACATAATATATAGTAGATATAATACTAAATATAATAGAATTCGGCGGGGGAGATCCCATAAAATTAATTATCAAAATCATGATTTAATGAGATAATTGGTGTAAAATAAATGTTAGGCCGTCTCTGATGCCCGGCGGTCCAAAACAAATTAACAAGAATTAATAAAGTGTATAGTAGATATTATAACATTTAAGGAGTTATTTGGTTTGGTGGATGAGATAGATTAAAATTGATAGTAATATATATATATATATATATATATATATATATATATATATATATATATATATATATATATAATATAAAATATGGATTCAAAATATACATTAGAAAATTACAAATTATAAAATGCTAAAAATAGTACTCCCTACATCCATCAAAACTTGCATTGATTTTGATGTAACATATTTTAATAAATTGTAATTAGTGTAAAGTGAGTAGAGATAATAAATAAATATATTAATAGGTAGTAGAAGTAAAAATATGGGCATTGTGTGGTTCTTTTGTAAATAATTAGTAGATTGAAGGTAATTGATATTTTCAAAAATATAAAATGCAAGCTTTTGGTAGACATCCTAAAAGGAATTAAATGCAAATTTTCAGTGTACATGGGAGTAAGAGTTTAATGCATAATCTCAATAGAATAAGCTTCTTATTGAAATAAAGAATAAATAACTTAAAATAATATTTATATAATATAATCAATTAATAACGATAATTTTCTAATGGTTAATGGTTAATGCTTCTATCGGTTCATATATATAAAACAGAGGGAATTAGCTGACTGCAGAATAATGAAACATTAAAGTAATTATTTAGTCAAAGTAGTATTTGAGCTTTTGTACGTAATTAGCTAGAAAAGTTAAATATCCAGTCCAGCCAGAATTATATTTCTCGAGAGGGAAAAAAAAATTAGAACAAAACTATGGGAACATGTTTGCAAATTGCAATTTTGCATTTGACATATAAGAAGAATCGGTACGTTGCGTGTTTTTGATACGACAATCGCATCTATGAAATCTAATGTGATAGCATCAAACACAAAAAGAAATTTTAAATATAATCGAACTACTATTTTTTATATGTTTTCCTTCCTAGTTATCTCTTTTAGTGCACTAAAAACTCATACCACCAAGTTGTTAAACCATTTTTATATGGGGAAGTTTTGAGTAATACGGTAAGATGGATCTTGATCTGAATTCAAATATAATAAATATCATTAAATTACAAATATGATATTGATTATAAACCTAAACCCGGATAATTGACCCTTCATACAATCTTACACCATTTTTTGTATTTTTCATAATTATGGGTGAGTAAATTACGCAAAAATTGAATATTGAAGTCAAACCAAACCAAAATTTAAATTTGACTCGAATTTTCGATTTAGATCAAATTAATATTTTTACCTAAATTTTGGGTTTTTGAATCGGTCTGAATTGATATATTTTAAAATAAAAAATCCGAAATCCGAATCATATTTGTATTATACTACATCCGTCCACAATTAGTGTATCACTTATGGATGACACAATTGATAATAGAAAAATTAAAATTAAATTACATCCACAATTATACAAGTAAAATTATAAAATATTATAAACTTTTTAATATATATTTTCTCCGTCCCATTTAAAATATCGCATTTTCATTTTTGGGTTGTTCCATTACAAATGTCTCATTCTATTTTAGGAAATAATTATTCATTCAAAAGGTGTGGACCATATACACTTTTTATCACTTTAACTATTTTATATATTTCTCCTAAATACACGTGCTCAAAAGAAATGAGATTCTTTAAATGGAACGGGAGGAGTATATTATAAGAAAGCTAGTATAAAATATATATAACCATATTACGAAAAAATAGAAATACATTGAATAAGGTTTTTAAAATAACATGGATACAATATTACAACCGAGTTCATATATATATAAAGTGAGCAGAAGAATTTATAATTTTGAAAAATAAGTAAAATATTTTGTTTAGTTTTCACTATGTATATATATCTAAAATTTGATAGATAAAAATATAATAAATTAAATATTTTGAGATAATAAACATTCGAGCGTTAGTCTTGAATCTTGATCATAGTAGATATATAATATAATTCTCCAGTTTTTGGGCTTTTATAGCATGCACACATATCACATTTGAATGGAGTGCTTGATCTGACATCTAGCTTCGGCTAATGTTGCTTACTCGAATGAATAGTTTCTGCAAATTTCAGCTAGTTTCTTGGACTGTGTTATGTAGGTTGATCTACTGTTGGCGTATTCCAAGTGAGTTATGTCCCAGAGGTATTAATTGTTTGTTATAAACTAATTTGTTATGCTTAATTCATTGTACTTACAAGCACATGTTAATAGTCCAGGACCGTCCTCTCCAATACTCGAGCGCCTAACTACTTGGAAGGACTACTATGAGTGGAGGTGCATCCCTCTTTGTAGCCCTGCTGCTTTACTTCTTCATTGGTTATGGTGTCTGTATATCTGAGGTGTATGTTCGTATAATAGAGAACAATAAACATCAGTAGTCATCCTTAAGTTGTAAAACAGAAGCACACTCTTTATCATGCATGTCTCTGTCTTTTGATGTTTACTGATAGTGAATAAAAGTGATATATGGCTAAGACAAACACTTCGGTGAGCGCGCGCTCACCATGCGCGCTCACATTAAATTGCTTTAATACAGTATTAATTAGATAATTAAGGATAATTTAGTTTATTAATTATTAATTAGGATGTATTAATTATCAATTATAATTATTATTTTTAGTTAAAATTTATTATTTTTAATTAGGTTTTATTAATTCAAAATTGATATTTATTAATTCACAATTAAAGTTTATTAATTCTAATTAGGGTTTATTAATTTTAATTAGGGTTTATTAATTCAAATTAGGGTTTACTAATTTTAGTTAAGGTTTATTAATTCATAATTAGAGTTTATTAATTTATAATTAGGGTTTATTAATTCAAAGTTAGGGTTTATTAATTCACAATTAGGGTTTATTATTTTCAATTAGGATTTATTAATTCAAAATTAGGGTTTATTATTCAAAATTAGGGTTTATTAATTCTAAAATTAGGGTTTATTAATTCAAAATTAGGGTTTATTATTCACAATTAGAGTTTATTAATTATTAATTTAAAATTAAGATATATTAATTCAAAATTATTATTTATTAATTTACAATTAAAGTTTATTAAATTAATTAATTTTAATTAGAATTAATTTTAATTAATTAATTAATTAATTAATTAATTAGGATTACTTAATTAACTAATTAATTAGAATTAATTAATTAACTAATTAGAGGTGATCTCACTGTGCGCGGGCGCGCACAGGAGACCACCTCTATGGCTAATACCATGACTATGTTTATTCCAGCCCTTAACAGAACTTCAGGCCATTCAGCTTGCAACTCTTGAAAGCTTGCTTCCTGAATTCTCTAACGAACTGCGAATACATTATCTAGGTATATTGGTTTGGTATTTGCATTTAAAATAAATTTGTGCTGCTATTACTACACTTTTATTTTGTTGAACTCCCAAGTGTTGTACATGTGGGGAGTAAATATTATTTCATGATTCACCAAAATGCTAATTACAACTAGTGCTTTATGTAACCCTTGTTTTTAGTTGATAATATTCTTGATCACCCCTGACATATGCTGGTGTTTCTGCAATGAAGATAAGACTTGGAAATCACCAACATTATGATTTGGACTTGGTTCTTAGAAATTTGACACTAAGTCTTTACTATGAACAAAACCCATGATAAGTCACTTTTGTTAATCATGATACGGATTTGCCCCTGATTGTGGTTGGTGTAGACTGTTACCTGTATTGTCTGTCGTGACCACTTTCTCTTATTTTTGTTTAACTTCATTCTTAAAGGACCAGAAAGAAAACTTCTTCAGCTGGCAGTCTTTGGGGAACTGCAAGCACTCTTTCCCGGAGCAAAGGTGTACATTGATCTTGTTGGACCTGCAATTCCACACGTCAGGTCAGGATTAAGCGCATATACTTCTGACTTTCAATTTTGCGCTTTAACTTAGACAGACTAGACTCGTGCATTTACATCCTTATGCACCTTTTGACTTATACTCAAGTTGTTCGCCAATCTGCATTTCCTGAAGGTAGGCATTAACACCTCATGCTTTGCACCAATGAGATGGAAGGTGTTGTACCAAATGCAACAGTTGATTGAGCAATGATCCGCAATGCAAATTTTTCTAACTACTCACAACATTTTATAGGCTGATTTCTGATGTGCTTTAGATTGTTTGCTTCCTCGACCTCTGCAGACAGTATAAGAATAACTTCTTTATCAAAGATGGAACTTCAACCATAGTATGTTTAATAACTTTGCAAGTCTTTCGCAAAATCTCTTTGCATCATTCTTGAAATTTTCAATGGCATAATGATTTTTCAGAGCTAACTCTGGTCTATATACATTCTCATGGGAAAATGCTATTTCACATATTTCTATTAGCAACTTATGGCCATGATAAATGCTTCATGATGCTTACTGCCTTAGGGCTATTTATTAAATTGTATATTTGAACATATTGAGAAGACTGTAATTCTGTTTCTGTATATTCTATTCAATGAGTAAACATAGCAAAGTATATAAAGAATACAGAATTTGTAAATAAGGAAATAACTAATTAAGGGTATGATCTTGTGTTGTGTTATGGCAGGATTCCCGGAGACGAATCGTGCTATTCTGGGCGTGTATCAAGCTATTTTGGGAAGACAGAAACTGATTGCTAACACTCCCCCTCAAGTTGAGTAGTGGGATCCCCAATATTCAACTTGTCCAATATATCTGTCAAACTTCTCGAGCTTACGGCTTTGGTTAATATATCTGCCATTTGATCTTCAGAACGAACAAAAGGCAACTCGATGACTCCGGTTTCTATCTTCTCCTTGATAAAGTGCCGGTCAATCTCAACATGTTTTGTTCGGTCATGTTGGACTGGATTCTCGGATATGCTGATGGCAGCTTTATTATCGCAAAATAACTTAATGGTTTGATCTGGAGGGAAGCCAATTTCTGATAGCAGTTTCCTTAACCATAAAATCTCCATTAGCCCGCTTTTGATTCCTCTGAATTCTGCCTCGGCACTAGAAAGTGCTACGACCTTCTGTTTCTTGCTTCTCCAAGTTATCAGGCTATCTCCAATAAAGGTGAAGTATCCTGCGGTCGACCTTCTGTCCATTGGATTTCCTGCCCAGTCTGCATCCGTGTAACCATGTATTCTCAAATGCCTGTTCTTGCCAAAAAATAATCCATATCCGAAAGTCCCCTTGAGATATCTTACGATTCTGAGTGCAGCTTCCATGTGATCAGCTTGTGGTTTATGCATGAATTGGCTAACGACTCCAACAGCATAAGCAATATCCGGTCTTGTATGGGAAAGGTAGTTGAGCTTTCCTACTAAGCGTTGGTATCTCCCACGATCGGCTGCTTCGACACCTTCAACTATCTGCAGTTTATGATTCATATCAATAGGCGTGTCTGCAGGTTTACATTCCAACATCCCTGCTTCGGTGAGAAGATCCAGGGTGTACTTCTTTTGACATATGAAAATTCCTCTGCCCGATCTAAGCACTTCGATACCAAGAAAGTATTTAAGGGCACCGAGATCTTTCATTTCGAACTCAAGGAATAGTTGCTTCCTCAAGTTTTCTATTTCTTCTGTGTCACTTCCTGTAATGATCATATCATCGACGTATATGATTAGGCAGGTAATGAGTTCTCCACGTTTCTTCAAGAACAGAGTATGATCAGAATTACTTTGCTTGGATCCATAACTCCTCATAGCGTTGGTGAATCTTCCAAACCAAGCCCTTGATGATTGCTTGAGACCATACAAAGTTTTCTTTAGTTTGCATATTTTCCCGTTGCCAAATTCAAATCCAGGTGGTGCTTCCATGTACACCTCTTCTTCCTCTTTTAATTCTCCGTGTAGGAAAGCATTGGTGACATCAAATTGATGAAGGGGCCACTCTTGATTTGCTGCAATAGACATCAAGACTCTTACTGTACTCATTTTGGCTACTGGAGAAAAGGTCTCTGAGTAGTCCACCCCGTAGGTCTGGGTATACCCTTTCGCAACCAGTCTAGCTTTGTACCTTTCGATAGACCCATCCGGTTTTCTCTTAATGGTGAAAACCCATCTGCATCCAACCAGTTTCTTTCCTCGTGGTCGATCACATACTTCCCATGTACTGTTCCGAATCAAGGCATCCAGTTCTTTCTTCATCGCTTCCGCCCATCGTTCTGACTTGAGAGCTTCTTCTACCGTCTTTGGCAAATCTTCTTCTTGGTAAAGAGCGACCTGAAAGGCTCTTGCGAGATTGCTAAGATTATTGTTAGTAACCTTTCCAATCGGGTACCTGGATGACCTGGTGATTTTCTCGGGAGAGTATATTCTTGGGGGAATCCCTCTGGTGCTCCTTGGAGGCAGAACATACTGATCTGTACTTGGACTTTCATCACGCTCATTGTGAGAGTTGTCCATCGATTCAATAGGAACCTGTGTTTCAGAAACTTCCTCCTGAGGGATGTGAGATTCGTCTGCTGGTCCAATATCTTCAAGATCTCTTATTTCGGATACCGGACTGAGGAGGTGATTATCCGTTTCACTAAGTTCTTCAGATTGTAAAGTCGTTTCAGGAGCTGTCTCAGCGGCACCATTAACTGGCTCTGTTGGAACCACCTCTACTGAATGACTCAAATTTGGCAACCAACTTAGTGGGTCAGACTTAATATCCCCCCCTTGACTACTAAGGTGGTGATGGTAGAAGTATTCGGTTTCGAGGAAATTGCAGTTCATGGTGGTGAACATGCGACGGGTTTTAGGGTCATAACATCGGTAGCCTTTTTTGTTGATTCCATATCCGACAAACACACTTAATTACACAGGGATCCAGTTTTGTGCGCTCATGTTTTGGTATATGGACAAAAACAGAACAACCGAAGACACGGGGTTTTAAGGTGAGAGGTAGAGGTTTTTGGGCAATATCAGAAAGAATTTGTATGGGGGTTTTAAGTTTAAGGCTTTTTGTGGGAAGTCGGTTTATTAGGTAAACTGCAGTAGCTACGGCTTTAGGCCAGAATTTGGAAGGTACACGGGATTCAATGATGATTGCTCGTGTAATTTCAAGGATGATACGGTTTTTCCTTTCGGCTACTCCGTTTTGTTCGGGTGTGTGAGAACAGGTGGTTTGATGGATTAATCCGTTATCATGGAAGAATTTTGCCATAGATGAATTAAAAAATTCTCCCCGTTATCGGATCGCGAATTTGAATGTTGGTTTTGAATTGTTGTTGAATCATTTTATAAAAAGAAAATT